>OZ024742.1:275945097-276227597 GCA_964016885.1 Eledone cirrhosa | reverse complement strand
TTCTGAGTTCAAATCTCATAAGATCAATTTTACTCTTCATCCTTCTCGGGTTGATTAAATAAATAGCTATCAAGTGCAGGAAACCAATTTAATTGACTGTTCCTCTCTTCACAAATTGCTGGCCATCATCATCATCATTACTATTTTATATCTTTTGTGTAAAAAATATTTTTCTTTTAATCTTTTGTTTGCAAAAATAGGCATTAGGTTATGAATGTACAGGTATGCCTTGTGTTAAGGAAGCATTGCACAGAAAATCTTGCTGTAATGCAGAATTCTGTAATATGAAACCTTTTCAATAAAAGCAAACAACCAAAGAAAAAGAATTTAAAAAAAAGAAAAGGACTTCAACATTCTCAAAGGGAGTTCAGTCTTGGAATTGCAAAGTTAGTTTCAGCTTATTGAAATTCTTTCCAATTGCCATACTTAGAATGTGAGACTCAAGCATTTCTGCCTTAATACTCTACACACACACACACTTTATTTCAGTTCATTTACTTTAAGATAACAACAGTATGTCTATAACAACCACAATGATGATGGTGATGATGATGATGATGATGGTGGCAGCGGTGGTGATGGTGATGATGATGACAGGCATTATTCAGTAATATACTGGCAACAGGCCACATGCTAAAATTATTAATCTTTTTTGTTCATTCATTTTTTTTATTCTAAGAAAAATGTTTTGTAATCTTTCATCATGTACTGTGTACACAAAACCTAAATACTTTGGCCTAGAGTATTATATATTTATTGTACACAGATATGAAAAAAGGTGTAGGTAGCTAGTATGTTATATACTCATCTAGTGAATATATAGACAGCTGTTTGTGTAACAAGAGGACAATTTAACCCTTTAGCATTTACATTACCATGAAAACACAATAGTAAATATAGAGTAAACACTTTGTTGAGTAATCCCAGTCAGTATTATGGATATATCCATGACATGAACATATCTGATGAAAGAGGCTCAATCATAGCCATCATATCTTCAATGTGGGGAATGTTCTAAGATTTAACCCTTTCCTTACCACATTTTTTATGAAAGTCACTGCTTATAATTTTGAAAATAATGAAGGATATGGAGAGATTTGGTAATATAATGAACTTTGACATCATTAAGCTGGTGTTTGGTGCATAACTTAAAGGTTCTTATATAAAATTATCATGAAAGATTTTTAAACAACTATATACACTTTAAAATAAATAGCTATATCATGGAACCAGAGCAGTTTCAGGTAGTTTGGTATCAAAAGGGTCAAAATTTAACATGTGATTCCTAATTTTATTGATGATAGTCTGTTGAGGGATATTTTGCTGTTATTTTGAGCAGTTCAAGTGTTTGTATAGAAGGTCCCCTATTGGTCTCTTGATGGCAAGTTTGATTAGTGTGGTGCTTGAATTAGATGTAAGAATGTCATTTTTTTAAAGGTTACATTGGCTGTGAGCTACCTTAATTCCCAAAGTTGGTAAAATAAAACATTAAAAGAAATTACAGTATAACTGTGAATACATATTAAGCTGTAGTCCTGCCTTAATTCATAGTCATGTATGTGTGCATATGTGATTGAGTATGTTTGTAAGTGTGTATGTGGCCATGTATTTGAATACATTTTCACAAAAAATAACTTGACTCAATGCTCTACATAGATGATCATATCATCCAAAATCATAAACAACACTGACAGTTTTCTGCCATTAGTTTAATTTGAGAATACTAAAGACAGAACATATATTCTAAGGTAAAAAGCTACTCTTTAATAGAAAACATTTTCTCATTACATTTCAATTCTAAAAGGAATGATTTCTGTAGAATTTTAAAATAAATTTTTTAGGGAAATTGTAGCATCATTTCCATTATTTTTCTTCCTCGTTTCATGTTCTTCCACATCTGTTTCTCTTCTGTCTTCATGTAATAACATTAAACGAAGAAAACAAAACAAACAAGATCAAAACAAATTAGGTTGTATTAGTTATGTATGTTTATGAATTGCCTATTCTATTTTTTTTTTTTTTTTTTGAGAAGATAGTTAATGAAGATACTGAAGTTTAAGAATGAGCTTGAAGTTTAATTTGATTTGAAAGCATATAAGATTAAATAGCTTTATTTACTATGTTTATTTTTCTTTTTTAGTCTCTTTGTTTCCACTGTCTCTTTATAATGTATTGTCTGGATGATGTGGAAGATAGTATGCATGTGGTTACGGATTTTACTTTTAGTTAATGCTGGTATGGAGAGTTTCTGAAGTAAAAATATTTGTTCTAGAATGGCTTGTAAAATGTTTTTGCTTCACTGTTCTGTCAACTATTTACTCAGCAGACCTATCTTCGTGGATGAATGGATATAGTGACTTATTTGGCTATTGGCTTCATGGCTCAGTAAGTAAAGAAAACTCTGTTATTTTCAAGCATCTCATTTTTGAACCCTTTACATGTCAATCATTTAATGTCTATATTTCTGTATATATTATCATGTCCCATTATTCTTAGCATAACATCATTTCATTATTTCCTGCTAATTCTTTCAGACATTTTTTGTTCTTTTCCTTTTCTTTATATAAACCATTGATTAACTTAAATAACTTTTGATTTGTTTTAACTTACTAAATATATGGTAGCTTTTGTTCTAATCATTACCAGATCATAACATCACTCAGAATATTCCAGCACCATAATAATGGTTGATGTATAGCTATTCTTATAGTTATGTTTTATTACCGAAACAATGAACATTAGAAATTACTATTATTATTTTTTTTACAACATCAGCAATTCTCATTTTGGTTAAAAAATGCATATATGTCAGTGCTAACTATGGTCAGTGTTACTTTAAATTGGTATATGAATCAATGACTTATTAAATTGTCAGGTTGGGGGAGGGTGAATATAAAATGTTTTGTTTGAGACCAATGCCTTAATCACTGGACCAAGTTATTCTCTGATTTTGTTGTTTGGCTGAAGTTTTTTTTTTTCTTTTTTTCTTTTAAAGAAATT
Organism: Eledone cirrhosa; assembly: GCA_964016885.1. Taxonomy (NCBI): domain Eukaryota; kingdom Metazoa; phylum Mollusca; class Cephalopoda; order Octopoda; family Eledonidae; genus Eledone; species Eledone cirrhosa. Next base: position 276,224,597 of record OZ024742.1, on the reverse strand, counting down.
GAATCATAGATTTCTCATGTAAACATTGTTAATATTTTCATGCAAACAAGGACGATGAGTTTGATTAGATGCTTCACAATATGTCTCTAAATTCTGAGTTGAACTGAATTGGTCAACTTTGTCTCATCCTTCTCTCCACTTCCCAGTCAATGAAATAAATACCAGTAATATACTGGTGAAAATGATTTGATTGGTTATATCTGCTTCTCTACTTAAAATAATAATAATAGTTTCTGATTTAGATTCAAGGCCAACAATTTTTGGGGATGGGAAATTTGATTAAATTGACCCCAATGTGTTACTGGTACTTTATTTTATTGACTCCATAAGGATGAAAGGCAAAGGTAACCATGACACGATTTAATTTCAGAACATAAAGGGACGTTACTTTATGCTGCAAAAGCATGTTATCCGACGCTCTACAGATACTGCCAATCAATGAAAAAACAAAACAAAAAACAAAACAAACAAAATGAAAACAAACCTATTACCTCTCCTAAGGTTTCATAGAGAATGTCAACATTGGGATAGGGACTCTGATAGGTTTTCTCTGTTCCCTTGTTAGCACCTTAAATATCAGTTGAAACATGGTAGTGTACATAATTTGTGTTTGCAGGAGTTGTTTTCTGTTTTTCTCAGCTCTGATATAGCGATGGAATGGGACTTGTTGCTGATGTTTCTTTTATATATATATATGTATTATCTGCTTCACAACCAACAGACCATAATGTGATCAGCACATCCCTGTTCTGTTTACCCCATTCTCTAATATATATATATATATATATATATACATATATAAACTGGGAGACTTTTATATTTTGAACATGTGCATACAAATGGATAAAAAAAAAAACAGACTTGAACTAGCATGTCATTACTTCAGAAAGTTGAAAACTTGTTTTGTCATTGATCCAGACACTAACTGGAAGGACATCCTTTGTAATTAAACCTATGAGCATAGATTTAACATTGCAGCAAGTTGGTCTGTCTACAGCCTCAGTATAATGATTGCTTGTGTTCACTTTTGGACTTGTAAATAAAATTTTGAAAAGTAAATAAACCACATTAGCAAGATTGTGTGTCTGTGTCTGTGTGTCTGCGAGTGTGTGTGTCCCCTATGATTATGTATTCCATATGGATCATAATTGTATTTATTTTTATTTATGGAAAAATCAACATAAATCAATGATTTAATTGCTTCAGTTTTCTTCGTGAAAACAGTTATTTATTCTCCTGTTTCAACTAATGCAGCTTGGATCAGCAGAATTTAGTAATGACAAATGATTATTTTAAATTTAAAAAATTTATTTTAATTTACAATATCTTGAATTATTCCATAGGATTTCATCACATTGTTAGTATATTATATTTGCAAAAATATCAATTTATATATAAATAGCGTGAAGGTAGTTTTACAACCAACACTTCTACTTCTGCTGCAATGTTTAATGACGCTTGAATCTGAAATCTTTTAAAATATTAAAAATATTTTTTGTTAGCTCTCATGAATGCTGTGACTCTCTCTCTCTAACTCTAAAAATATTTTTTGTTAGCTCTCATGATTTCTGTGACCGTCTCTCTCTCTCTCTCTCTCTCTCTAACAATATGAAATATGTAACTATATCTAGCAATTAGTAGAGACACTTTTGAACAATACTACAAAAAGGAAAATTAAGAAACATTTAGTTTAGGTAGTAAAAGTTACACACATATTTGTAGGTACTTTACTCTAAACACATGCATGCATACATTTCTTGGTTAAAGAAAGAAGTTATTTATTACTATTGTTTATTTCTATTTATTGACAGTAGAAATTCCAAGTCGCTGTAATTTTATTTTAGTAATATATAATTAACTATTATAGATTTTATTCATTGTGAATATAAAGGATACCCTTCCTGAAAATAACTAAGTAGTAAGTAAACTGATTAAATGTATTATAAAAAAAAAATAGTAAAACCTCAAACTAATGTGGATGGTTATAAATGAAAACCATATTAATCTTTAGCATGCTGAATTTTTTTAATGAATTGCTTCCCTTGACACTGCATTATGTATTAAGGGGAGATTACTCTATTGGCAACAATGTGAATGAGAGTATATAATACATATATAGAGAATATATAAAACATATATATCTATGTGTGTGTATACCTACGCATATACATGTATATAATGATATTTGCATCCAATAAGACAGCATACAATATATATGTATATAATATAATGTTAGATTATACAGTGTATATGTGTATTTCTTAAGGTGGTAATTACAGATCATGAAGCATATATGAAGACATATCAATAGCTGGGCCAAGATTATTGTAGCTGCTTTTTTTCAAACAGTAGTATGAATATCTTAGACATATCAGTTGAGTTGCCTTGAGTGTCGGCGCTTAATATATGCTCCCTACCTCGTTTTTATAATGAATTCAGTTTTTTATGGCCTATTTCCCCAGTCAAACATATCATGACTAATGCTAGTAACTTTTGAATTATTTAACACTAGTAAAACAACATATCAGTGAAATTAATAGAACAGCATCTGCTCTATATCTGTTTCTCTGTAACAGATGAAACACAGCAGTTATACTGTAAAAGATGTTGGTGCTTGCATGGCATGTATATTATTTACAAAATTACACCCTTAAAATCCGTATCAAATGATTTACTCTCCAATATTTTGTATTTCAGATATCAAGCCTTAAAACATGCCCATTTCATTTCATTCATTCATTCACTCATTTACACTTTCTCCTTCCTTCCTTTTTTTCTTTCTTTACTAGCATTTAGTGCATAATGTTTTCGTTTTTTTTGCAAATGTAAATATTTACATACATTTGGAACAATTGTTTATACAATCCAGTGCCCTTCTTATTGGTAATCACTCATCTATAAAATGAGCATGAATCTTATTTTCATCAAGGCAGGATTCTTCTTTTCCTAGGGCAGAATACAATGGCTGGAGTAAGGTTTGAACTCCTAACCATTTGGTCAGTAAATTAGAACTTCAACTTTACAGTAATTTAAGGATTTCTCATTGATTCCCCCAAATAGAATTAACTAATTACAATCATCAATTTTTTATCATTAACCGTGCTATTTTGTCTATATTGAGCAATGGCTATCCCATGAAATGTTTTCTATCTGATCCTGCTCTTTTTATGTTCCTTTATAATCTTATTCCCAAATGAACACAAGCTATTTTTAAGGCATGTCTCTGTTATAAAGTATATCTTAATTATAAAAGACTTCAGTTATGGATGTACATTTTTTTTGTAACCTTATTTCTTTGATAGGAATTTTCTTTATTTTTCCTTGTTTCACAATTGTTAATCATTTAGACTTATGGGAAAATTTTATGAATAAAATTGATTAATATCATGTAATATCAAAAGAAATCATTATTTTGTATTACTAATAATAGGATGTTATGAAAACATCTTTTTCTTAAAAACTAATACATGTATATTACAATGTTTTAAGCATTTCAATTTCATTTTGAAAGTTATTACTGATATTATTACTGATAATCAAACTGAAGAAATATTATTTTTGTTACAATGATTTCCACCTGAAACAATCTCCAACTATCCTATCTATTGTATCTCATATAAACATCTTTCACCTTTTCCTCAGTTATCGTTATGTAACAATTTTTGTTTTCCGATGTGAAAGATTCATGGAATGAACTGTTAGCATATCAACCATCATATGCAACACTTATAATCCAGATCCAGTGTCAAGGCTGACCAAGATGATTGGGGACTCTAGATTGAAGCTGAATGCACAATTGCTGTCTAATGAACCTCTCTTTACAACAATAAAGTCTACCTGTTTACAACTAGGTGTACCAGGCCAAAGAGAGGGAAGTATTTTGCTTATCAATATGAATCATGAACCTTTCATCTGGAAGTCTGACTCTTTATTTGATCATATGCAAATTCTTCTCACATAAAAAAAAATCATCTCATTATAATTTCTGTAAGCTACAATAGTTGCAGACAGTTGATTTAAAATAAAAGAAAGAAATCAGTAGCTCACTCATTTTTAAGAGTTAGTCTGTAATGGGTGATTCTTTGATGAAAGTTGGATTTCTTTTACAACCTTTTATTTTAACTGCATCACACCGCAGTGAGGAAAATGAAAATTAGCTCAATTACTTCCATAAAAAACTTGTATATATACATGCACAAACATGCACATATATATATATATATATATATATAATTGTATACATATAATTGTATATATTTATATGTATGTATATATATTTATAATTGTTGGAATTCTTAAATTTCTTCGATTATTATCAGCCTATTTGTTCTATATCGATGGCCACTTTCCTATGAACAAATCACTGTAAATGTGCTCCAAAATGAATTATCCACATGCGTGGCATCATTATAGGAAGCAAGATCGAAAAATTGCTTTGACATCAGATCTAAATTCTTTATATATATATATATATATATATATATATATATATATATATATATATATACACACACACACACACACACAATATTATAATTATCAGTTTTAATCAAAGAAACTCTCCTGCCTGTATTGAGTACTCTTTTTTTTTTTTTCATTTGTACACAACTGCTAATCACCTCAAAAGAGTATACTATACCTCTAGCAGAGTTTATTTGTTCCAAGCTCATGATTCGCTCTGTTGCTACTCATGGTTCCAGGCAACACATTAATATAAGTTCTTTTTTTCTTTGTGTCATAAAAATGCAAATATCAAGCAATTAAAGTCAAAATAGTATAAGATGACTAAAAGGTTGATATTTATATCATCTTATTTTATTTTTTTTTTATTTTTTATTTTTATTAAATATGTAATCCTTTATTTAATATTGGAAGATATGCTTTCAGCACATTTTTCTCTGATTAGTTGCTTATATTAGGATGGATACAAAGTCCCGTCACATTTTGGACAAGCAAATGAAAAGATGTTTATTTGGTTATGATGGATATATTCAAACAAGATAATATTTTCCCTCATTTTTAATAACATAATTCCACCTGGCTGGCAAGTTGTTGATCCCTCTAGCAATAAAATTCTTCAGGTTGCAAAACAAAGAAGGATTCAATGTCCATTTTTACCTCTTCTTGATTGGTAAACTGTTTTCTATTTAGAAAATGTTACAATGATTTGAAAAGATGATAATCCGATAAAGAAAGGTTTGGTGCATCAGGAGGATGAAGCAATACTTCCATATTAAGTGTAAGAATTTTGTTCTGTGTAATTCGGGCAATAGGTTGTCTTGCATCACCATGCAGGAGCAACACACCATTACAATTTGCTAATGCTAGTCACTGTTTTTGCAAATGTTGATGTAATGATTCCAGTTGGTGACAATACTTATCAGCATTAATTGTCTCACCTGAATTCAACACTACTCAATAGACAACACCCTCCATATCTCACCAAACACAGCATAACTTTTTCTGGGTGTAGTCCTTGTTTGGGTATGGTTTCCCCCTTTTCATTGGGTGATAACCATTGTTGTTTTCTTTGGATATTATTGTACAGTACCCACTTTTCATCACTGGTTACTATTCGACCTATAAAGGGGTCATTAGCAAGTCTACTCTTTAATGAAAAGTAAAGGGCAACTCTTTGATCAAGTTGAGTAGCAGTCAGATTATATGGCACCCACTGGCCAAGTTTAGACACCTTTCCCAGTTCGTGCAGATGCTTTAAAATAATCCTGTGATATGTATTGAACACTTTTGCCAATTCGCGTGCAGTTTACTGAGGATTTCCTTCCACCATGTTCCATAAAAGCTGGAGATTGAGAGAACTTGGTCGCCCTGATCGAGAGGAATCACTGAGGGGAAAAATTTCCTGATTGAAATTGTTTAAACCATCGTTGGCCTGTATGGACAGTTGGACTTCATTTTTATAGGCTGAATGAATATTCCTTACCGTGTCTGTTGCTGAGAAACCTTTTTTGTATTCATACAACATACAATGTCTTATATGTGTCTGATCAGCATGCATTCTGGAGGGGTCAAATTGCATAATATTAAGCAATATAACATTAAATTAATTTAAAAAAAATAACAAAACAAAAGCATTATAACAAAAAAATGAAAAGTTTATATTGCAGTCATTGAAAAACTCTTCAAAGTCATTATGTCTAAAATGTGACAGTACTTTGTATCCAACCTATTATTTCAAATGTTCATTTGTTAGCACTGTTGTGCTACTGCAAGGACACTGGCTTTATATTTGCTTTGGTCACATTCTTGGCAAATAACAACCATTAATCATTTCTTCTTAAGTATTCCTTCTCACTAGAGTTAACTTTATAGGGTTAAAAAAAAGGGAAAAAATTTTAATTTTCCCTCAGAATAATAAGAAAACATAGCAGATAATGTGTTAACCTTCGGACCCAGCTATAATGTTTTGATAAATAAAAGCAAATTTTTTCCAGTTTTATGATCCTACATATAAAATTAAGGTGGTGTTAAGTTGAAAAATAAATATGTTAGTTAATTAATGTATGCTGAGACAATGTGTGCAAGAGCTGCTGATATTTGCTGTTAAAAAGTTGAGCTACCAAAAATAGCTTCATCTGCTGATAGTATTGAGAGTGATATAAGTCCAAAGTTGTAACACTCCCAGCAGTAGATATTGATCATTGCATCCATAGGATTTCTTTACAGTTCTGAACTATACCAAACACCTTGACATATGAGGCTAACACACACACAAAAAATAAGAAGTGGTGACAGACTCTAGTATTTGTCTTATATTATTGACAAAAAATAAAATAAAATAAAATAAAATCTAGGAAAAAAAATAAAAATAAAATAAAGTTGTGTTTTTGTTTAACTTTTTTTTGTGGGGAAGGTGTGGGCTAGGGGAAAAGTGGTGGTGTATTTAAGCGAATTTCTGCTTTCACCCTAAGCAGAATGATTTGAAACATATATATATATATATATATATAAGAGGTGTGCTAGCAGCTGATGTATATGATAAAGTTATATCTGTATAAATAAAGAGTGTGTAACTGAGATTGCATCAACGTATATATATATATATTATATATGGCAGTTTCTGCTTCAGCTGTTCAATGCTGCTGGTGGGCACACTTTGGGTTGGCAGGAGGTCCCCTTGATTCAATCAAGTGTTCATCCAAGCAAAGTAAGAGGTTTACAAAGCTTGGTCGGATTCCAGCTTAACCCCCAAAGTCTCTTCATGTCTTAATTTTTCCACACCTGCAAGTGTAAGGAGGACTTGCAGGTGTGGAAAAATTAAGACATGGGGAAACTTTGGGGTTAAGCTGGAATCTGACTTCAGATCAGCAAATAAAGTGTTCTGGCAGATCTGCTGACTTCATAAGCAGTGCATCCTTGTGAGCTGGAGAAAATACTTTGCTAATCTAAACTCGATCACAACAGCATCTTCTGATGTACACGAGGTGCATCTGGGAGCAATAACTAACCTCTCAGAGACTGAGGTCACATGAGCAGTTAAAGAGCTCAAATATGGCAAGGCCACTGGGGAGGATGAAATTCGGCCAGAGATGTTATAAGCCTTAAATCGAAAAGTATTCTCTGGCTGACTTGACTCGTGTAGCAGGTGGCCTGAATCTCTGGAAAAGCACCTAAGCTATGGTAATTAGGAGTGATCATCCCAATTTTACAAAAGGGAGACGAGAGATTGTTCTAATTATAGAGAGATCTCCTTGTTAAGCCTCCCCAATAAAGTCTATGCTAAGTGTCTGGCTAAGAGATGTAGGAATATTGTTGAGTCCAGACTAGCTGATGAACTGTGGATTATGCCCTCGACACAGCACCACATGACCAAGTATTCATACTGCGACAAACCTTTTAAGAAATCATGGGAGTATTGTCAAAAGGCATATGACTGCATTCCACAGGGCCTGTTGTGGAAAGTTCTGCATGAGTATGGGATTGATGAACAGCTTCTTCTTGCCCTGCTGTCTGTATGAATGCTCTAATATTTGTTTCAGGGAAACCATTCAATGTGGGTGTCAGGCTCTGCCAAAAGTGCATACTGTTACCTCTGGTTCATAATCAGGATTGACATGTAGTATCAGTCAGCTGGAATTTGTGGATTACATGGTATTACTTAACTCATCAGAAGTGATCTAGCCCCGACTGCTGACAGTTTTGCTTGTGCTATGTGGAAGATGGCTGCATTATCCATGATGTACCAAGCTTATCAAGGGACTCCCTCAGTTAGGACCAATTTTTTTTTCCAAAGCGATCGTCGCCTGTAACATTCAAAAGGAATGAAAATTATCACATGGCTAATGGTCAAGATAGAAGTATTGTGAAGGGTAGACTGGTAGCCAGTAATTTCATTGCTAGAAGAAGCAGCTAGTTACAGCCTAATTTTACTCAATCGTATGGGAGTTAGAACTAAGTCAGAGAACTCCCATACGGTTGAGTAAAATTAGACTGTAACTAACTGCTTCTTTTAACAATGAACTTACTGGCCACCAGTCTACCTTTCACAACACTTCTATCTTGGCTGTTAGCCACGTGATCATTTTCACTCCTTTTGATTTTGTTACTGGCAACGATCACTTTCGAAAAAAATCGCTCCTAACTGAAGTAACTAAGTCTCTTGATAAGCTTGACACCTCATCGATAATGCAGCGATCTTATACATTTCCATATAGCACAAGCGAAAGTGCCGGCAGTCGGGGCTAGAGGAATATTGGTAAACATTTATCTATTATTTTTCTAACTTACATTTTAAACTTAGCTCCATTTAATTGATTATTTCTTTAGTTAATTTCTCTGGACTAAGAAGAAAAACTAGGTAAATTTTATCTGTCTATTCTTCAAACTTATAATTTTATATAGCTCCGATTAATGATTATTTATTTGATTCATTCATTCATTGATCCACACTCATATATGTATCTATGCTTATTTTTAAATATATATATATGTGTTTTCTCTGCCTTTATATATATATATATATATATATATATATATATTGAACCTAGCAAGTATGATTGATCGTCAGAAGAACAATAAGAACCAAAATTAACGAAAAGCTCTGTTTCTCGGTTGAACGATACATTTCAGATGAAATATTAGTAGGAGGTGAACCGTTATTCATGACGTCATATTGAACAGTATCGTATAATTGAAATGTAACCGAAATTGGTGCACTGTCTATCAATATAGCATATAAAGGGAGGTAACTACTATGAACCTTTTCTATAGCAATTCGATATACTAGCAGAAAAACCACCCTCGTGTGGTTTTTTGCTAGCTTGTGTAGTGTGTATATTGATATACGCAAGTATATATGCATGTAGATATGATACATTAAATAAAATCGTAATTGACAATATACACAGAAATCGAACGAAGACTGTGTTACACTCTATTATGTAATCAGTAACGTAATCCATGATACATTAAAAAAAGACGATATATATCTGAAACAGAAAATGTCTGACTACCTAAAACTCGAGAAACACCCAACCGATTGTTTTCAAACTTTACACATGTAATACTTATGGTCGTGTGAGTGTTTTGAGCAAAAAAATTTCAAATCGCATTAGGCGATTTAGCGATCTCTATAATTCTTAGTCTGTCTTTTTAGATAGATACATAGCTACGACGTCGCACCCTTATAATATCTATCTGTATCTCTGCATTACGACCTTATGACGCTATCTCTGTGTGTGTATATATGTATATATAGTGTGTATATATATATATATATATATATATATATATATATATATATATATATATATATAGTGTGTAACGTTTTTCGAAATATTTACTTCTGCATTCACTTTTAGTTTCAGAAGATTCCGTTCAGGGTGAAAGCAGCGATTCTTTGCTTAAACTTTAATCTGTTATTTTAATATATATATATATATATCATTATATATTCGTGTACAGATATTTTTGCATACACAATAACAAAATGTAAACAAACGTATTTATTTCACGAGGCTCGACAGCAGCAAAAACAACAACAAAAAAGACAGGGAACGCAATTACATGTTTTTGAAAAATCTTAATGGAAAATGATTTGCCTATTCAGCGAAGGCGACTTCACTTTTTATTAGGACTTCTGCATCAATTGGTGAACATACGACGAAACTGTTTCAGAAAGGAGGGATAAACATGCCAATCTATGTTTAGAATCCCGAGCAACGCCGGGCCACACTGCTAGTTATATATAAACTACATTAGGAAAAAATTAGTGACAGAAATATATGAATATTTATTTAAACGATCGCTAACAAGTAGTGTTGACATTTGAAAATTTTAAAGAAGTGAATCTTTAAATAAGTAATAAAATATATTTAAGGAACAGCCACGAAATTTAGTAGATAAATTATGTAATATTCATTCATTATTTATTCAAAGTAATCCAACTTATCTTACTAAGGGGATAAAAAATTATAAACCGTACGCAGTCTCGTGCTTCTTACTTTATTATAGTTTAGATTTTGTTAGGTTTCAATAAGTGTTGGCCCAGGTCACGTCTAACTTAATAGCAGCACCTGGCGAAAGTATCAAATATGTAGTTATCGATTCGAAAAGTGTAATACGGATACAATTAATAATTATGCAAGTTATACGTATATAAACCAATGGTAATTAAACTCTTACATTCATATTTATACAGATAGAAACACCCATACATACATCTCCCCCTCCCCTCCTCTCTCTACTGCTTGCTACAAAAGGCTTTCCCTAAAAATGAAGGGAAGATTTACAATGTAATGTTGTATGGTAGTGAAACCTGGGCGCTGTGTGCAGAGGACTTGCGAAGATTGGAAAGAAATGAAGCATGCATGTTCCGATGGATGTGTAATAATAATTTACACAAACGGCAAAGCGTACATAAACTAAGAGCGAAACAACATACATATGCAGAACCTGTGACAAGGAAAGCAGGTCTGCTGGTGGCCAAAAAGGCACATTAAAGTACATAATGAGCCTCAAGAGGCTAATAATGTTATATCGAGAGTGTTGCACATCTGCCAACTCTGTGCAAAACACTTGCAGGCAAAAAAGCCATATTCGTTTGCAGGACCCACAGGACTCAAGCTGATGTTTGATAGCCATACCTGATCACAGGGTGGCTGCCATCCTATGTGTATATTTATAAATACGTGTATATATATATATATATATATATATTCAAAAGTAGGGAGCGCACAAGACAAAGACAGCGGACAAAAAGATTAGAAGACAGACTCCCATATATAAAACGATATGATCGAACAAATAATGAATGAAATATGTAAAATAACTTGCCTTTGTTATTGTTATTGTTATACAGGGAGCGAACGGTATTTGAGGACACATGCATTTTTAGTCATTATTTTATTTGGCTAATTTTTATTGAACTTCTATTTCAGAAAATAACAATGAAAATAACTATGCTTACTAATGAAATGAAAAGGCATGCTGTGATTGTTGCTTTGAAGGCTAAGCATAGTGATTTAGAAATTTCTCGTTTTCTGAAAGTTGCAAGATCTTTTGTTCACAAGATTCGGTGTGAGTTAGAGAAAGAAGATGGAAGTGTATTACCTGTATCAAAACGTAAAAAAAACATCCCAAACGCTCTGATTCTATCAGGACACTTGAATTTATTCAGGAAGTTAAGCAAAACATTGATGACAATCCAGGAAAATCAATGAGGTCAATTGCAAAAAATGTTGGTGTCAGAAAAAACAATCAGAAATGTTGTGCATGAAGACATCATATACAAATCTTACGTGGTGAGGAGATGTCAATTCATGTCAGAAAAAACAAAAGAAAACCATTTAATCAGATCCAAAAGACTTTTGAACAAACTTAAAAATCCATCAGAAGATGATGTGATTTGCTTTTTCTCAGATGAGAAAAACTTTGACCAGGACCAGAAAATTAACAGAAGAAATGACAGATGGCTATGTGCAGACCCTTCTGAGGTTCCAAGAGTAATGCACACAAAGTTTCCTGCAAGTGTCATGGTTTTGGGTGTTGTTAGCAATGAAGGACATGTGATCCTCCTCACTTTTTTCCACAAGGCCTTAGGGTGAATGCTGCTGCGTATATTGAGGTTCTGGATAAAGTTGTTAAGCCTTGGATCAACAGTGTATGCAATGGAAGGCCTTACGTATTTTAACAAGATCTGCACCATCACACAATGCTCAAATGACACAAGAATGGATGGCCGATAATTTGCATGATCACATCACCCCAACATTTGGCCTCCTAATTCTCCAGATCTCAATCCACTGGACTACTATGTATGGAGCATCCTTGAAAAAAATTTCAATGAACACCCCCAAAGCACCAAATATTCTTTGAAAGCCGCAATAGTTCGAGTCTGTCCGATATGAACAAGGACCACTTAATCCGAGCTTGTAAACGATTTCAACCACACGTAGAGGTAGTTATTGATGCTTATGGTAGTTTTATTGAATGAAATTATTAAATTGATAATTTATCTTTATGTTTGTTATTTTTATAAGAATACAGTTTTTTTCTGTTACATAAGCGTTTTTTTAAAACCATAAATCTGTCCTCGAATAACGTCCGCACCCTGTAACATGTAATATATATATATATATATATATATATATATATTATATATATATATATATATATATATATATATATATATATATATATATCTTCCTGCTATTTCAAGCTTTAAAGTAATATATTTCTTCCATGTACTGTGTCGTTTGTTTTGTTATTTCTGTTTACCTTTTACACACACACATATATGTGTGTGTGTATGTATGTATGTATGTATGTATGTATGTATATATGTATGCAAAGGAGCTCTTAAGAGTCAATGGCCATCCAAAATCACCGGGAGAGATGACCCCTTAGCCTTTGTCAAGGCAGAATTCTAGGAGAAGGAAAACTCTGATATAACACCTGCAACCCTGATGCTATCAAATGATGTTGACGTGTTCTTCTTTTTGGTAAATATCATCTTGGTTAAGAGAGTGGGACTGGATTTGTGCAGTGCCTTTGCTCACTATAAAAGCTTCACGGCACAGGCATTGCTTTATATCTGGAGATCTCTCTGCACTTGTCGTCACATGGTACCATGGGCCCAGCACTGTGTGTCAATAATTGTCACAAGTGTAGTGTTTGTACCAGAGTTTTCAAGTCGCTGGCTGGACTAAAAAGTCACACTCGTTCAGCGCATCGGTAGGAGTTCTCCTACATGGATATAAAGTAGTGGCCGTACTCGAAAACGAGTTGGCAGCCACCATATATGTATGTATGTATGTATGTATGTATGTATGTATGTATGTATGTATGTATGTATGTATGTATGTATGTATGTATGGGTGTTTGTTTCTATCTGTATAAATGTGTAGGTAGGAGTTTAATTACTATCAGTCCATATACGTATAACTTGCATAATTATTAATTGTATCTGTATAACACTTTTTGAATTGATAAACACATATTTGATACCTATATCTAATTGCTATATAACATTTTCTTAGTAGTTACCTCCCTTTAGATGCACTAATTTCGGTTACGACTTTTGAAATATTCAATTATGCTCAGTAAGACGTCATGAATAATAATTTATCCCCTAATAAAATTTCATTAAAAATGTAGCCTTCAATTGAGAAACATCTCTCTTTTATGTACTTCCTTTGAGTGTATGCATGTGCATGTCTGTATGCGTGCGTGAAATCTTTTATCTCAAGCTGAAACTTCTTGCCATAGCGCCTCTCTCCGTTTTCCTATTTCCATCGTTCTACAGTGACTGAAATTTAAATAAAGAAGTAAACTTTACATGTATTGAGTACTTTGTGGTTTGTTTTTCTTTCTTTTCTCATTTATAAATCTAAAAACACACACATACAAACACATACGCGTAAATACTAACACGACATAAGCATACATACATACATATCACGCACATATACAAAGAGGTTGTAGGCACACACACACACACACACACACACACACACACACACACACACACACACACACACACACACACACACACACACACACACACACACACACACACAGAGACAGAGAGAACATTTATACATGCAAATAATAATAAGAGAACTTATAAAACAGAAGAGAATATTAGGGACTGTAGCGAAGAGGGGAAATGTAAGTTAGAGACAATATCTTAAACAACCAACTAGGATTAACTCAATCACATTACTGCACTAGGGCTTGATAAACACAACCACAAGGATATGGTCTGAACATGGAAGAGCCGAACTCCCACTGTCATCACCTCCATCTCTCTCGCCCTCCCCATCTCTCCATATGGTGAGCAAATGGAGTCCCATGTGCTGGCCTCTCCAAGCCCGGCGGACAGAATGGAGAAGGCGTTTCCCCGGATGAAGGGGGATGAGCTGGAAGAGCCATTCCAGCTCGCAAGGCTCACACCTGCGGCTGGCCAACTCAGCACCTATCGTGGTGAGTAGGGAGGTAGCCCTAGGGCGAAGGATACCAGAAGTCTCCACTGCCAAAGGCACGACCGCGAACCTATCAGAGAGCGATCGGTACTTGGAGAGTTTGGGCTCCTCAGCCCGACGTGCAGCAGAACCTGGGTTAGTCACAGACTGCACCAGGTTGTGGCTGGAGAAAGTGTCGGTGAAAGTGGCATCCCAGACAAGGGGTTTGCCACCGCAGAATGGGAAGATGGTTATGCCGTCTGGTCTTTTGCTGTCCCCTCGGTCCAGCCCCACCGGGTCGAGCTGGGCGGGGAAGCTTGCAGTGTTCAAGCCATGCTTTATGACCTCGTTGACGGCAGCATGGTGTGGAAGGTGGCCGGCACTGTGGCGGCAGGAAAGCGGGTGGAGGCCAAAAGAGTCCACGGTGGATCCACAGCGACAGACACATATATATACAAACAAGACAGATGTACACACACAGACAAATACAAGAAACACACACAGACAACATACAAACAAAACATGCAGACATACAGACAGGCAGACAGACAACATACAGACAGGACACACACATATATACAAGATACACATATATAAGCAACAAAAGTGTACACAACATTTATTCTAAGGTGCTAGAGTTGGGTATGGCTGAGCAGGTTTGTGAGTACAGTTGTGTTGGTAGAGGGGAGACAACATAACTGTGGGTTAGAGTATGTCAGGTAGGAGCAGAGACTACAGCTGCAGTGGTATAACTGACAGAGAGGGGAGGCAACATATCTGTGAGCTAGAGTATGTCAGGTAGGAGCAGAGACTATAGTTGTATTGGTAGAACTGACAGAGAGGGGAGACAACATATCTGTGGGCTAGAGTATGTCAGTGAGGAGCAGAGACTAGAGTTGTAGTGGTAGAACTGACAGAGAGGGGAGACAAGATATCTGTGGGCTAGAGTATGTCAGTGAGGAGCAGAGACTAGAGTTGTAGTGGTAGAACTGACAGAGAGGGGAGACAAGATATCTGTGGGCTAGAGTATGTCAGTGAGGAGCAGAGACTAGAGTTGTAGTGGTAGAACTGACAGAGAGGGGAGACAACATATCTGTGGGCTAGAGTATGTCAGTGAGGAGCAGAGACTAGAGTTGTAGTGGTAGAACTGACAGAGAGGGGAGACAACATATCTGTGGGCTAGAGTATGTCAGTGAGGAGCAGAGACTACAGTTGTAGTGCTAGAACTGACAGAGAGGGGAGACAACATATCTGTAAGCTAGAGTATGTCAATGAGGAGAAGAGACTACAGTTGTAGTGGTAGATCTGACAAAGAGGGGAGACAACATATCTGTGGGCTAGAGTATGTCAGGTAGGAGCAGAGACAACAGTTGTAGTGGTAGAACTGACAGAGAGGGAAGAAAACATATCTAAGGGCTAGAGTATGTCAGGTAGGAGCAGAGACTACAGTTGTAGTGGTAGAACTGACAGAGAGGGGAAAAAACATATCGGTGGGCTAGAGTATGTCAGGTAGGAGCAGAGACTACAGTTGTAGTGGTAGAACTGACAGAGAGGGGAGACAACATATCTGTGGGTTAGAGTATGTCAGGTAGGAGCAGAGACTACAGTTGTAGTGGTAGAACTGACAGAGTGGGGAGACAACATATCTGTGAGCTAGAAGATGTAGATGAGGAGCAGAGACTACAGTTGTAGTGGTAGAACTGACAGAGAGGCGAGACAACATATCTGTGGGTTAGAGTATGTCAGGTAGGAGCAGAGACTATAGTTGTAGTGGTAGAACTGACAGAGTGGGGAGACAACATATCTGTGAGCTAGAAGATGTAGATGAGGAGCAGAGACTACAGTTGTAGTGGTAGAACTGACAGAGAGGCGAGACAACATATCTGTGGGCTAGAGTATGTCAGATAGGAGCAGAGAGTATAGTTGTAATGGTAGAACTGACAGAGAATGGAGACAACATATCTGTGGTTTAGAGTATGTCAGTGAGTAGCAGAGACTATAGTTGTAGTGCTAGAACTGACAGAGAGGGGAGACAACATATCTGTAAGCTAGAGTATGTCAGTGAGGGGCAGAGACTACAGTTGTAGTGGTAGAACTGACAGAGAGGGGAGACAACATATCTAAGGGCTAGAGTATGTCAGATAGGAGCAGAGACTAGAGTTGTAGTGGTAGAACTGACAGAGAGGGGAGACAACATATCTGTGGGCTAGAGTATGTCAGTGATGAGCAGAGACTACAGTTGTAGTGGTAGAACTGACAGAGAGGGGAGACAACATATCTGTGGGCTAGAGTATGTCAGTGGGGAGCAGAGACTATAGTTGTAGTGGTAGAACTGACAGAGAGGGGAGACAACATTTCTGTGGGCTAGAGTATGTCAGGTAGGAGTAGAGACTATAGTTGTAGTGGTAGAACTGACAGAGAGGGGAGACAACATATCTGTGAGCTAGAGTATGTCAGTGAAGAGCAGAGACTACAGTTGTAGTGGTAGAACTGACAAAGAGGGGAGAGAACACATTTGTCGGCTAGAGTATGTCAGGTAGGAGCAGAGACTACAGTTGTAGTGGTAGAACTGACAGAGAGGGGAGACAACATGTCTGTGGGTTAGAGTATGTCAGTGAGGAGCAGAGACTACAGTTGTAATGGTAGAAATGACAGAGAGGGGAGACAACATATCTGTGGGCTAGAGTATGTCAGATAGGAGCAGAGACTATAGTTGTAATGGTAGAACTGTCAGAGAGGGGAGACAACATATCTGTGGGTTAGAGTATGTCAGTGAGTAGGAGAGACTATAGTTGTAGAGGTAGAACTGACAGAGAGGGGAGACAACATATATGAGGGCTAGAGTATATCAGTGAGGAGCAGATACTACAGTTGTAGTGGTAGAACTGACAGAGAGGGGAGACAACATATCTGTGAGCTAGAGTATGTCAGGTAGGAGCAGAGACTACAGTTGTAGTGGTAGAACTGACAGAGAGAGGAGACAACATATCTGTGAGCTAGAGTATGTCAGGTAGGAGCAGAGACTACAGTTGTAGTGGTAGAACTGACAGAGAGGGAAGACAACATATCTGTGGGCTAGAGTATGTCAGGTAGGAGCAGAGATTATAGTTGTAGTGGTAGAATTGACAGAGAGAGGAGACAAAATATCTGTGGGCTAGAGTATGTCAGATAGGAGCATAGACTATAGTTGTAGTGGTAGAACTGACAGAGAGGGGAGACAACATATCTGTGGGCTAGAGTATGTCAGTGAAGAGAAGAGACTAGAGTTGTAGTGGTAGAACTGACAGAGAGGGGAGACAACATATCTGTGGGCTAGAGTATGTCAGGAAGGAGCAGAGACTAGAGTTGTAGTGGTAGAACTGAAAGAGAGGGGAGACAACATATCTGTGGGCTAGAGTATGTCAGTAAGGAGCAGAGACTAAAGTTGTAGTGGTAGAACTGAAAGAGAGGGGAGACAACATATCTGTGGGCTAGAGTATGTCAGGTAGGAGCAGAGACTACAGTTGTAGTGGTAGAACTGACAGAGAGGGGAGACAACATATCTGTGAGCTAGAGTATGTCAGTGATGAGCAGAGACTACAGTTGTAGTGGTAGATCTGACAGAGAGGGAAAAAACATATCGGTGGGCTAGAGTATGTCAGTGAGGAGCAGAGACTATAGTTGTAGTGGTAGAACTGACAGAGAGAGGAGACAACATATCTGTGGGTTAGAGTATGTCAGGTAGGAGCAGAGACTACAGTTGTAGTGGTAGAACTGACAGAGAGGGAAAAAACATATCGGTGGGCTAGAGTATGTCAGGTAGGAGCAGAGACTACAGTTGTAGTGGTAGAACTGACAGAGAGGGGAGACAACATATCTGTGAGCTAGAGTATGTCAGTGATGAGCAGAGACTACAGTTGTAGTGGTAGAACTGACAGAGAGGGGAGACAACATATCTGTGGGTTAGAGTATGTAAGTAGGAGCAGAGACTACAGTTGTAGTGGTAGAACTGACAGAGAGGGGAGACAACATATCGGTGGGCTAGAGTATTTCAGTGAGGAGCAGAGACTACAGTTGTAGTGGTAGATCTGACAGAGAGGGAAGACAACATATCTAAGGGCTAGAGTATGTTTGGTAGGAGCAGAGACTACAGTTGTAGTGGTAGAACTGACAGAGAGGGGAGACAACATATTTGTGGGTTAGATTATGTCAGGTAGGAGCAGAGACTATAGTTGTAGTGGTAGAACTGACAGAGAGGGGAGACAACATATCTGTGAGCTAGAGCATGTCAGTGAGGAGCAGAGACTTAGTTGTAGTGGTAGAACTGACAAAGAGGGGAGACAACATATCTGTGGGCTAGAGTATGTCAGTGGGGAGCAGAGACTATAGTTGTAGTGGTAGAACTGACAGAGAGGGGAGACAACATATCTGTAATCTAGAGTATTTCAGTGAGGAGCAGAGACTACAGTTGTAGTGGTAGATCTGACAGAGAGGGAAGACAACATATCTAAGGGCTAGAGTATGTTTGGTAGGAGCAGAGACTACAGTTGTAGTGGTAGAACTGACAGAGAGGGGAGACAACATATCTGTGGGTTAGATTATGTCAGGTAGGAGCAGAGACTACAGTTGTAGTGGTAGAACTGACAGAGAGGGGAGACAACATATCTGTGGGTTAGAGTATGTCAGTGAATAGCAGAGAATACAGTTGTAGTGCTAGAACTGACAGAGAGGGGAGACAACATATCTGTAAGCTAGAGTATGTCAATGAGGAGCAGAGACTACAGTTGTAGTGGTAGATCTGACAAAGAGGGGAGACAACATATCTGTGGGATAGAGTATGTCAGGTAGGAGCAGAGACTATAGTTGTAGTGGTAGAACTGACAGAGAGGGAAGAAAACATATCTAAGGGCTAGAGTATGTCAGGTAGGAGCAGAGGCTACAGTTGTAGTGGTAGAACTGACAGAGAGGGAAAAAAAACATATCGGTGGGCTAGAGTATGTCAGGTAGGAGCAGAGACTACAGTTGTAGTGGTAGAACTGACAGAGAGGGGAGACAACATATCTGTTAGCTAGAAGATGTAGATGAGGAGCAGAGACTACAGTTGTAGTGGTAGAACTGACAGAGAGGCGAGACAACATATCTGTGGGTTAGAGTATGTCAGGTAGGAGCAGAGACTATAGTTGTAGTGGTAGAACTGACAGAGTGGGGAGACAACATATCTGTGAGCTAGAAGATGTAGATGAGGAGCAGAGACTACAGTTGTAGTGGTAGAACTGACAGAGAGGCGAGACAACATATCTGTGGGCTAGAGTATGTCAGATGGTAGCAGAGACTATAGTTGTAATGGTAGAACTGACAGAGAATGGAGACAACATATCTGTGGTTTAGAGTATGTCAGTGAGTAGCAGAGACTATAGTTGTAGTGCTAGAACTGACAGAGAGGGGAGACAACATATATGTGGGCTAGAGTATGTCAGGTAGGAGCAGAGACTATAGTTGTAGTGGTAGAACTGACAGAGAGGGAAGACAACATATCTAAGGGCTAGAGTATGTCAGGTAGGAGCAGAGACTACAGTTGTAGTGGTAGAACTGACAGAGAGGGGAGACAACATATCTGTGGCTTAGATTATGTTAGGTAGGAGCAGAGACTACAGTTGTAGTGGTAGAACTGACAGAGAGGGGAGACAACATATCTGTGGGCTAGAGCATGTCAGTGAGGAGCAGAGACTACAGTTGTAGTGGTAGAACAGACAGAGAGGGGAGAAACTTATCTGTGGGCTAGAGCATGTCAGTGAGGAGCAGAGACTACAGTTGTAGTGGTAGAACTGACAGAGAGGGGAGACAACATATCTGTGGGCTAGAGCATGTCAGTGAGGAGCAGAGACTACAGTTGTAGTGGTAGAACTGACAGAGAGGGGAGACAACATATCTGTGGGCTAGAGTATGTCAGTGGGGAGCAGAGACTATAGTTGTAGTGGTAGAACTGACAGAGAAGGGAGACAACATATCTGTGAGCTAGAGTATGTCAGGTAGGAGCAGAGACTACAGATGTAGTGGTAGAACTGACAGAGAGAGGAGACAACATATCTGTGAGCTAGAGTATGTCAGGTAGGAGCAGAGACTACAGTTGCAGTGGTAGAACTGACAGAGCGTGGAGACAACATATCTGTGGGCTAGAGTATGTCAGGTAGGAGCAGAGACTACAGTTGTAGTGGTAGAACTGACAGAGAGGGGAGACAACATATGTGTGGGTTAGAGTATGTCAGGTAGGAGCAGAGACTATAGTTGTAGTGGTAGAACTGACAGAGAGGGGAGACAACATATCTGTGGACTAGAGCATGTCAGATAGGAGCAGAGACTATAGTTGTAGTGGTAGAACTGACAGAGAGGGGAGACAACATATCTGTGGGTTAGAGTATGTCAGGTAGGAGCAGAGACTACAGTTGTAGTGGTAGAACTGACAGAGAGGGGAGACAACATATCTGTGGGCTAGAGTATGTCAGGTAGGAGCAGAGACTATAGTTGTAGTGGTAGAACTGACAGAGAGGGGAGACAACATTTCTGTGAGCTAGAAGATGTAGGTGAGGAGCAGAGACTACAGTTGTAGTGGTAGAACTGACAGAGAGAGGAGACAACATATCTGTGGGCTAGAGTATGTCAGTGAGGAGCAGAGACTAGAGTTTTAGTGGTAGAACTGACAGAGAGGGGAGACAACATATCTGTGGCTTAGAGTATGTCAGGTAGGAGAAGAGACTATAGTTGTAGTGGTAGAACTGACAGAGAGGGGAGACAACATTTCTGTGAGCTAGAAGATGTAGGTGAGGAGCAGAGACTACAGTTGTAGTGGTAGAACTGACAGAGAGAGGAGACAACATATCTGTGGGCTAGAGTATGTCAGTGAGGAGCAGAGACTAGAGTTTTAGTGGTAGAACTGACAGAGAAGGGAGACAACATATCTGTGAGCTAGAGTATGTCAGGTAGGAGCAGAGACTAGAGTTGTAGTGGTAGAACTGACAGAGAGAGGAGACAAAATATCTGTGGACTAGAGCATGTCAGATAGGAGCAGATACTATAGTTGTAGTGGTAGAACTGACAGAGAGGGGAGACAACATATCTGTGGGTTAGAGTATGTCAGGTAGGAGCAGAGACTACAGTTGTAGTGGTAGAACTGACAGAGAGGGGAGACAACATATCTGTGGGCTAGAGTATGTCAGTGAGGAGCAGAGACTATAGTTGTAGTGGTAGAACTGACAGAGAGGGGAGACAACATATCTGTGGGCTAGAGTATGTCAGTGAGGAGAAGATACTACAGTTGTAGTGGTAGAACTGACAGAGAGGGGAGACAACATATCTGTGAGCTAGCGTATGTCAGTGAGGAGCAGAGACTACAGTTGTAGTGGTAGATCTGACAGAGAGGGGAGACAACATTTCTGTGGGCTAGAGTATGTCAGGTAGGAGCAGAGACTATAGTTGTAGTGGTAGAACTGACAGAGAGGGGAGACAACATATCTGTGAGCTATAGTATGTCATTGAAGAGCGGAGACGACAGTTGTAGTGTTAGAACTGACAGAGAGGGGAGACAACATATCTGTGGGCTAGAGTATGTCAGGTAGGAGCAGAGACTATAGTTGTAGTCGTAGAACTGACAGAGAGGGGACACAACATATCTGTGGGCTAGAGTATGTCATGTTGGAGCAGAGACTTTAGTTGTAATGGTAGAACTGAGAGAGAAGGGAGTCAACATATCTGTGGGTTAGAGTATGTCAGGTAGGAGAAGAGACTATAGTTGTAGTGGAAGAACTGACAGAGATGGGAGACAACATATATGTGGGCTAGACTATGTCAGGTAGGAGCAGAGACTATAGTTGTGGTAGAACTGACAGAGAGGGGAGACAACATATCTGTGGGCTAGAGTATGTCAGGTAGGAGCAGAGACTATAATTGTAGTGGTAGAACTGACAGAGAAGGGAGACAACATATCTGTGGGTTAGAGTATGTGAGGTAGAAGCAGAGACTACAGTTGTAGTGGTAGAACTGACAGAGACGGGAGACAACATATCTGTGGGCTAGAGTATGTCAGGTAGCAGCAGAGAATATAGTTGTAGTGGTAGAACTGACAGAGAGGGGAGACAACATATCTGTGGGCTTAAGTATGTCAGTGAGGAGCAGAGACTACAGTTGTAGTGGCAGAACTGACAGATAGGGGAGACAACATATCTGTGGGCTAAAGTATGTCAGGAAGGAGCAGAGACTATAGTTGTAGTGGTAGAACTGACAGAGAGGGGAGACAACATATCTGTGGGCTAGAGTAGGTCAGATAGGAGCAGAGACTATAGTTGTAGTGGTAGAACTGACAGAGAGGGGAGACAACATATCTGTGGGTTAGAGTATGTCAGTGAGGAGCAGAGACTATAGTTGTAGTGGTAGAACTGACAGAGAGGGGAGACAACATATCTGTGTGTTAGAGTATGTCAGGTAGGAGAAGAGACTACAGTTGTAGTAGTAGAACTGACAGAGAGGGGAGACAACGTATCTGTGGGCTAGAGTATGTCAGTGAGGAGCAGAGACTACAGTTGTAGTGGCAGAACTGAGAGAGAGGGGAGACAACATATCTGTGGGCTAGAGTATGTCAGTGAGGAGCAGAGACTACAGTTGTAGTGGTAGAACTGACAGACAGGGGAGACAACATATCTGTGGGTTAGAGTATGTCAGGTAGGAGCAGAGACTACAGTTGTAGTGGTAGAAATGACAGAGAGGGAAGAAAACATCTCTGTGGGCTAGAGTATGTCAGGTAGGAGCAGAGACTATAGCTGTAGTGGTAGAACTGACAGAGAGGGAAGACAACATATCTGTGAGCTAGAGTATGTCAGGTAGGAGCAGAGACTATAGTTGTAGTGGTAGAACTGACAGAGAGGGAAGACAACATATCTGTGAGCTAGAGTATGTCAGGTAGGAGCAGAGAATACAGTTGTAGTGGTAGAACTGACAGAGAGGAGAGACAACATATCTGTGGGCTAGAGTATGTCAGTGAGGAGCAGAGACTATAGTTGTAGTGGTAGAACTGAGAGAGAGGGGAGACAACATATCTGTGGGCTAGAGTATGTTAGGTAGGAGCAGAGACTACAGTTGTAGTGGTAGAACTGAGAGAGAGGGGAGACAACATATCTGTGAGCTAGAGTATGTCAGGTAGGAGCAGAGACTACAGTTGTAGTGGTAGAACTGACAGAGAGGGGAGACAACATATCTGTGGGTTAGAGTATGTCAGTGAAGAGCAGAGACGACAGTTGTAGTGTTAGAACTGACAGAGAGGGGAGACAACATATCTGTGGGCTAGAGTATGTCAGGTAGGAGCAGAGACTATAGTTGTAGTGGTAGAACTGACAGAGACGGGAGACAACATATCTGTGGGCTAGAGTATGTCAGGTAGGAGCAGTGACTATAGTTGTAGTGGTAGAACTGACAGAGAGGGGAGACAACATATCTGTGGGCTAGAGTATGTCAGGTAGGAGCAGAGACTATAGTTGTAGTCGTAGAACTGACAGAGAGGGGAGACAACATATCTGTGGGTTAGAGTATGTCAGTGAGGAGCAGAGACTGTAGTTGTAGTGGTAGATCTGACAGAGAGGGGAGACAACATATCTGTGGGTTAGAGTGTGTCAGGTAGGAGCAGACACTATAGTTGAAGTGGTAGAACTGACAGAGAGGGAAGACAACATATCTGTGAGCTAGAGTATGTCAGGTAGGAGCAGAGACTATAGTTGTAGTGGTAGAACTGACAGAGAGGGAAGACAACATATCTGTGAGCTAGAGTATGTCAGTGAGGAGCAGAGACTGTAGTTGTAGTGGTAGAACTGACAGAGAGGGGAGACAACATATCTGTGGGCTAGAGTATGTCAGTGAGGAGCAGAGACTATAGTTGTAGTGGTAGAACTGACAGAGAGGGGAGACAACATATCTGTGGGCTAGAGTATGTTAGGTAGGAGCAGAGACTACAGTTGTAGTGGTAGAACTGAGAGAGAGGGGAGACAACATATTTATGGGTTAGAGTATGTTATGTAGGAGCAGAGACTATAGTTTTAGTGGTAGAACTGACAGAGAGGGGAGACAACATATCTGTGGGCTAGAGTATGTCTGGTAGGAGCAGAGACTATAGCTGTAGTGGTAGAACTGACAGAGAGGGGAGACAACATATCTGTGGGCTAGAGTATGTCAGGTAGGAGCAGAGACTATAGTTGTAGTGGTAGAACTGACAGAGAGGGGAGACAACATTTCTGTGAGCTAGAAGATGTAGGTGAGGAGCAGAGACTACAGTTGTAGTGGTAGAACTGACAGAGAGAGGAGACAACATATCTGTGGGCTAGAGTATGTCAGTGAGGAGCAGAGACTAGAGTTTTAGTGGTAGAACTGACAGAGAGGGGAGACAACATATCTGTGGCTTAGAGTATGTCAGGTAGGAGAAGAGACTATAGTTGTAGTGGTAGAACTGACAGAGAGGGGAGACAACATTTCTGTGAGCTAGAAGATGTAGGTGAGGAGCAGAGACTACAGTTGTAGTGGTAGAACTGACAGAGAGAGGAGACAACATATCTGTGGGCTAGAGTATGTCAGTGAGGAGCAGAGACTAGAGTTTTAGTGGTAGAACTGACAGAGAAGGGAGACAACATATCTGTGAGCTAGAGTATGTCAGGTAGGAGCAGAGACTAGAGTTGTAGTGGTAGAACTGACAGAGAGAGGAGACAAAATATCTGTGGACTAGAGCATGTCAGATAGGAGCAGATACTATAGTTGTAGTGGTAGAACTGACAGAGAGGGGAGACAACATATCTGTGGGTTAGAGTATGTCAGGTAGGAGCAGAGACTACAGTTGTAGTGGTAGAACTGACAGAGAGGGGAGACAACATATCTGTGGGCTAGAGTATGTCAGTGAGGAGCAGAGACTATAGTTGTAGTGGTAGAACTGACAGAGAGGGGAGACAACATATCTGTGGGCTAGAGTATGTCAGTGAGGAGAAGATACTACAGTTGTAGTGGTAGAACTGACAGAGAGGGGAGACAACATATCTGTGAGCTAGCGTATGTCAGTGAGGAGCAGAGACTACAGTTGTAGTGGTAGATCTGACAGAGAGGGGAGACAACATTTCTGTGGGCTAGAGTATGTCAGGTAGGAGCAGAGACTATAGTTGTAGTGGTAGAACTGACAGAGAGGGGAGACAACATATCTGTGAGCTATAGTATGTCATTGAAGAGCGGAGACGACAGTTGTAGTGTTAGAACTGACAGAGAGGGGAGACAACATATCTGTGGGCTAGAGTATGTCAGGTAGGAGCAGAGACTATAGTTGTAGTCGTAGAACTGACAGAGAGGGGACACAACATATCTGTGGGCTAGAGTATGTCATGTTGGAGCAGAGACTTTAGTTGTAATGGTAGAACTGAGAGAGAAGGGAGTCAACATATCTGTGGGTTAGAGTATGTCAGGTAGGAGAAGAGACTATAGTTGTAGTGGAAGAACTGACAGAGATGGGAGACAACATATATGTGGGCTAGACTATGTCAGGTAGGAGCAGAGACTATAGTTGTGGTAGAACTGACAGAGAGGGGAGACAACATATCTGTGGGCTAGAGTATGTCAGGTAGGAGCAGAGACTATAATTGTAGTGGTAGAACTGACAGAGAAGGGAGACAACATATCTGTGGGTTAGAGTATGTGAGGTAGAAGCAGAGACTACAGTTGTAGTGGTAGAACTGACAGAGACGGGAGACAACATATCTGTGGGCTAGAGTATGTCAGGTAGCAGCAGAGAATATAGTTGTAGTGGTAGAACTGACAGAGAGGGGAGACAACATATCTGTGGGCTTAAGTATGTCAGTGAGGAGCAGAGACTACAGTTGTAGTGGCAGAACTGACAGATAGGGGAGACAACATATCTGTGGGCTAAAGTATGTCAGGAAGGAGCAGAGACTATAGTTGTAGTGGTAGAACTGACAGAGAGGGGAGACAACATATCTGTGGGCTAGAGTAGGTCAGATAGGAGCAGAGACTATAGTTGTAGTGGTAGAACTGACAGAGAGGGGAGACAACATATCTGTGGGTTAGAGTATGTCAGTGAGGAGCAGAGACTATAGTTGTAGTGGTAGAACTGACAGAGAGGGGAGACAACATATCTGTGTGTTAGAGTATGTCAGGTAGGAGAAGAGACTACAGTTGTAGTAGTAGAACTGACAGAGAGGGGAGACAACGTATCTGTGGGCTAGAGTATGTCAGTGAGGAGCAGAGACTACAGTTGTAGTGGCAGAACTGAGAGAGAGGGGAGACAACATATCTGTGGGCTAGAGTATGTCAGTGAGGAGCAGAGACTACAGTTGTAGTGGTAGAACTGACAGACAGGGGAGACAACATATCTGTGGGTTAGAGTATGTCAGGTAGGAGCAGAGACTACAGTTGTAGTGGTAGAAATGACAGAGAGGGAAGAAAACATCTCTGTGGGCTAGAGTATGTCAGGTAGGAGCAGAGACTATAGCTGTAGTG
This sequence comes from Eledone cirrhosa, assembly GCA_964016885.1. Classification (NCBI taxonomy): domain Eukaryota; kingdom Metazoa; phylum Mollusca; class Cephalopoda; order Octopoda; family Eledonidae; genus Eledone; species Eledone cirrhosa. The sequence goes on along the minus strand of OZ024742.1, from coordinate 276,197,667 downwards.
GTAGAACTGACAGAGAGGGAAGACAACATATCTGTGAGCTAGAGTATGTCAGGTAGGAGCAGAGACTATAGTTGTAGTGGTAGAACTGACAGAGAGGGAAGACAACATATCTGTGAGCTAGAGTATGTCAGGTAGGAGCAGAGAATACAGTTGTAGTGGTAGAACTGACAGAGAGGAGAGACAACATATCTGTGGGCTAGAGTATGTCAGTGAGGAGCAGAGACTATAGTTGTAGTGGTAGAACTGAGAGAGAGGGGAGACAACATATCTGTGGGCTAGAGTATGTTAGGTAGGAGCAGAGACTACAGTTGTAGTGGTAGAACTGAGAGAGAGGGGAGACAACATATCTGTGAGCTAGAGTATGTCAGGTAGGAGCAGAGACTACAGTTGTAGTGGTAGAACTGACAGAGAGGGGAGACAACATATCTGTGGGTTAGAGTATGTCAGTGAAGAGCAGAGACGACAGTTGTAGTGTTAGAACTGACAGAGAGGGGAGACAACATATCTGTGGGCTAGAGTATGTCAGGTAGGAGCAGAGACTATAGTTGTAGTGGTAGAACTGACAGAGACGGGAGACAACATATCTGTGGGCTAGAGTATGTCAGGTAGGAGCAGTGACTATAGTTGTAGTGGTAGAACTGACAGAGAGGGGAGACAACATATCTGTGGGCTAGAGTATGTCAGGTAGGAGCAGAGACTATAGTTGTAGTCGTAGAACTGACAGAGAGGGGAGACAACATATCTGTGGGTTAGAGTATGTCAGTGAGGAGCAGAGACTGTAGTTGTAGTGGTAGATCTGACAGAGAGGGGAGACAACATATCTGTGGGTTAGAGTGTGTCAGGTAGGAGCAGACACTATAGTTGAAGTGGTAGAACTGACAGAGAGGGAAGACAACATATCTGTGAGCTAGAGTATGTCAGGTAGGAGCAGAGACTATAGTTGTAGTGGTAGAACTGACAGAGAGGGAAGACAACATATCTGTGAGCTAGAGTATGTCAGTGAGGAGCAGAGACTGTAGTTGTAGTGGTAGAACTGACAGAGAGGGGAGACAACATATCTGTGGGCTAGAGTATGTCAGTGAGGAGCAGAGACTATAGTTGTAGTGGTAGAACTGACAGAGAGGGGAGACAACATATCTGTGGGCTAGAGTATGTTAGGTAGGAGCAGAGACTACAGTTGTAGTGGTAGAACTGAGAGAGAGGGGAGACAACATATTTATGGGTTAGAGTATGTTATGTAGGAGCAGAGACTATAGTTTTAGTGGTAGAACTGACAGAGAGGGGAGACAACATATCTGTGGGCTAGAGTATGTCTGGTAGGAGCAGAGACTATAGCTGTAGTGGTAGAACTGACAGAGAGGGGAGACAACATATATGTGGGCTAGAGTATGTCAGGTAGGAGCAGAGACTATAGTTGTAGTGGTAGAACTGACAAAGAGGGGAGACAACATATCTGTGAGCTAGAGTATGTCAGTGAAGAGCAGAGACGACAGTTGTAGTGTTAGAACTGACAGAGAGGGGAGACAACATATCTGTGGGCTAGAGTATGTCAGGTAGGAGCAGATACTACAGTTGTAGTGGTAGAACTGACAGAGAGAGGAGACAACATATCTGTGAGCTAGAGTATGTCAGATAGGAGCAGAGACTATAGTTGTAGTGGTAGAACTGACAGAGAGGGAAGACAACATATCTATGGGTTAGAGTATGTCAGGTAGAAGCAGAGACTACAGTTGTAGTGGTAGAACTGACAGAGAGGGGAGACAACATATCTGTGGGTTAGGGTATGTCAGGAAGGAGCAGAGACTATAGTTGTAGTGATAGAACTGACAGAGAGGGGAGACAACATATCTGTGGGCTAGAGTATGTCAGGTAGGAGCAGAGACTAGAGTTGTAGTGGTAGAACTGACAGATAGGGGAGACAACATATCTGTGGGCTAGAGTATGTCAGTGAGGAGCAGAGACTACAGTTGTAGTGGCAGAACTGACAGAGAGGGGAGAAAACATATCTGTGGGCTTAAGTATGTCAGGTAGGAGCAGAGACTATAGTTGTAGTGGTAGAACTGACACAGAAGGGAGACAACATATCTGTGGGCTTAAGTATGTCAGGTAGGAGCAGAGACTAGAGTTGTAGTGGTAGAACTGACAGAGAGGGGAGACAACATATCTGTGAGCTAGAGTATGTCAGGTAGGAGCAGAGACTATAGTTGTAGTGGTAGAACTGACAGAGAGGGAAGACAACATATCTGTGAGCTAGAGTATGTCAGTGAGGAGCAGAGACTGTAGTTGTAGTGGTAGAACTGACAGAGAGGGGAGACAACATATCTGTGGGCTAGAGTATGTCAGTGAGGAGCAGAGACTATAGTTGTAGTGGTAGAACTGACAGAGAGGGGAGACAACATATCTGTGGGCTAGAGTATGTTAGGTAGAAGCAGAGACTACAGTTGTAGTGGTAGAACTGACAGAGAGGGGAGACAACATATCTGTGGGTTAGGGTATGTCAGGAAGGAGCAGAGACTATAGTTGTAGTGATAGAACTGACAGAGAGGGGAGACAACATATCTGTGGGCTAGAGTATGTCAGTGAGGAGAAGATACTACAGTTGTAGTGGTAGAACTGACAGAGAGGGGAGACAACATATCTGTGATCTAGAGTATGTCAGTGAGGAGCAGAGACTACAGTTGTAGTGGTAGATCTGACAGAGAGGGGAGACAACATTTCTGTGGGCTAGAGTATGTCAGGTAGGAGTAGAGACTATAGTTGTAGTGGTAGAACTGACAGAGAGGGGAGACAACATATCTGTGAGCTAGAGTATGTCAGTGAAGAGCAGAGACGACAGTTGTAGTGGAAGAACTGACAAAGAGGGGAGAGAACACATTTGTCGGCTGGAGTATGTCAGGTAGGAGCAGAGACTACAGTTGTAGTGGTAGAACTGACAGAGAGGGGAGACAACATGTCTGTGGGTTAGAGTATGTCAGTGAGGAGCAGAGACTACAGTTGTAATGGTAGAAATGACAGAGAGGGGAGACAACATATCTGTGGGCTAGAGTATGTCAGATAGGAGCAGAGACTATAGTTGTAATGGTAGAACTGTCAGAGACGGGAGACAACATATCTGTAGGTTAGAGTATGTCAGTGAGTAGGAGAGACTATAGTTGTAGAGGTAGAACTGACAGAGAGGGGAGACAACATATATGAGGGCTAGAGTATATCAGTGAGGAGCAGATACTACAGTTGTAGTGGTAGAACTGACAGAGAGGGGAGACAACATATCTGTGAGCTAGAGTATGTCAGGTAGGAGCAGAGATTATAGTTGTAGTGGTAGAACTGACAGAGAGAGGAGACAAAATATCTGTGGGCTAGAGTATGTCAGATAGGAGCAGAGACTATAGTTGTAGTGGTTGAACTGACAGAGAGAGGAGAAAACATATCTGTGGGCTAGAGTATGTCAGGTAGGAGCAGAGACTGCAGTTGTAGTGGTAGAACTGACAGATAGAAGAGACAACATATGTGTGGGCTAGGGTATGTCAAATAGGAGCAGAGACTATAGTTGTAGTGGTAGAACTGACAGAGAGGGGGGACAACATATCTGTGAGCTAGAGTATGTCAGTGAAGAGCAGAGACTATAGTTGTAGTAGTAGAACTGACAGAGAGAGGAGACAACAGATCTATGAGCTAGGGTATGTCAGGTAGGAACAGAGACTACAGTTGTAGTGGTAGAATTGACAGAGAGGGGAGACAACATATCTGTGGGCTAGAGTATGTCAGTGAGGAGCAGTGACTAGAGTTGTAGTGGTAGAACTGACAGAGAGGGGAGACAACATATCTGTGAGCTAGAGTATGTCAGGTAGGAGCAGAGATTATATTTGTAGTGGTAGAACTGACAGAGAGAGGAGACAACATATCTGTGAGCTAGAGTATGTCAGGTAGGAGCAGAGATTTTAGTTGTAGTGGTAAAACTGACAGAGAGGAGACAACATATCTGTGGGCTAGAGTATGTCAGATAGGAGCAGAGACTATAGTTGTAGTGGTAGAACTGACAGAGAGGGAAGACAACATATCTATGGGTTAGAGTATGTCAGGTAGAAGCAGAGACTACAGTTGTAGTGGTAGAACTGACAGAGAGGGGAGACAACATATCTGTGGGTTAGGGTATGTCAGGTAGGAGCAGAGACTATAGTTGTAGTGATAGAACTGACAGAGAGGGGAGACAACATATCTGTGGGCTAGAGTATGTCAGTGAGGAGAAGATACTACAGTTGTAGTGGTAGAACTGACAGAGAGGAGAGACAACATATCTGTGATCTAGACTATGTCAGTGAGGAGCAGAGACTACAGTTGTAGTGGTAGATCTGACAGAGAGGGGAGACAACATTTCTGTGGGCTAGAGTATGTCAGGTAGGAGTAGAGACTATAGTTGTAGTGGTAGAACTGACAGAGAGGGGAGACAACATATCTGTGTGCTAGAGTATGTCAGTGAAGAGCAGAGACGACAGTTGTAGTGGTAGAACTGAGAGAGAGGGGAGACAACATATTTATGTGTTAGAGTATGTTATGTAGGAGCAGAGACTATAGTTTTAGTGGTAGAACTGACAGAGAGGGGAGACAACATATCTGTGGGCTAGAGTATGTCAGGTTGGAGCAGAGACTATAGCTGTAGTGGTAGAACTGACAGAGAGGGGAGACAACATATATGTGGGCTAGAGTATGTCAGGTAGGAGCAGAGACTATAGTTGTAGTGGTAGAACTGACAGAGAGGGGAGACAACATATCTGTGAGCTAGAGTATGTCAGTGAAGAGCAGAGACGACAGTTGTAGTGTTAGAACTGACAGAGAGGGGAGACAACATATCTGTGGGCTAGAGTATGTCAGGTAGGAGCAGATACTACAGTTGTAGTGGTAGAACTGACAGAGAGAGGAGACAACATATCTGTGAGCTAGAGTATGTCAGGTAGGAGCAGAGATTTTAGTTGTAGTGGTAAAACTGACAGAGAGGAGACAACATATCTGTGGGCTAGAGTATGTCAGATAGGAGCAGAGACTATAGTTGTAGTGGTAGAACTGACAGAGAGGGAAGACAACATATCTATGGGTTAGAGTATGTCAGGTAGAAGCAGAGACTACAGTTGTAGTGGTAGAACTGACAGAGAGGGGAGACAACATATCTGTGGGTTAGGGTATGTCAGGTAGGAGCAGAGACTATAGTTGTAGTGATAGAACTGACAGAGAGGGGAGACAACATATCTGTGGGCTAGAGTATGTCAGTGAGGAGAAGATACTACAGTTGTAGTGGTAGAACTGACAGAGAGGGGAGACAACATATCTGTGATCTAGAGTATGTCAGTGAGGAGCAGAGACTACAGTTGTAGTGGTAGATCTGACAGAGAGGGGAGACAACATTTCTGTGGGCTAGAGTATGTCAGGTAGGAGTAGAGACTATAGTTGTAGTGGTAGAACTGACAGAGAGGGGAGACAACATATCTGTGAGCTAGAGTATGTCAGTGAAGAGCAGAGACTACAGTTGTAGTGGTAGAACTGACAAAGAGGGGAGAGAACACATTTGTCGGCTAGAGTATGTCAGATAGGAGCAGAGACTATAGTTGTAATGGTAGAACTGTCAGAGAGGGGAGACAACATATCTGTGGGTTAGAGTATGTCAGTGAGTAGGAGAGACTATAGTTGTAGAGGTAGAACTGACAGAGAGGGGAGACAACATATATGAGGGCTAGAGTATATCAGTGAGGAGCAGATACTACAGTTGTAGTGGTAGAACTGACAGAGAGGGGAGACAACATATCTGTGAGCTAGAGTATGTCAGGTAGGAGCAGAGATTATAGTTGTAGTGGTAGAACTGACAGAGAGAGGAGACAAAATATCTATGGACTAGAGTATGTCAGATAGGAGCAGAGACTATAGTTGGAGTGGTAGAACTGACAGAGAGGGAAGACAACATAGCTATGGGTTAGAGTATGTCAGGTAGAAGCAGAGACTATAGTTGTAGTGGTAGAACTGACAGAGAGGAGAGACAACATATCTGTGGGCTAGAGTATGTCAGTGAGGAGCAGAGACTATAGTTGTAGTGGTAGAACTGACAGAGAGGGGAGACAACATATCTGTGGGCTAGAGTATGTCAGTGAGGAGAAGATACTACAGTTGTAGTGGTAGAACTGACAGAGAGGGGAGACAACATTTCTGTGGGCTAGAGTATGTCAGGTAGGAGCAGAGACTATAGTTGTAGTGGTAGAACTGACAGAGAGGGGAGACAACATATCTGTGAGCTAGAGTATGTCAGTGAAGAGCAGAGACGACAGTTGTAGTGTTAGAACTGACAGAGAGGGCAGACAACATATCTGTGGGCTAGAGTATGTCAGGTAGGAGCAGAGACTATAGTTGTAGTCGTAGAACTGACAGAGAGGGGACACAACATATCTGTGGGCTAGAGTATGTCATGTTGGAGCAGAGACTTTAGTTGTAATGGTAGAACTGAGAGAGAAGGGAGTCAACATATCTGTGGGTTAGAGTATGTCAGATAGGAGAAGAGACTATAGTTGTAGTGGTAGAACTGACAGAGAGGGGAGACAACATATCTGTGGGCTAGAGTATGTCAGGTAGGAGCAGAGACTATAGTTGTAGTGGTAGAACTGACAGAGATGGGAGACAACATATATGTGGGCTAGACTATGTCAGGTAGGAGCAGAGACTATAGTTGTGGTAGAACTGACAGAGAGGGGAGACAACATATCTGTGGGCTAGAGTATGTCAGGTAGGAGCAGAGACTATAGTTGTAGTGGTAGAACTGACAGAGAAGGGAGACAACATATCTGTGGGTTAGAGTATGTGAGGTAGAAGCAGAGACTACAGTTGAAGTGGTAGAACTGACAGAGACGGGAGACAACATATCTGTGGGCTAGAGTATGTCAGGTAGCAGCAGAGAATATAGTTGTAGTGGTAGAACTGACAGAGAGGGGAGACAACATATCTGTGGGCTTAAGTATGTCAGTGAGGAGCAGAGACTACAGTTGTAGTGGCAGAACTGACAGAGAGGGGAGACAACATATCTGTGGGCTAAAGTATGTCAGGTAGGAGCAGAGACTATAGTTGTAGTGGTAGAACTGACAGAGAGGGGAGACAACATATATGTGGGCTAGAGTAGGTCAGATAGGAGCAGAGACTATAGTTGTAGTGGTAGAACTGACAGAGAGGGGAGACAACATATCTATGGGTTAGAGTATGTCAGTGAGGAGCAGAGACTATAGTTGCAGTGGTAGAACTGACAGAGAGGGGAGACAACATATCTGTGTGTTAGAGTATGTCAGGTAGGAGAAGAGACTACAGTTGTAGTAGTAGAACTGACAGAGAGGTGAGACAACATATCTGTGGGCTAGAGTATGTCAGTGAGGAGCAGAGACTACAGTTGTAGTGGCAGAACTGAGAGAGAGGGGAGACAACATATCTGTGGGCTAGAGCATGTCAGTGAGGAGCAGAGACTACAGTTGTAGTGGTAGAACTGACAGACAGGGGAGACAACATATCTGTGGGTTAGAGTATGTCAGGTAGGAGCAGAGACTACAGTTGTAGTGGTCGAACTGACAGAGAGGGAAGAAAACATCTCTGTGGGCTAGAGTATGTCAGGTAGGAGCAGAGACTATAGTTGTAGTGGTAGAACTGACAGAGAGGGGAGACAACATATCTGTGGGCTAGAGTATGTCAGGTAGGAGCAGAGAATACAGTTGTACTGGTTGAACTGACAGAGAGGAGAGACAACATATCTGTGGGCTAGAGTATGTCAGTGAGGAGCAGAGACTATAGTTGTAGTGGTAGAACTGACAGAGAGGGGAGACAACATATCTGTGGGCTAGAGTATGTCAGGTAGGAGCAGAGACTATAGTTGTAGTGGTAGAACTGACAGAGAGAGGAGACAACATATCTGTGTGTTAGAGTATGTCAGTGAAGAGCAGAGACGACAGTTGTAGTGTTAGAACTGACAGAGAGGGGAGACAACATATCTGTGGGCTAGAGTATGTCAGGTAGGAGCAGAGACTATAGTTGTAGTGGTAGAACTGACAGAGACGGGAGACAACATATCTGTGGGCTAGAGTATGTCAGGTAGGAGCAGTGACTATAGTTGTAGTGGTAGAACTGACAGAGAGGGGAGACAACATATCTGTGAGCTAGAGTATGTCAGGTAGGAGCAGAGACTATAGTTGTAGTCGTAGAACTGACAGAGAAGGGAGACAACATATCTGTGGGTTAGAGTATGTGAGGTAGAAGCAGAGACTACAGTTGTAGTGGTAGAACTGACAGAGACGGGAGACAACATATCTGTGGGTTAGAGTATGTCAGGTAGTAGCAGAGACTATAGTTGTAGTGGTAGAACTGACAGAGAGGGGAGACAACATATCTGTGGGCTTAAGTATGTCAGTGAGGAGCAGAGACTACAGTTGTAGTGGCAGAACTGACTGAGAGGGGAGACAACATATCTGTGGGCTAAAGTATGTCAGGTAGGAGCAGAGACTATAGTTGTAGTGGTAGAACTGACAGAGAGGGGAGACAACATATATGTGGGCTAGAGTAGGTCAGATAGGAGCAGAGACTATAGTTGTAGTGTTAGAACTGACAGAGAGGGGAGACAACATATCTGTGGGTTAGAGTATGTCAGTGAGGAGCAGAGACTATAGTTGTAGTGGTAGAACTGACAGAGAGGGGAGACAACATATCTGTGTGTTAGAGTATGTCAGGTAGGAGAAGAGACTATAGTTGTAGTGGTAGAACTGACAGAGAGGGGAGACAACATATCTGTGGGTTAGAGTATGTCAGTGAGGAGCAGAGACTACAGTTGTAGTAGTAGAACTGACAGAGAGGGGAGACAACATATCTGTGGGCTAGAGTATGTCAGTGAGGAGCAGAGACTACAGTTGTAGTGGCAGAACTGACAGAGAGGGGAGAAAACATATCTGTGGGCTTAAGTATGTCAGGTAGGAGCAGAGACTATAGTTGTAGTGGTAGAACTGACACAGAAGGGCGACAACATATCTGTGGGCTTAAGTATGTCAGGTAGGAGCAGAGACTAGAGTTGTAGTGGTAGAACTGACAGAGAGGGGAGACAACATATCTGTGGGTTAGAGTATGTCAGGTAGGAGCAGAGACTATAGTTGTAGTGGTAGAACTGACAGAGAGGGGAGACAACATATCTGTGGGCTAGAGTGTGTCAGGTAGGAGCAGAGACTATAGTTGTAGTGGTAGAACTGACAGAGAGGGAAGACAACATATCAGTGAGCTAGAGTATGTCAGGTAGGAGCAGAGACTATAGTTGTAGAACTGACAGAGAAGGAATACAACATATCTGTGAGCTAGAGTATGTCAGTGAGGAGCAGAGACTATAGTTGTAGTGGTAGAACTGACAGAGAGGGGAGACAACATATCTGTGGGCTAGAGTATGTCAGTGAGGAGCAGAGACTATAGTTGTAGTGGTAGAACTGACAGAGAGGGGAGATAACATATCTGTGGGCTAGAGTATGTCAGGTAGGAGCAGAGACTACAGTTGTAGTGGTAGAACTGAGAGAGAGGGGAGACAACATATCTGTGAGCTAGAGTATGTCAGGTAGGAGCAGAGACTACAGTTGTAGTGGTAGAACTGACAGAGAGGGGAGAGAACATATCTGTGGGCTAGAGTATGTCAGGTAGGAGCAGTGACTATAGTTGTAGTGGTAGAACTGACAGAGAGGGGAGACAACATATCTGTGGGCTAGAGTATGTCAGGTAGGAGCAGAGACTATAGTTGTAGTGGTAGAACTGACAGAGAGGGGAGACAACATATCTGTGGGCTAGAGTATGTCAGGTAGGAGCAGAGACTACAGTTGTAGTGGTAGAACTGACAGAGAGGGGAGACAACATATGTGTGAGCTAGAGTATGTAGGTGAGGAGCAGCGACTATAGTTGTAGTGATAGAACTGACAGAGAGGGGAGACAACATATCTGTGGGCTAGTGTATGTCAGGTAGGAGCAGAGACTACAGTTGTAGTGGTAGAACTGACAGAGAGGGGAGACAACTTATCTGTGAGCTAGATTATGTCAGGTAGGTGCAGAGACTACAGTTGTAGTGGTAGAACTGACGGAGAGAGGAGACAACATATCTGTGGGCTAGAGTATGTCAGGTAGGAGCAGAGACTAGAGTTGTAGTGGTAGAACTGACAGAGAGGGGAGACAACATATCTGTGGGCTAGAGTATGTCAGGTAGGAGCAGAGATTATAGTTGTAGTGGTAGAACTGACAGAGAGATGAGACAAAATATCTGTGGGCTAGATTATGTCAGATAGGAGCATAGACTATAGTTGTAGTAGTAGAACTGACAGAGAGAGGAGACAACAGATCTATGAGCTAGAGTATGTCAGGTAGGAACAGAGACTATAGTTGTAGTGGTAGAACTGACAGAGAGGGGAGACAACATATCTGTGGGCTAGAGTATGTCAGTGAGGAGCAGAGACTATAGATGTAGTGGTAGAACTGACAGAGAGGGGAGACAACATATCTGTGGGCTAGAGTATGTCAGTGGGGAGCAGAGATTATAGTTGTAGTGGTAGAACTGACAGAGAGGGGAGACAACATATCTGTGAGCTAGAGTTTGTCAGGTAGGAGCAGAGATTATAGTTGTAGAGGTAGAACTGACAGAGAGGGAAGACAACATATCTGTGAGCTAGAGTTTGTCAGGTAGGAGCAGAGACTACAGTTGTAGTGGTAGAAATGACAGAGAGAGGAGACAACATATCTGTGGGCTAGAGTATGTCAGGTAGGAGCAGATACTACAGTTGTAGTGGTAGAACTGACAGAGAGAGGAGACAACATATCTGTGAGCTAGAGTATGTCAGGTAGGAGCAGAGATTTTAGTTGTATTGGTAAAACTGACAGAGAGAGGAGACAACATATCTGTGGGCTAGAGTATGTCAGATAGGAGCAGAGACTATAGTTGTAGTGGTAGAACTGACAGAGAGGGAAGACAACATATCTATGGGTTAGAGTATGTCAGGTAGTAGCAGAGACTACAGTTGTAGTGGTAGAACTGACAGAGAGGGGAGACAACATATCTGTGGGTTAGAGTATGTCAGGTAGGAGCAGAGACTATAGTTGTAGTGGTAGAACTGACAGAGAGGGGAGACAACATATCTGTGGGCTAGAGTATGTCAGTGAGGAGAAGATACTACAGTTGTAGTGGTAGAACTGACAGAGAGGGGAGACAACATATCTGTGATCTAGAGTATGTCAGTGAGTAGCAGAGACTACAGTTGTAGTGGTAGATCTGACAGAGAGGGGAGACAACATTTCTGTGGGCTAGAGTATGTCAGGTAGGAGTAGAGACTATAGTTGTAGTGGTAGAACTGACAGAGAGGGGAGACAACATATCTGTGAGCTAGAGTATGTCAGTGAAGAGCAGAGACTACAGTTGTAGTGGTAGAACTGACAAAGAGGGGAGAGAACACATTTGTCGGCTAGAGTATGTCAGATAGGAGCAGAGACTATAGTTGTAATGGTAGAACTGTCAGAGAGGGGAGACAACATATCTGTGGGTTAGAGTATGTCAGTGAGTAGGAGAGACTATAGTTGTAGAGGTAGAACTGACAGAGAGGGGAGACAACATATATGAGGGCTAGAGTATATCAGTGAGGAGCAGATACTACAGTTGTAGTGGTAGAACTGACAGAGAGGGGAGACAACATATCTGTGAGCTAGAGTATGTCAGGTAGGAGCAGAGATTATAGTTGTAGTGGTAGAACTGACAGAGAGAGGAGACAAAATATCTATGGACTAGAGTATGTCAGATAGGAGCAGAGACTATAGTTGGAGTGGTAGAACTGACAGAGAGGGAAGACAACATAGCTATGGGTTAGAGTATGTCAGGTAGAAGCAGAGACTATAGTTGTAGTGGTAGAACTGACAGAGAGGAGAGACAACATATCTGTGGGCTAGAGTATGTCAGTGAGGAGCAGAGACTATAGTTGTAGTGGTAGAACTGACAGAGAGGGGAGACAACATATCTGTGGGCTAGAGTATGTCAGTGAGGAGAAGATACTACAGTTGTAGTGGTAGAACTGACAGAGAGGGGAGACAACATTTCTGTGGGCTAGAGTATGTCAGGTAGGAGCAGAGACTATAGTTGTAGTGGTAGAACTGACAGAGAGGGGAGACAACATATCTGTGAGCTAGAGTATGTCAGTGAAGAGCAGAGACGACAGTTGTAGTGTTAGAACTGACAGAGAGGGCAGACAACATATCTGTGGGCTAGAGTATGTCAGGTAGGAGCAGAGACTATAGTTGTAGTCGTAGAACTGACAGAGAGGGGACACAACATATCTGTGGGCTAGAGTATGTCATGTTGGAGCAGAGACTTTAGTTGTAATGGTAGAACTGAGAGAGAAGGGAGTCAACATATCTGTGGGTTAGAGTATGTCAGATAGGAGAAGAGACTATAGTTGTAGTGGTAGAACTGACAGAGAGGGGAGACAACATATCTGTGGGCTAGAGTATGTCAGGTAGGAGCAGAGACTATAGTTGTAGTGGTAGAACTGACAGAGATGGGAGACAACATATATGTGGGCTAGACTATGTCAGGTAGGAGCAGAGACTATAGTTGTGGTAGAACTGACAGAGAGGGGAGACAACATATCTGTGGGCTAGAGTATGTCAGGTAGGAGCAGAGACTATAGTTGTAGTGGTAGAACTGACAGAGAAGGGAGACAACATATCTGTGGGTTAGAGTATGTGAGGTAGAAGCAGAGACTACAGTTGAAGTGGTAGAACTGACAGAGACGGGAGACAACATATCTGTGGGCTAGAGTATGTCAGGTAGCAGCAGAGAATATAGTTGTAGTGGTAGAACTGACAGAGAGGGGAGACAACATATCTGTGGGCTTAAGTATGTCAGTGAGGAGCAGAGACTACAGTTGTAGTGGCAGAACTGACAGAGAGGGGAGACAACATATCTGTGGGCTAAAGTATGTCAGGTAGGAGCAGAGACTATAGTTGTAGTGGTAGAACTGACAGAGAGGGGAGACAACATATATGTGGGCTAGAGTAGGTCAGATAGGAGCAGAGACTATAGTTGTAGTGGTAGAACTGACAGAGAGGGGAGACAACATATCTATGGGTTAGAGTATGTCAGTGAGGAGCAGAGACTATAGTTGCAGTGGTAGAACTGACAGAGAGGGGAGACAACATATCTGTGTGTTAGAGTATGTCAGGTAGGAGAAGAGACTACAGTTGTAGTAGTAGAACTGACAGAGAGGTGAGACAACATATCTGTGGGCTAGAGTATGTCAGTGAGGAGCAGAGACTACAGTTGTAGTGGCAGAACTGAGAGAGAGGGGAGACAACATATCTGTGGGCTAGAGCATGTCAGTGAGGAGCAGAGACTACAGTTGTAGTGGTAGAACTGACAGACAGGGGAGACAACATATCTGTGGGTTAGAGTATGTCAGGTAGGAGCAGAGACTACAGTTGTAGTGGTCGAACTGACAGAGAGGGAAGAAAACATCTCTGTGGGCTAGAGTATGTCAGGTAGGAGCAGAGACTATAGTTGTAGTGGTAGAACTGACAGAGAGGGAAGACAACATATCTGTGGGCTAGAGTATGTCAGGTAGGAGCAGAGAATACAGTTGTACTGGTTGAACTGACAGAGAGGAGAGACAACATATCTGTGGGCTAGAGTATGTCAGTGAGGAGCAGAGACTATAGTTGTAGTGGTAGAACTGACAGAGAGGGGAGACAACATATCTGTGGGCTAGAGTATGTCAGGTAGGAGCAGAGACTATAGTTGTAGTGGTAGAACTGACAGAGAGAGGAGACAACATATCTGTGTGTTAGAGTATGTCAGTGAAGAGCAGAGACGACAGTTGTAGTGTTAGAACTGACAGAGAGGGGAGACAACATATCTGTGGGCTAGAGTATGTCAGGTAGGAGCAGAGACTATAGTTGTAGTGGTAGAACTGACAGAGACGGGAGACAACATATCTGTGGGCTAGAGTATGTCAGGTAGGAGCAGTGACTATAGTTGTAGTGGTAGAACTGACAGAGAGGGGAGACAACATATCTGTGAGCTAGAGTATGTCAGGTAGGAGCAGAGACTATAGTTGTAGTCGTAGAACTGACAGAGAAGGGAGACAACATATCTGTGGGTTAGAGTATGTGAGGTAGAAGCAGAGACTACAGTTGTAGTGGTAGAACTGACAGAGACGGGAGACAACATATCTGTGGGTTAGAGTATGTCAGGTAGTAGCAGAGACTATAGTTGTAGTGGTAGAACTGACAGAGAGGGGAGACAACATATCTGTGGGCTTAAGTATGTCAGTGAGGAGCAGAGACTACAGTTGTAGTGGCAGAACTGACTGAGAGGGGAGACAACATATCTGTGGGCTAAAGTATGTCAGGTAGGAGCAGAGACTATAGTTGTAGTGGTAGAACTGACAGAGAGGGGAGACAACATATATGTGGGCTAGAGTAGGTCAGATAGGAGCAGAGACTATAGTTGTAGTGTTAGAACTGACAGAGAGGGGAGACAACATATCTGTGGGTTAGAGTATGTCAGTGAGGAGCAGAGACTATAGTTGTAGTGGTAGAACTGACAGAGAGGGGAGACAACATATCTGTGTGTTAGAGTATGTCAGGTAGGAGAAGAGACTATAGTTGTAGTGGTAGAACTGACAGAGAGGGGAGACAACATATCTGTGGGTTAGAGTATGTCAGTGAGGAGCAGAGACTACAGTTGTAGTAGTAGAACTGACAGAGAGGGGAGACAACATATCTGTGGGCTAGAGTATGTCAGTGAGGAGCAGAGACTACAGTTGTAGTGGCAGAACTGACAGAGAGGGGAGAAAACATATCTGTGGGCTTAAGTATGTCAGGTAGGAGCAGAGACTATAGTTGTAGTGGTAGAACTGACACAGAAGGGCGACAACATATCTGTGGGCTTAAGTATGTCAGGTAGGAGCAGAGACTAGAGTTGTAGTGGTAGAACTGACAGAGAGGGGAGACAACATATCTGTGGGTTAGAGTATGTCAGGTAGGAGCAGAGACTATAGTTGTAGTGGTAGAACTGACAGAGAGGGGAGACAACATATCTGTGGGCTAGAGTGTGTCAGGTAGGAGCAGAGACTATAGTTGTAGTGGTAGAACTGACAGAGAGGGAAGACAACATATCAGTGAGCTAGAGTATGTCAGGTAGGAGCAGAGACTATAGTTGTAGAACTGACAGAGAAGGAATACAACATATCTGTGAGCTAGAGTATGTCAGTGAGGAGCAGAGACTATAGTTGTAGTGGTAGAACTGACAGAGAGGGGAGACAACATATCTGTGGGCTAGAGTATGTCAGTGAGGAGCAGAGACTATAGTTGTAGTGGTAGAACTGACAGAGAGGGGAGATAACATATCTGTGGGCTAGAGTATGTCAGGTAGGAGCAGAGACTACAGTTGTAGTGGTAGAACTGAGAGAGAGGGGAGACAACATATCTGTGAGCTAGAGTATGTCAGGTAGGAGCAGAGACTACAGTTGTAGTGGTAGAACTGACAGAGAGGGGAGAGAACATATCTGTGGGCTAGAGTATGTCAGGTAGGAGCAGTGACTATAGTTGTAGTGGTAGAACTGACAGAGAGGGGAGACAACATATCTGTGGGCTAGAGTATGTCAGGTAGGAGCAGAGACTATAGTTGTAGTGGTAGAACTGACAGAGAGGGGAGACAACATATCTGTGGGCTAGAGTATGTCAGGTAGGAGCAGAGACTACAGTTGTAGTGGTAGAACTGACAGAGAGGGGAGACAACATATGTGTGAGCTAGAGTATGTAGGTGAGGAGCAGCGACTATAGTTGTAGTGATAGAACTGACAGAGAGGGGAGACAACATATCTGTGGGCTAGTGTATGTCAGGTAGGAGCAGAGACTACAGTTGTAGTGGTAGAACTGACAGAGAGGGGAGACAACTTATCTGTGAGCTAGATTATGTCAGGTAGGTGCAGAGACTACAGTTGTAGTGGTAGAACTGACGGAGAGAGGAGACAACATATCTGTGGGCTAGAGTATGTCAGGTAGGAGCAGAGACTAGAGTTGTAGTGGTAGAACTGACAGAGAGGGGAGACAACATATCTGTGGGCTAGAGTATGTCAGGTAGGAGCAGAGATTATAGTTGTAGTGGTAGAACTGACAGAGAGATGAGACAAAATATCTGTGGGCTAGATTATGTCAGATAGGAGCATAGACTATAGTTGTAGTAGTAGAACTGACAGAGAGAGGAGACAACAGATCTATGAGCTAGAGTATGTCAGGTAGGAACAGAGACTATAGTTGTAGTGGTAGAACTGACAGAGAGGGGAGACAACATATCTGTGGGCTAGAGTATGTCAGTGAGGAGCAGAGACTATAGATGTAGTGGTAGAACTGACAGAGAGGGGAGACAACATATCTGTGGGCTAGAGTATGTCAGTGGGGAGCAGAGATTATAGTTGTAGTGGTAGAACTGACAGAGAGGGGAGACAACATATCTGTGAGCTAGAGTTTGTCAGGTAGGAGCAGAGATTATAGTTGTAGAGGTAGAACTGACAGAGAGGGAAGACAACATATCTGTGAGCTAGAGTTTGTCAGGTAGGAGCAGAGACTACAGTTGTAGTGGTAGAAATGACAGAGAGAGGAGACAACATATCTGTGGGCTAGAGTATGTCAGGTAGGAGCAGATACTACAGTTGTAGTGGTAGAACTGACAGAGAGAGGAGACAACATATCTGTGAGCTAGAGTATGTCAGGTAGGAGCAGAGATTTTAGTTGTATTGGTAAAACTGACAGAGAGAGGAGACAACATATCTGTGGGCTAGAGTATGTCAGATAGGAGCAGAGACTATAGTTGTAGTGGTAGAACTGACAGAGAGGGAAGACAACATATCTATGGGTTAGAGTATGTCAGGTAGTAGCAGAGACTACAGTTGTAGTGGTAGAACTGACAGAGAGGGGAGACAACATATCTGTGGGTTAGAGTATGTCAGGTAGGAGCAGAGACTATAGTTGTAGTGGTAGAACTGACAGAGAGGGGAGACAACATATCTGTGGGCTAGAGTATGTCAGTGAGGAGAAGATACTACAGTTGTAGTGGTAGAACTGACAGAGAGGGGAGACAACATATCTGTGATCTAGAGTATGTCAGTGAGTAGCAGAGACTACAGTTGTAGTGGTAGATCTGACAGAGAGGGGAGACAACATTTCTGTGGGCTAGAGTATGTCAGGTAGGAGTAGAGACTATAGTTGTAGTGGTAGAACTGACAGAGAGGGGAGACAACATATCTGTGAGCTAGAGTATGTCAGTGAAGAGCAGAGACGACAGTTGTAGTGGTAGAACTGACAGAGAGGTGGAGAGAACACATTTGTCGGCTAGAGTATGTCAGGTAGGAGCAGAGACTACAGTTGTAGTGGTAGAACTGACAAAGAGGGGAGACAACATGTCTGTGGGTTAGAGTATGTCAGTGAGGAGCAGAGACTACAGTTGTAATGGTAGAAATGACAGAGAGGGGAGACAACATATCTGTGGGCTAGAGTATGTCAGATAGGAGCAGAGACTATAGTTGTAATGGTAGAACTGTCAGAGAGGGGAGACAACATATCTGTGGGTTAGAGTATGTCAGTGAGTAGGAGAGACTATAGTTGTAGAGGTAGAACTGACAGAGAGGGGAGACAACATATATGAGGGCTAGAGTATATCAGTGAGGAGCAGATACTACAGTTGTAGTGGTAGAACTGACAGAGAGGGGAGACAACATATCTGTGAGCTAGAGTATGTCAGGTAGGAGCAGAGATTATAGTTGTAGTGGTAGAACTGACAGAGAGAGGAGACAAAATATCTGTGGGCTAGAGTATGTCAGATAGGAGCATAGACTATAGTTGTAGTAGTAGAACTGACAGAGAGAGGAGACAACAGATCTATGAGCTAGAGTATGTCAGGTAGGAACAGAGACTACAGTTGTAGTGGTAGAACTGACAGAGAGGGGTGACAACATACCTGTGGGCTAGAGTATGTCAGTGAGGAGCAGAGACTATAGATGTAGTGGTAGAACTGACAGAGAGGGGAGACAACATATCTGTGGGCTAGAGTATGTCAGTGGGGAGAAGAGATTATAGTTGTAGTGGTAGAACTGACAGAGAGGGGAGACAACATATCTGTGAGCTAGAGTTTGTCAGGTAGGAACAGAGACTACAGTTGTAGTGGTAGAACTGACAGAGAGGGGAGACAACATATCTGTGATCTAGAGTATGTCAGGTAGGAGCAGAGATTATAGTTGTAGAGGTAGAACTGACAGAGAGGGAAGACAACATATCTGTGAGCTAGAGTTTGTAAGGTAGGAGCAGAGACTACAGTTGTAGTGGTAGAAATGACAGAGAGAGGAGACAACATATCTGTGGGCTAGAGTATGTCAGGTAGGAGCAGATACTACAGTTGTAGTGGTAGAACTGACAGAGAGAGGAGACAACATATCTGTGGGCTAGAGTATGTCAGATAGGAGCAGAGACTATAGTTGTAGTGGTAGAACTGACAGAGAGGGAAGACAACATATCTATGGGTTAGAGTATGTCAGGTAGAAGCAGAGACTATAGTTGTAGTGGTAGAACTGACAGAGAGGGGAAACAACATATCTGTGGGTTAGGGTATGTCAGGTAGGAGCAGAGACTATAGTTGTAGTGGTAGAACTGACAGAGAGGGGAGACAACATATCTGTGGGCTAGAGTATGTCAGTGAGGAGAAGATACTACAGTTGTACTGGTAGAACTGACAGAGAGGGCAGACAACATATCTGTGATCTAGAGTATGTCAGTGAGGAGCAGAGACTACAGTTGTAGTGGTAGATCTGACAGAGAAGGGAGACAACATTTCTGTGGGCTAGAGTATGTCAGGTAGGAGTAGAGACTATAGTTGTAGAGGTAGAACTGACAGAGAGGGGAGACAACATATCTGTGAGCTAGAGTATGTCAGTGAAGAGCAGAGACGACAGTTGTAGTGGTAGAACTGACAGAGAGGGGAGACAACATATCTGTGGGCTAGAGTATGTCTGTGAGGAGCAGAAACTACAGTTGTAGTGGTAGAACTGACAAAGAGGTGGAGAGAACACATTTGTCGGCTAGAGTATGTCAGGTAGGAGCAGAGACTACAGTTGTAGTGGTAGAACTGACAAAGAGGGGAGACAACATGTCTGTGTGTTAGAGTATGTCAGTGAGGAGCAGAGACTACAGTTGTAATGGTAGAAATGACAGAGAGGGGAGACAACATATCTGTGGGCTAGAGTATGTCAGATAGGAGCAGAGACTATAGTTGTAGAGGTAGAACTGACAGAGAGGGGAGACAACATATATGAGGGCTAGAGTATATCAGTGAGGAGCAGATACTACAGTTGTAGTGGTAGAACTGACAGAGAGGGGAGACAACATATCTGTGAGCTAGAGTATGTCAGGTAGGAGCAGAGATTATAGTTGTAGTGGTAGAACTGACAGAGAGAGGAGACAAAATATCTGTGGGCTAGAGTATGTCAGATAGGAGCAGAGAATATAGTTGTAGTGGTAGAACTGACAGAGAGAGGAGAAAACATATCTGTGGGCTAGAGTATGTCAGGTAGGAGTAGAGACTGCAGTTGTAGTGGTAGAACTGACAGAGAGAGGAGACAACATATGTGTGGGCTAGGGTATGTCAAATAGGAGCAGAGACTATAGTTGTAGTGGTAGAACTGACAGAGAGGGGAGACAACATATCTATGAGCTAGAGTATGTCAGGTAGGAGCAGAGATTATAGTTGTAGTGGTAGAACTGACAGAGAGAGGAGACAAAATATCTGTGGACTAGTGTATGTCAGATAGGAGCAGGGACTATAGTTGTAGTGGTAGAACTGACAGAGAGGGAAGACAACATATCTATGGGTTAGAGTATGTCAGGTAGAAGCAGAGACTATAGTTGTAGTGGTAGAACTGACAGAGATGAGAGACAACATATCTGTGGGCTAGAGTATGTCAGTGAGGAGCAGAGACTATAGTTGTAGTGGTAGAACTGACAGAGAGGGGAGACAACATATCTGTGGGCTAGAGTATGTCAGTGAGGAGAAGATACTACAGTTGTAGTGGTAGAAATGACAGAGAGGGGAGACAACATATCTGTGAGCTAGAGTATGTCAGTGAGGAGCAGAGACTACAGTTGTAGTGGTAGAACTGACAGAGAGGGAAGACAACATATCTATGGGTTAGAGTATGTCAGGTAGAAGCAGAGACTATAGTTGTAGTGGTAGAACTGACAGAGATGAGAGACAACATATCTGTGGGCTAGAGTATGTCAGTGAGGAGCAGAGACTATAGTTGTAGTGGTAGAACTGACAGAGAGGGGAGACAACATTTCTGTGGGCTAGAGTATGTCAGGTAGGAGCAGAGACTATAGTTGTAGTCGTAGAACTGACAGAGAGGGGACACAACATAGCTGTGGGCTAGAGTATGTCATGTAGGAGCAGAGACTTTAGTTGTAATGGTAGAACTGAGAGAGAAGGGAGTCAACATATCTGTGGGTTAGAGTATGTGAGGTAGAAGCAGAGACTACAGTTGTAGTGGTAGAACTGACAGAGACGGGAGACAACATATCTGTGGGCTTGAGTATGTCAGGTAGCAGCAGAGAATATAGTTGTAGTGGTAGAACTGACAGAGAGGGGAGACAACATATCTGTGGGCTTAAGTATGTCAGTTAGGAGCAGAGACTACAGTTGTAGTGGCAGAACTGACAGAGAGGGGAGACAACATATCTGTGTGTTAGAGTATGTCAGGTAGGAGAAGAGACTACAGTTGTAGTAGTAGAACTGACAGAGAGGGGAGACAACATATGTGTGGGCTAGAGTATGTCAATGAGGAGGAGAGACTACAGTTGTAGTGGCAGAACTGACAGAGAGGGGAGACAACATATCTGTGGGCTAGAGTATGTCAGTGAGGAGCAGAGACTACAGTTGTAGTGGTAGAACTGACAGACAGGGGAGACAACATATCTGTGTGTTAGAGTATGTCAGGTAGGAGCAGAGACTACAGTTGTAGTGGTAGAACTGACAGAGAGGGAAGAAAACATCGCTGTGGGCTAGAGTATGTCAGGTAGGAGCAGAGACTATAGTTGTAGTGGTAGAACTGACAGAGAGGGAAGACAACATATCTGTGAGCTAGAGTATGTCAGGTAGGAGCAGAGAATACAGTTGTAGTGGTAGAACTGACAGAGAGGGGAGACAACATATCTGTGGGCTAGAGTATGTCAGTGAGGAGCAGAGACTATAGTTGTAGTGGTAGAACTGACAGAGAGGGGAGAGAACATATCTGTGGGCTAGAGTATGTTAGGTAGGAGCAGAGACTACAGTTGTAGTGGTAGAACTGAGAGAGAGGGGAGACAACATATCTGTGTGTTAGAGTATGTCAGTTAGGAGAAGAGACTACAGTTGTAGTAGTAGAACTGACAGAGAGGGGAGACAACATATGTGTGGGCTAGAGTATGTCAGTGAGGAGCAGAGACTACAGTTGTAGTGGCAGAACTGACAGAGAGGGGAGACAACATATCTGTATGCTAGAGTATGTCAGTGAGGAGCAGAGACTACAGTTGTAGTGGTAGAACTGACAGACAGGGGAGACAACATATCTGTGGGTTAGAGTATGTCAGGTAGGAGCAGAGACTACAGTTGTAGTGGTAGAACTGAGAGAGAGGGGAGACAACATATCTGTGAGCTAGAGTATGTCAGGTAGGAGCAGAGACTACAGTTGTAGTAATAGAACTGACAGAGAGGGGAGAGAACATATCTGTGGGCTATAGTATGTCAGGTAGGAGCAGTGACTATAGTCGTAGTGGTAGAACTGACAGAGAGGGAAGACAAAATATTTATGGGTTACAGTATGTTATGTAGGAGCAGAGACTACAGTTGTAGTGGTAGAACTGACAGAGAGGGGAGACAACATATATGTGGGCTAGAGTAGGTCAGATAGGAGCAGAGACTATAGTTGTAGTGGTAGAACTGACAGAGAGGGGAGACAACATATCTGTGGGTTAGAGTATGTCAGTGAGGAGCAGAGACTATAGTTGTAGTGGTAGAACTGACAGAGAGGGGAGACAACATATCTGTGTGTTAGAGTATGTCAGGTAGGTGAAGAGACTACAGTTGTAGTAGTAGAACTGACAGAGAGGGGAGACAACATATGTGTGGGCTAGAGTATGTCAGTGAGGAGCAGAGACTACAGTTGTAGTGGCAGAACTGAAAGAGAGGGGAGACAACATATCTGTGGGCTCGAGTATGTCAGTGAGGAGCAGAGACTACAGTTGTAGTGGTAGAACTGACAGACAGGGGAGACAACATATCTGTGGGTTAGAGTATGTCAGGTAGGAGCAGAGACTACAGTTGTAGTGGTAGAACTGACAGAGAGGGAAGAAAACATCTCTGTGGGCTAGAGTATGTCAGGTAGGAGCAGAGACTATAGTTGTAGTGGTAGAACTGACAGAGAGGGAAGACAACATATCTGTGAGCTAGAGTATGTCAGGTAGGAGCAGAGAATACAGTTGTAGTGGTAGAACTGACAGAGAAGGGAGACAACATATCTGTGGGCTAGAGTATGTCAGGTAGGAGCAGAGACTACAGTTGTAGTGGTAGAACTGAGAGAGAGGGGAGACAACATATCTGTGAGCTAGAGTATGTTATGTAGGAGCAGAGACTATAGTTTTAGTGGTAGAACTGACAGAGAGGGGAGACAACATATCTGTGGGCTAGAGTATGTTAGGTAGGAGCAGAGACTACAGTTGTAGTGGTAGAACTGAGAGAGAGGGGAGACAACATATCTGTGAGCTAGAGTATGTTATGTAGGAGCAGAGACTATAGCTGTAGTGGTAGAACTGACAGAGAGAGGAGAGAACATATCTGTGGGCTAGAGTATGTCAGGTAGGAGCAGAGACTATAGCTGTAGTGGTAGAACTGACAGAGAGAGGAGACAACATATCTGTGGGCTAGAGTATGTCAGTGACGAGCAGAGACTATAGCTGTACTGGTAGAACTGACAGATAGGGGAGACAACATATCTGTGGGCTAGAGTATGTCAGTGACGAGCAGAGACTATAGTTGTAGTGGTAGAACTGACAGAGAGGGGAGACAACATATCTGTGGGCTAGAGTATGGCAGGTAGGAGCAGAGACTACAGTTGTAGTGGTAGAACTGACAGAGAGGGGAGACAACATATCTGTGAGCTAGAGTATGTCAGGTAGGAGCAGAGACTATAGTTGTAATGGTAGAACTGACAGAGAGGGGAGACAACATATCTGTGGGTTAGAGTATGTCAGGTAGGAGCAGAGACTACAGTTGTAGTGGTAGAACTGACAGAGAGGGGAGACAACATATCTGTGGGTTAGAGTATGTCAGGTAGGAGAAGAGACTATAGTTGTAGTGGTAGAACTGACAGAGAGGGGAGACAACATATCTGTGGGCTAGAGTATGGCAGGTAGGAGCATAGACTACAGTTGTAGTGGTAGAACTGACAGAGAGGGGAGACAACATATCTGTGTGCTAGAGTATGTCAGGTAGGAGCAGAGACTATAGTTGTAATGGTAGAACTGACAGAGAGGGGAGACAACGTATCTGTGGGTTAGAGTATGTCAGGTAGGAGCAGAGACTACAGTTGTAGTGGTAGAACTGACAGAGAGGGGAGACAACATATCTGTGGGCTAGAGTATGTCAGGTAGGGGCAGAGACTATAGTTGTAGTGGTAGAACTGACAGAGAGGGGGGACAACATATCTGTGGGTAAAAGTATGTCACGTAGGTGCAGTGACGACAGTTGTAGTGGTAGAACTGACAGAGAGGGGAGACAACATATCTGTGAGCTAGAGTATGTCAGGTAGGAGCAGAGACTATAGTTGTAGTGGTAGAACTGACAGAGAGGGGAGACAACATATCTGTGGGCTAAAGTATGTCAGGTAGGAGCAGAGACTATAGTTGTATTGGTAGAACTGACAGAGAGGGGAGACAACATATCTGTGGGCTAGAGTATGTCAGGTAGGGGCAGAGACTATAGTTGTAGTGGTAGAACTGACAGAGAGGGGAGACAACATATCTTTGGGCTAGAGTATGTCAGTGAGGAGCAGAGACTACAGTTGTAGTGGTAGAACTGACAGAGAGGGGAGACAACATATCTGTGTGCTAGAGTATGTCAGGTAGGAGCAGAGACTACAGTTGTAGTGGTAGAACAGACAGACAGAGGAGACAACATATCTGTGGGCTTAAGTATGTCAGTGAGGAGCAGAGACTACAGTTGTAGTTGCAGAACTGACAGAGAGGGGAGACAACATATCTGTGGGCTAGAGTATGTCAGGTAGGAGCAGAGACTATAGTTGTAGTGGTAGAACTGACAAAGAGGGGAGACAACATATCTGTGGGCTAGAGTATGTCAGGTAGGAGCAGAGACTATAGTTGTAGTGGAAGAACTGACAGAGAGAGGAGATAACATATCTGTGGGCTAGAGTATGTCAGTAAGGAGCAGAGACTATAGTTGTAGTGGTAGAACTGACAGAGAGGGGAGACAAATATCTGTGGGCTAGAGTATGTCAGGTAGGAGCAGAGACTACAGTTGTAGTGGTAGAACAGACAGACAGAGGAGACAACATATCTGTGGGCTAGAGTATGTCAGTGAGTAGCAGAGACTACAGTTGTAGTGGTAGAACTGACACAGAGGGGAGACAACATATCTGTGTGTTAGAGTATGTCAGGTAGGAGAAGAGACTACAGTTGTAGTACTAGAACTGACATAGAGGGGAGACAACATATCTGTGGGCTAGAGTATGTCAGTGATGAGCAGAGACTACAGTTGTAGTGGTAGAACTGACAGAGAGGGAAGACAACATATCTGTGGGCTAGAGTATGTCAGGTAGGATTAGAGACTATAGTTGTAATGGTAGAACTGACAGAGAGGGGAGACAACATATCTGTGGGCTAGAGTATGTCAGTGAGAAGCAGAGACTATAGTTGTAGTGGTAGAACTGACAGAGAGGGGAGAAAACATATCTGTGGGCTAGAGTATGTAAGTAGGAGCAGAGACTACAGTTGTAGTGGTAGAACTGACAGAGAGAGGAGATAACATATCTGTGGGCTAGAGTATGTCAGGTAGGAGCAGTGACTACAGTTGTAGTGGTAGAACTGACAGAGAGGGAAGACAACATATCTATTGGTTAGAGTATGTCAGGTAGAAGCAGAGACTAGAGTTGTAGTGGTTGAACTGACAGAGAGGGGAGACAACATATCTGTGGGTTAGAGTATGTCAGGTAGGAGCAGAGACTATAGTTGTAGTGGTAGAACAGACAGAGAGGGGAGACAACATATCTGTGGGCTAGAGTATGTCAGGTAGGAGCAGAGACTATAGTTGTAGTGGTAGAACTGACAGAGAGGGGAGACAACATATCTGTGGGCTAGAGTATGTCAGGTAGGAGCAGAGACTACAGTTGTAGTGGGAGAACTGACAGAGAGGGGAGACAACATATCTGTGGGCTAGAGTATGTCAGGTAGGAGCAGAGACTATAGTTGTAGTGGTAGAACTGACAGAGAGGGGAGACAACATATCTGTGGGTTAGAGTATGTCAGGTAGGAGCAGAGACTACAGTTGTAGTGGTAGAACTGACAGAGAGGGGGGACAACATATCTGTGGCTAAAAGTATGTCACGTAGGTGCAGAGACGACAGTTGTAGTGGTAGAACTGACAGAGAGGGCAGACAACATATCTGTGAGCTAGAGTATGTCAGGTAGGAGCAGAGACTATAGTTGTAGTAGTAGAACTGACAGAGAGGGGAGACAACATATCTGTGGGCTAGAGTATGTCAGGTAGGAGCAGAGACTATAGTTGTAGTGGTTGAACTGACAGAGAGAGGAGATAACATATCTGTGGGCTAGAGTATGTCAGGTAGGAGCAGAGACTACAGTTGTAGTGGTAGAACAGACAGAGAGAGGAGACAACATATTTGTGGGCTTAAGTATGTCAGTGAGGAGCAGAGACTACAGTTGTAGTGGCAGAACTGACAGAGAGGGGAGACAACATATCTGTGGGCTAGAGTATGTCAGTGAGGAGCAGATACTACAGTTCTAGTGGTAAAACTGACAGAGAGGGGAGACAACATATCTGTGAGCTAGAGTATGTCAGGTAGGAGCAGAGACTACAGTTGTAGTGGTAGAACTGACAGAGAGGTGAGAGAACATATCTGTGGGTTAGAGTATGTCAGTTGGGTGCAGAGACTACAGTTCTAGTGGTAGAACTGACTAGAGAGGGGAGACAACATATCTGTGGGCTAAAGTATGTCAGGTAGGAGCAGAGACTATAGTTGTAGTGGTAGAACTGACAGAGAGGGAAGACAACATATCTATGGGTTAGAGTATGTCAGGTAGGAGCAGAGAATACAGTTCTAGTGGTAGAACTGACAGAGAGAGGAGACAACATATCTGTGGGCTAGAGTATGTCAGGTAGGAGCAGAGACTAGAGTTGTAGTGGTAGAACTGACAGAGAGGGGAGACAACATATCTGTGGGTTAGAATATGTCAGGTGGGTGCAGAGACTACAGTTCTAGTGGTAGAACTGACAGAGAGGGGAGACAACATATCTGTGGGCTAGAGTATGTCAGGTAGGAACAGAGACTATAGTTGTAGTGGTAGAACTGACAGAGAGGGGAGACAACATATCCGTGGGCTAGAGTATGTCAGGTAGGAGCAGAGACTATAGTTATAGTGGTAGAACTGACAGAGAGAGGAGACAACATATCTGTGGGCTAGAGTATGTCAGGTAGGAACAGAGACTATAGTTGTAGTGGTAGAACTGACAGAGAGAGGAGACAACATATCTGTGGGCTAGAGTATGTCAGTGAGGAGCAGAGACTATAGTTGTAGTGGTAGAACTGACAGAGAGGGGAGACAACATATCTGTGGGCTAGAGTATGTCAGATAGAGATAGGAGCAGAGACTATATTTGTTGTGGTAGAACTGACAGAGAGGGGACACAACATATCTGTGAGCTAGAGTATGTCAGTGATGAGCAGAGTCTATAGTTGTAGTGGTAGAACTGACACAGAAGGGAGACAACATATATGTGGGCTAGAGTATGTCAGGTAGGAGCAGAGACTACAGTTGTAGTGGTAGAACTGACAGAGAGGGGAGACAACATATCTGTGTGTTACAGTATGTCAGGTAGGAGAAGAGACTACAGTTGTAGTAGTAGAACTGACAGAGAGAGGAGACAACATATCTGTGGGCTAGAGTATGTCAGATAGGAGCAGAGACTATAGTTGTAGTGGTAGAACTGACACAGAAGGGAGACAACATATCTGTGTGTTAGAGTATGTCAGGTAGGAGAAGAGACTACAGTTGTAGTGGTAGAACTGACAGAGAGAGGAGACAACATATCTGTGGGATAGAGTATGTCAGGTAGGAGCAGAGACTATAGTTGTAGTGGTAGAACTGACAGAGAGGGGAGACAACATATCTGTGTGTTAGAGTATGTCAGGTAGGAGAAGAGACTATAGTTGTAGTGGTAGAACTGACAGAGAGAGGGGAGACAACATATCTGTGGGCTAGAGTATGTGAGGTAGGAGCAGAGACTATAGTTGTAGTGGTAGAACTGACAGAGAGGGGAGACAACATATCTGTGGGTTAGAGTATGTCAGGTAGGAGCAGAGACTATAGTTGTAGTGGTAGAACTGACAGAGAGGGGAGACAACATATCTGTGGGTTAGAGTATGTCAGTGAGGAGCAGAGACTATAGTTATAGTGGTAGAACTGACAGAGAGGGGAGACAACATATATGTGGGCTAGACTATGTCAGGTAGGAGCAGAGACTATAGTTGTAGTGGTAGAACTGACACAGAAGGGAGACAACATATCTGTGTGTTAGAGTATGTCAGGTAGGAGAAGAGACTACAGTTGTAGTAGTAGAACTGACAGAGAGAGGAGACAACATATCTGTGGGCTAGAGTATGTCAGTGAGGAGCAGAGACTACTGTTGTAGTGGCAGAACTGACAGAGAGGGGAGACAACATATCTGTGTGCTAGAGTATGTCAGTGAGGAGCAGAGACTATAGTTGTAGTGGTAGAACTGACAGAGATGGGAGACAACATATCTGTGGGTTAGAGTATGTCAGGTAGGAGCAGAGACTACAGTTGTAGTGGTAGAACTGACAGAGAGGGAAGACAACATATCTGTGGGTTAGAGTATGTCAGGTAGGAGCAGAGACTACAGTTGTAGTGGTAGAACTGACAGAGAGGGGAGACAACATATCTGTGGGCTAGAGTATGTCAGTGAGGAGCAGAGACTACAGTTGTAGTGGTAGAACTGACAGAGAGGGGAGACAACATATCTGTGGGTTAGAGTATGTCAGGTAGGAGCAGAGACTAGAGTTGTAGTGGTAGAACTGACAGAGAGGGGAGACAACATATCTGTGGGTTAGAGTATGTCAGGTAAGAGCAGAGACTACAGTTGTAGTGGTAGAACTGACAGAGAGGGGAGACAACATATCTGTGGGCTAGAGTATGTCAGGTAGGAGCAGAGACTATAGCTGTAGTGGTAGAACTGACAAAGAGGGGAGACAACATATCTGTGGGCTAGAGTATGTCAGTGACGAGCAGAGACTATAGTTATAGTGGTAGAACTGACAGTGAAAGGAGACAAAATATCTGTGAGCTAGAGTATGTCAGGTAGGAGCAGAGACTATATTTGTAATGGTAGAACTGACAGAGAGGGGAGACAAAATATCTGTGGGTTAGAGTATGTCAGGTAGGAGCAGAGACTACAGTTGTAGTGGTAGAACTGACACAGAGGGGAGACAACATATCTGTGGCTAAAAGTATGTCACGTAGGTGCAGAGACGACAGTTGTAGTGGTAGAACTGACAGAGAGGGCAGACAACATATCTGTGAGCTAGAGTATGTCAGGTAGGAGCAGAGACTATAGTTGTAGTAGTAGAACTGACAGAGAGGGGAGACAACATATCTGTGGGCTAGAGTATGTCAGGTAGGAGCAGAGATTATAGTTGTATTGGTTGAACTGACAGAGAGGGGAGACAACATATCTGTGGGCTAGAGTATGTCAGTGAGGAGCAGAGACTACAGTTGTACTGGTAGAACTGACAGAGAGGGGAGACAACATATCTGTGGGCTAGAGTATGTCAGGTAGGAGCAGAGACTATAGTTGTAGTGGTAGAACTGACAGAGAGAGGAGATAACATATCTGTGGGCTAGAGTATGTCAGGTAGGAGCAGAGACTACAGTTGTAGTGGTAGAACAGACAGAGAGAGGAGACAACATATTTGTGGGCTTAAGTATGTCAGTGAGGAGCAGAGACTACAGTTGTAGTGGTAGAACTGACAGAGAGGGGAGACAACATATCTGTGGGCTAAAGTATGTCAGGTAGGAGCAGAGACTATAGTTGTAGTGGTAGAACTGACAGAGAGGGAAGACAACATATCTATGGGTTAGAGTATGTCAGGTAGGAGCAGAGACTAGAGTTGTAGTGGTAGAACTGACAGAGAGGGGAGACAACATATCTGTGGGTTAGAGTATGTCAGGTGGGTGCAGAGACTACAGTTCTAGTGGTAGAACTGACAGAGAGGGGAGACAACATATCTGTGGGCTAGAGTATGTCAGGTAGGAACAGAGACTATAGTTGTAGTGGTAGAACTGACAGAGAGGGGAGACAACATATCTGTGGGCTAGAGTATGTCAGATAGAGATAGGAGCAGAGACTATATTTGTTGTGGTAGAACTGACAGAGAGGGGACACAACATATCTGTGAGCTAGAGTATGTCAGTGATGAGCAGAGTCTATAGTTGTAGTGGTAGAACTGACACAGAAGAGAGACAACATATATGTGGGCTAGAGTATGTCAGGTAGGAGAAGAGACTACAGTTGTAGTAGTAGAACTGACAGAGAGAGGAGACAACATATCTGTGGGCTAGAGTATGTCAGTGAGGAGCAGAG
The DNA here is from genome assembly GCA_964016885.1 of Eledone cirrhosa. Classification (NCBI taxonomy): domain Eukaryota; kingdom Metazoa; phylum Mollusca; class Cephalopoda; order Octopoda; family Eledonidae; genus Eledone; species Eledone cirrhosa. Next base: position 276,167,669 of record OZ024742.1, on the reverse strand, counting down.
ACTACTGTTGTAGTGGCAGAACTGACAGAGAGGGGAGACAACATATCTGTGGGCTAGAGTATGTCAGTGAGGAGCAGAGACTATAGTTGTAGTGGTAGAACTGACAGAGAGGGGAAACAACATATCTGTGTGCTAGAGTATGTCAGTGAGGAGCAGAGACTACTGTTGGAGTGGCAGAACTGACAGAGAGGGGAGACAACATATCTGTGGGCTAGAGTATGTCACTGAGGAGTAGAGACTATAGTTGTAGTGGTAGAACTGACAGAGAGGGGAGACAACATATCTGTGTGCTAGAGTATGTCAGTGAGGAGCAGAGACTATAGTTGTAGTGGTACAACTGACAGAGAGGGGAGACAACATATCTGTGGGCTAGAGTATGTCAGGTAGGAGCAGAGACTACAGTTGTAGTGGTAGAACTGACAGAGAGGGGAGACAACATATCTGTGGGCTAGAGCATGTCAGGTAGGAGCAGAGACTATAGTTGTAGTGGTAGATCTGACAGAGAGGGGAGACAACATATCTGTGGGCTAGAGTATGTCAGGTAGGAGCAGAGACTATAGTTGTAGTGGTAGAACTGACAGAGAGGGGAGACAACATATCTGTGTGTTAGAGTATGTCAGGTAGGAGAAGAGACTACAGTTGTAGTAGTAGAACTGACAGAATGAGGAGACAACATATCTGTGGGCTAGAGTATGTCAGTGAGGAGCAGAGACTACTGTTGTAGTGGCAGAACTGACAGAGAGGGGAGACAACATATCGGTGGGCTAGAGTATGTCAGTGAGGAGCAGAGACTATAGTTGTAGTGGTAGAATTGACAGAGAGGGGAGACAACATATCTGTGTGCTAGAGTATGTCATTGAGAAGCAGAGACTACAGTTGTAGTGGTAGAACTGACAGAGAGGGAAGACAACATATCTGTGGGTTAGAGTATGTCAGGTAGGAGCAAAGACTACAGTTGTAGTGGTAGAACTGACAAAGAGGGGAGACAACATATCTGTGGGCTAGAGTATGTCAGTGAGGAGCAGAGACTATAGTTGTAGTGGTAGAACTGACAGAGAGGGAAGACAACATATCTGTGAGCTAGAGTATGTCAGGTAGGAGAAGAGACTACAGTTGTAGTGGTAGAACTGACAAAGAGGGGAGACAACATATCTGTGGGTTAGAGTATGTCAGGTAGGAGAAGAGACTACAGTTGTAGTGGTAGAACTGACAAAGAGGGGAGACAACATATCTGTGGGCTAGTGTATGTCAGTGACGAGCAGAGACTATAGTTATAGTGGTAGAACTGACAGTGAAAGGAGACAAAATATCTGTGGGTTAGAGTATGTCAGGTAGGAGCAGAGACTATAGTTGTAGTGGTAGAACTGACAGAGAGAGGAGACAACATATCTGTGAGCTAGAGTATGTCAGGTAGGAGCAGAGACTATAGTTGTAGTGGTAGAACTGACAGAGAGGGGAGACAACATATCTGTGAGCTAGAGTATGTCAGGTAGGAGCAGAGACTATAGTTGTAGTGGTAGAACTGACAGAGAGGGAAGACGACATATCTATGGGTTAGAGTATGTCAGGTAGGAGCAGAGACTAGAGTTGTAGTGGTAGAACTGACAGAGAGGGGAGACAACATATCTGTGGGTTAGAGTATGTCAGGTGGGTGCAGAGACTACAGTTCTAGTGGTAGAACTGACAGAGAGGGGAGACAACATATCTGTGGGCTAGAGTATGTCAGGTAGGAGAAGAGACTAGAGTTGTAGTGGTAGAACTGACAGAGAGGGGAGACAACATATCTGTGGGCTAGAGTATGTCAGGTAGGAACAGAGACTATAGTTGTAGTGGTAGAACTGACAGAGAGGGGAGACAACATATCTGTGGGCTAGAGTATGTCACTGAGGAGCAGAGACTATAGTTGTAGTGGTAGAACTGACAGAGAGGGGAGACAACATATCTGTGGGCTAGAGTATGTCAGATAGAGATAGGAGCAGAGACTATATTTGTTGTGGTAGAACTGACAGAGAGGGGACACAACATATCTGTGAGCTAGAGTATGTCAGTGATGAGCAGAGTCTATAGTTGTAGTGGTAGAACTGACACAGAAGGGAGACAACATATATGTGGGCTAGAGTATGTCAGGTAGGAGCAGAGACTACAGTTGTAGTGGTAGAACTGACGGAGAGGGGAGACAACATATCTGTGTGTTAGAGTATGTCAGGTAGGAGAAGAGACTACAGTTGTAGTAGTAGAACTGACAGAGAGAGGAGACAACATATCTGTGGGCTAGAGTATGTCAGTGAGGAGCAGAGACTACTGTTGTAGTGGCAGAACTGACAGAGAGGGGAGACAACATATCTGTGGGCTAGAGTATGTCAGTGAGGAGCAGAGACTATAGTTGTAGTGGTAGAACTGACAGAGAGGGGAAACAACATATCTGTGTGCTAGAGTATGTCAGTGAGGAGCAGAGACTACTGTTGGAGTGGCAGAACTGACAGAGAGGGGAGACAACATATCTGTGGGCTAGAGTATGTCACTGAGGAGTAGAGACTATAGTTGTAGTGGTAGAACTGACAGAGAGGGGAGACAACATATCTGTGTGCTAGAGTATGTCAGTGAGGAGCAGAGACTATAGTTGTAGTGGTACAACTGACAGAGAGGGGAGACAACATATCTGTGGGCTAGAGTATGTCAGGTAGGAGCAGAGACTACAGTTGTAGTGGTAGAACTGACAGAGAGGGGAGACAACATATCTGTGGGTTAGAGTATGTCAGGTGGGTGCAGAGACTACAGTTCTAGTGGTAGAACTGACAGAGAGGGGAGACAACATATTTGTGAGCTAGAGTATGTCAGGTAGGAGCAGAGACTACAGTTGTAGTGGTAGAACTGACAGAGAGAGTAGACAACATATTTGTGGGTTAGAGTATGTCAGGTAGGAGAAGAGACTATAGTTGTAGTGGTAGAACTGACAGAGAGGGGAGACAACATATCTGTGGGCTAGAGTATGGCAGGTAGGAGCAGAGACTACAGTTGTAGTGGTAGAACTGACAGAGAGGGGAGACAACATATTTGTGAGCTAGAGTATGTCAGGTAGGAGCAGAGACTATAGTTGTAGTGGTAGAACTGACAGAGAGAGGGGAGACAACATATCTGTGGGCTAGAGCATGTCAGGTAGGAGCAGAGACTATAGTTGTAGTGGTAGATCTGACAGAGAGGGGAGACAACATATCTGTGGGCTAGAGTATGTCAGGTAGGAGCAGAGACTATAGTTGTAGTGGTAGAACTGACAGAGAGGGGAGACAACATATCTGTGTGTTAGAGTATGTCAGGTAGGAGAAGAGACTACAGTTGTAGTAGTAGAACTGACAGAATGAGGAGACAACATATCTGTGGGCTAGAGTATGTCAGTGAGGAGAAGAGACTACTGTTGTAGTGGCAGAACTGACAGATAGGGGAGACAACATATCGGTGGGCTAGAGTATGTCAGTGAGGAGCAGAGACTATAGTTGTAGTGGTAGAATTGACAGAGAGGGGAGACAACATATCTGTGTGCTAGAGTATGTCATTGAGAAGCAGAGACTACAGTTGTAGTGGTAGAACTGACAGAGAGGGAAGACAACATATCTGTGGGTTAGAGTATGTCAGGTAGGAGCAAAGACTACAGTTGTAGTGGTAGAACTGACAAAGAGGGGAGACAACATATCTGTGGGCTAGAGTATGTCAGTGAGGAGCAGAGACTATAGTTGTAGTGGTAGAACTGACAGAGAGGGGAGACAACATATCTGTGGGCTAGAGTATGTCAGTGAGGAGCAGAGACTATAGTTGTAGTGGTAGAACTGACAGTGAAAGGAGACAAAATATCTGTGGGTTAGAGTATGTCAGGTAGGATCAGAGACTACAGTTGTAGTGGTAGAACTGACAGAGAGAGGAGACAACATATCTGTGAGCTAGAGTATGTCAGGTAGGAGCAGAGACTATAGTTGTAGTGGTAGAACTGACAGAGAGGGGAGACAACATATCTGTGAGCTAGAGTATGTCAGGTAGGAGCAGAGACTATATATGTAATGGTAGAACTGACAGAGAGGGGAGACAACATATCTGTGGGTTAGAGTATGTCAGGTAGGAGCAGAGACTATAGTTGTAGTGGTAGAACTGACAGAGAGGGGAGACAACATATCTGTGGGCTAGAGTATGTCAGGTAGGAGCAGAGATTATAGTTGTATTGGTTGAACTGACAGACAGGGGAGACAACATATCTCTGGGCTAGAGTATGTCAGGTAAGAGCAGAGACTATAGTTGTAGTGGTAGAACTGACAGAGAGGGGAGACAACAGATACGTGTGCTAGAGTATGTCAGTGAGGAGCAGAGACTACAGTTGTACTGGTAGAACTGACAGAGAGGGGAGACAACATATCTGTGGGCTAGAGTATGTCAGGTAGGAGCAGAGACTATAGTTGTAGTGGTAGAACTGACAGAGAGAGGAGACAACATATCTGTGGGCTTAAGTATGTCAGTGAGGAGCAGAGACTACAGTGGTAGTGGCAGAACTGACAGAGAGGGGAGACAACATATCTGTGGGCTAGAGTATGTCAGTGAGGAGCAGATACTACAGTTCTAGTGGTAAAACTGACAGAGAGGGGAGACAACATATCTGTGAGCTAGAGTATGTCAGGTAGGAGCAGAGACTACAGTTGTAGTGGTAGAACTGACAGAGAGGGGAGAGAACATATCTGTGGGCTAGAGTATGTCAGGTAGGAGCAGAGACTATAGTTGTAGTGGTAGAACTGACAGAGAGGGAAGACAACATATCTATGGGTTAGAGTATGTCAGGTAGGAGCAGAGACAAGAGTTGTAGTGGTAGAACTGACAGAGAGGGGAGACAACATATCTGTGGGTTAGAGTATGTCAGGTGGGTGCAGAGACTACAGTTCTAGTGGTAGAACTGACAGAGAGGGGAGACAACATATCTGTGGGCTAGAGTATGTCAGATAGAGATAGGAGCTGACACTATAGTTGTAGTGGTAGAACTGACAGAGAGGGGAGACAACATATCTGTGAGCTAGAGTATGTCAGTGATGAGCAGAGACTATAGTTGTAGTGGTAGAACTGACAGAGACTGAAGACAACATATCTGTGGGTTAGAGTATGTCAGGTAGGAGCAGAGACTATAGTTGTAGTGGTAGAACTGACAGAGAGAGGAGACAAAATATCTGTGGGTTAGAGTATGTCAGGTAGGAGCAGATACTACAGTTGTAGTGGTAGAACTGACAGAGAGAGTAGACAACATATTTGTGGGTTAGAGTATGTCAGGTAGGAGAAGAGACTATAGTTGTAGTGGTAGAACTGACAGAGAGGGGAGACAACATATCTGTGGGCTAGAGTATGGCAGGTAGGAGCAGAGACTACAGTTGTAGTGGTAGAACTGACAGAGAGGGGAGACAACATATTTGTGAGCTAGAGTATGTCAGGTAGGAGCAGAGACTATAGTTGTAATGGTAGAACTGACAGAGAGGGGAGACAACATATCTGTGGGTTAGAGTATGTCAGGTAGGAGAAGAGACTATAGTTGTAGTGGTAGAACTGACAGAGAGGGGAGACAACATATCTGTGGGCTAGAGTATGGCAGGTAAGAGCAGAGACGACAGTTGTAGTGGTAGAACTGACAGAGAGGGGAGACAACATATCTGTGAGCTAGTGTATGTCAGGTAGGAGCAGAGACTATAGTTGTAATGGTAGAACTGACAGAGAGGGGAGACAACATATCTGTGGGTTAGAGTATGTCAGGTAGGAGCAGAGACTATAGTTGTAGTGGTAGAACTGACACAGAAGGGAGACAACATATATGTGGGCTAGAGTATGTCAGGTAGGAGCAGAGACTATAGTTGTAGTGGTAGAACTGACAGAGAGGGGAGACAACATATCTGTGTGTTAGAGTATGTCAGGTAGGAGAAGAGACTACAGTTGTAGTAGTAGAACTGACAGAGAGAGGAGACAACATATCTGTGGGCTAGAGTATGTCAGCGAGGAGCAGAGACTACAGTTGTAGTGGCAGAACTGACAGAGAGGGGAGACAACATATCTGTGGGCTAGAGTATGTCAGTGAGGAGAAGAGACTATAGTTGTAGTGGTAGAACTGACAGAGAGGGGAGACAACATATCTGTGAGCTAGAGTATGTCAGTGATGAGCAGAGACTATAGTTGTAGTGGAAGAACTGACAGAGAGAGGAGACAAAATATCTGTGGGTTAGAGTATGTCAGGTAGGAGCAGATACTACAGTTGTAGTGGTAGAACTGGCAGAGAGAGGTGACAACATATCTGTGGGTTAGAGTATGTCAGGTAGTAGAAGAGACTATAGTTGTAGTGGTAGAACTAACAGAGAGAGGAGACAACATATCTGTGGGCTTAAGTATGTCAGTGAGGAGCAGAGATTACAGTTGTAGTGGCAGAACTGACAGAGAGAGGAGACAACATATCTGTGGGTTAGAGTATGTCAGGTAGGAGCAGAGACTATAGTTGTACTGGTAGAACTGACAGAGAGGGGAGACAACATATCTTTGTGTTAGAGTATGTCAGGTAGGAGAAGAGACTATAGTTGTAGTGGTAGAACTGACAGAGAGGGTAGACAACATATCTGTGGTATGTCAGGTAGGAGCAGAGACTACAGTTGTAGTGGTAGAACTGACAGAGAGAGAAGAAAACATATCTGTGGGCTAGAGTATGTCAGGTAGGAGCAGAGACTATAGTTGTAGTGGTAGAACTGACAGAGAGGGAAGATAACATATCTGTGAGCTAGAGTATGTCAGGTAGGAGCAGAGACTATAGTTGTAATGGTAGATCTGACAGAGAGGGGAGACAACATATCTGTGGGCTAGAGTATGTCAGTGAGGAGCAGAGACTATAGTTGTAGTGGTAGAACTGACAGAGAGGGGAGACAACATATCTGTGGGCTAGAGTATGTCAGTGAGGAGCAGATACTACAGTTCTAGTGGTAGAACTGACGGAGAGGGGAGACAACATATCTGTGAGCTAAAGTATGTCAGGTAGGAGCAGAGACTACAGTTGTAGTGGTAGAACTGACAGAGAGGGGAGAGAACATATCTGTGGGCTAGAGTATGTCAGGTAGGAGCAGAGACTATAGTTGTAGTGGTAGAACTGACAGAGAGAGGAGACAACATATCTGTGGGCTAGAGTATGTCAGGTAGGAGCAGAGACTATAGTTGTAGTGGTAGAACTGACAGAGAGGGGAGACAACATATCTGTGGGCTTAAGTATGTCAGTGAGGAGCAGAGACTACAGTTGTAGTAGCAGAACTGACAGAGAGGGGAGACAACATATCTGTGGGCTAAAGTATGTCAGGTAGGAGCAGAGACTATAGTTGTAGTGGTAGAACTGACAGAGAGGGGAGACAACATATCTGTGGGCTTAAGTATGTCAGTGAGGAGAAGAGACTACAGTTGTAGTAGTAGAACTGACAGAGAGAGGAGACAACATATCTGTGGGCTAGAGTATGTCAGTGAGGAGCAGAGACTACTGTTGTAGTGGCAGAACTGACAGAGAGGGGAGACAACATATCTGTGGGCTAGAGTATGTCAGTGAGGAGCAGAGACTATAGTTGTAGTGGTAGAACTGACAGAGAGGGGAGACAACATATATGTGGGCTAGAGTAGGTCAGATAGGAGCAGAGACTATAGTTGTAGTGGTAGAACTGACAGAGAGGGGAGACAACATATCTGTGGGCTAGAGTATGTCAGTGACGAGCAGAGACTATAGTTATAGTGGTAGAACTGACAGTGAGAGGAGACAAAATATCTGTGGGTTAGAGTATGTCAGGTAGGAGCAGAGACTATAGTTGTAGTGGTAGAACTGACAGAGAGAGGAGACAACATATCTGTGGGTTAGAGTATGTCAGGTAGGAGAAGAGACTATAGTTGTAGTGGTAGAACTGACAGAGAGCGGAGACAACATATCTGTGGGCTAGAGTATGGCAGGTAGGAGCAGAGACTACAGTTGTAGTGGTAGAACTGACAGAGAGGGGAGACAACATATCTGTGGGTTAGAGTATGTCAGGTAGGAGCAGAGACTATAGTTGTAGTGGTAGAACTGACAGAGAGAGGAGACAACATATCTGTGGGCTTAAGTATGTCAGTGACGAACAGAGACTACAGTTGTAGTGGTAGAACTGACAGAGAGGGGAGAGAACATGTCTGTGGGCTAGAGTATGTCAGGTAGGAGCAGAGACTATAGTTGTAGTGGTAGAACTGACAGAGAGGGAAGACAACATATCCATGCGTTAGAGTATGTCAGATAGGATCAGAGACTACAGTTCTAGTGGTAGAACTGACAGAGAGGGGAGACAACATATCTGTGGGCTAGAGTATGTCAGGTAGGAGCAGAGACTATAGTTGTAGTGGTAGAACTGACAGAGAGGGGAGACAACATATCTGTGCGCTAGAGTATGTCAGTGCGGAGCAGAGACTATAGTTGTAGTGGTAGAACTGACAGAGAGGGGAGACAACATATCTGTGGGCTAGAGTATGTCAGATAGAGATAGGAGCAGAGACTATAGTTGTAGTGGTAGAACTGACAGAGAGGGGAGACAACATATCTGTGAGCTAGAGTATGTCAGTGATGAGCAGAGACTATAGTTGTAGTGGTAGAACTGACAGAGACTGAAGACAACATATCTGTGGGCTAGAGTATGTCAGGTAGGAGCAGAGACTATAGTTGTAGTGGTGGAACTGACAGAGAGAGGAGACAAGATATCTGTGGATTAGAGTATGTCAGGTAGGAGCAGATACTACAGTTGTAGTGGTAGAACTGACAGAGAGAGTAGACAACATATCTGTGGGTTAGAGTATGTCAGGTAGGAGAAGAGACTATAGTTGTAGTGGTAGAACTGACAGAGAGGGGAGACAAGATATCTGTGGGCTAGATTATGGCAGGTAGGAGCAGAGACTACAGTTGTAGTGGTAGAACTGACAGAGAGGGGAGACAACATATTTGTGAGCTAGAGTATGTCAGGTAGGAGAAGAGACTATAGTTGTAATAGTAGAACTGACAGAGAGGGGAGACAACATATCTGTGGGCTAGAGTATGGCAGGTAGGAGCAGAGACTACAGTTGAAGTGGTAGAACTGACAGAGAGGGGAGACAACATATCTGTGAGCTAGAGTATGTCAGGTAGGAGCAGAGACTATAGTTATAGTGGTAGAACTGACAGTGAGAGGAGACAAAATATCTGTGGGTTAGAGTATGTCAGGTAGGAGCAGAGACTATAGTTGTAGTGGTAGAACTGACAGAGAGGGGGGACAACATATCTGTGGGTTAGAGTATGTCAGGTAGGAGCAGAGACTACAGTTGTAGTGGTAGAACTGACAGAGAGGGGAGACAACATATCTGTGAGCTAGAGTATGTCAGGTAGGAGCAGAGACTACAGTTGTAGTGGTAGAACTGAGAGAGAGGGGAGACAACATATCTGTGAGCTAGAGTATATCAGGTAGGAGCAGAGACTATAGTTGTAATGGTAGAACTGACAGAGAGGGGAGACAACATATCTGTGGGTTAGAGTATGTCAGGTAGGAGCAGAGACTATAGGTGTAGTGGTAGAACTGACAGAGAGGGGAGACAACATATCTGTGGGCTAGAGTATGTCAGTAAGGAGCAGAGACTACAGTTGTAGTGGCAGAACTGACAGAGAGGGGAGACAACATATCTGTGGGCTAGAGTATGTCAGTGAGGAGCAGAGACTATAGTTGTAGTGGTAGAACTGACAGAGACGGGAGAGAACATATCTGTGGGCTAGAGTATGTCAGGTAGGAGCAGAGACTATAGTTGTAGTGGTAGAACTGACAGAGAGGGGAGACAACATATCTGTGGGCTAGAGTATGTCAGTGAGGAGCCGAGACTATAGTTGTAGTGGTAGAACTGACAGAGAGGGGAGACAACATATCTGTGGGCTAGAGTATGTCAGTGATGAGCAGAGACTATAGTTGTAGTGGTAGAACTGACAGAGACTGAAGACAATATATCTGTGGGTTAGAGTATGTCAGGTAGTAGCAGAGACTATAGTTGTAGTGGTAGAACTGACAGAGAGGGGAGACAACATATCTGTGAGCTAGAGTATGTCAGTGATGAGCAGAGACTATAGTTGTAGTGGTAGAACTGACAGAGACTGAAGACAACATATCTGTGGGCTAGAGTATGTCAGGTAGGAGCAGAGACTATAGTTGTAGTGGTAGAACTGACAGAGAGAGGAGACAAAATATCTGTGGGTTAGAGTATGTCAGGTAGGAGCAGATACTACAGTTGTAGTAGTAGAACTGACAGAGAGAGGAGACAACATATCTGTGGGTTAGAGTATGTCAGGTAGGATCAGAGACTACAGTTGTAGTGGTAGAACTGACAGAGAGAGGAGACAACATATCTGTGAGCTAGAGTATGTCAGGTAGGAGCAGAGACTATAGTTGTAGTGGTAGAACTGATAGAGAGGGGAGACAACATATCTGTGAGCTAGAGTATGTCAGGTAGGAGCAGAGACTATATTTGTAATGGTAGAACTGACAGAGAGGGGAGACAACATATCTGTGGGTTAGAGTATGTCAGGTAGGAGCAGAGACTACAGTTGTAGTGGTAGAACTGACACAGAGGGGAGACAACATATCTGTGGCTAAAAGTATGTCACGTAGGTGCAGAGACGACAGTTGTAGTGGTAGAACTGACAGAGAGGGGAGACAACATATCTGTGAGCTAGAGTATGTCAGGTAGGAGCAGAGACTATAGTTGTAGTGGTAGAACTGACAGAGAGGGGAGACAACATATCTGTGGGCTAGAGTATGTCAGGTAGGAGCAGAGATTATAGTTGTATTGGTTGAACTGACAGACAGGGGAGACAACATATCTCTGGGCTAGAGTATGTCAGGTAAGAGCAGAGACTATAGTTGTAGTGGTAGAACTGACAGAGAGGGGAGACAACATATACGTGTGCTAGAGTATGTCAGTGAGGAGCAGAGACTACAGTTGTACTGGTAGAACTGACAGAGAGGGGAGACAACATATCTGTGGGCTAGAGTATGTCAGGTAGGAGCAGAGACTATAGTTGTAGTGGTAGAACTGACAGAGAGAGGAGACAACATATCTGTGGGCTTAAGTATGTCAGTGAGGAGCAGAGACTACAGTGGTAGTGGCAGAACTGACAGAGAGGGGAGACAACATATCTATGGGCTAGAGTATGTCAGTGAGGAGCAGATACTACAGTTCTAGTGGTAAAACTGACAGAGAGGGGAGACAACATATCTGTGAGCTAGAGTATGTCAGGTAGGAGCAGAGACTACAGTTGTAGTGGTAGAACTGACAGAGAGGGGAGAGAACATATCTGTGGGCTAGAGTATGTCAGGTAGGAGCAGAGACTATAGTTGTAGTGGTAGAACTGACAGAGAGGGAAGACAACATATCTATGGGTTAGAGTATGTCAGGTAGGAGCAGAGACAAGAGTTGTAGTGGTAGAACTGACAGAGAGGGGAGACAACATATCTGTGGGTTAGAGTATGTCAGGTGGGTGCAGAGACTACAGTTCTAGTGGTAGAACTGACAGAGAGGGGAGACAACATATCTGTGGGCTAGAGTATGTCAGATAGAGATAGGAGCAGAGACTATAGTTGTAGTGGTAGAACTGGCAGAGAGGGGAGACAACATATCTGTGAGCTAGAGTATGTCAGTGATGAGCAGAGACTATAGTTGTAGTGGTAGAACTGACAGAGACTGAAGACAACATATCTGTGGGTTAGAGTATGTCAGGTAGGAGCAGAGACTATAGTTGTAGTGGTAGAACTGACAGAGAGAGGAGACAAAATATCTGTGGGTTAGAGTATGTCAGGTAGGAGCAGATACTACAGTTGTAGTGGTAGAACTGACAGAGAGAGTAGACAACATATTTGTGGGTTAGAGTATGTCAGGTAGGAGAAGAGACTATAGTTGTAGTGGTAGAACTGACAGAGAGGGGAGACAACATATCTGTGGGCTAGAGTATGGCAGGTAGGAGCAGAGACTACAGTTGTAGTGGTAGAACTGACAGAGAGGGGCGACAACATATCTGTGTGCTAGAGTATGTCAGTGAGGAGCAGAGACTATAGTTGTAGTGGTAGAACTGACAGAGAGGGGAGACAACATATTTGTGAGCTAGAGTATGTCAGGTAGGAGCAGAGACTATAGTTGTAATGGTAGAACTGACAGAGAGGGGAGACAACATATCTGTGGGTTAGAGTATGTCAGGTAGGAGAAGAGACTATAGTTGTAGTGGTAGAACTGACAGAGAGGGGAGACAACATATCTGTGGGCTAGAGTATGGCAGGTAAGAGCAGAGACTACAGTTGTAGTGGTAGAACTGACAGAGAGGGGAGACAACATATCTGTGAGCTAGAGTATGTCAGGTAGGAGCAGAGACTATAGTTGTAATGGTAGAACTGACAGAGAGGGGAGACAACATATCTGTGGGTTAGAGTATGTCAGGTAGGAGCAGAGACTATAGTTGTAGTGGTAGAACTGACACAGAAGGGAGACAACATATATGTGGGCTAGAGTATGTCAGGTAGGAGCAGAGACTATAGTTGTAGTGGTAGAACTGACAGAGAGGGGAGACAACATATCTGTGTGTTAGAGTATGTCAGGTAGGAGAAGAGACTACAGTTGTAGTAGTAGAACTGACAGAGAGAGGAGACAACATATCTGTGGGCTAGAGTATGTCAGCGAGGAGCAGAGACTACAGTTGTAGTGGCAGAACTGACAGAGAGGGGAGACAACATATCTGTGGGCTAGAGTATGTCAGTGAGGAGAAGAGACTATAGTTGTAGTGGTAGAACTGACAGAGAGGGGAGACAACATATCTGTGTGCTAGAGTATGTCAGTGAGGAGCAGAGACTATAGTTGTAGTGGTAGAACTGACAGAGAGGGGAGACAACATATCTGTGAGCTAGAGTATGTCAGTGATGAGCAGAGACTAGAGTTGTAGTGGTAGAACGGACAGAGAGAGGAGACAAAATATCTGTGGGTTAGAGTATGTCAGGTAGGAGCAGATACTACAGTTGTAGTGGTAGAACTGGCAGAGAGAGGTGACAACATATCTGTGGGTTAGAGTATGTCAGGTAGTAGAAGAGACTATAGTTGTAGTGGTAGAACTGACAGAGAGAGGAGACAACATATCTGTGGGCTTAAGTATGTCAGTGAGGAGCAGAGATTACAGTTGTAGTGGCAGAACTGACAGAGAGAGGAGACAACATATCTGTGGGTTAGAGTATGTCAGGTAGGAGCAGAGACTATAGTTGTAGTGGTAGAACTGACAGAGAGAGGAGACAACATATCTGTGGGCTAGAGTACGTCAGGTAGGAGAAGAGACTATAGTTGTAGTGGTAGAACTGACAGAGAGGGTAGACAACATATCTGTGGTATGTCAGGTAGGAGCAGAGACTACAGTTGTAGTGGTAGAACTGACAGAGAGAGAAGAAAACATATCTGTGGGCTAGAGTATGTCAGGTAGGAGCAGAGACTATAGTTGTAGTGGTAGAACTGACAGAGAGGGAAGACAACATATCTGTGAGCTAGAGTATGTCAGGTAGGAGCAGAGACTATAGTTGTAATGGTAGATCTGACAGAGAGGGGAGACAACATATCTGTGGGCTAGAGTATGTCAGTGAGGAGCAGAGACTATAGTTGTAGTGGTAGAACTGACAGAGAGGGGAGACAACATATCTGTGGGCTAGAGTATGTCAGTGAGGAGCAGATACTACAGTTCTAGTGGTAGAACTGACGGAGAGGGGAGACAACATATCTGTGAGCTAAAGTATGTCAGGTAGGAGCAGAGACTACAGTTGTAGTGGTAGAACTGACAGAGAGGGGAGAGAACATATCTGTGGGCTAGAGTATGTCAGGTAGGAGCAGAGACTATAGTTGTAGTGGTAGAACTGACAGAGAGGGGAGACAACATATCTGTGGGCTTAAGTATGTCAGTGAGGAGAAGAGACTACAGTTGTAGTAGTAGAACTGACAGAGAGAGGAGACAACATATCTGTGGGCTAGAGTATGTCAGTGAGGAGCAGAGACTATAGTTGTAGTGGTAGAACTGACAGAGAGGGGAGACAACATATCTGTGGGCTAGAGTATGTCAGGTAGGAGCAGAGACTACAGTTGTAGTGGTAGAACTGACAGAGAGGGGAGACAACATATCTGTGGGCTAGAGTATGTCAGGTAGGAGCAGAGACTATAGCTGTAGTGGTAGAACTGACAAAGAGGGCAGACAACATATCTGTGGGCTAGAGTATGTCAGTGACGAGCAGAGACTATAGTTATAGTGGTAGAACTGACAGAGAGGGGAGACAAAATATCTGTGGGTTAGAGTATGTCAGGTAGGAGCAGAGACTATAGTTGTAGTGGTAGAACTGACAGAGAGAGGAGACAACATATCTGTGGGTTAGAGTATGTCAGGTAGGAGAAGAGACTATAGTTGTAGTGGTAGAACTGACAGAGAGGGGAGACAACATATCTGTGGGTTAGAGTATGTCAGGTAGGAGCAGAGACTACAGTTGTAGTGGTAGAACTGACAGAGAGGGGAGACAACATATCTGTGGGCTAGGGTATGTCAGGTAGGAGAAGAGACTATAGTTGTAGTGGTAGAACTGACAGAGAGCGGAGACAACATATCTGTGGGCTAGAGTATGGCAGGTAGGAGCAGAGACTACAGTTGTAGTGGTAGAACTGACAGAGAGGGGAGACAACATATCTGTGGGTTAGAGTATGTCAGGTAGGAGAAGAGACTACAGTTGTAGTGGTAGAACTGACAGAGAGGGGGGACAACATATGTGTGAGCTAGAGTATGTCAGGTAGGAGCAGAGACTATAGTTGTAGTGGTAGAACTGACAGAGAGGGGAGACAACATATCTGTGGGCTAGAGTATGTCAGTGAGGAGCAGAGACTACAGTTGTACTGGTAGAACTGACAGAGAGGGGAGACAACATATCTGTGGGCTAGAGTATGTCAGGAAGGAGGAGAGACTATAGTTGTAGTGGTAGAACTGACAGAGAGAGGAGACAACATATCTGTGGGCTTAAGTATGTCAGTGACGAACAGAGACTACAGTTGTAGTGGTAGAACTGACAGAGAGGGGAGAGAACATGTCTGTGGGCTAGAGTATGTCAGGTAGGAGCAGAGACTATAGTTGTAGTGGTAGAACTGACAGAGAGGGAAGACAACATATCCATGCGTTAGAGTATGTCAGATAGGATCAGAGACTACAGTTCTAGTGGTAGAACTGACAGAGAGGGGAGACAACATATCTGTGGGCTAGAGTATGTCAGGTAGGAGCAGAGACTATAGTTGTAGTGGTAGAACTGACAGAGAGGGGAGACAACATATCTGTGCGCTAGAGTATGTCAGTGCGGAGCAGAGACTATAGTTGTAGTGGTAGAACTGACAGAGAGGGGAGACAACATATCTGTGGGCTAGAGTATGTCAGATAGAGATAGGAGCAGAGACTATAGTTGTAGTGGTAGAACTGACAGAGAGGGGAGACAACATATCTGTGAGCTAGAGTATGTCAGTGATGAGCAGAGACTATAGTTGTAGTGGTAGAACTGACAGAGACTGAAGACAACATATCTGTGGGCTAGAGTATGTCAGGTAGGAGCAGAGACTATAGTTGTAGTGGTGGAACTGACAGAGAGAGGAGACAAGATATCTGTGGATTAGAGTATGTCAGGTAGGAGCAGATACTACAGTTGTAGTGGTAGAACTGACAGAGAGAGTAGACAACATATCTGTGGGTTAGAGTATGTCAGGTAGTAGAAGAGACTATAGTTGTAGTGGTAGAACTGACAGAGAGAGGAGACAACATATCTGTGGGCTTAAGTATGTCAGTGAGGAGCAGAGATTACAGTTGTAGTGGCAGAAATGACAGAGAGAGGAGACAACATATCTGTGGGTTAGAGTATGTCAGGTAGGAGAAGAGACTATAGTTGTAGTGGTAGAACTGACAGAGAGGGGAGACAAGATATCTGTGGGCTAGATTATGGCAGGTAGGAGCAGAGACTACAGTTGTAGTGGTAGAACTGACAGAGAGGGGAGACAACATATTTGTGAGCTAGAGTATGTCAGGTAGGAGAAGAGACTATAGTTGTAATAGTAGAACTGACAGAGAGGGGAGACAACATATCTGTGGGCTAGAGTATGGCAGGTAGGAGCAGAGACTACAGTTGAAGTGGTAGAACTGACAGAGAGGGGAGACAACATATCTGTGAGCTAGAGTATGTCAGGTAGGAGCAGAGACTACAGTTGTAGTGGTAGAACTGACAGAGAGGGGAGACAACATATCTGTGAGCTAGAGTATGTCAGGTAGGAGCAGAGACTACAGTTGTAGTGGTAGAACTGACAGAGAGGGGAGACAACGTATCTGTGGGCTAGAGTATGTCAGGTAGGAGCAGAGACTATAGTTATAGTGGTAGAACTGACAGTGAGAGGAGACAAAATATCTGTGGGTTAGAGTATGTCAGGTAGGAGCAGAGACTATAGTTGTAGTGGTAGAACTGACAGAGAGGGGAGACAACGTATCTGTGGGCTAGAGTATGTCAGGTAGGAGCAGAGACTATAGTTGTAGTGGTAGAACTGACAGAGAGGGGAGACAACATATCTGTGAGCTAGAGTATGTCAGGTAGGAGCAGAGACTACAGTTGTAGTGGTAGAACTGACAGAGAGGGGAGACAACGTATCTGTGGGTTAGAGTATGTCAGGTAGGAGAAGAGTCTATAGTTGTAGTGGTAGAACTGACAGAGAGGGGAGACAACGTATCTGTGGGCTAGAGTATGTCAGGTAGGAGCAGAGACTACAGTTGTAGTGGTAGAACTGACAGAGAGGGGAGACAACGTATCTGTGGGCTAGAGTATGTCAGGTAGGAGCAGAGACTATAGTTGTAGTGGTAGAACTGACAGAGAGGGGAGACAACATATCTGTGGGCTAGAGTATGTCAGGTAGGAGAAGAGACTACAGTTGTAGTAGTAGAACTGACAGAGAGAGGAGACAACATATCTGTGGGCTAGAGTATGTCAGTGAGGAGCAGAGACTACAGTTGTAGTGGCAGAACTGACAGAGAGGGGAGACAACATATCTGTGGGCTAGAGTATGTCAGTGAGGAGCAGAGACTATAGTTGTAGTGGTAGAACTGACAGAGACGGGAGAGAACATATCTGTGGGCTAGAGTATGTCAGGTAGGAGCAGAGACTATAGTTGTAGTGGTAGAACTGACAGAGAGGGAAGACAACATATCTATGGGTTAGAGTATGTCAGGTAGGAGCAGAGACTATAGTTGTAGTGGTAGAACTGAGAGAGAGGGGAGACAACATATCTGTGAGCTAGAGTATATCAGGTAGGAGCAGAGACTATAGTTGTAATGGTAGAACTGACAGAGAGGGGAGACAACATATCTGTGGGTTAGAGTATGTCAGGTAGGAGCAGAGACTATAGGTGTAGTGGTAGAACTGACAGAGAGAGGAGACAACATATCTGTGTGTTAGAGTATGTCAGGTAGGAGAAGAGACTACAGTTGTAGTAGTAGAACTGACAGAGAGAGGAGACAACATATCTGTGGGCTAGAGTATGTCAGTGAGGAGCAGAGACTACAGTTGTAGTGGCAGAACTGACAGAGAGGGGAGACAACATATCTGTGGGCTAGAGTATGTCAGTGAGGAGCAGAGACTATAGTTGTAGTGGTAGAACTGACAGAGACGGGAGAGAACATATCTGTGGGCTAGAGTATGTCAGGTAGGAGCAGAGACTATAGTTGTAGTGGTAGAACTGACAGAGAGGGAAGACAACATATCTATGGGTTAGAGTATGTCAGGTAGGAGCAGAGACTACAGTTGTAGTGGTAGAACTGACAGAGAGGGGAGACAACATATCTGTGGGTTAGAGTATGTCAGGTAGGAGCAGAGACTACAGTTGTAGTGGTAGAACTGACAGAGAGGGGAGACAACATATCTGTGGGCTAGAGTATGTCAGTGATGAGCAGAGACTATAGTTGTAGTGGTAGAACTGACAGAGACTGAAGACAATATATCTGTGGGTTAGAGTATGTCAGGTAGGAGCAGAGACTATAGTTGTAGTGGTAGAACTGACAGAGAGGGGAGACAACATATCTGTGAGCTAGAGTATGTCAGTGATGAGCAGAGACTATAGTTGTAGTGGTAGAACTGACAGAGACTGAAGACAACATATCTGTGGGTTAGAGTATGTCAGGTAGGAGCAGAGACTATAGTTGTAGTGGTAGAACTGACAGAGAGAGGAGACAAAATATCTGTGGGTTAGAGTATGTCAGGTAGGAGCAGATACTACAGTTGTAGTGGTAGAACTGACAGAGAGAGGAGACAACATATCTGTGGGTTAGAGTATGTCAGGTAGTAGAAGAGACTATAGTTGTAGTGGTAGAACTGACAGAGAGAGGAGACAACATATCTGTGGGCTAGAGTATGGCAGGTAGGAGCAGAGATTACATTTGTAGTGGCAGAACTGACAGAGAGAGGAGACAACATATCTGTGGGTTAGAGTATGTCAGGTAGGAGAAGAGACTATAGTTGTAGAGGTAGAACTGACAGAGAAGGGAGACAACATATCTGTGGGCTAGATTATGGCAGGTAGGAGCAGGGACTACAGTTGTAGTGGTAGAACTGACAGAGAGAGGAGACAACATATCTGTGGGTTAGTTTATGTCAGGTAGGAGCAGAGACTATAGTTGTAGTGGTAGAACTGACAAAGAGGGGAGAGAACATATCTGTGGGTTAGAGTATGTCAGGTAGGAGCAGAGACTATAGCTGTAGTGGTAGAACTGACAAAGAGGGGAGACAACATATCTGTGGGCTAGAGTATGTCAGTGACGAGCAGAGACTATAGTTATAGTGGTAGAACTGACAGTGAGAGGAGACAAAATATCTGTGGGTTAGAGTATGTCAGGTAGGAGCAGAGACTATAGTTGTAGTGGTAGAACTGACAGAGAGAGGAGACAACATATCTGTGGGTTAGAGTATGTCAGGTAGGAGAAGAGACTACAGTTGTAGTGGTAGAACTGACAGAGAGGGAAGAAAACATATCTGTGGGCTAGAGTATGTCAGGTAGGATCAGAGACTACAGTTGTAGTGGTAGAACTGACAGAGAGGGGAGACAACATATCTGTGGGCTAGGGTATGTCAGGTAGGAGCAGAGACTATAATTGTAGTGGTAGAACTGACAGAGAGGGGAGACAACATATCTGTGGGCTAGAGTATGTCAGGTAGGAGCAGAGACTATAGTTGTAGTGGTAGAACTGACAGAGAGGGAAGAAAACATATCTGTAGGCTAAAGTATGTCAGTGAGGAGCAGAGACTAGAGTTGTAGTGGTAGAACTGACAGAGAGAGGAGACAACATATCTGTGGGCTAGAGTGTGTCAGGTAGGAGCAGAGACTACAGTTGTAGTGGTAGAACTGACAGAGAGGGGAGACAACATATCTGTGAGCTAGAGTATGTCAGGTAGGAGCAGAGACTACAGTTGTAGTGGTAGAAGTGACAGAGAGGGGAGACAACGTATCTGTGGGCTAGAGTATGTCAGGTAGGTGCAGAGACTATAGTTGTAGTGGTAGAACTGACAGAGAGGGGAGACAACATATCTGTGGGCTAGAGTATGTCAGTGACGAGCAGAGACTATAGTTATAGTGGTAGAACTGACAGTGAGAGGAGACAAAATATCTGTGGGTTAGAGTATGTCAGGTAGGAGCAGAGACTACAGTTGTAGTGGTAGAACTGACAGAGAGAGGAGACAACATATCTGTGGGTTAGAGTATGTCAGGTAGGAGAAGAGTCTATAGTTGTAGTGGTAGAACTGACAGAGAGGGGAGACAACATATCTGTGGGCTAGAGTATGGCAGGTAGGAGCAGAGACTACAGTTATAGTGGTAGAACTGACAGAGAGGGGAGCCAACATATCTGTGAGCTAGAGTATGTCAGGTAGGAGCAGAGACTATAGTTGTAATGGTAGAACTGACAGAGAGGGGAGACAACATATCTGTGGGCTAGAGTATGGCAGGTAGGAGCAGAGACTACAGTTATAGTGGTAGAACTGACAGAGAGGGGAGCCAACATATCTGTGAGCTAGAGTATGTCAGGTAGGAGCAGAGACTATAGTTGTAATGGTAGAACTGACAGAGAGGGGAGACAACATATCTGTGGGTTAGAGTATGTCAGGTAGGAGCAGAGACTATAGTAGTAGTGGTAGATCTGACAGAGAGGGAAGACAAAATATCTGTGAGCTAGAGTATGTCAGGTAGGAGCAGAGACTATAGTTGTAGTGGTAGAACTGACAGAGAGGGGAGACAACATATCTGTGGGCTAGAGTATGTCAGGTAGGAGCAGAGACTACAGTTGTAGTGGTAGAACTGACAGAGAGGGGAGACAACATATCTGTGAGCTAGAGTATGTCAGGTAGGAGCAGAGACTACAGTTGTAGTGGTAGAACTGACAGAGAGGGGAGACAACATATCTGTGAGCTAGAGTATGTCAGGTAGGAGCAGAGACTACAGTTGTAGTGGTAGAACTGACAGAGAGGGGAGACAACGTATCTGTGGGCTAGAGTATGTCAGGTAGGTGCAGAGACTATAGTTGTAGTGGTAGAACTGACAGAGAGGGGAGACAACATATCTGTGGGCTAGAGTATGTCAGATAGGAGAGGAGACTATAGTTGTAGTGGTAGAACTGACAGAGAGGGGAGACAACATATTTGTGAGCTAGAGTATGTCAGGTAGGAGCAGAGACTACAGTTGTAGTGGTAGAACTGACAGAGAGGGGAGACAACGTATCTGTGGGCTAGAGTATGTCAGGTAGGAGCAGAGACTACAGTTGTAGTGGTAGAACTGACAGAGAGGGGAGACAACATATCTGTGAGCTAGAGTATGTCAGGTAGGAGCAGAGACTATAGTTGTAATGGTAGAACTGACAGAGAGGGGAGACAACATATCTGTGGGTTAGAGTATGTCAGGTAGGTGCAGAGACTATAGTAGTAGTGGTAGAACTGACAGAGAGGGGAGACAACATATCTGTGTGTTAGAGTATGTCAGGTAGGAGAAGAGACTACAGTTCTAGTGGTAGAACTGACAGAGAGGGAAGACAACATATCTGTGGGTTAGAGTATGTCAGTGAGGAGCAGAGACTACAGTTGTAGTGGCAGAACTGACAGACAGGGGAGACAACATATCTGTGGGCTAGAGTATGTCAGTGAGGAGCAGAGACTATAGTTGTAGTGGTAGAACTGACAGAGATGGGAGAGAACATATCTGTGGGCTAGAGTATGTCAGGTAGGAGCAGAGACTATAGTTGTAGTGGTAGAACTGACAGAGAGGGAAGACAACATATCTATGGGTTAGAGTATGTCAGGTAGGAGCAGAGACTAGAGTTGTAGTGGTAGAACTGACAGAGAGGGGAGACAACATATCTGTGGGTTAGAGTATGTCAGGTCGGAGCAGAGACTACAGTTGTAGTGTTAGAACTGACAGAGAGGGGAGACAACATATCTGTGGGCTAGAGTATGTCAGTGAGGAGCAGAGACTATAGTTGTAGTGGTAGAACTGACAGAGAGGGGAGACAACATATTTGTGGGCTAGAGTATGTCAGATAGAGATAGGAGCAGAGACTATAGTTGTAGTGGTAGAACTGACAGAGAGAGGAGACAACATATCTGTGAGCTAGAGTATGTCAGTGATGAGCAGAGACTATAGTTGTAGTGGTAGAACTGACAGAGACTGAAGACAACATATCTGTGGGTTAGAGTATGTCAGGTAGGAGCAGAGACTATAGTTGTAGTGGTAGAACTGACAGAGACTGAAGACAACATATCTGTGGGTTAGAGTATGTCAGGTAGGAGCAGAGACTATAGTTGTAGTGGTAGAACTGACAGAGAGAGGAGACAACATATCTCTGGGCTTAAGTATGTCAGGTAGGAGAAGAGACTATAGTTGTAGTGGTAGAACTGACAGAGAGGGGGGACAACATATCTGTGGGCTAGATTATGGCAGGTAGGAGCAGAGACTACAGTTGTAGAGGTAGAACTGACAGAGAGGGGAGACAACATATTTGTGAGCTAGAGTATGTCAGGTAGGAGCAGAGACTACAGTTGTAGTGGTAGAACTGACAGAGAGGGGGGACAACATATCTGTGGGATAGAGTATGTCAGGTAGGAGCAGAGACTATAGTTGTAGTGGTAGAACTGACAAAGAGGGGAGACAACATATCTGTGGGCTAGAGTATGTCAGGTAGGAGCAGAGACGACAGTTGTAGTGGTAGAACTGACAGAGAGAGGAGACAACATATCTGTGGGCTAGAGTATGTCAGTGACGAGCAGAGACTATAGTTATAGTGGTAGAACTGACAGTGAGAGGAGACAAAATATCTGTGGGTTAGAGTATGTCAGGTAGGAGCAGAGACTATAGTTGTAGTGGTAGAACTGACAGAGAGAGGAGACAACATATCTGTGGGTTAGAGTATGTCAGGTAGGAGAAGAGACTATAGTTGTAGTGGTAGAACTGACAGAGAGGGGAGACAACATATCTGTGGGCTAGAGTATGTCAGGTAGGAGCAGAGACTATAGTTGTAGTGGTAGAACTGACAGAGAGGGAAGAAAACATATCTGTGGGCTAGAGTATGTCAGGTAGGAGCAGAGACTACAGTTGTAGTGGTAGAACTGACAGAGAGGGGAGACAACATATCTGTGAGCTAGTGTATGTCTGGTAGGAGCAGAGACTACAGTTGTAGTGGTAGAACTGACAGAGAGGGAAGACAACATATCTGTGGGCTAGAGTATGTCAGGTAGGAGCAGAGACTATAGTTGTAGTGGTAGAACTGACAGAGAGGGGAGACAACATATCTGTGGGCTAGAGTATGTCAGGTAGGAGCAGAGACTACAGTTGTAGTGGTAGAACTGACAGAGAGGGGAGACAACATATCTGTGGGCTAGAGTATGTCAGATAGGAGAAGAGACTATAGTTGTAGTGGTAGAACTGACAGAGAGGGGAGACAACATATCTGTGGGCTAGAGTATGTCAGGTAGGAGCAGAGACTACAGTTGTAGTGGTAGAACTGACAGACAGAGGAGACAACATATCTGTGGGCTAGAATATGTCAGTGAGGAGCAGAAACTATAGTTGTAGTGGTAGAACTGACAGAGAGGGGAGACAACATATCTGTGAGCTAGAGTATGTCAGGTAGGAGCAGAGACTATAGTTGTAGTGGTAGATCTGACAGAGAGGGGAGACAACATATCTGTGAGCTAGCGTATGTCAGTGAGGAGCAGAGACTACAGTTGTAGTGGTAGAACTGACAGAGAAGGGAGACAACATATCTGTGGGCTAGAGTATGTCAGTGAGGAGCAGAGACTATAGTTGTAGTGGTAGATCTGACAGAGAGGGGAGACAACATATCTGTGGGCTAGAGTATGTCAGTGAGGAGCACAGACTACAGTTGTAGTGGTAGAACTGACAGAGAGGGGAGACAACATATCTGTGGGCTAGAGAATGACAGGTAGGAGCAGTGACTACAGTTGTAGTGGTAGAACTGACAGAGAGGGGAGACAACATATCTGTGGGCTAGAGTATGTCAGATAGGAGCAGAGACTATAGTTGTAGTGGTAGAACTGACAGAGACTGAAGACAAGATATCTGTGGGCTAGAGTATGTCAGGTAGGAGCAGATACTACAGTTGTAGTGGTAGAACTGACAAAGATGGGAGAAAACATATCTGTGGGCTAGAGTATGTCAGGTAGGAGCAGAGACTACAGTTGTAGTGGTAGAACAGACAGAGAGAGGAGACAACATATCTGTGGGTTAGAGTATGTCAGGTAGGAGCAGAGACTACAGTTGTAGTGGTAGAACTGACAGAGAGGGGAGACAACATATCTGTGGGCTAGAGTATGTCAGATAGGAGCAGAGACTATAGTTGTAGTGGTAGAACTGACAGAGAGGGGAGACAACATATCTGTGGGCTAGAGTATGTCAGGTAGGAGCAGAGACAACAGTTGTAGTGGTAGAACTGACAGAGAGGGAAGACAACATATCTGTGGGCTAGAGTATGTCAGTGAGGAGCACAGACTACAGTTGTAGTGGTAGAACTGACAGAGAGGGGAAACAACATATCTGTGGGCTAGAGTATGTAAGTGAGGAGCAGTTACTATAGTTGTAGTGGTAGAACTGACAGAGAGAGGAGACAACATATCTCTGGGCTAGAGTATGTCAGTGAGGAGCAGAGACTATAGTTGTAGTGGTAGAACTTACAGAGAGAGGAGACAACATATCTGTGGCTTAGAGTATGTCAGGTAGGAGCAGAGATTATAGTTGTAGTGGTAGAACTGACAGAGAGAGGAGACAACATATCTGTGAGCTAGAGTATGTCAGGTAGGAGCAGAGACTATAGTTGTAGTGGTAGAACTGACAGAGAGGGGAGACAACATATCTGTGAGCTAGAGTATGTCAGGTAGGAGCAGAGACTATAGTTGTAGTGGTAGAACTGACAGAGAGGGGAGACAACATATCTGTGAGCTAGAGTATGTCAGGTAGGAGCAGAGACTATAGTTGTAGTGGTAGAACTGACAGAGAGGGGAGACAACACATCTGTGGGCTAGAGTATGTCAGGTAGGAGCAGAGACTATAGTTGTAGTGGTAGAACTGACAGAGAGGGGAGACAACATATCTGTGGGCTAGAGTATGTCAGGTAGGAGCAGAGACTATAGCTGCAGTGGTAGAACTGACAGAGAAGGGAGACAACATATCTGTGGGCTAGAGTATGTCAGTGAGGAGCAGAGACTATAGTTGTAGTGGTAGATCTGACAGACAGGGGAGACAACATATCTGTGGGCTAGAGTATGTCAGTGAGGAGCACAGACTACAGTTGTAGTGGTAGAACTGACAGAGAGGGGAGACAACATATCTGTGGGCTAGAGAATGACAGGTAGGAGCAGTGACTACAGTTGTAGTGGTAGAACTGACAGAGAGGGGAGACAACATATCTGTGGGCTAGAGTATGTCAGATAGGAGCAGAGACTACAGTTGTAGTGGTAGAACTGACAGAGAGGGGAGACAACATATCTGTGGGCTAGAGTATGTCAGGTAGGAGCAGATACTACAGCTGTAGTGGTAGAACTGACAAAGATGGGAGAAAACATATCTGTGGGCTAGAGTATGTCAGGTAGGAGCAGAGACTACAGTTGTAGTGGTAGAACTGACAGAGAGAGGAGACAACATATCTGTGAGCTAGAGTATGTCAGGTAGGAGCAGAGACTATAGTTGTAGTGGTAGAACTGACAGAGAGGGGAGACAACATATCTGTGGGCTAGAGTATGTCAGGTAGGAGCAGAGACGACAGTTGTAGTGGTAGAACTGACAGAGAGGGGAGACAACATATCTGTGAGCTAGAGTATGTCAGGTAGGAGCAGAGACTATAGTTGTAGTGGTAGAACTGACAGAGAGGGGAGACAACATATCTGTGGGCTAGAGTATGTCAGGTAGGAGCAGAGACGACAGTTGTAGTGGTAGAACTGACAGAGAGGGGAGACAACATATCTGTGGGCTAGAGTATGTCAGGTAGGAGCAGAGACGACAGTTGTAGTGGTAGAACTGACAGAGAGGGGAGACAACATATCTGTGGGCTAGAGTATGTCAGTGAGGAGCAGAGACTATAGTTGTAGTGGTAGAACTGACAGAGAAGGGAGTCAACATATCTGTGGGCTAGAGTAGATCAGGTAGGAGCAGAGACTACAGTTGTAGTGGTAGAACTGACAGAGAGGGGAGAAAACATATCTGTGGGCTAGAATATGTCAGTGAGGAGCAGAGACTACAGTTGTAGTGGTAGAACTGACAGAGAGGGGAGACAACATATCTATGGGCTAGAGTATGTCAGGTAGGAGCAGAGACTACAGTTGTAGTGGTAGAACTGACAGAGAGGGGAGACAACATATCTGTGGGCTAGAGTATGTCAGATAGGAGCAGAGACTATAGTTGTAGTGGTAGAACTGACAGAGAGGGGAGACAACATATCTGTGGGCTAGAGTATGTCAGGTAGGAGCAGAGACAACAGTTGTAGTGGTAGAACTGACAGAGAGGGAAGACAACATATCTGTGAGCTAGAGTATGTCAGGTAGGAGCAGAGACTATAGTTGTAGTGGTAGAACTGACAGAGAGGGGAAACAACATATCTGTGGGCTAGAGTATGTCAGTGAGGAGCAGTGACTATAGTTGTAGTGGTAGAACTGACAGAGAGAGGAGACAACATATCTCTGGGCTAGAGTATGTCAGTGAGGAGCAGAGACTATAGTTGTAGTGGTAGAACTGACAGAGAGAGGAGACAACATATCTGTGAGCTAGAGTATGTCAGGTAGGAGCAGAGACTATAGTTGTAGTGGTAGAACTGACAGAGAGGGGAGACAACATATCTGTGAGCTAGAGTATGTCAGGTAGGAGCAGAGACTATAGTTGTAGTGGTAGAACTGACAGAGAGGGGAAACAACATATCTATGGGTTAGAGTATGTCAGGTAGGAGCAGAGACTATAGTCGTAGTGGTAGAACTGACAGAGAGGGGAGACAACATATCTGTGGGCTAGAGTATGTCAGTGAGGAGCAGAGACTATAGTTGTAGTGGTAGAACTGACAGAGAGGGGAAACAACATATCTGTGGGTTAGAGTATGTCAGTGAGGAGCAGAGACTATAGTTGTAGTGGTAGAACTGACAGAGAGGGGAGACAACATATCTGTGGGCTAGAGTATGTCAGGTAAGGGCAGAGACTACAGTTGTAGTGGTAGAACTGACAGAGAGGGGAGACAACATATCTGTGGGCTAGAGTATGTCAGTGAGGTGCAGAGACTACAGTTGTAATGGTAGAACTAAACAGAAAGGGGAGACAACATATCTGTGGGCTAGAGTATGTCAGGTAGGAGCAGAGACTATAGATGTGGTAGAACTGACAGAGAGAGGAGACAACATATCTGTGAGCTAGAGTATGTCAGGTAGGAGCAGAGACTACAGTTCTAGTGGTAGAACTGACAGAGAGGGGAGACAACATATCTGTGGGCTAGAGTATGTCAGGTAGGAGCAGAGACTACAGTTGTAGTGGTAGAATTGACAGAGAGGGGGGACAACATATCTGTGGGCTAGAGTATGTTAGTGAGGAGCAGAGACTATAGTTGTAGTGGTAGAACTGACAGAGAGGGGAAACAACATATCTGTGGGTTAGAGTATGTCAGTGAGGAGCAGAGACTATAGTTATAGTGGTAGAACTGACAGAGAGGGGAGACAACATATCTGTGGGCTAGAGTATGTCAGTGAGGAGCAGAGACTATAGTTGTAGTGGTAAAACTGACAGAGAGGGGAGACAACATATCTGTGGGCTAGAGTATGTCAGTGAGGAGCAGAGACTATAGTTGTAGTGGTAAAACTCACAGAGAGGGGAGACAACATATCTGTGGGCTAGAGTATGTCAGTGAGGAGCAGAGACTACAGTTGTAATGGTAGAACTAAACAGAAAGGGGAGGCAACATATCTGTGGGCTAGAGTATGTCAGGTAGGAGCAGAGACTATAGATGTGGTAGAACTAACAGAGAGAGGAGACAACATATCTGTGAGCTAGAGTATGTCAGGTAGGAGCAGAGACTACAGTTCTAGTAGTAGAACTGACAGAGAGGGGAGACAACATATCTGTGGGCTAGAGTATGTCAGGTAGGAGCAGAGACTATAGTTGTAGTGGTAGAACTGACAGAGAGAGGAGACAACATATCTGTGGGCTAGAGTATGTCAGTGAGGAGCAGAGACTACAGTTGTAGTGGTAGAACTGAGAGAGAGGGGAGACAACATATCTGTGGGTTAGAGTATGTCAGGTAGGAGCAGAGACTATAGTTGTAGTGGTAGAACTGACAGAGAGGGGAGACAACATATCTGTGGGCTAGAGTATGTCATGTAGGAGCAGAGACTATAGTTGTAGTGGTAGAACTGACAGAGAGGGGAGACAACATATCTGTGGGCTAGAGTATGTCAGGTAGGAGCAGAGACTATAGTTGTAGTGGTAGAACTGACAGAGAGGTGAGACAACATATCTGTGGGCTAGAGTATGTCATGTAGGAGCAGAGACTATAGTTGTAGTGGTAGAACTGACAGAGAGGGGAGACAACATATCTGTGGGGTAGAGTATGTCAGGTAGGAGCAGAGACAACAGTTGTAGTGGTAGAACGGACAGAGAGAGGAGACAACATATCTGTGGGTTAGAGTATGTCAGTGAGGAGCAGAGACTAGAGTTGTAGTGGTAGAACTGACAGAGAGAGGAGACAACATATCTGTGGGCTAGAGTATGTCAGTGAGGAGAAGAGACTACAGTTGTAGTGGTAGAACTGACAGAGAGGGGAGGGAACATATCTGTGGGCTAGAGTATGTCAGGTAGGAGCAGAGACTATAGTTGTAGTGGTAGAACTGACAGAGAGAGGAGACAACATATCTGTGGGCTAGAGTATGTCAGGTAGGAGCAGAGACTACAGTTGTAGTGGTAGAACTGACAGAGAGGGGAGACAAAATATCTGTGGGCTAGAGTATGTCAGGTAGGAGCAGAGACTACAGTTGTAGTGGTAGATCTGACAGAGTGGGGAGACAACATATCTGTGGGCTAGAGTATGTCAGGTAGGAGCAGAGACTACAGTTGTAGTGGTAGAACTGACAGAGAGGGAAGACAACATATCTGTGGGCTAGAGTATGTCAGGTAGGAGCAGTGACTATAGTTGTAGTGGTAGAACTGACAGAGAGGGGAGACAACATATCTGTGGGCTAGAGCAGGCACGTCAAACTGAGCTTCCCCCGAGGGCCACATGTGTCACATATATGTTGTCTGAGGGCCACACACGACAACTAATTGCACATATTACAACTATTTTTTTAAATTTTATGTTACGAAGATAAAATATGCTCGCACTGTAAAAACCTTCGTGCGGCACGCAGGTGAGCTTGTAAAAGGTCGCATGTTTGACATGCCTGGGCTAGAGTACGTCAGTGAGGAGCAGAGACTACGGTTGTAGTGGAAGAACTGACAGAGAGAGGAGACAACATATCTGTGGGCTAGAGAACATCAGTGAGGAGCAGAAAACATGATGTAGAGGTATTTTCTCTATTATGGGTCTCACTTGAACTTTGCTGCAGGTCAGTAATTGTTAGGGTGTGAAATATTTTGTGGCAGCAATTGTGATGCGGTGTTAGTTATGTTAAAAATGAATATATAAACACATTTAAGAAGGGCTCTATGAATTAAAGAACACAACGTACAATTATGAACCTAACATACTCGAAAAATATAATTTTACCTCTTTTTATAAAATGATATACAACATTCTTTCAAAATACCGGTGTAGAGATTTCATATTTTCAGTGGTAAGATGAGTTCAGCTCAATGCACATTTTTAACCTTCGCTCTTCAGAAGCGAACAGTTATAGTAGTAGAGCATTTATAAATCAAAATTCAATAAGACCAAAGATTATTATTATTGTTATTATTTATTCATACATCTGAATAAATAAATTAAAAAAATAAATAAAAATAAATAAATAAA
Source organism: Eledone cirrhosa (assembly GCA_964016885.1). Classification (NCBI taxonomy): domain Eukaryota; kingdom Metazoa; phylum Mollusca; class Cephalopoda; order Octopoda; family Eledonidae; genus Eledone; species Eledone cirrhosa. The sequence continues at coordinate 276,138,064 of OZ024742.1, read as the reverse complement.
GAAAGTATTATTTATCAAACATCTACGGTCGTTTCAATGCAGCTAGAGTATTTCATCAATTGTGGAGAAAAAAGCAGATATTATCAGTTAAGTAACTCCATTAAAGGTGTTTTAATCAAAGCCGTATCTCTTCGGGAAATATAATAAAAATAACAATAAATTGATTAAAATCATGTGACAAATTATCAAGAATAATACAGGATTCAAGGTACTATGTGTTCAAAGGGTATTCATAAATGCTAAAACATAAGCTTGTGTATATATTTTTTAGACATGCAAAATAAAGAATTATCAGTGCTTTTCACAAATATGTTAAAATACGTTAAAGCAGTTAATTGGTTACAGCAGGAGTTGTTAGAAAGGATGTTTTTATGAGATAAAATAGCAGTGTTTATTATTTTAAAAAACTTTTTGTCGTAGAAAGATTTGAAAATGTTTAGACGACATTTCATAAGTTAAAAAACTAATACAAATATGAAGTAAGATTGTATTAATGTAGTAAAAAATTCTTTTCGAGATTTATCTCCTTCAAAGCATATGTAGACACTTACCTATTATTTTTATAATTAGGTTTTAAAGAAAACATTACATAACATGTCTGATTCATTTCAAATATTTTCCCTATGTATTCATTCTTATGATTTTAAACAATTTATTGTTACTTTTTATTATATTTCCTGAAGGGATACGGTTTTGACTAGAGCGCCTATAATGGAGTAACTTAACTGGTGATATCTGGTGGGCTTTTTTCTCCACAATTGATGAAATACTCTAGCCGCATTGAAACAACCGTAGATGTATAAATAAATAATTATAATAATAATAATAATGATTTCATTTATTAGCCACACGGGCCGACATGTAGGGGACAATACAAAGACAGGGACAGTGGGGGTTTACAATAAGGTCGAGTAACAGTGCACAATGGCAAGACTAATTTAACAATGAAGATATAAAAATATAAAATAAACTATGCATAAATATAACAAAATAAATTCCCCTATAGGGGTTGGACGACCCAGGGGTGACTCAGGTACCCCACCAATCCTGAACCACCCTGCGCTTCTAGGGCACCCAGGGAGAGCACCCCTCTCCTCAAGTTAGCTAGCCTATAGGCGCATGGTCAGAGTAGGTCCACATCTCAATGGGGAAAGGAAACGGTAACGGCCGTAAGTTCCCAGAATAACATGTCCGTGGACGGAGTGCCACGTCATTTCCTGAATGTCCGTAGAGTCGTTGTGTCGACGGACTCCGAGGAAGAGGAAATCCAGCGAGATCGCCGACCGCCTGGCTGGACGGCAGATTATCACATGCAGCAGTGTGTGTGTGTGTGGGGGGTCCTTGAGATCAGGGGGGGGGGTGTGTGGAGGAGGTGATCGGAAGCTGGGGACGATCGACCGGAGGCGGAAGAGGAAGTGACGTGAGATGCGTACCCAGGAGCATCTGTGGGCCCTCTTTCGGCTGTGAACCACGACGGACGGACGTGCGAATGCGAGCTGCAACTTGGCGAACGGATTATATCCACGTGGATGAGGCTAGCTCGCTGAGTGAGTTAGCAGAATTGCGGTAAGTGCAGTAGCTTTCTCATTACAAAAGGTATAGAAGAGAAGGATAATGGTGTGAATATCTTTAGACCGGGAAGTTCTAAAAATTCAGGAACACATCCTGCGAGCCATGTCAACTTAAGCTTAGGTTAAGTCTCCAAGGTCTCTAGTGCTGTGGGATGCCTCAAGGCCTTCACCTGAGGGAAAGAGAATATGCCAACTTAAGAGTATTCTCTTTTCCAAAGTGGGTTAATTCAAATTTAATTTTGTTTAGTAGCATATTGTTGTGTTTTCGCCCATTGGATAACAGCAAGCAGATCTGATTGAAGGCATGTCTCCGTAGATTACTTTCTGGAGCTTGGAATCATCTGCGAAGATTCTTATTCTGTTCTGCTTGGCGTCTATGATGCCATTGATGAAAAAAAGTGGGCTAAACACAGTACCCTCTGGAACGTTGGCTGAGATTGATTGTATTCCTTCGATTACAACATGCTTGACTCTGTACACCAGGAAAGACTTAATCCATTGAAATAGATTTTCAGAAACTCCGATGCTGGATAGTTTCTTCAAGAGATACTGTGTGAAACCTTGTCAAAAGTATTGCTGAAATCAAAATATATAACATTTGTGTTGGGGCCCTCTACCAAAGCCTCAAGGCGTTAAGAAGTCTCAGCCATCGTGGAACCTATACTGGTTGGAATTCAGCATATTGTCATTTTCAAGGAAATGGGTTTTCGTGATCTCATCACTCTCTCAAATACCTTAATGACATGAAAGGTGAGTTAGATCAGACGGTAATTCACTGCAAGGGACTTGTTTTCATTTTTGAAAACTGAGACGATAGACTGGGACAGAAAATGTTCAGGGATATAACTTGCACCCAATGAGTTCTTCCAGAGATTAGCTTGAGAGGATGCTAGTTGGTGTGGGAACCCTTTCATGGCACTAGCAGGGAACCTATCGAGTTCAACTGCTGAGTTGTATTTAATTTTGTTTATTGCTGCTAAGATATCAGGGGCGCCAAACGTTATGTTAGATATAGTGGGTTGGGAATTAACATCACTGATACAGCCCAGATCAGCCATATCAGGATTGCTGAAAACAGGGCAGTATTGTTTCTGCAGTGTCTCACCCATGGTTTTAGCATCATCATGGAGAATGTTTATTTCATCAATCAAATGGTTATCAATGGAGACAACGACCTTATATTTTTTTTTGCATATGAAAAGAACACTTGGGATTGAGTTTGGTTTTCTCAATGGCCCATTCCTCCTCAACTGTTCTTTGGTTATTGAAGATTATATTATTTTTTATTCGAGCAGTGCAATAACAGTGGAAAGATGTTCCAACATAAATCTCGCTTATCGGTGCCTGCCTTTCGTCGTAACTGACATACAATATTGGACTCTACTGGCTTATAACGCAGGCATACACATACTTCTTTTTAGCGAGTTCAACAAATAAGATATGAATGGTCTTGTTTTCTGTTTTTGTCTAGCAACTACTGCGGCGGAGTATGGCGCCGTTGTCATTTTCTCTTTCACAAATATAACCCTTAAAACGCAATCTGGGCGGAAGGTGGGTATCGGTGCAAGATATAGCGTTGGACCATCCTTTAGGATGCCTGCCGGCGGCGGCAGACGAGGACTTACTATTATAGTGATGTTAGATGAGATGGTGGTGTGTTGTGGTGTTGATTCGGTTGTTGTGTCACTTGTGGATTGCTCAGTTGTGTGGTCACTGTGCTGTAGAAGGTAGGCGAAAGAAGATTGATGTGCCTGATAGAGTGTGGGCGGAGAATACGGGTGTGCAAGTAAGAGAGCAAGTGTTCATTATGATGATGATGATGGTTCCTGGGTTAAGTGATTTAGCCTGATCACATAGGAAATGAAATATATCGCCTACAATAACACAATTACTAATTTATTAATTATAACTTTCGTCGAATTTATACGACAATACATGAAGAACAAATAACTACAGTTGAATTGTATGATGTGTATCAGGTATGATGTGTATGCGTGTTTGCTTACAAAACGATTATTAAAAATGTATTTCCCAAATTTCTGTTAATGCGATGAATTTCGTTGACCTGGCAGCGAGGGAGACCAAGAGAGAGAAAGAGAGAACCTCCAACTCCAAAAGGGTCTCTGTGTGAGACAGTTGACCACTACATCTTAGCTGGTTGGTATGAACTCTGCAATTGTAACGATTGACTGGCAGCAGCTTTGTCCCCTGAAAGTGTTAGCTAAAAAAATCTCTAGTTGGCCAGTTTCTCTAGAGCAGGGATATGCAACATATTTCATTGGCGGGCCACTTTTGAACATTGGAACAACTATTAGGGCCATTAATATTTATAAAGCACTATTCCAAAGATTCACCACAACTTCTTTCCATAACATGGAACTGGGAAATTATAACACACATAACCCTATCAGTGAAACCCTTTAGTATAGGACAACTAACAGAAAATTGTATTATGGTTACGAAAGAAATTCTAAATAAATCTACAAGGTAAAAATTAAAAACGGTCATTGCGGGTCACTCTGACAGGTCTGGAGGGCCGGATTGTGGCCCGCGGGCCGCTTGTGGCACGCCCTTGCTCTAGAGTATCTGGCATCAGTTTGAGAGAAAGAAAAACTGTACATCCATGTGCTACATTGTAGCACATAGATGTTCCGTTTACAAGGTCAGCATATGGTCACACTGACCTACTTTGTCAAGAGATCGAATTATTGCTACACAGCGACACACATCGAACATCGGTAACGAACGAAAGCTACAACAAATACAACTCTTAAGATAAGATCTGGTGGGCGCAAATGCAAAACTATTTTTGGGGAGGGCGGTCACCAGTTTATGGACTCGGATGTGAAGAGAAAAGTAACAAGTAGAAACCGTTAACCACAACTTCGAACCAAGACACCAGAAGCCCTAAATATAGTCAACAATCTTTAAAAGGGTGGTTACCGTGGGCGCCAATATTCTCCGGGTGCATATTGTAAACTATGCCTCGAAGTCTTAATGCTTCAGAGCCTTAAGGCCTGGGTAACAAGGAAATCGATATTTGCGTTTATATACTAACGGTTTGCTTGTCTCCCGACTAACAGCCGCAAAACATTTCGTTATTCACAAATGGTAATGGGGCGCAGGCAGCATTCTGGATGCACTAAATATATGTACAACACCCACTTCCAAAAAAACAAACAAACAAACTAGGAGATAAATTCGAAAAATACGAAAAATAAACACCATTTGCTTCAATGATAATAGTTAAATCAAGATGCTAAGGAAGAATCCATCACATACATGCGTGCAAGGGCCTTGTTTCAGGGCGGTACCAGGGGACAAGCCCCCCCCCCCCCCATTTTTTCAAACGTCTATGTTTTATTTTTTGTTTATTTGATGTAATAAATTCTTTTTAAGCTTATTTTTTTTTATATCTGAACTTCATTTGAATATATAAAATTTAATTAGCGTAAAATTTTACTCGTGTGATAGGGTCCGGGAAAGGTACCATAAGCAATACTAACATGCTCCTTTAAGAACCAACAAATGTTGGTTTGTCCCCCACTCGTTTTAAAGGCAAACGAGGCCCCTGCATGAGTGTGCGTCCGTGAAACATATATATATATATACACCAGGTCCGAACACAAAGAACCAAACTCTCACTGTGAATGCCTCTCTCTCTCCCGCTCTACCCATCTCTCTCCTGCTCTACCCATCTCTCACTATTATGAGCAAATAGAGGGCCACGCGCTGGTCGCCCCGCGACCCCGGCGGACATAATAACCAAGGCGTTTCCCAGGAGGATGGTGAGGGAGAAGCGCTGGAAGAGCCATTCCAGCTGACGAGGCCCAATCCTGCGGGTAGCCAACTCTGCGCCGATGGTGATGAGCAGGTAGTTGGCTCCAGGGCCAAGGACGTCAAAAGTCTCCACTGCCACGGGTTCGACCACAAACCTGTCGGACAGCGACGATGGCCAGATAACGGTCATTTGGACGGAGAATCTATCCAGCAGCAGCAGTAGTAGTAGTAGTAGTAGTAGTAGTAGTTGTGGTGGTAGTAGTCAGCGTTTCTAAGTAATCAATTTGAAGGGTGGGAGGACAGCAGCAAGGTAGAAGCGGGAGAAAGAAGAAAAGACGGTACAAGATTCATTCATTCATTCAGAAACCTTCCACGAGGTAAGTTTGTTTTCTTTGCTTTGACATTTCAAAAACAAACATTTAAATGTGTTTCATTTTTTAATAGCAACATTGAGTGATTTGAATAATTGGCTGTTATTTCTAATTAAATATGTTTTATGTGTATGTGTGCGTAAAATAAGTATCGGATTTATATATAGCTAAATTTAGATCTAAACCCGTCCCGAGATCGATGCGAAATTATTTATTTCGTCTTTCCAACGAATCTGACCTCTAAACCCGTCGAAAATTATTATATTTGTAGAAAACTGGGGTTAGGATGGGAGGGAAGGCGTAGTATCCTCGGAGTTTATTTGTAAACACGCGTAAATAACTGGAGAACTTCCACTATTATATACTTAAAGGTGTGTTTATATATATAACCGTGTAGACACGCACGCATATATGTACATGCATAGTATAATATATATATATATATATATAAGGTGGTTGATCTAAATTGTGTTGTTATTTCTGTTTGCCTTTTACACACACACACACACACACACACACACACACACACACATATATATATATATATGTGTGTGTGTGTGTGTGTGTCTATATATATATATATATATATATATATATATATATATATATATATATGTGTGTGTGTGTGTGTGTGTGTGTAAAAGGTAAACAGAAATAACAACACAATCGATACAGTATATGGAAGGGATATATTAGGTTAACGCTTGATATCGCAGGAAGGAGGTCTTAACGTTTCGGACGCCAGTTCTTCATCAGAAGAAAGAATGAGAAATAAAATAGATTGGGGGGGACGGGCGGGTTGGAATTGGAAAAAATAGTCTTTAGAATACTATGCATGTACATATATGACATATATGCGTGCGTCTCTCTCTCATATATATATATATATATATATATATATATATATATATATATATATATATATATATATATTTATATTTATATATAATGTATTCTCTTATACTTGTTTCAGTCACTAGTATACATAGTGGTATGATGTTGGACATACGACTATAATGTCGTGGGTTCGATTCCTTGACTGGGTTGCGCAAAACACTTCATTTCACGTTGCTCCAGTATGCCCAGCTATTGGTGGGGTGGGGGTGAGGATTAACCCTGCGATGGACTGGCATCCTGTCCAGGGTTGGGGAGTCTTGTACTCTCAGTCGCTTCACGCCACAGAAACCAGGATATGTAACGGCCTAATGAGTCTTCGGGCTCGAGACAGACTTTAACTTTAACTAACATGCTGGAATACCGCCTTGACATAAATACATACACACATAAATGATGGCTGCTCCCTCGTTTTCGAGTATGGCAATTGAAAGAAAATAAAACACATAATAACGACAACAATAATAACAATAATAATAGTAATAATATATATATATCTATACACACACACATATACATATTTATACGCACTCTCACACTCACATACACACACACATGTACGCACGCACACACACACACACACACACACACGCGCGCGCGCGCGCGCGCGCGCGATAACAATTGACAGTGCTGCGATCGGATGTGGCTTTTTAGCCCAGCCAATGATCTAAAATGTCTTGCACAGAGTTGGCAACCAAAACATTCACTGGGAATAGCCGGCTGTGGCTGGAGTGCATGTCGTTTGAGCCCTCCTGCTGATTTACATTCTCTACATGCTTGGCAAGCATGCTGAGTAGCATCTCCAACAGCAGACTGGTAGTCAACCACTGGTTTCACTTTATGACTGCGAAGATGACTTTCGAGTCCAGCTTTGCTGAGGCACAGTCTCGCACAAACGCTGCATGTCAGCACCATAGGAGGACCTTCGCTGTCTGGAAATGCAACAGTAATGCCCTTCCTCACATCCTGCTTTACTTTCTCGTATGCGATTCGAGATGCCTCAAAGGCAACTTCCTCATATATGAGGGGAAAGTCTTTCTCCATTTATTACGATCAGCAGCAACATTTTCCCATGTACCAGCAGAGATGTTAGCGTCTTTCAAAGAGGCTTTCAACGAATCGTTATACCTCTTTTTTGGTTTATGTGGAGGTCGTTTTCCTTTAACTAACTCTCCAGAAAAGAGTTGTTTTGGTATTCTAGAATCCTTCATTCTGGCAAGGTGACCACTCCAACGGAGTCTTTGCTTAAGCACAAGAGCTTCTATACTGTCACTCAGAGAACTTTCCAAAATCTTGACATCACTGATGTGGTCCCTTCAGTGAATGCCATGGATCCGTCTGAGACACATCTGATGGAAACGCTCCAATTGTTTAAGGTGATGTCGATATGTGACCCAGGTCTCGCAGGCATAAAGGAGAGGACAACACACATGCCTTGTACACCTTTACCTTCGTCTTCTTGCATATGTCTCACAGACCCCAGAGTCGCCTTTCTAGCTTTCCGAAAGCATCACTTACTTTCCTAATCCTGGGTGGGATTTCATTATCAAAGTTGCTGTATCGACTGACAGTGCTTCCCAGGTAGACAAACTGATCAACCACTCCAAGTCGTTTACCATACACATAGATATTTAGCCCACTGTACTGCTTACCAGGGGCAGGTAATACATACATACATACATACATACATACATACATACATACATACATACATACATACATACATACATACATACATACATACATACATACATATCCAAGATACACCTTTAGCTTCATACCCATCATTGTTGGTGCTACGGGTTATATACCAACCCGCTTGGACCAAAGTATGACCGAACTTGGATTTGCGGACAAAAAGCGCAGCTCCCTAATTCATAGTCTACAAATGGCTGCGATAGCTGGCACCTTCAAAATATGCAAAACATTCTTGCGATTCAAGGGATGACAATTTCTTTTCTTTTACAACCTTGCCACCAGGAAGGTGGCCGGTCAAAAAAATATACTCGAAATTAAGAGAAAGAGAAAACATACATACATACATACATACATACATACATACATACATACATACATACATACATACATACATACATACATACATACATACATACATATTTATTTATTTACACACACTCATATATATATATATACATATAACAGTCGATCGACAAGATCCCAGACCTCATTCGCTTAATGTTAAATCGTACCGAGGAAACAATGTTTCCATTGGTCTTTCCAATTGCTAATACATTACTATCTACCGGTTGTAAATCCAGGCAGAATGAGCAACGTGAAATAGTGTCTTGCTCGAGGACATAACGCATCACCCGATTCGGGAATCGAACTCACAACCTCACACCTTCACAATATATGCATATACAATACACACACACACACACACACATATATACTATGAAATTCCGTTATAACGTGATTCACGTGGTATAAAAAAATTCGTTGTAACGAAAAATTCTTAATAACGAGATCGACTTAACACATCAAACATGTGGCCGGAGATTGAAAAAATTTCGTTATACTAAAAAATTCGTTATAGCGGAATTTTACCTGTATATACATATTTACACACACACATATATCAGCTATATACAAATAAATATATATATATATATATATATATATATATATATATATATATATATATATATATATAATATCATCGTTTTTACGTCCGCTTTTCCATACTTGCATGGGTTGGATGGGTCCCTCTCAGCATGGCATCTCTCTACTTGTCGCGTTTCTTCATCATTGCCTCTTCCAGTCTTAGCGATTTGAGATCAGCTCTCACAACCTCTTCCCAGGTCTTTCTTGGTCGTCCTCTACTGCGACTTCCTTCCGCTGGGATTTCCTCACCCATCGGGCATTGTCCACACACACACACGTATATATATATATATATAGTTAAAAGAATAGAGGTGTAACACACAAGTTATTATATATTGGTAAACGGAATAGAAAATGCTGACAAATTGTTCACAGTTGAAAAATGGTTTAATTAGGAATAAAAGAGTATTAGTGATTGTATGGGTTAGTATTCAGTTGTGGTTTTAAGTTTTTAAGTTTTTACCGGTTGCGCATTTCTAAATGCTTTTCAAAAATAATTTTGAGATAGAGTGTCCGTGCTGTTTGCTCTGATCTGATTAGTTTTGGGAATTCTACCTGTTTTTATGTTAAAAAAGTTGCTCCAGCGTTATTTTTTTATTTTTGAAAAGCATTTAGAAATGCGCAACCGGTAAAAACTTAAAAACTTAAAACCACAACTGAATACTAACCCATACAATCACTAATACTCTTTTATTCCTAATTAAACCATTTTTCAACTGTGAACAATTTGTCAGCATTTTCTATTCCGTTTACCAATATATATATATATATATATATATATATATATACGGCCTGCGGGATGGCGTTATCTTATGGCTAAAACAGCATGACGTGCTGTGACCAGCGGCGACGAATGGACGCCCGATAGACTGGTCGGTCAAGGTAATATATATATATATTAGAAAGTGAGGTTTTTTTACAAAATGAAAAATAACCAAGGTGTCCTACACGAGTGAAAGAATAAAGAAAAAAAGATGAAATCGAAAATGCAACTGGAGTCTTATTTAAAAATATATATATATATATTTATTTGCTTCCTTTACCGGTTTCGCAGTTCTTCTGCTTTTCAAAAGTAGAGTTGAGATGGAGGGTCTGTGGTTTTTCTCACATCTATTTATATATATTTTCATATATATATATATATATCCAGCTCACAAAAACAAGATGGTGTAGGACAGAACAAAGGAGGGACACTAAATAACAACAAAAGTAGTCACTGACTAGGGAGGTCACACAGAATGTGTGATGAAAAAGCTTTGACAATCAACAGCTAAACAACCATTAAACTAATCGACTTGGAGTTTATGATAAATTGAAGTGAAAACCAATAAGTGCATGTGTTTTTATTGGCAACATGACCCTCCCAAAGTATAACACATATATATATATATGCACACACACACATATATTAAATATATAGGCGAAGACAGGAAAACGAACGAAACAAAGACTCCTTTAAGATCGATATGACTACTGGTTCTAGTGCACAAACGATAGTGCTTGTAAGCACTTGTTACTAAACAAAAAATATTTTCCTCGATTTTTTTTTCGTGCGCTGTCAACTAATCTAACGTCGAAGATTCTGGCAATCGACTTTTTTTCTTGGAGAAGGAAAGGAGTAGTGTGGGTACCCGGGAGTTTTCTCTCCAATTTTCTTTTTCACGTGTTATTAACGAATATGACCTCTAAACCAATCGGAAACGACTACATTTGTAGAAAAAGTAGGGCGAAAGGAGGAGAAAGACCATCGGAGTTTCCCAGATCTATACACCTCTCGCGTTTTGTGGGAAATAATTAAATTTCTGGACTTCTTAGATGCTTGCAATCGATTTTTTCTCACGGTAAACGGAAACCCTAACCATAAATCTAATCCTAAACCTAAACCTAACTCGGGGGAAAAAAAGTGTATTGCAAACATCTCAGAGGTTCAGAAAACATCAAGGAAACGCGAGAGGTGTGTCAATTTGCGAAACGCCGATGGTCTTTTCGCCCCTTTTCACCCCACCCCCCTTTTCTGCAAATCTAGTCGGTTCTGACTGGTTTGGAGGTCCAATTCGTTGATAACACGAAAAAAAAAAAATCGTAGGGAAAACTCTGAGGAAGGAGGGTGTTATCCGAGGATGTGGGGACACCCCGCCACCTCCGTATTCCGGGGAAAAGGTTGATTGCCAGCATCTTGGAGGTTAGATTAGTTAATAGAACACGAGAAAAAGTTTCAGTTTTCACTGAACTCGAGTGGGGTATTCTTTAATAATAATGTCAACAATGATATATTTATTCCTAATTGGTGATAGGGTTAATTTAATCTATTGGCAGTTATAAAAATAACAAATATGAATTAACACTGACACTAAACTCTAATTTTGAATAAAATAGTTCAGATTATATTATTGTCTTATTTATCACGAGAAGCGTCACGCACATATCATATATATATATATATACATATGTGTGTATGTGTGTGTATAAAATGAACCTTATTTAAATATATACCTACTGGCAATTTTATCGGTTCCTTCAGTGTCAGTAAAACTTTGTGCATGTGATATATAGTGTCATATTAACAACGTGGGTACTCTGTTATCTCTCTCTATATAAATACCTATATATATATATATATATATATATATATATAGATGCATGCTGATACACGCACCTACTTTGATAAACCATAAATAGTAATTGAGAAAATCGAGTAAGGCACCCCTGGAGATGAGAAAAAAGTCTACAGATATATATTTTGTGAATGTATACAGTTCATTTATTCGTAGTTCTATGTTCACTGTTATTCTATTAAGTGTTCCACACACACATATGTATATATGGTCACACATTCTTTATAGACATAAACATTGGTTGTATATTACACATACTCCTCCCCCCATATCTATAAATATATATTCGCTTGTTTACAAACGTGCTATCAATTAGCACCAGGTCGTCGTGGTCAAGTAATTAGACTTCAATCAAAAGCGTCCCAGTCGTGACAAACATTGTGTATCTAGGACTACACTATTTTATGGGACGTTCTTGTAGATTGTGTGTAATTTGATGTAAATCTAAAGAAGTGGTCCCCCCTCTCCCCATCGTTAACTAACCCACATGTTATGATGGTGGATCATTGTGGTATGCTGGTGGTTGTGGATATTGGAGTGACTTTCGGGGAGAGGGAGATATTAAGAAATAGTGGTGGTGTGAGTGGATAGAGAGGGGGTGGTGGTATGACTGGCAGAGATTGGGGCGATATTATGACAGTGATAGAGAGATGATTTGATGCTATGGCGCGTGTAACAGAAAGTTTGACTGAGAAATGAGAAGCAGATACAGAGAACAACCAAGAAAAGTGGATAATAAGAAAGACAAGTAAGCCCCCTAAATAATCTCGTCACCATGCCATTTATAAACGTATGTGTGTCTATATATACTTTTTAAAAATCTCGTTCCTACTCTTTACACACACACACACACACGTGTGTGAGATCCTGCACTTAGTTGGAACGTGTGTGTATATTCTCATGTATTTTACTATTTTCAGTCATTAGACTGGCCATGCTGTGACACCGCCTTGATTTAGACTGTCATATGACCCCAGTACTTATTTTTTCAAGTTTGGTACTTATGTTATCTATCACTTTTTTGTCGAACCACTAAGTTACGGGACACAAACACATGCCGCAACAAGGCTGTTGCTTGCCTCGCAAAAAGTAATAGCTGCCTCACACTTAAATTAAACTTTGCAGTGTTTGAAAAATGAGGAAAGGCGGGGACATAGCTAATGCAGCCCCTAGATACACAATGCCCGAGACAACGACCGGGAGTTCGTCATATGTATGCTTGATGAATACTAACCTAGGGCTAAACTACAATCACTATTTATAGGAAATTCGTCGTAATTTACCAAAGTGCCGTTAAAATCTGGCGTTCCATCATTGATAGAACAATTTTCATCACAGCTGTATCCAATGAAACTTGATCTAAGTTATAATTTTTATTCACAGTTGTATAAATAACATTACAAATTCTTTGACTGGAGAAAGTAATTGAAGTACAGATTTTATTTTACAAAGAAACAATCTAATATATACATGTGTATGTGTGTAAAATGGTATGTATGTATAAGTATGTATTTATGTATAAGTATGAATGTATATATACATAATTTTTATTCACAGTTGTATAAATAACATTACAAATGCGTAAATAACATTGTAAATTGCTTGCAATTTGTTCAGAACATTACAAATATAATGTTGATAAACAAATATAAACGCACAAAAGAGAAAAAAAAGGGGGGGGGGGGCAAAAACAAAAATTACCATCAATTTACCACCAAGTGCCGCAATCGGCCGCACATCACATCATAAGGGTTAACTAAACACTTTGAGGCAAGAAACAATAAATACAATTAACTATTGCCTAGGAAACTTACAAATACAACGCACCAAAATATACGACCAAAGCGAGAGAAAAAAAAGAAAAGGGAAACAAAAATAACCATCAATTCACCAAGTCTTTGGTCTAGGGCTAAACAATCACTACAACACCACCATCACTTGTTTATATATACACACGTCTTATGTTTAAAAGTGGAGGGATATCGTAATGTAATTGTAGTATGGAGGAGATGGTAACAGGATGTTATAGTGTCTGTAGTGGTATCATCATCATCGTTAAACGTCAACATTCTACCCTAGCATGGGTTAGACGGGTTGTCCCATTTGAGGCAAGTTTAGTCAGTTGCCCGTGTTTTGCTCATATAGAACTGTTTCTGGCTAGATTTCTACAGCTCGATGCCCTTCCTAACGCCAACCACGTTTACAGTTATGCTGGGTGCTTTTTGTGTGATTTCTACTAGACCACTTTACAGTGTGGGCTGGAATTTTTTTGTGTGGCACCTCACGACCACCTTACAGTGGGGGCTGCGTGTTTTTTGACGTGTCACCTACAAGACCACTTTACAGTGTGGGCTGGATGCTTTTTGTCGTGTCACCTACAAGACCACTTTACAGTGTGGGCTGGATGCTTTTTGTCGTGTCACCTACAAGACCACTTTACAGTGTGGGCTGGGTATTTTTTATCGTGTCACCTACACGACCACTTTACAGTGTGGGCTGGATGTAAGTGGTTATGATGGTAGGTTCTGTTTTGCCAAATAACGACGAGATCAATACCACAACGCAACCACTATCACACCACCACTACAACAACAATACCTTGGAAATTTCCAATAATTAACCGAAGTACAGAGTGAAATTCCGTTATAACGAAATTCACGGGGTATAAAATAATTCGTTGTAACGAAAAATTCTTAATAACGAGATCGATCTAACACATCGAGTGTGTGGTTAGGGATTGAAAAAAAATTCGTTATAACGGAATTTTATCTATATTTTTTGTTTAGTTGGATGTTTGTTCCAGATATTCAGATTTGTTCTCTTCAGGACTATATAACTAATGAGTTTTGCTTAGCCCTCACATAAGGTCCTGAAAAACATGACATCAATATCCATGTTGTGTCCAAAACTGTATATTAATTACTAAGTTCTTGCTTAGCCCTCCATCAATAGCCTGCAATGCACATGTATTTCTCTCTCTCTAATAATATCAGTGATTGCAAAAGGATTGCTGAACAGCCTTTTTTTAGTCAGATACTTACATTTTTGCTACAGACATCAACTTACTGTAGTTGAAAGCGACCACATGTCTGTGAGGACCTGTGCCACATGTGATTGCTACCCTGTCACTAGAGGAGTTGAAAGTGACCACAAGTCTGTGAGGACCTGTGCCACATGTGATAGCTACTATGTCACTACAGGAGTTGAAAGTGACCACAAGTCTGTGAGGACCTGTGCCACATGTGATAGCTACTATGTCATTACAGGAGTTGAAAGAGACCACGAACCTGTGAGGACCTGTGCCACATGTGATAGCTACCCTGTCACTAGAGGAGTTGAAAGTGACCACAAGTCTGTGAGGACCTGTGTCACATGTGATTGCTATTCTGTCACTACAGGAGTTGAAAGTGACCACATATCTGTGAGGACCTGTGCCACATGTGATAGCTATTCTGTCACTACAGGAGTTGAAAGTGACCACAAGTCTGTGAGGACCTGTGCCACATGTGATAGCTACTCTGCCACTACAGTTGTTGAAAGTGACCACAAGTCTGAGGACTTGTGCCACATGTGATAGCTACTCTGTCAATACAGTTGTTGAAAGTGACCACAAGTCTGAGGATCTGTGCCACATGTGATAGCTACTGTGTCACTACAGTTGTTGAAAGTGACCACAAGTCTGAGGACCTGTGCCACATGTGATAGCTACTGTGTCACTACAGTTGTTGAAAGTGACCACAAGTCTGTGAGGACCTGTGCCTCATGTGATAGCTACTCTGTCACTACAGCTGTTGAAAGTGACCACAAGTCTGTGAGGACCTGTGCCACATGTGATAGCTACTCTGTCACTACAGCTGTTGAAAGGGACCACAAGTCTGTGAGGACCTGTGCCACATGTGGTAGCTGCCCTACTCCCTTGCAGTACAGAGTTACATCAAATTACATACCTCTGCGGCAGAAGGAAACCATAACCATCTGATAAATATCAATAAAATACCAGACCAAGTACTGGTGTCTGTAGGAATATAATTGATTAAAAATGGTTGAATGTAGTGTCCCAGCATGGTTACAGTCCAATGATTAAAACCAATAGAAACTTTATTATAAAATGTTAGAAATATAAAACAAATTGTATTATAATACCTACAAATACAGAAAAATTCTTAAATTAGTTAAACTATGCTAATCCTATTTATGGGTCTTGTATTTAATTTCTTTTAAGTCATTTCAAAGGTAATGGAAGGATTAATAGGGGATTAAATCATATACTGATATGAACTCCATTAGATGTTTGATATGTCTTGGATAGGTACACTGAAAGTGTAGTGGTGTACCTCTCTCAGACATAGTATATATAGTATATATTTATTGGATAATATGACAGCTACATTCAAGTGTAAAGTGTGTTTGGAGGAGGGGGAGCTGCAGACAGTAGATGTTCACCTGGATCTTGGGAATGGTGTAAAGATGGAAGGTGTGAAAATAGTTTGTTACCTAGGAGACATGTTGAATGCAGAGTGAGATTTGCATGGAAGACGTTCCCAGGAACTGAGTAGTGTATTAATGAGGAAGGTAGTGTCACTACAACTGGACAGAAATGTGTATGCTTCGTATGTTAGAAGTGCCATAAGGCTGGAAAAGATGGATGAGACAATGAATACCAGAGGATGATGGGAATAGAAATGGAATGAGATCGCTGGGTCATGTGTTGAGAAAGGATGAAAGTGACTAAGGGAGAGGAGTGATGGAAATGAATGTGGAATGAATTAGAGGAAACAGAAGATGAAGTAAGACATGCCTAATGATGGTGGAAGAGGAAATGAAAATTAGTGAAGGGAGGATGCAGAGGATTAGGCAAAACAGAGAAGCTTACCATGGGGTTCACAAGGTTGACTCCTGCTTTAGCAAGGGAAATGGCTGTAAACACTTGTTATGAAGGAATAATAGAATACCCTATTCACTTATGTAAAGAATAACGGAATACCTCTTTCTGTTATATAAGGAATAACAGAAGTAGCTCATTACTGTTTATATAGGGAGCACCAGAATATCTCATTCCTGTTTATGTAAGGAATAACAGACTATCCCATTGCTGTTATATAAGTTCTCATTGATAAGGTCAATTTTCACTTGTTTAAACTCCACACCCAAATCACACTACCATTTTGCATGACCATATATGAGCATGGAAGTCTTAAAAAGCATCTTATGTCAGCTGCCATAGTAACAGCATTGTTGGTCAGCATCAATTGAATACATTGCTAGAATATTCTCTAAGAATATTTCCTTATGCTTGGAGAGAAACTTGTGTAAACTGTAAACTGATGACATAAAGATAAACACATCAGTTAGTTATGTGTGTAAGTCTGGCCTATATTCAAACACACACACATAAATCATTATGATGTTTCATGTCCATTTTTCCATGCCAGCATGGGCTAGAGTATACATATATATATTATACACATTCAGACATACACACATATATGTGCACATATTTAAACACACACATATACAGGCTTCTTCAACATCATCTTCTATTTGTAAAAGGGGTTAGTTCTTCAGACATGTGCATTTAACACTGGTCAATACTTTACTACCATTGGTCTCGATTTCTGTGGCTTGACCCACACTTTCACAGACAGAATGTAGTCCCTATTTTTGCGACAAGGTCAGTTGCTGCATATACAGAAGATTAAAAATGTTAAAGTGTGTCCCAAGCCCAGAGGCTCATGAAACCATAGTTTATCCCGGTTTTAATTGACATGACTTTGAGTACAAAACTCCCTCACTGGACAAGGCACCAATCAATCACAAGTTACCACTTCAGCTGCTGCTGATATTAATATTTTCAGCTGAGTGGACTAGAGCAATGTGACATAATGCACGGCTGATCCAGGAATCAAACCTACAACCTTACTACTATGAACCAAACACCCTAACCACACTCGGCCAAATACCTTCATCATCATCATCATCATCATCATCATACGTCCATCTTCCACGCTTGCATGGGTTTGGACAGGAATTTTCTCACTTGAGGCAAGATTGGTTGTCTTACTCGTATAGGACTGTCTGGCGGGTTTTCTACGGCTGGATGCCCTTCCTAACACCAACCACGTTTACAGTGTGGACAGGGAGGTTTTTACCGTGTTACCTACATGACCACATTACAGCATGGACTGTGTGTTATTTTGTCGTGACACCTACACGACCGCATTTGTTTCGGGCTGGATGTTGTGGTACCAACATAACTTTACATCGAAAGGGGTGGTGTGGATGGGGTGGGAGTAGTGGGACGGGGTGTATTTTGGTAAGAGGTGCCTACTGACTAGGTTTCGCTTTGCACTTAGGCAAGGCGGGTCTTCTGTATTACTGTGTAGCGCCAAAGGTCTCGGTCCAGTGACATTGTCTTGGAGAGGTGTAAGTGTGTAAGGTCGGAATTTATCAAGGCGCCCCAGGTTTTTCTGGGTCTGCCTACTCCGTGGCTACCGTCTATTTTGATCGCCCTGCACTTTTTTTATACAGCTGTCGTCTTTCATGCGCATCACGTGACCATCCCAACGTAGTCTTCTCTCGAATAAAAAGCATCTGATCCCTCTTATTCCTAATTTCTCACTTAATTCATTTATGCTTTGCAGTTCACGTATATTACTATTACACATCCAACGGAGCATGCAAGCTTCGTTCCTCTCCAGTCTGCGTAGATCCTCTGCACACAATGCCCAAGTCTCACTGCCATGTAACATTGCTGTTCGTATGCAGGCATTATACAGCCTGCCTTTCATTTTTAGAGAGAAACCTTTAGCGGCCAATAGTGGTATAAGCTCTCTGAACTTTTTCCATCCCGTTCTGACTCTAGCTACTGTACTTTCAGAGCACCCTCCACCACTGCTGATTTTGTCACCCAGGTAATGGAAGATGTCCACTATTTCTATAAAACCATCTGTGCAATGGAATGAGCTAGTATTCTGTGGGCACTTGCTGCTACTTATTGCGCCTGAGCACCGGCCACATATAAAATCTATATTCTTAGTTAGCTTACCTGTGATCCCACTACATCTTTTATGCACCCATACTTTGCATTTGGGACATAAAATGGAGTTTCTGCCTACTCCTTTCCTACACACTGAGCATGGCCATTTCCCAGATGGGACCAGTGCCCTATTTTCCTTTCTACATACTAGAACTTTAGTCTTAGAAAGGTTAATTTTAAGGCCTTTTGATTCTAGGCCATGCTTCCATGTTTGGAATTTCTTCTCTAGTTCAGCCATTGATTCAGCTATAAGCGTTAGATCATCAGCGTATAGGAGTTCCCATGGGCAGCCGGTCTTGAACTCATCTGTTATAGCCTGAAGGGCAATAATAAATAGGAGGGAGCTAAGGACAGAGCCCTGATGAACACCAACTTTTACGCTAAACTCTTCACTATATTCGTTGTTAATTCTAACCTTGCTGACTGTTTCTTTATACATGGCTTGTATAGCTCTCACAAGCCATTCATCAACACCTAGTTTTCTGAGAGCCCACCAGATAATGGGGCGTGGGACTCTGTCAAAGGCTTTCTCCAAGTCAACAAAAGCTAAGTATAGGAGTTTACTTTTAGCTAGGTACTTCTCCTGTACAAACCTGAACTGCATTTCATCTAGATCAATTCGCTCTCTGATTAGTTGCGCTATTACTTTTTCTGTGACCTTCATGACCTGGTCAATTAATTTAATGCCTCTATAGTTTCCCCTATCTAGGGCATCTCCTTTACCCTTGTAGCAGTTAATGATGATGCTGCTACGCCAGTCCTTCGGTACGACCCCATTCTGTATGACTTGGTTTACTATCCGGGGGACCATAATGTGTCCCACCGTTCCAGATGCTTTCAGCATTTCAGCAACTATTTCCGAAGGCCCAGCCGCCTTACCTGTCTTCATATCTTTGATTGCCTTACTTATTATACTACCTTCAACTTGCACTGCTGGTCCCTCTATTGGATCGATGTGGGGGAGACTGTCTTTCTCCCATTTATTCTCCTCATTTAGTAGCCTTTCATAGTGACACTTCCAAGCTACCTTCTTATCAGTGTCAGTGATGGCAAGTATACCATCATCGTTAAGGACACACTTCTCCTCGACAATATCACGGTTTTCCTTGACACATTGCCTAGCAATCCTGAACACCTCACGGTTTTGGTTCTCGCGTTGTAGAACATGCTTGAACTTTCTTTCTTCTGCTTCCCTTCTTGCGAAGTACACTTGTCTCCTAGCTTCTCTCCTGGCCACTTGATAGTCTTCTCTACTTCCCCCATCCCGCCATACTTTCCAAGCCTGCTTTTTGGCCTTGATTGACTCCTCCACCTTACTGTTCCACCACCACGTTACTCTCCTCCTGCCTATAGGTCTGCTCCAGCCACAGATTTCATCTGTCGCCTTCAGCAGGTTAGCTTTCAGGAATTCCCACTGTTCCTCTATATTGTACGACTCTAATTGCTCTTCCTTACTGTCGAAAGCATCAAGTAATATGCTTTTAAATTTATTACTGGCTGTGGGTTCCTTTAGCTTCCATATTTTTCTCCTGAGGATAGTCCTCTTCTGTTGTCGAGAACGTCTCGTCTTGACTATGAGGTTGCTAACTATGAGTCTATGTTGGGAGGTGCAGTCTTCATGGGGGAGGGATTTAGTGTTTACGTCTTCTGGTAAGGATATGATCTATCTGACTGGCGTGTTCCCCTGATCTATAGGTGATCAAGTGATTGTCTCGTTTTTTGAAGTTAGTGTTACAGATAGTTAGGTTATTTGCATCACAGAATTCCAGGATTCTGGAGCCTTCCTCATTTCTAGTACCAAACCCATAGCCTCCATGGATTCCGTCATAGCCGTCACAATGTTGTCCAACATGACCATTTAGGTCGCCAGCAATAATTATGTAGCCACTGTCGGTTATTTGGGAGGTAGTGGGCATTAATGACTCATAGAATCTGTCTTTTATAACGCCAGGCAGGTCGGATTGGGGTGCGTATGCAGATATTATTGTCACAGTTGTTCTATTTAGGACAAGCCTTATTTTAATTATTTTGTCGTTCACTCTATTTACGTCTATTATCTTATCTGCCCATTTTTCTGCTAGCATGATTCCTACTCCACCCAGCCCATTGTCATTTCCCACCCAGAAAAGCTTATAGCATCATTTTTTACCCACAATGAATCTAGTAGACCCACCCCTCCACCTAATCTCTTGGATACAGCAAACATCAACCTCCTTACATTCAAGCATTTCTACAACCTCGTTAGAGTGACCTTTTAAGGTGCCTACATTCATGGTACCAACTCTGAAGTTTTGGATTGCGTTTGGTGGGGTGCAGGGAGGGGTGAGGGAGATGGGGTTATATTGGCCATCCGCGGCCGAAATAAAGAAGAGGAGTCCTTGCATTCTCGTCCGGCAGCATGAGGTGAATTTGTCTTTATCTTTGGCATTGTCCTTGAGAGTCCAGATTTTTCAGACTCTCCAGAATTTCGTAGTCCATCCATCATATCGAAAGGCAACCAGGTCTAAACTTAAGAAGTGATAGCATAGGCCGCTGACTTACGATTGGATCAAGTAATAATGGTGGCGAGTGGTGGCGGGTGGGAGAGGTATGGGGTAGTTAGCGAAGTTTAAATAAAATCCTCGATTTTGGGGCATAATTGAACAAGCTTATAACAGTAATAAGAGAAGAATTATGTGATTTTAAAATACAAGAAGATTATTTTGAACAATCAGACAGAATTATAGAATAACATTGAAAAAGAAGCAAAGATTGGATTCTGGACGATGATATAGATAGATGAATGGACCGGGGGAAGATGGAGAGAAGAGAAAAAAATAGCATTGTACATTACATTTCACAGAGGAGCGGGCAAGCGGTCTAGCCAATAATAAGGGATTGACAAATTCTGAGTTTCGTAGCTCACAACAGGTTTATTTTATTTTACATTTCTATAACAAAGTTATCAGTTTCACACATAGAATATGGGGTCTCTATTTCTGTAACAAGGTCACCAGTTTAACACAGAAGTGGGGTTCCTATTTTTAGGTCAAACAGTTCCCTACACAGAATGTGGTCCCTATTTCTGTAACAAGGTCACCAGTTTCATACAAAATGTGGTCCTTATTTTTGTAACCAGACCTACAGTTTCACATAGTTTACAATTCCACACACATGATGTAGTCCCTATTTCTGTAACAAGATTACATTTCACACCAGACATGAAATGTTGAAAAATGGAAATATAAGCAAAAAGGGTTGAAAAGTTATGACAACAATGACAAGTATTTAAAAGACAAATGTTTACTACGATATGTTTCAACTATCGGTCTCTCTCTCTCCCCCTTTCTCTATATATACATATACACACACACACACACACACACACATATATATATATATATATATATATATATATATATATAAATTGAGGTCAAGGCTAAATCTATGGAAGGGCACAAGTGAAGTCATAGATTGGTTCAATAATATCGAAAATAAAAATAATCATAAGTTCATTCAAATGGACATAGCGAGTTATTATTCCTCGATAACTCCTAACCTACTAAATAAGGTGCTATCATATTTATATAAACACTCGGATCTATCTAGTGATGAGATAAATATTATTTTAACAGCAAGATAGATTTTAATAATGATCTTTGGACTAGATCGGATAGGCAGAAGAACTTTGACATTACTATGGGCTCGTCTGATTCAGCGCAAGTTACCGATCTTGTGGGAATTTTCATCCTTAACATGATAAATAGAAAACTGCCGGAGATTACCGGTGGTTTATATAGAGACGACATATTATTTATTGTAGAAAAACATAATAATAGCGAATTAAATAGAGTAAAGAAAGTAATTATAGAATTTTTTTAAAATTACGACCCGAAATTAGAAGTAGAAAATAACAATAAAATAGTTAATTTTTTTAGATGTAACTCTTAATTTGAACTCAGGCCTTTATTATCCTTTCCAAAAACTCAATGAGAACTTAAATTATGTTAGTTTTTATTCTAATCATCCTAAAAGTGTTAAGAATGCAATAGTTAACAGTGTGCAACAACGAATATCCAGACTCTGCTAATAGATCCATATTTAATAGTAAAGCCGTATATTATAATGAAGCGTTACGGCTGGATATAACAATAATATTGAGTATATAGAAAAAAATACTGAAAATAATATTAATTATAATCACAGTATTCATAATAATAATAATAATAATAATAATAAGGACTATAAAAACAATAACGTGAGGAATAAATCGGGGAAAAAAATAAGAACTAGATCTATAATTTGGTATGCTTCGCCAGCATCTTTAGCTATTAAAACACCTTTAACACACTTATTTTTTAAAGCCTTGGATAAATACTTCCCTAGATCACATAAATATTGCTCAAAATATAGCAAAAATAAATAGTAAACATCTTAATTTGAACCAACATATAATTAGCGATAATAACAATAATAATTGTTTCTACTTTTGGCACAAGGCCAACAATTATCCAGTACATTACTGGTACTTTATTTTATCGATCCCGTAAGGATGAAAGGCAAAGTTAATCTTGGCGGGATTTGAACTCAGATCACAAAGGGCCGTAACTCTGTACTGCAAAGCATGGCGTCCGACCCTCCACCGATACTGACAAACCACCGCCACTAATAACAATAATAATAATAATAATACATTAGTTAATGGGAATAACAACAATAATAATAGTTTAAATACGAATAATAGTAGAACACCTTTAAATAATAATAATAATATGAATAGTTTAGAGTATAGAAATAACATCGAGAAGAAATGTAACTGTAGAAGGAAGTCAGAATGTCCCTTACAAAATAACTGCCTCGACAAGAATCTAGTATATAAATGTACCATTAAGACAAATAATAATATATATAACTACATTGGTACCACTTCATATAAATTTAAGGTCGTTGGTACAATCATAAACATTCCTTTTCTAAACCAGATAAAAAGATTTCAACCTCACTCTCACAATTAATATGATCTTTAAAGGACAAGAATATTAAATACTCCATCTCTTGGACTCGGTTAAAGAATGCCAATTCCTATCGGAACGCATCCATTTCGCTAAATTGCAATCTTTGCAATCTTGAGACTCTATTGATAATTACAAATTATGACAATTTAATTAACAAGAAAAATGAATTATTCAGCAGCTGCCAACATAAAATCGGTAAAACATTTCAGGCATTGTACAAGTTTCGAAAAAATATTGACAATTAATAATTTTAAAAATATATAATTTTTGCCTTACTAGGGTAATAATTTATTGATGTTTTATCTATTAGAATAATTTCATTAAGAGTCTCAGTATCCCATGTTTTGATTAGGACAGTTCAATATTTAACTAGACAATTGTTGATTTATGGTTTTGAAATATCACTAGATTTCAGAGTAGATACATAGTTTAAATGTTCACATATGGCGAATGAGTTATCTTCCTTTTGTTTACATTCTTCGTAAATACTTTTATTCTGTTTGAATAGCTTGCTAAATTATATTTGACATGAATTATATAGTTTAATAATATAAGAATATCTTTAAAAGGAAACTATAATAATAAGTAATTACAGAAGTAAATATAAATTAACGAAATAAAACTTTTGAGAGTAAATATAACTGCAATTTAATCCTATAATTAAATGATAATTAAAGAATAGAAATGATTTTATAAAGAGAATATCCTAATTAAATAAAATAATTCGGATAATAAATGATCTTAATATATATATATATTGATGGTGATATATGCATGTATTTTAATATATATTTTAATACATGTTTAATAATTATTTAAATATGCTTTAAAGATAACTTTTTTTAAAGTTGTAACAAAATACTTATGGAATATATTACCTAAACCAAAAATTATAATCTATAATGAGTTAAATTAAATTATATAAATTTTTAATTAAACTAAATGTGTAACGGCTATAAAAAGTAATGTATATTGATTAATTTTGATATAATATATAAGTATAATTAGCTTAAGCATAATCAAATACAAG
This sequence comes from Eledone cirrhosa, assembly GCA_964016885.1. Classification (NCBI taxonomy): domain Eukaryota; kingdom Metazoa; phylum Mollusca; class Cephalopoda; order Octopoda; family Eledonidae; genus Eledone; species Eledone cirrhosa. Next base: position 276,113,148 of record OZ024742.1, on the reverse strand, counting down.
AGATATTTAATGGTTTATGGTAATTGATTGGTTGCCTCAATTGACCTAATATTTGAAAACAATGGTTTTTTTCTATCTATCCCCCTATATTTGATGCTCCTTTATTTTTATTTACTCTCCTCTTCCTTTTCCTTTCCAAACACATTCCCTTTCTTTTGTTGTTATTTCTTCTTTCTTCTTTTTTCTTTTTTTTATGTATTTCTTCCTCTATTCATCCATCCATTTATTTATTTTTAGATATTTATGTATATATTTATTTTTTTTCTTGCCTTTCCTCCTCTTTACACCCTTTAATTCGCTCCACGTCCTTTTCTTCTTTAAGTTTATCATATTATTATTTGTGGTATATAAATGTTGAGATTTGATGAAATAAATCACTGCCAATACAGGAATTGAACTATCAAGACCGTAGAGGTATGTCATATATCAAATCATATATTTTATCTGACGAGGACGTACTGAAAAAACAACACAGTACCTTTGAAATATATATAATAAAGCATATATTTTGATTATGTGAATATCTTCATTTGTTAATATTTTGAATAATATTAAAAACTCCAGGAAAACTTTCTTGTTGAGTGCTTTTAATCTATTGTAAAACTGTATTCATTGAGTAATCAATGAACCATATTAATCTTTGGTTTTATATATATATATATATATATATATATATATATATATATAATCTTACACACACACACGTCTTGGAATAAACCTACTGTAACAAGAACAGCACATTTGTCTAAGGATAACTAGATATGATACGAACAGCAAAGAAGTTTCCTTATAGGAAGCCAGCTAAACTCACAGCAGGTGTAAGCCATAACAACTCGTTTAAGAAGCAGAAATGGTGTACAGGAAGAGATAATTCCTGTAAATATGTATGGGGGGGGGGGCATTTGTTTGATATTAACATCTGAATATTTAATTGGAAATGACAAGAATAAGAATTCAAGAAAGATAATAATCTTTACTAACATAGACACAGTACTTCACACACCTTTTAAGGAGGTGATGCGGGTAAAGACGATTACATATATGACTGGTACTTTATATCAACCCTGAAAAGTAAAATTGACCTCAATAGAATTCAAACTCAGAACTTAAATAACCAGAACAAATGCCACAAGGTGTTTTATCCGACGCCCTAACGATTCTGCCATACTACCACTCCACTAATAGTGGTTTCTACTTTAGACACAAGGTCAGCAATTTTTGTGGGGATAGGGGAAATTGGTTAAATCGATTCCAATACTTGACCGGTGCTTTATTTTATTGACTTCAAAACGATAAAACGATAAAAAGCAAATTGTCCTCGCTGGGATTTGAACTCAGGACGTAAAGAACCAAAACAAATAACTCAAAGCATTCTATCCGGCATGCTAGTCCGACGCTCTAACGATTCTGCTATTCCCATTCCAACACTCTTTTGTTTTTTCTTCCTCCTACCTTTTCTTCTCCACATCTAAACTTTCCCTTTCCATCTCTCTTTATCTGTGGCCCCTCTGCTTCATCACCCCACTTCCTAGAGGGACTGAATCAGATATAATACAGCTGATAAAGACGGATACAACCTTTTGATCTTATAGCAAACAAAATGTGGTGAAGGGAACGAGAGAGGAGAAGCGATACTGATTGATGTTTGGAAACAACTTAACGAAAGGTTCTTATATCATATTATGATGGAAGGTTTACATTTCCTAACGTTTTTGCCTTCTTTTTTTCTTTCTTTTTTTGTTTGTATAAGAGAACTACAGGAGGTCCTCCCTTCTCCGATCTATTACACCTTACACTTTCGAAGCTAATAATATCTGGGACCATAAAGTGCAAGCAGCAGTAAGAAGATTCATTCAGAATTCGCATCCGTAGTGTAATAAAGCAGACTGGATACGTTAGTATCAGTTAATTATATGGCAAAATCCTATTAGACAGTGTTTTCTAACCTTTTCACTACCATTTTATTTAAATGAATTTTCCTACGGAACCCCTGCTACAATTAATCTCTTATATTGCTGTAATCATCATCATGCCTTGACGTCGCTAACGAAGATTGATGAAGGTGGCGAGTCTGTCTCCGTCTATTGCAGGCTCATTTGTGGTTGGTGTATCGATATAGGACAAACAGACTCGGCCGCAGCGGCTCCAAAGGAAATGTTCTGGGCACTATTGTTATGCTGCGTTTTTCTTCCTCATTCTTGAAGGAGACTGTTATATGGTAATTAATAATAATAATCGAAAGAAAGAAATGTTTATACTACATATTTTTAGCCCTTTTTTTTATCATTCACATCTTTAATTACAGGCGCGTTGTGTTCTTGAAAAAATACTTTTTCACATTGCTCCTTCCGCAACCGGCAGATAGTATCATCAATGGAAAGATCAATGGAAACATTGTTTCATTGATCTGATATAACGACCAGTTCGTTCTTTTTTTTTTTTTTTTTTATTTATTACAAGATACTAGACATATAATCCACTTTATCAAATTTCCATATTAACACAGATTTCATGAAAATGTATCTATTTACACCCCGAGGAAAGTTGAACACGTAGGAGTTTTCCAACGCAAATCTTCAAATGTCCGTTTTGCAAATGGAAAAATATTGTAACCGGAAGCTCCTTCCATAGTCAATAAGATATACTGTCGACTGCTGCCATGCGGTATTTGAGTAAAAATCTATGACTGGCGCCATGCTATGTTTATTTTTAATAACTGACCAATCTCAAGACGTGGACAAACGGATCCAGAACCGGAAAGAATGAAAACAAGTGAAATTGTCTCGAAATAGCGTGGAGTGGTATCAGTTTCAAGATTGAGATGACGTTTGTTGATTAATACAAAGCAGACAGACCACCATTAATAATACAACTGATTATGAAATACAGATATATATATATATATATATACACATACATATATATATATAGAGAGAGAGAGAGCAAGTAGCGTTAAATTAACTGCTAAATATAGGATTGTTATGTCAGTATTTAATGTATGTGTATGCACGCGCCTCACGACAGACATCTGTAGCTTTTGTTATTGGACCACATACTGCTGACGCATTAAGGCACTCAAAGTTTTTGATATCGAGTATCTCCGACAGATCCTTTCAATCACCTGACTGGGAAACACCATCAACATTGTATCCACACTATATAGGCATCAATTGAGATGGTTCAGACATGTAGTGCGTATATCTGACTCGCGTTCCATGCATTGGATACTTTAAGGTCAGCTACAACACGATCATCGCTTGACTTAAGGATCGAAAGAAGCTGTCTAAAGATCAGATGAAGATCAATTTGAAGAGGAGTAACATTAATCCTTCACGTATAGAAGGCATTGGTATCAACTGTTCACTTTGGCGTTCTCGTTGTTGGAATGGGGTTTGAAGACATGAAAGAGAAATGAAGCTGAAGACATGCACATAGATTAACTACGAGCCTCCTCAACTAAATATTCAGATGTCTTGTATGCGGTCGAAAATGCACATCAAGTGTTGGTATGTACACTCATCAAAAGATTCAGAGTTAAAGGATAAGATGGTCATCGTTGCAAGCATACCGTGTGAAAGTGCCATCATCATCGTCATTGGTTTACACCAGTTTTCTATGCTGGCATGGGTTGTACAAGATCTTTCTGAAACTATGCTTTTTTTACGACTAGATGCCCATCGACGCCACCCCATACTTTTTTTTTTTTTTTTACAAACGTATAATTATATATACAACCACACACACGCACACACACATATATATATAGGGAGAGAGATGTGTGTGATTGTGTGCGCGCGCATGAAAAATAAGTAGGAAAAAATAAAGCAAACACAGTACAGTGAAGAAAATATTAGTTTAACGCTTGATATAGTAGGATAGGAGTATTTACATTTCAGACACTAGTCCTTCATCAGAGGGTAGAATGAGAAATAAAAGATAGAGAGTGAGAAGAGGAAGGAAAGGAAAAACGTGTTCAGTCAGCCATTTGGCGGGGTGGGGGTTCTGGTCAGTGGATATCTTAGGTATGAGAGAGGTTTAGAAAGTGTATATTTTCAGTAGACGCGCGTGTGTTGGTTTGTTCGTTAGTTTGTGCATGCTGGAAAGGATAGGCGTTTGAAAGTAACCGAGCTGGCTGCTGTGAGAGCGTAGAGGTGTGAGTGCACGTGCGTGTGAAATGACCGACGTAGAAAGGTATATATATATATATATATATATATATATATATATATTATATTAAATTGTTAAACAATATTCAATGATTATGTCAAAGAATGAGTTTTACAGTAGATTGGAAGCAATCAACGGAAAAACTACCTTGATTAAATCTTAACCATTTAACATCTCAGGGTATGTCATGTATCATAATTTGTCTGATGAGGACGTACTGTTGTACATCCGAAATATGTATAATAAAATGTCATTGATCAAAAGAACATCTATTTTATTAATACTTATATTTTAATATTATATATATATATATATATATATATATATATATATATATATATATATAGAAGTGGTTACACAACAGTTAGTTCACCATACCGAGAACAATTGTTTCACCTTCGCGGATCTTCAGCTCGGGATGTGTATGGTTGGCTAACAGCGGCTTCTCACAACCTATCACCTACTCTCCCACTAGCAACAACACCATTAAGAAAAGTAAGCGCATCAATAGACAAACTATCTGGTTCTCTCCTCCCTCCTCACTCAACGTTAAAACCAATGTAGGAAAAAAATGTCTAGCTCTCTTAGATAGACACTTCCCCATAGGTCATAAATACCGCTCCATCTTTAACCGACACAAAGTTAAACTAGGATACTCCTGCGCTAATAACATGAAGGCCCACATCACCAGCAGCCCTAGGAGCAACACCCCACCAGGGTGCTCTTGCCGTAAGCCTGAAGCTTGCCCCCCTTCAACAACAATGCAACACACCAGCTGTAATCTATGAAGCTGTGGTCACTTCCAACCGACCAAACGAACCACAGGAGGTCAAATCCTATGTGGGCATGGCGGAGGGCCGATTCAAGGAGCGTTTCCTGAACCACCAGTCTACCTTCAGATACCCGGACAGACGTTCATCCACGAGACTCGCGAGCCACGTATGGTCCCTCAAGGACTCAAGTATAGCCATTCAATGGAAAGCCATCACTAAGTCCAAGCCATACGAAAGGGGAAATCCGACGTGTGGCTTATGTATTGACGAATGAATATCTATCCTAAAGAGATGACGCAATAGTGATTGCCTAAACACGAGAAGTGAATTTTTCACACGTTGTCCACACGTCACCAAACATCTATTGCATAACTACAAGGCTCCGGACTGATTCTTTGTAATTTTATTTTCAACCTAAAAACTTTCCGGACTTTCGCAGTTATCTCCCGCACGCAGTCTAGTACTGCCTGTGTGAAGTGACCGAGTTTCTGCGCATGCGCGTTCGTCCTTCCTGTTCCTATAACCATACACATCCCGAGCTGAAGATCCGCGAAAGTGAAACAATTGTTCTCGGTATGGTGAACTAACTGTTGTGTAACCACTTCTACCTAACTCGTCCCTTGGACTGAGTGCTCTACCACTACGGATATTACCTTCCAGTGTTCCACCACTATATATATATATATATATATATATAGATAATTTAATATATCTACTAACATAAGCGCACAGATGTACGCTAATGCCAGCAAATACACAGGTTATGTCATAGTACCTAGGTGGTTCAATGCAGGAGAATGCAGAACAATAATATAAAAGACGTAAAATAAGAAAATTAAAAAAAAAAAAAATAAAAAAAATTAACTTACTTAAATTTTCACTCCAACTAATTAGTTTCTGCAATGGGATAAAGACAGTTACGTAATGAACTGTTGAGAATTTCATTGCGTCATCAGGGAGGTCATTCTCAGCCAAGTCTCCAGGCAATGCGCGGACACTGGGGACTCATATAAAAATAATAATAATTCGGTAAATGGAACAGCTATCGAGGACTGGATTCCAGCTACTGAAAATTCTTACTGCCACTGGTCATATGGCCGATTCTAAAGAATCAATCACGTGACACAGAGGCTAGTCAGTAGGAACGGGATGGTAAGATGACAGACGCCTACTAACACCCCCCAAAAATTTAGAAGTGGTTTTGGCAGGTTTGTTCGACAAATCAGTGATTTGGAGATAAATATAGATAATTTAATATATCTACTAACATAAGCGCACAGATGTACGCTAATGCCAGCAAATACACAGGTTATGTCATAGTACCTAGGTGGTTCAATGCAGGAGAATGCAGAACAATAATATAAAAGACGTAAAATAAGAAAATTTGTTAAAAAAATTAACTTACTTACTTAAATTTTCACTCCAACTAATTAGTTTCTGCAATGGGATAAAGACAGTTACGTAATGAACTGTTGAGAATTTCATTGCGTCATCAGGGAGGTCATTCTCAGCCAAGTCTCCAGGCAATGCGCGGACACTGGGGACTCATAGACTTGGCTGAGAATGACCTCCCTGATGACGCAATGAAATTCTCAACAGTTCATTACGTAACTGTCTTTATCCCATTGCAGAAACTAATTAGTTGGAGTGAAAATATAAGTAAGTAAGTTAATTTTTTTTTTAATTTTTAAAAAAAATTTTCTTATTTTACGTCTTTTATATATATATATATATATATATATATATAATTCTGTGTACACATACTAGCACACACATACAGAAACAGTCTTGTAGAGAAAATATGGTAGCGAATAAAACGGCGCCTTGTTATGTGGCCGTAAGAGAACCTGTTTGGCTTTGGGTGCGCCGATATAACAGTACAACCGTAAACGGCTGAACTACGGTGAGTCACTGCGTTCATGGTGGTGGATAGAACCGGGAAATGGCGGGGGTGGAGTAAATGTTGGGAAACATTAAACACGGAGGGCTCTATAGTCTCGGTACCTGGTGTCACGCGAACAGGAGATACAAGCACACATGCACCATCAAGCGAGAGTGTGTGTGCCGGTGCATGCATCAAAATATGTAGGGGGAGTGGTGTAGTTGGTCTTATAATGACTGGATGCAGATGAATGCGTATATGATGCAACCATATGTGTCTATGGAAAGCTACATCTTGTGTGTGGTTGGACCGATGGATTCAATAGGGTAGATATTCATGTGTGTGAATAGGAATTTCAGGGTGATGTGTGTTGAGTGGTATATACGGGTGTTGTGAGTGTGTAGTGGCAGGGGTCGTGTGTGCGTGTGAAAGCAAAGATAAAGGGAGGTTAAAGTAATTGGGATGGGGGAATTAAGTCCATTCGAGAAAGTAGTTTCAAGGCGAAAAATTAAGTTCTGCTCATTCCCGATGCCAGTGGTTGGGGACCCGTGGTGTAAATTGATGCCTGAGACAGAGCAGTGTTGAGTAGAGTGGTTGGGGAATCGATGGGCGACATACACCAATGTTGCCGAACTGCTAAGCCGTGGGATGCACCGTTTGTGCGAGACAAACAGACGTCAGCACATGCTTTAAATTGTATTGATGGGTATATAAACGAAATTATACTCCTTAATTCTCCCACTAACACACACATACATATATAAATATAATTTTATATAGTTAATGCCAACGATTCAAGCTTGACCATAGGTCTACATTTATAAATAATATATATATTCTACTTTCCTTAATGTATAGAGTATTAAGTTAAACAGTGGTCTTTCTGGTCTTTCAATTAATAACATGCACACACACATGTATGAGTGTATGTGTGGGGCAGGTCGATAGATATAGACAATGGATATAAACAGAAAGATAGCTGTATTGTTTACTTTTTATCACCCACTCCCCTAAGAAAACATAAATGATTCCAATACTACCACGTGTTTATTTAGTAGATTGATGGAATTAGGCATTGTACTCTATCGTTCTTACATGATAACCTTGATGCAGTCACGTACACCTTGTATTCTTATCACAATCACAGTGTGGTCACGGTCACGCACGCCTTTGAAGAGGCTACTAAGTGTGTCTATATGCCATGACCCATCATATATTTTCTAATTCTTCACACGAAACACAAACGTGTATGTCTATGTGTGTTTGTGTACTTATATATATATTATATATATATATATATGTATATATATAGATGTGTGTGTATATATGTATATATATATAGATGTGTGTGTGTGTATATATATGTATATATAGATTTTGAGTTTATGTTGGTTGACAATATCATACACCTAAACAACATATGTACTTGTCTATACCATACTAATTCAAACTGCCTGAAGAGGTCACAGCCAAAGATGGCTGTCACTGAAATATATATAGCAGTAATAAACGAAGCTAAATTTTAATCATTTGACTTTTATTTAACTATATGTATATATATATAGATGTGTGTGTGTGTATATATATGTATATATATATAGATGTGTGTGTGTGTATATGTATATATATATAGATATGTGTGTGTGTGTATATGTATATATATAGAGAGATATGTGTGTGTGTATATATATATATATATATATAGATATGTGTGTGTGTATATGTATATATATAGAGAGATATGTGTGTGTGTGTGTATATATATATATGTGTGTGTGTATATATATAGAGATATATAATGTGTGCGTGTGTATATGTATATATATATATAGATATATGTGTGCGTGTGTATATATATATATATGTATATATAGATAGATATATAATGTGTGTGTATATATATATGTATAATCTGTGTGTGTGTGTGTATATATATGTATAATCTGTTTGTGTGTGTATAAATATATATAATTATAAAATAACAGGAGGCTAGACTGGTGTAAATCCTTGAAAGGTTTATTATACTATGATCATTTCAATGACCGGGTTCAGTATGAATCCGGTGACATCATCAAGTATTCAAATATAACAGATAAAATCCATGGGGCTGAAAATCAGAGACAAGAGGACGATCGACTATTTACCAGCTTCTACCTCAGTCGGCCGCCCTCAAGTGTTGATTATTAAGTCTGTGCTCTCCATAATATTACATCGAGGTTGACCATACGGAATGACCAGTTCTATCCAGTGGTGAACCTCGATGTAATATAATGGAGAGCACAGATAAAACCCTGTTTGTACTGTTGACCATGTTATTCTTCACCCTTTCACTATTATTACTCCAAGATTAACTTGCATAAGCATTCCCGAGAACTCACAAACTCGCTACCTAAGGAAACCTCTTGTTGAGTCAAACAACGCCGTACGCTAAAACTATCCACAATACGGAGTATTCATAATCTCTAACTGGGTTACCTATAGCGATAATTTGTTATCCTATATATATATATATATATATATATACACAAATGGAAGTTCAGTAGGATGGAAGCTCTGGCTGCGGCCTTACTAACGAATGCAATCCGGAATGTACAGCTAAGCACTCAATAAGGTAGATAAGGTATTACCTTAGAGTAATAACATTATGTTTAGACAGCTTGACAAATTGAAGATTGCGACCGGTGAGCCAGCCGCAAGGACCAAAGCAACGAGAAAACCTGGTTACGCATTGGTAACTATATATTTTGAACTAGAAGAACAGCGACTTCAGGTGAAACCGTACAAGCATATGGTGGTGAAAGGTAAAAATATGCGAACTACCGGGGGGGGGGGGGGGGGGCAATTAGGAAATGGTACGGTATTTTTACTCTTTTGTTGCTATATTTCTAATTTAAAAAAAAACACCACCTATGATTTTCAAACTATTTTGAAAATAATTAAAAATTGGTGGGGATTTATTAATATAACTAACTTTGTCAATATTAAGTTGGTATTTGGAACATAACTTAAAGGTTCTGACATAAAATTATAATTATAGTTTTTGTTAGATAAATATAAACGCTTTAAAATAAACAGCTTTGTATCGTAGAAATAGGGGCGATTTCAGACAGTTTGTAATCAAAAGGGTTCAATCCCTTACTCACACATGGATGGCATGGACATAGTTCTTTAGCCTTACAAGGATTTACATTCCTTTCTGTATATGCTGCAGTGATTAACGTTACTTCCGCTTTGGTTCCCTATTTTGGTGAGTTTACAAATGACGTTGTGGTCCACCGGTCGAGTCTCATTGTTTTCCACATTTCCGACAGGAAGAAATGCCAAAGAGACCATAATCGGAAACATTTTGTACATGGCTTCTATGATCACTTCTAAGACCAGCTTTGCTGAGACAAATCTGGCCACACTCATTGCACATAAAGTCATTTTGGACGTCTGAAAATCCAGGTAAAGTAATATTGTGTAGTCCCCTCTTTAATTTTTCAAATTCCTGTTTTCCATTAGACGCTGTTTTCCGCCAAGATGATCGATCTAAGGCAATGTCTTCTCAGTTATCTTCTCTGATTTTTGACTTTATCAAAGCTCTTTTGATGCAGTCTTTATACTTGTGTTTTGGTTTATGCTTTGGCCGTTTACCTTTGACTAACTCCTCCGTCTAGTAATTGCTTTGGAATACGATGATCTGGCATTCTTACAACATGGCAAGTTCAGCGCAATCTATTTTAAATTATCACTCATATGTGATCGCCAATCGAATATTCGGCGAAGACACGATGAAAATGTTCAGGCATTTTTATATTTCGCTGGTATGGAACCCAAGTTTCACATGCATACAACAATGAAGACAATACACATGTTCTGTAGCCCCCTTTAACTTTGTATCAATGGAAACCCCACGTAAACTCCAGAGACGCCCATCTAATTTAGCAAAAGACTAACTTTGTTTAGTCGTAAAGAGATTTCATCGTCAAGGGTGTTTGTCATGTTAATTGTGCTGCTTAAAAATCTAAATTTATCCTCAATGTTTTGCCATATTCATAAATACTGGACTCAGTGGATTCCTTGCCCGGAGCAGGTTGCTACATGACAGAAGGCTGTAGCAGAAAACACTTCCTCAATGTCTCTCTCTCTCACACTTTTCCTCCTGAGAAAATGCTTTCCCGTTACTTTCTTTTCATATTCTCGTCATTTTATTTCTTCTTCTACATTCTATCTCTCAATGAAGGACTAACGCCAGAAACGTTAAACTAATTGATAACCTTTTGTGTACACACACACACACACACACGTATGTGTGTACATTTATATACCAATTTCTTTCTATATGTAAGTCCAACTGATCACATTCGGAACTACTTAGTTTAATCGATTATACACCATTGCGCTCTCTCTCCGTGCAAACATTGGCCTTAAGCATGATTAATAGAAAACAGCAAAATAATCGATATATGTATACCACAACAACCCGTCTAACAGGCAATGCTGCTTTATACACCACTAAAAATGTTGAATTAGCAGAGTCGTTAGAGTGTCGAGTTCAAATCCCGTCGAGGTCAACTTTGCCTTTCGTTCTTCTAGGGTCGACACTAGTCAAGTACTGGTGTTGATATAATCGACTTTCTCTTCTTCTCCAAATTGCTAGCCTTGTGCCAAAAATTAGAAACCATTATTATAACTTTGCCTTTCATCCTAACGGCGGTCGATAAAATAAAGTACCAGTAATACACTGAAATAATTGCTGGCCTTGTGCCTATTGTAGAAACAATTATTATACTGATCTAAACTTAATGATTAAACGGGCCCTGGTTCGAGTGAATATCCCCTTAGTTCTAGAGCTGACTGGATTATCTAGAGTTAATGTAACGAGACTAGATGGTCTTACCCTTTGTTCCTGGGTAAGAGGTAGATGTTTCATTTGGGTCGCCACAGTCAGTGATTTTTTTTACTCTTCCCTACATCCTGGATACTGCGATAAACGTGAGGATCATTGTTTTCATAGCTGAATGGAATAAAATAAAAAAAAAAAGACCGGGAATTATCAACCAACTATTTTTCCAGTTTGTAGCGTTCGCAACGTTTGGAGGAACTGGGCCGCTGACAACGAAGTTCTTGTCATTGTTGGCAGCTCGTCTAACCGAAGCGTCAGGTGATGCCCTGTAAGGGTGCTTGGCTGTTCCAGTGCCTTCGCCTCACTATACCCGCGATAATGCTGCGAGCGTGTTGGCTTTCCTCAAAAAGTATTGTGGTGTATGACTGATTGACACAATTATTGTTGATTTAATATTTTCTTTCGTTTTGATTCTATATTTTTATGTGAAATATTTATGGAATTAAGGAATAAATTATTTACTTATTATAGAAGCGATTATTGGTGGTGAGAGTGTCAGATAAAATGCTTTGCGGTATTTTTCCAGTTATTTAAGATCAAATTCCGGAGAAGTCAACTTTGCATTTCATCCTTCCAGACTCGATACACTATAGAACCAGTCAAGGATCCATTTAATCGACTTAACACTCTCTAACATTACTGGGCTTGTGCCTAAATTAGAAACTAGATTAGCTTTGCTTTTCATCTTTACGAAGTCGATACAATAAAGTACCAATCACGCGATGTGGTCAATTTAATCGACTTTTACCTCTCCAAAATTGCTGGCCTTGTGTCTATATCAGAAACCATTATTATTTTAATTACAGGTCACAACAATCAGTATTTAAACAATTTCTATTCAAAGGGGAAATCAAACTATACACATTTCTTCTATTTTATTGTGAAATCTGTTGTTATATATATAATGCCATATTCAATACGAATATCCACGTGAATTCGCCATTTTTCTCGCCTCCACAAATTTGCAACTCTCCTTTGCTAACTTGATGTGCGGATGTAATATTATGTTCACATAATTTAAACATTGATTGTCGTCTTTTGTAACGTTTGACTTTATTGAAATATTACCATTATTTCATTATATTTCAAGGGAATTTTATATAAGTTATTAATTTTGTATAACAGTGATGAAAGTGCTGAGGGCTTTGATGGTAGTAGAGGTCGAAGTTATAGTAGTCGTGGTGGTGTCCATGCTGATTTCTCTCTTTTCCTCAGTTTACATGTAAATCAAACGTGTGAACTCCATCAGCTTGAACCCTTAACGGCTCTTTTGTGTGTCTGTATATATATATGTGTATGATTATGTATTTGTTTTTTTATTTATTATTATTGTAAATGTGTATGTGTAGGTATATAATTGTGTATGTGTGTGTGCCAGGAGATTAAATTCCAGTACTGAACCTATGACTGAAACATTGTTATCCCCTGTCAAGATAAGAACAGAACCTTTTTATCTTCTGTACCCTTATTTCATTGCCTTTCACCCCTGTGGTGTTGGGTTGTTGGGGGTATTGTCGGTGGTGTTGTCAGTGGTATTGGTGGTGGTGGGTAGTTGGTTGCGGAGTTGACTATAATACATGACTGCACTTGCATTCAAAAGTTCCAGCCTTGTCATATTGCGGCATGCTGATCTGGCTCACGTTGAGGGTACACGTATATGTGGAACGTTAATTCATGAGCTGGTCGCTGTTCAGTTGATTGAGCGAGTGACTGCACATATATGAAACTATGGACGATTAGATAATCATTATTTAAGACAGTAGGACGGTGAATTGGCAGTATCGGTGGTGGGTCGGACGCCATATTTCCAGCCTAGTTACGTCCCTTTACGGTCTGAGTTCAAATCCCGTTGAGGTTAACTTTGCCTTTCCACCTTACGGGGTCAATAAAATAAAGTACCAGTAATGTACTGGTTAATTGTTGGCCTTGTTCCAAAAGTAGAAACAATTATTTAAGACAGTAGGGTGTGGTTTCGTGATTTGAAGAAAGAGATCTGGCTGTTATTTCTACAAACGCGAATGACCTCGTTGGAAGAATTGGTGGCATTCGTGCTTTGTCCACATGACTATTAACCCTTTCATTCTCATTTTTCCAATGAAAGACAATAATTATGATTTTTAAATTATTTGAAAATAATCAAGAATTTGCAAGGATTTCTCATTATTTAGTTGATATTATGAGCATAAGTTACTAAAGGTTCTTACACAAAATTATGATGGAAGGTTTTTAGATAAACAGCTTAGTACCATAAACCAGGGGTAGTTTTAGATGATATTGTACCAGAGGGTTTACAAATCTAGTATCTTATCACCAAGTTGTTGGTTACACCCAGGTTAGTCCTCCTAACTGACATCTATTGATCAGGGTTTCCAACCGTAATGCCACTATCCAAATAGTGTATCTAAGACATCCATTAAAAAAATATGGGTGTAATTTGAGGGAGATTTGGCTGTTATTTCTTGCATGTTGAATAACCATGTATAGGCTTTCCTACTTCTGACTTCAAATAACAAGTTTATTTATACAGTGATGTGTTTGTTTGTGTGTGTGTGTGGTGATATATATTGCACTGACTTGTTCTCAACAGACCTTTGTTGTTGTTGTTGGTGGTGGCGGTTGTGATGGTGTGGTGATATCTTAAATGGGGTAGGAGATTAAAAAGAGGGAAAACTTCCTTATTGCCTCTTTTCTCCCTCTCCTTTCCTTTCCCTAGCTTTGATTATTCTAGAATGCCCCTTTCAGAGATTCAAATATTACACACAGATGTACACATACACACAAGCTAAGGCGTTTCTCCATATCATGTATGTACATTTTCATATATATGTGTGTGTGCATGCGTGCATATATATATATATAAATATATATATATATATATATATATATATATATATATATATATATATATGTATGTATATAAATATATTATATTTGCTATGTTAAGTAAGATAACATAACATATATAATATGGATGATGATTATGTTTCTGAATAAAAAAAGCTCAATGGACCTTGGCCCAGAGCATCAATAATTCAAATTAAAAAATATATGTATATATAGAGAGCAAGAGCCATATATCGTTTGAGAAACACAGTATTTTGTACACATATATAAAGCACATAATATTCAGGAAAAACTACATACTTTAAGGTGGAAAATGCTCTGGACCATGGTCCATTGAGCTTTTTATTGAAAAACATAATCATCATATATATTATATGTGTTATGGTACCTTAACATAGTATATAACTGCTCCAAATTCTTAATTTGTTGAGTTGCTTAAACTGTGACTAGTACTTTGCACCTCTTTCTAACGAATGCAATATCCAAACCTATTTATATCTGCCCAGAAAGTTGACATTTTTTCACACCATGCTGTGTAGAGTTTTAACTAGCTTTCAGAACCTGACTGATATAAAGGTGTTTTGTACTGTATGGGCCATATCTAAAGACAATTCTTCTGATGATCAGTTTGTTGGCTTCTGTAGCTTTACCAAAGTTAATCGTTGGTAATTGATGATTGATTACTTAGACATATTTTTGTTCCGGAATTTTGAATTATGAAACGGCACCATAAGGAAAATAATTGTTTCTACTTTAGGCACAAGGCCAGCAATTACCCAGTGCATTACTGGTACTTTATTTTATCGACTCCGTAAGGATGAAAGGCAAAGTCAACCTCGGCGGGATTTGAACTCAGATCGTAAAGGGACGTAACTATGCTGGAAAGCATGGCGTCCGACCCTCTACCGATACTGCCAATCCACCGTTAAGAGCCATATTTTGAAGGAGATATCTTGTAATTTCATGTACCTATAATATACATTTAAATAAATCATCAGTACTCTTTCCCTGCTAGCAAGGGTTGGATGGATCTACATAGACCAAGCCAGTACTGATGTGAGGCTACTGACCTCCCAGAGATGTGAGGTGGGGGGAAACTGACCACTCAGGCAGGTTGAGGGAGAAGGTCTCTGCACCTTGTTTGAAACAGTCTTTGACACAAACTGATTTTTATGGCTGCATGCCCTTCCTAACACCAACCACTTTACAGCATGTATTGGATACTTCTATCATGTAGAACACCAACACCAGGGAGGTTGTCATGTCCTTGACATAACTGAAGGGTTTTCCCAACATTTTGTTTGACAAGCTTTCTACGGTCGGATGCCCTTCCTATCATCAACCATTTTACAGCATGTACTGGGTGCATTTCTTGTATAGAACACTAAAGAGGTTATTGTGTCATTGACACAACTGCAACTGAAGGGTCTTCTTAACTCTTTTAGGCATGGTTTCTGCAGTGGGGTGCCCTGCCTGTTGCCCTCAACCCTTACAGAGTGTACTGGGTGCATTTTCATGGTATCAGCACTAGAGAAGTTGTTTGTCATAGTCCCAACTGAAGACCCCCTCTCTGCTCTGAGGAGTAGGGTGATAGGGAGGGAGATAGGTATGAAGTTATAGGTGTATATAGAAATTTGGCAGGGCAATGAGTAAGTGGAAGGGGTGTACAGGGAGAAAGGATTAAGTGGTGTGGGAGTATGGCTGATAGAGTACAAGTGGTGGTGGTGGTGTGTGGGAGTGCGCAAACCATACAGCACCAAGGCCTCTGTTAGAGACTCCACAAAAGACTTTGGCTGTAGCACTCAGCAGCAATGGGCAGCACTGCTACAGCCATGCCACTAGGTTAGTCAATCTGCCAGGCATCAAGATGATATCTTTATTCTATTGTATCTCTACTTTCACATATTCAATCTGTCTCTCTCTAATACATTTTGCTTACAAGGTCCACTATATCACAACAAAATAACTCTTCTTCTGTGAACTCTATATTATACTAATATGTTAATGAAACATACTTAACTAATGTTATTTTGAAGTTTTGCATACCTCCGTTGCATTATTGTTTCTCTTGTGGTTTTGTTGAATTTCAATGCAAGAAATAAATATATGTAATTAGCAGTTTTATTTCCTTATTGGTCTATACCGATGCTTTGGTGAAAATTGCTTTCCCTTCTTCAATCACATATACCAACAAGCCAAACAAACATTTCTGGTAAATATATATAGTAGCATGAACTAACTAAGATAGTATATTTGTTACATAGGTGTATCTATATCGAGAAAGACAAAAGACATAGAGAATCAACAGGTTAAAATTAACTTTGTTTATTCATATTCGCTGCCATATATATTTCGGTGATAACCATTATTCAACAGTTATGACCTCATCAGGCAGCTAGATCTTGAACAGAAGTGTTGGTAACCAACCAACACATCCTCAAATTTATATATATATATATATATATATATATATATATATATCATCATTTCATCATCATCATCATTTCATTTTACGTCTGCCTTTTCCCTGCTTGCAAGGGTGGGACGGAAACTGATTTTGGCTCGATTTCTACAGCTGGATGCCCTTCCAACCTCATTTACAGTGAGTGGTGGGTGCTTTTTTGCCGTGGCGCCTCCACGACCACTTTGCAGTGGAATGATATGGACCCCAGTCCCTATCATCTCATTTCTACAGCTGAGTAAACTGGAGCAATGTGAAATAAAGTGTCTTGCTCAAGGAAACAACACATCACCCGGTCTGAGAATTGAACTCACAACCTTTCGATTGCAAGGCCAATGCTCTAACCACTAAGCCATGTGCCTCCACACACACACACAGTGAATTGGTAGAGTCATTAGAACTTCGGATAT
The DNA here is from genome assembly GCA_964016885.1 of Eledone cirrhosa. Lineage (NCBI taxonomy): Eukaryota > Metazoa > Mollusca > Cephalopoda > Octopoda > Eledonidae > Eledone > Eledone cirrhosa. Next base: position 276,095,723 of record OZ024742.1, on the reverse strand, counting down.
AGTGCTTTATGGTATTCGTTCTGCTCTCTGGGTTCAACTTTGCCTTTCATCCTTTCGTGGTCAATAATAAAAGTACTAGTCTACTACTAGGGCTGATTCTTCCTCTCTCTGGAAGAAATCTGCTGTACTCAGAGTTACAGGACCGTATATATAGTATACTATATATATATATTGGTGAATTTGAAAGAAGCATCAACATTGCTTAAATATGATAAATAGTCTTATAAGTTGGGTATATAATCTCTGAAGATAGAAAAAATTTTCTACACCACCGCGCATGGGACTCAAACCCACACTTGCAATATATTGTTAAGCCGTATTTATCATTTACACCAAAGCAGCACCAACAAACTTTTTCCATTATATTAAACTTTATATTCATCATCATCATCATCATCACCGTTTTACGTCCGTTCTTCCCCGCTAGCATGGGTTAGACGGGTTGTCCTGTTGTGGGCAGTGTCTGGTCGGCTGACCATGCCTTGCTCATACAGGAACTGATTTGACTTGATTTCTACAGCTGGATGCCCTTCCTAACACCAGCCTCATTTACAGTGAGTGCTGGGTGCTTTTTCGTGGCGCCTACACGTCCGCTTTACAGTGTGGGCTGGGTGCTTTTTTGCCGTGGCACCTCCACGACCACCTTACGGTGGGAGCATATTGTCTATATGCTTCAGCTTGTACCCATGGGAGGTCGGGTACTCTGTATTACTGCGTGACGCCAGAGGTCACGGTCGTGTGTCATCGCCTTTGAGAGGTGTAATTGGGTAAGGTCGGCTTTTATCACCTCATCCCAGGTCATCTTGGGTCTCCCCACTCTGTGGTTTCCATCAACTTCTAGTGCTCTGCACCTTTTTATGCAGCTGTCATCCTTCATACGCATCACATGTCCATACCAGCGCAACCGCCTCTCCAGCACACAGCATTTGATTCCTCTTATGCTCAGTCTCTCTCTCAATTCATTTATGCTTTGTCGTTTACGTATATTACTGTTACACATCCATCGGAGCATGCAGGCTTCATTTCTCTCTAATCTACGTAAGTCTTCCACCTTCAGCGCCCAGATCTCACTACCATGCAACATTGCTGTTCGGATACACGCATCATACAGTCTGCCTTTCATTCTGAGGGAGAAGCCTTTTGCAGCTAGCAGTGGTAGTAGTTCCCTAAACTTCTTCCATCCCGTTCTTACCCTAGTTATTGTACTTTCTGAACACCCATCTCCGCTGCTAATTCGGTCACCTAGGTAGCAGAAGCTGTCTACTGTTTCTACAGAGCCCTCCCAGAGATTGGTGGTACTTGTTTCCTGTGGCTGTTTGCTGCTTGCTGTCCCAGCACAGTAAATGTAAACAATCTATTTTTAGAATCATTGAGCAATAGAAAGTTGGTATACTCTTTACTCAATGTGTAAGCAGCCTAACCTCCCCATAAACTCCCTTGTATTAGAAAAAAAATACAAGTAAAATTTTATTAGGAATTGAACCCGAAACCATTTGGTTGTCAAGTGAATGCTTTAACAACACAGCCATGCCTTCACCTATTGTCAAACTAAGGGGAATATGCCATCAGCAGTACTTTTTCTTCCTGGCACAGTATCAAACCACACCACATTTAGACTAATTCTATTCCTAATCAGTTGTGTTGTAACTTTACAGCCCCCCCCCCACACACACACGCATACCTCTCTCTCTCCCTCAATCTCTCTTATACTTTTCCACTACCTTTCACTCATCTCTAATTTTCTTTCTCTCTGTCTCTCCTCTCAGATCAACAATAATTCTGATTCTTATACATCTTTTTACATACACATGTAGAGATAGAAATAGTATTCTTTTATTCCTTTACTGGGTTTCAGTTATTAGACTGTGGCCATCTTGAAAAGATTTAGTCGATTGTATTGACCCCAGCATTTATTTTTTTATAGTCTGTTATTTATTTTATCATAGATGGATAGTAGCCAATCATCAGATGAAATGAAGGAAACTATGTTTTCACTAGGTGATACTATATACAAGTTGCATCTCTTGACAGAAGGAAGTGAGGTTTGAACTCAGAACACAGAATTGGAACAGATACCACAAAGCATCCATTTCAACTCTCACAATTCAGCCAATCCACCACCTTAGACTATATTCATCAACCCCAAAAGGCAAAAGTGGCACTGGTAACAGGTGAACACAGGATAGTGCAGAGAATCAGAACAAAATACCAAGGCATTTAATTCAATACTAACTCATTAATTAAGGAATCAATGAAAACTAGTTTCTTTGATCTAATCTGCTGTTTGGCTCCTTTTATATGTGATCCACTTGAGAATGTAGTCAACTCATGCCGAGTGGTTTGATTTTATTTTCAAGTGAGATATTGTAACCTATTGTTACATTTTGCTTTGGAAAGTTGCTATCATTTAACACCATTACTACCACACACCATCATACACCACTGCTACCTACCACCACCATCACCAACAATCTGTTTTATCCATAAAGATCAGATGTTTCCCTTCAGATTTCAACTGATCTAATTATATTTTTTATTATAACTAGAAGGATGTGTGTGTGCGTGTGTAATATATTTATAAGAAGTCATTCCTATTTGAAATAAAAAATATATAATGATGATGATATACTTACATATGTATGCATGGTGAACAGCTTTTCTGTTAAACATGTTATATTGAAACACAAGTCTGTGTTCTAGTTTTATCTGTTTTTTAAACTAAAAGTTTTATCATATTATCTAAGTTGTTTACAGTTTATTTGGAACATTAAAGATTCCACATCTCTCCACATTTCTAGACCTTCAGAGTCTTATCTTCAAAAGCAGAACTATGATCAACATTAACATAAGCATCCATTCTATGGTTTTAACCCTTTCGTTACCATATTTCTAATGAAAAACAATGCTTATGATTTTCAAATAATTTTGAAAATAATCAAGAATTTGGAGGGATATAGTAATTTAGCTAACTACCTTTTTATTAATAAGTTGATGTAATGCTTTTCATCCTTCTAGGATCAATGAAATAAAGTACCAGTCAGGTACTTTGGGCAATTTAATCGACTTTCTCTTCACTCTATCTACATTGCTAGCTATGTTCCTAAATTAGAAACTATTTAAGCTGGTGTTTGGAACATAACTTCATAAAGGTTTTTATGTAAATATAAATACTTTATCTCTTTCATTAATATATTTCTAATAAAATTCACAGCTTATGATTTTTAATTAATTTTGAAAATAATCCAAAATTTGAAGAGATTTAATAAAATAATTAAATTGGTGTTTTAAACATAACTTAAGAAATGTTCTTACATAGAATTATAATAGAAGGTTGTTAGATAAATAGAAATACTTTAAACATTTGGTGTATGTGTGCGTGTGTGTATGTCTATGAGGCACACTCAAGAGGTTTTGAGACTTTATCAGAGAGACATTTATTTAACTCAGATCAACAGAAAACTCTAGTTTCCCTCTAAGTAGGATCCTCCAACTTCAATGCACTTATTGTAGTGCTCCAGCCGCTGGGCACTCTGTCTTTTGGTCTCTGGATCATGACAGTAGACTCAGCTCCCAAAGTGCCTGAAAAGAAAAAGTCTCAAAACTTATTGAATCATCATCATCATCATCATCATCGTTTGACGTCCATCTTCCACGCTAGCATGGGTTACACAGGAGTTGTCTCAATTTGAGGCAGGTTTTCTATGGCTGGTTGCCCTTGCCAACACCAACCACATTTACAATGTGGACTGGGAATTTGTTACCGTGTTACCTACACGGCCACATTACAGCGTGGACTGTGTGTTTTTTTTGTCATGACACCTACACAATCTCATTTTCTCATTTATTTGGACTGGATGTTGTGGTACCAACTTTACAGAGAGAGGGTGGTGTTGGTGGGAGTGGGAGGATAGGGTAGGGGTAGTGGGATGGTGTGTATATTTGGTTAAGAGGTGCCTACTGACTCTAGGTTTCGCTTTGTACATAGGCAAGGCGGGTCTTCTGTATTACTGCGTGGTGCCAAAGATCTCGGTCCAGTGACATTGTCTTAGAGAGGTGCAAGTGTGTAAGGTCAGAATTTATCTAATTGTCCCAGGTTTTTCTGGGTCTACCTACTTCGTAACTTCCATCAATTTTGATCGCCCTACACTTTTTTATACAGCTGTCATCTTTCATGCGCATCACGTGACCATACCAACGTAGTCTTCTCTCAAGTAAACAGCATCTGATCCCTCTTATTCCTAATTTCTCACTTTGTTCATTTATGCTTTGCTGTTCACTTATATTACTATTACACATCCAACAGAGCATGCATGCTTCGTTCCTTTCCAGTCTGCGCAGGCCCTCTGCACACAATGCCCAGATCTCATTGCCATGCAACATTGCTGTTCGTATGCAGGCATCATACAATCTGCCTTTCATTTTTAGAGAGAAATCTTTTGTGGCCAACAGCGGTGTAAGCTCTCTGAACTTTTTCCATCCCGTTCTGACTCTGGCTACTGTACTTTCAGAGCACCCTCCATCACTGCTGATTTTGTCACCCAGGTAACGGAAAGTGTCCACTATTTCTATAGAACCATCTGGGCAATAGAAGGAGCTAGTATCCTGTGGGCACTTGCTACTTATTGCACCTGAGCATCGGCCACATATAAAATCTACATTCTTAGATAGTTTACCTGTGATCTCACTACATCTTTTATGTACCCATAGTTTGCATTTAAGACATAAAATGGAATTTCTACCTACTCCTTTCCTACACACTGAGCATGGCCATTTCCCAGAGGGAACCTGTACCCTATTTTCCTTTCTACAAACTAGAACTTTAGTCTTAGACAAGTTAACTTTAAGACCTTTTGATTCTAGGCCATGCTTCCATGTTTGGAATTTCTTCTCTAGTTCAACCATAGATTCAGCTATGAGAGTTAGATCATCTGCGTATAGGAGTTCCCATGGGCAGCCGGTCTTAAATTCCTCTGTTATAGCCTGAAGGGCAATAATAAATAGGAGGGGGCTAAGGACAGAGCCTTGATGAACACCAACTTTTACACTAAATTTTTCACTATATTCATTGTTACTGACTGTTTCTTTATACATGGCTTGTATAGCTCTCACAAGCCATTCATCTACACCTAGTTTTCTAAAAGCCCACCAGATAATGGAGCAGGGGACTCTGTCAAAGGCTTTCTCTAGGTTTCAAAGGCTTTCTCTAGGTCTACAAAAGCTAAGTATAGGAGTTTACTTTTAGCTAGGTACTTCTCCTGTAGTTGTCGTACAAGGAAAAGGGCGTCTGTGGTACTTTTACCTGACACAAACCCAAACTGCATTTCATCTAGATCAATTCGCTCTCTGATTAGTTGCACTATAACTCTTTCTGTGACCTTCATGACCTGGTCAACTAACTTAATGCCTCTATAGTTACCCCTATCTAGAGCATCTCCTTTACCCTTGTAGCAGTTAATGATGCTGCTGCTGCGCCAGTCTTTTGGTATGATCCCATTCTGTATTACTTGGTTTACTATACAGGTGACCATAGTATGTCCCACCGATCCAGATGCTTTTCAACATCTCAGCAACTATCTCTTAAGGTCCAGCTGCCTTGCCTGTCTTCATATCTTTGATTGCCTTACTTATTATACTACCTTTAACTTGCACTGCTGGTCCCTCTATTGGATCGATTTGGGGCAGACTATCTTTTTCCCATTTATTCTCCTCATTTAATAGTCTCTCGTAGTGACACTTCCAAGCTACCTTCTTATCAGTATCAGTGAGGGCAAGTACACCATTATCATTACGGACACACTTCTCCCCGACAATATCGCGGTTTTCTTTGATACATTGTCTAACAATCCTGAACACCTCACGTTGTAGAACATGCTTGAACTTTCTATCCTCTGCTTCCCTTTCTGCAAGGTACACTTGTCTCCTAGCTTCTCTCCTGACCGCTTGATAGTGTTCTCTACTTCCCCCATCCTGCCATACTTTCCAAGCCTGCTTTTTGGCCTTGATTGTCTCCTCCACCTTACTGTTCCACCATCAAGTTACTCTCCTCCTGCTAATAGGTCTGCTCCAGCCACAGATTTCTTCTGTCGCTTTCAGTAGGTTAGCTTTCAGGAATTCCCACTGTTCCTCTATATTGTACGTCTCTAATTGCTCTTCCTTATTGTCAAGTAATAAGCTTTTAAATTTGTCACTGGCTATGGGGTCCTTCAACTTCCATATTCTTCTCCTCGGGGTAGTCCTCCTCTGTCGTCGAGTACGTCTATTCCTGACTATGAGGTCACTAACTACTAGGCTATGTTGGGAGGTGCATTCTTCCCGGGGGAGGGATTTAGTGTTTACAACAGACACTTTATCACGTCTTCTAGTAAGTATATAATCTATCTGGCTGGCTTGTTCCCCTGATCTATAGGTGATCAAGTAGTTTTCTCTTTTTTTGAAGTTTGTGTTACAGTTAGTTAGGTTATTAGCGTCACAGAATTCTAGGATTCTGAAGCCTTCCTCATTTCTATTACCAAACCCATAGCCTCCATGGATTCCATCATAGCCATCACGATGTTGTCCAACGTGACCGTTTAGGTCGCCAGCAATAATTATGTAGTCGCTGTCGGTTATTTGGGAGGTAGTGTGCATTAGGGACTCATAGAACCTGTCCTTTGTAACGTCAGGTAGACCAGATTGGGGTGCATAAGCGGATATTATTGTCACAGTAGTTCTATTTAGAACTAGTCTTATTTTAATTATTCTGTCATTCACTCTATTTACGTCAATTACTTTATCTACCTATTTTTCAGCTAACATAATTCCTACTCCACCCAGTTCGTTGTCATTTCCCACCCAGAAAAGTTTATAGCATCATTTTTTTACCCACAATGGATCTAGCAGACTCACTGAATGTACCTCGTATTTAAAAATTTGCCAAAGTGATTGATAAAATAAGTAGTGGACTTTAAAAAATCAGTACTGGAAGTAGGTATGCCCAACTAAATTCTTTCAAGGTGATTCCCCAGCATGACCACAGTCAAATGACTGAAACTAGTAAAAGAGTATATAGAAACCATTTCTTCTCCTGGCTCTGCTAGATAGCAGCTGAATTCTTAACTTCCTATACAATATATGTCTTTAGTAGTAACCAAGTGCCTGATAACAATGTCAGGTTTGTTTTCCTTAACATTACACAGCACTATAGTAGTCTGTACTGTATATCTATGTATTTGATGGTAGCTGGGTAGATGGTAGTGTTAACAGCCAAATGTGAGTTATCACTACACACACACTTACACCGAACATATAGACATAGACAGGAACCAACACACATAGACATGTCCACACACTCACACATGCTCTCTTTCTCAGTCTCTCACATACACATTTTCACATATACATAGACACATACTTATACATGTGCAGACACACACACAAACTCACCTATTAAATTCTTTAATTCTCTTACTGGTTTGGAGCTCAGGCTGACCAATGCCTTGTTAATGGAATGTGGTAGACAGAAAATGCAGATATTAATAAAATAAGTACCAAACCTGAAAAACATGTAGTGGGGGTCAATATGTTTTTTGTGTGTTTATGTATGCATGTTTACATATATATATATATATATCATCATCATCATCATTTAATGTCAATTTTTCCACACTGACATGGGTTAGACGAGTTATCCTGTTTTTAGCATAGCAATGTTAGGTCAGGTGATCATGTCATGCTCATACAGAACCGATTTTGGCATAATCTCTACAGCTGGATGCCCTTCCTAGTGCCAACCTAATTTACAGTGAGTACTGGGTGTCTTTTGTCATGATGCCTATACGACCACTTTACAGTGTGGACTGGATATATATATATATATATATATATATATATATATATATATATATGTGTGTGTGTGTGTGTGTTAGGTAATTCTGAAGGAAAAGCAAAGGAAAAAAGAGTGCTCTATGTATAGAACTACTCCATTACCAAAGGTTTCTGAATCCCAGACAATATTATATATATATATATATTAGTGTTAGGAAGGGCATTCAGCTGTAGAAATCAAGCCAAAATCAGTTCCTGTATGAGCAAGACAAGGTCACCCGACCTAACATCGCCCACAACAGGACAGCCCGTCTAATCCATGCTACCATGGAAGAATGGACGTAAAACGATGATGATAATGATGATGATGATGATGATATATAGACAGATAGATAGATAGATCGATAGATAGGTAAAATCCGGACCCCAGTTCCAAGCGGTTTTAGCTTGTGTCTCAGCAACACTAGATACAGTGGCTTACTCTTACCTAAGTACCTTTCCTGTAGTTGTCTCTCCAGAAATAGGGCATTGGTAGTACTGCTACCTAGCATAAATTCAAACTACATCTCATTTAACTTGATTCTCTCCCTAATTAGTTGCACTATAACCCTTTCAGTAACTTTCATGACCTGGTCCATCAACTTGATGCCTCTGCAGTTACTTCTCTCTAGTGCATCCATTTTTTCCTTGAAGCAATCTACAATGACGCTGCTGCACCAGTCATTGGGTATAACAGCCATGGTATACGACTTGATTAACTATGCATCTGACTAGCTCGTATACTACCATGCCAGATGCTTTTAGCATCTTAGCGACTATACCGAATGCTCCAGCTGCTTTTCCTATCTTTATATATTTATATAAACATATACAGGGTAACTCCAAAAAATGTATACACACTTCAACAGCATTCTAATAAATATTGCCTGTACAGGTGATCAAATGATGTATACATTTTTGGGGGACACCCTGTATGTATATGTATGTGTGAGTGTGTGTTTGTGTGCGTGTGTGTTTGATGTAGTCATCAATGCAACAATATGTGTATTAATTAGTAAGACTAATTAGTATGTAGTGATGATGGCGGTGGTGGTAGTGGGGTTGATGATGGGGATGATGGAGTGGTGCTGGTAGTGAGGATGTATATTGAGCAGTGGTTTGCAAGTCAGTAATTAAAAGATTAAAGAAATAATGCTGTGGCTGAGTGAAGAGGATGAATGGTTGAGGTGAGATGGGGTAGTGTAGGGTAACACTGGCTTATTGTCAAATGGTGGTGTTGAAGATGATGGTAGTGTCAGTGGTGTTGGTGGTGGCAGTAGTAGGAGGTGACCAATAGTTGAGTTGGGTATGTAGATAGGTTAACACTGGTCTATTGTCTCATGGTCTCTGATAATGGTGGTGGTGATGGTATTTGTGGTGAAGGTAGGAGATGTCCAATGGTTAAAGTAGGGTGGCTAGATTAACACTGGCTTATTGTCTGATTGTGGCTGATGGTGTGTTGTGTGGTGGCGGGATGGAGAAGTATCTTATCAGGTTTGCAACAAAATTGGTGTTTGATGATGGTGATGGTGGCTGTAGTGGCATTTTGTTTTAATGGTAGTAGTAGTAGTAGTAGTAGAGGAGGGGGCAAGGTATTAGTCTGCAGATAGTGATGGTAGTATTAGTCATAGAGGTGGTGATAGTGGTATTGATGGTTGTGAAGGAGATGTTAGTAATGTTGATGGTGGTGTTGGAAATAGTAGCAGTAGTGGTGTAGGTTTTTATTTTAGTGTGTGTGCTGAGGATGCCTATTACCTCCTTTTTCAATGATAGTGCTACCACCCTCAATACAGTAATAAACCCCAATAAAACCTGCTGCATGGGAAGGTGGAGGCTAGGTGGTTCCCTATGTCATGACCTCTAGATACCCTAGATCTTCTCCCCAAACAGCTCACACCTATGTAGGTTTAGCAGGCCTTCTACAAGGTTGTATTTCATAGGAGTTTTCTCAAATAATTTAATGATAGGGATCTTAGTCTTCTCATGTTGTTATTGTTACAACTCACACTTATGTAGGTTTAGCAGGCTTCCTACAAGGTTGTATCTCATAGGAGGTTTCTCAGGTGTTTTAATGATAGCAACAGTAGTCTTATCATGTTGTTTTTACAACTCACACCTATATAGGGTTAGCAGGCTTCCTACAAGGTTGTATCTCATAGGAGGTTTCTCAGGTGTTTTAATGATAGCAACAGTAGTCTTATCATGTTGTTTTTACAACTCACACCTATATAGGGTTAGCAGGCTTCCTACAAGGTTGTATCTCATAGGAGGTTTCTCAGGTGTTTTAATGATAGCAACAGTAGTCTTATCATGTTGTTTTTACAACTCACACCTATGTAGGGTTAGCAGGATCCTACAAGGTTGTATCTCATAGGACGTAATTTAGGTGTTTTAATGATAACGATCCTAGTCCTATCGTGCTGTTACAGCTCACACCTATGTAGGTTTAGCTGGCCTCATATGAAGTTATATCTCAAGTGATTTAATTAATTTCTCAAGTGATTTAATTACAGGGACCCCATTTGTATCATGCTGTTACAGCTCACACCTATGTGGGTTTAGCAGGCCTCCATTCTACAAGGTTGTATCTAATAGGTTTCTCAGGTGCTTTAATGATATGGGTTTCAGCCCTATCCATGTTGTTATTGTTGTTACAACTCACACATATGCATGTGTAGCTGGCCTCCTAGGAAGTTGTATCTCACTGGAGGTTCTTCAAGTGATTTAATTATAAGGACTCCAGTCATATCATGTTACAGCTCACACTTTTAGCTGGTCTCCTACAAGGTTGTATCTAATAGGAGTTTTCTCAAGTATTTTAATGATAGGGGCCCTAGTCTTTTTTTGTTACAGCTCACACATATGTACATTTAGCTGGCCTCCTACAATGTTGCATCACATGGAAGGTTTCACAGGTGTTTTAATGATAGGGGCCTTAGTCCTAGTGATTTGATAGGAACTCCAGTTGTATTATGAAAAGCAATGTGAAATGAAGTGTCTTGCTGAAAAGTACAATCTGCTGCCTTGTCCAAGAACCGAACCTAAGACCTTTTGATTATGAGTCAAACACCCTAACCACTGAGTGTTTGAGTGAGTGGGTGCATGTGTGTATGTATGTGCCCATGTCTGTTTATGTTCTGTAACTTATTGGTTTGACAAAAAGAGATCAATAAAATAAGTATCAGACTTGGAATAAAACTGATTACTAAGATCAATATACAGGTACAATTCTGTTATAATGAATACCATTATAACGAATTTGTCAGTATAACAAATTTTTTTTCAATCCCAAAGGTAATACAAATAAACGCTTGATTTGTTTTGGTCGATCTTGTTATAAAGAATTTTCCGTTACAACAAATTTTTCTAATACTCCATGAATTTTGTTATAACAGAATTTCACTGTAATAGACTAAAGTCCCTTCAAGACCAGTAGTATAGTCACAGTTGAATGACTGAAACCTGTAAAAGAATAAAAGAATATATACAGTCCATGTCAGCGTGGAAAAGTGGATGTAAAATGATCATGGTTTCAGCATCTGGTGGTTGATCAAATACTTTCTGTAGTGCACCTGAGCACTGTACACAATAATTTTCATTATTATTATTTCATTTCAGATACAGAATATAGAGTTATGATGGGTAATGAAGATTTACATGCATCAGTGCATGTATGCATATATACATGCATATGTTGTGTGTGTGTATGTATATGTTCGATATCCCATTAATGTTAATGTGTGCAGTGCATAATAAATATATCAAGAGGTGCCCCCCCCCCCCCCCCCCCCACACACACACACACTTCTCTCTCTCTCTTTCTCTCTCTCTCTCTATATATATATATGTATGTATACCGATATAAATTATTATGCAGATGGAAGCAGAGCATAAAAAAGAAGAGAGAAGGATGTTGAAGAGAGGAGCTAATACATATGTGAAGCAAAAGAAAAGGAATGACATTTATTTGTGTGTTGATGGAAGAGAGAATTTGTAACATTATGAGTCAGAAGAAAGAGAAGGCCATTTACTTACAGTATGTTACTGACATGATGATAATGAAATGTGCACACATACATACACACACATGATATACTGAGAACTACAGCTCATGGGGGTAGTGGTTGTGGTTAGGTGGGGAAACGAAGGCTAGTTTTTTTGTTTTTTTTAATCATCAATTATTTTACCCTTTAGCATTTACATTACTTTATATTTACTATTGTATTTTCATTGTAAAGGCTTTATCTCACATAATATGGAATCTACGAGATTTTGATATATATTTTGAAAACAATGCCTTACTATAATTATAAGTGGCCAGTTATGGCCAGTTTGAACAGAAAGAGGTGAGAGAATTCTGGCTGGATATGCTGGTTTAAATGCTAAAAGGTTAACATATGCACTTCGTGACTGTCAGTTGCTAAACTGAATCTTTAACAAAGAATTAAGTTTCCAGTTAGATTAGCTTATTCAATGACAATAAATAAAGTAAAGGAGAAAACTTAGATAGGGATTTAGTGACCATAACCAGTGTTTTAGTTAAATTCTCTAGGGCAAGAGTGAGCAACATATTCCATTGGCAGGCCACTTTTGAACATTGGAACAACTATTCCAAAGATTCACTACAACTTCTTTCCATAACATGGAACTGGGAAATTATAACACACATAACCCTATCAGTGAAGCCCTTTAGTATAGGTCAACTAACAGAAAATTGTATTACAGTGAGGAAAAAAATTCTAAATAAGTCTACAAGGTAAAAATTTAAAACGGTCATCGCGGGCCAGATTGTGGCCCATGGGCCGCCTGTTGCACGCCCCTGCTCTAGAGCAAGGAAACTTACTAATGTGTTAGAATATTTAATACCAATAAGCAAAGAAAACAGGAAAGCCAGGAACTGTTAAATTAATAGTATAAATTAAGGTAATGATAATGATTCAAATGGTATTCTGATGAAATAAATATATATGAGTGTAATTATTATGTTTTAGTTTGTAACAAACATGGAATTTCTATGGGGCCAGCAAGTTAATATTGATATATTTAATAAACTGTGAAATTAAGTAATTCCCCAGTGAGACTAAGTAAACATTTATTAAACATATGGATATGACTGTATATACATAGTTATAGGGAGTCTATATACATGTATATATATATATATATATATATATATATATATGGAATCAAAAGGTCTCAGAGTAAATGTAGCCAAGACTAAAGTGCTCGTAAGTAGGAAAGAAGATAGGACCCTGATTCCTTCAGATAAGTAGTGGGATATCAAGTAAACTAACAGGAAGGGAAGTCTTTGTAAAATATGCACAGGTGTAATCGAAGGGAAGAGTATCAGTGATATAAACCTTTTCCAATCACATGAAGGTTCCATAGAAGTGGTTGATAGCTCCTGTTATCTAGTTGACTTAATTAGCAGTTGAGGAAGGTGCTCTGAGAGCATAATAGCTAGAATAAGGATAGGATAGAAGTTTAGAAAACTACTCCAAGGTTTCTTCTTCATGTTGGTATCATGACAAAAGGAACCCAGCCCACATTGTAAAGTGGTTGTGTAGGTGTTCCGACAAAAAGCATCCAGCCCATACTGTAAAGTGATCGTGTAGGTGACACGACAAAAAGCACCCAGCACACACTGTAAATATGGTTGGCGTTATGAAGAGCTTCAAGTCGTAGAAACCAAACCAGACATGGTCACCTGACCTGACTTACCTCAAATAGGACAACCCATCTAACTCATGCTATCATGGAAAATGGACATTAAATGATGATGATGATGTAGAAAAGGACAACTATATGATGTCTGTGTGAAACATGATGCTAATGAGACATCAGCAGTGGTTGCAGAGGACATGCATAGGATGGAGAGAAATGCTTCGTTGGATGTGCAATGTAAATGTGAAAGAAAGAGCTTGCATAAACCGAGGCAAAAACTGGTTTTAAGAGGACTCCAAAGTGATGTGCAAGAGAGAAGACTGTATTGGTACAGACATCTGATGCTTGTGGATGATGACCGCTGGGTGAAGAAGTGTCAGGAAATCCTAGTAAAGGAAGCTACAATAGAGATAGACCAAGAAAACCCCACTAAAGGAAGCTACAATAGAGATAGACCAAGGAAGACTTGAACAGAGGTGGTGAGAGCCGATCTCAAGTTGCTGAGACTCAAAAGGAAATGCTGTGCTGAAGAGGACCTGTCCAATTCATGCAAGCATGAAAAAAAAATGACATAAAAACGATGAGGATATGTACATTTATGTATATATGTACATATTCTGTATATATATATATGTATACACTCATACAATCACATCTACATCTACAGTAGTGTCATTTAGTGTAAAGACAATACTATACTTATGATTAACCCTTTCTTTATCATATTTATAATGAAGAACATTGCCTATGATTTTACATTGCCTATGATTTTGAAATTATAGAAGAATTTAGTAATATAACTAACTTCCTCATTATTATACTGTTTGGAACATAACTTAGCAAAGGTTCTTATACAGAATTATGATGGAAGGTTTTTAAATGTTACCATATTTCTAATGAAAGACACTGCCTATGTGTTTGAAATCATTTTGAAGATATCAAAAATTTGGATCAGAACTTAACTTAGCAAAAGATTTTACATATTACATAAAATTATGATGGAGTGTTTTTAGATAAATATAATCACCTTAAAATAAACAGAGAACCAGAAGTGTTTTAGGTAGTTTGCTATTTCCTTCTAAACTATTCATTATTTTCAAAATTAATTGAAACACATAACCTGCATATTTCATTAGAAATATGGTAACAAAAAGGGTAATTTAAAAACATTTTAGTGGACATGTGAAGGTATAGAGGTAATAGGTGAGACTGGTCTGAATATGAGTGAGTAATTCATTCAGAAATTGTTCCAGTGCCAACAATACCCCACTGCCATATGCAACAATATACTCATCTTGTCTTTTAATGATTAAATACATGAAAATAAATTTGAAATCTGTGGGGCCCAATGCAAATGACCATAATAATTGTTTCTACTTTTTGGCACAAGGCCAGCAATTACCCAGTGCATTACTGGTACTTTATTTTATCGACCCCGTAAGGATGAAAGGCAAAGTTAACCTCAGCGGGATTCAAACTCAGAATGGCAAGGGCCGTAACTCTGTGCGTCAAAGCATAGCGTCCAACCCTCTACCGATACTGCCAATCCACCGCACATGACCATAATAATAATAGTCAATCATTATAAATAATAGTTGAGAACATTGAGTAAACTACCCTCAAGAGATGGAAAAAAGTGAACAGTAGTGCCTGCAAGGAATTAGACCTTGCATCTCTCAGATGCCAGTGCACATTAACCACTATGCTAAAAAGCTGCTGGCCACTAATTCTGTCTATTTAGAAGATTTTAAGCCTGTAGCTAGAATTGTAAACAACTAGTTAATGTACATGTCCAGCATCTGAGAGACATGGGATTCAATTCCTCACAGCCACCTCTGTCCACTGTTTTCTATTCCCAGAGATACTTTCCTCAACTTATACATCATCATCATCGGGTTAGGGTTTCATCATCATAATCATCATCACCATTTAACATCCATTTTCTCTGCTAGCAAAAGTTGGACCAATTATTATTTATAAATATCAACTATTATTGTAGTTATCTGCATTGTAGCAGTTATATTTTCAAATTTTCCAATATTTTGTAAGTTGACCAAATATTGTTTCCACTTCTGGCTTCATGCTTAAATCTTCTCACTAGATGGTGATCAGGGTTCACAGCCCCTTTGGCATGATGGTCAAACTCGCTTTTCTGACGTTGAAACGATACAAACAAGGTTTAATTCCTTGCAGGAGCCTCTACCCACTTTTTTCTGTCTCCAGGGGATAGTTTACCCAATTTTCTCAACTATTATCTATAGTGGTCAATTATTATTATTGCCATTCTGAGTTCAAATCCCGCCGAGGTTCACTTTGCCTTTCATCCTTACGGGGGTCGATAAAATAAAGTACCAGTAATGCACTGGGTAATTGCTAGCCTTGTGCCAAAAATAGAAACAATTATTATTGGGGGATTGGCAGTATCGGTAGAAGGTCGGACGCCATGCTTTGCAGCATAGAGTTACGCCCCTTTATAGTCTGAGTTCAAATCCCGCCGAGGTTCACTTTGCCTTTCATCCTTACGGGGTCGATAAAATAAAGTACCAGTAATGGGATAATTGTTGTAGAAACAATTATTATAGTCATTTCCGTAGGGATGCACAAATTTCAAATTTCTTTAATTCGATCAGATGATTGGCTCCTTTCCATACCGTTTCCATGCTAGCATGGGATGGATGGGTTGTTACAATCCAAGGAATCAGTTCTTATTTAGAATTCCTGCCTTACTTAATGGGTTGGAGGACCAAGTCTACTACTATTACCACCACCACCACCACTACTACATGTAATTGGCACATATTTTTGTATCATTAGCTTGAACCAAATTAATCTTGGAGCACCATCTTGAATGTGTTATAGTGATAATCTGGAAGAGGGAATGGTGTAGGGTGGCTGTGGAGTATACTTCCCACCCTCCTCTTTCACCATTTAGTTGTAATAAAGCAACAGCTCATTAATTAATTGATGATATATAATACTGTAACTGCCCAGAATGTTATCCTCACATCTCACTCTTTCATTACCATATTTCTAATAAAAGACACTGACTATATCTTTAATGCTTTCCTTCTCTTATCTCTAATGAAAGACACTGCCTATGATTTTTTAAAATCATTTTGAAAATAATCAAGAATTTGGTGGGATTTAGTAATATAACTAACTTTCCCATTGTTGAGCTGGTGTTTAGAACACGACTTAATAAAGATTCTTATATAGAATTATGATGGAAGGTTTTCAGATAAATATAAACACTTTAAAATAAACAGTTTTGTATTGAAGATTATGTCCATTGTGCCCCTGCCTGACCTAAAGCCACTCGAGAGCAAATCCTCTTGGTACGCCTATTAAGAAGTTTTGCAAAAACTTTACCCACTGCCTCAAGAAGGCTTATTCTCCGATAGTTGCCACACTCCAACTTTGACCCCTTTCCTTTGAACAAGGAAACAAGGATTGCATCAGTCTTGAGGAACAGAAGTACCCGACCAAATATCAAAAATGAAATGGTAAATCACCCCATGAAAGACCCAGAACCTTCTCAGTGTTATTCTGGATCTCTGCCAGAGTAGGATGATCTGACATCTCATGAATTATATCCAATTGAGGCAAGTTATTGATGATATCTGCATTAAACTTCGAGGGATTATCAAAGAGATCAGTAAAATGTTTGCTCCCACATTCCATTATTCTCTATGAGTCTTTGAAAAGGACAGACCCGTCCTTGAACCTGAGTGGTACCACTGACTAGAATTAAGGGCCAATGGCCTGTTTGATCAGGTGGTATAATGTTTTAGGGTCCTTTCGATCATAGGCATTCTGTATTTGTATTGAAATAGCTGACCACCATTAATTTTTCATCTGACGTATTCCATACAGGAGCAAAGATTTTGCATCCTTTATTTGGAGCACTCAAAAACTTTTGGTGAGCATCATTTTTTGCCTTCAATAGCTGGTTGATTTGAGAATCATTTTCATCAAACCAGTCCCAATGTTTTTTTTTCCTGAGACTTCAACACTAGTGTCGTAGACTGCTGTCTCAAACTGATCCCATGTGCCATCAATTGCAGGTTGGTGAGGCTATTTAACCATTAGTTGGGGTGGGTGGCTGTTGACTGTGAAGTTCAGCGGCCCTTTGACAGCTCTTGTTTTTGTGCTGCTGGGTTTCCACATACAAGAGTCTGGTGGGAGAGCCGGTTTAGTTGCTGACCACCTGACTGTGAAACATCTCTCAAATATATATATACATACACTCTGTTCTTAGCCCCCTACTATTTATTATTGCCCTTCAGGCTATAACAGTGGAGTTCAAGACCGGCTGCCCATGGGAACTCCTATACGCAGATGATCTAACGCTCATAGCTGAATCAATGACTGAGCTAGAGAAGAAATTCCAAACATGGAAGCACGGCCTAGAATCAAAAGGCCTTCAAATTAACCTGGCTAAGACTAAAGTTCTAGTTTGTAGGAAAGAAAATAAGGCGCCGGTCCCTTCCGGGAAAAGGCCATGCTCAGTGTGTAGGAAAGGCGTAGGTAGAAACTCCATTTTATGTCCCAAATGCAAAGTATGGGTGCATAAAAGATGTAGTGGGATCATAGGTAAGCTAGCTAAGAACATAGATTTTACATGTGGCCGGTGCTCTGGTGCAATAAGTAGCAGCAAGTGCCCACAAAATACTAGCTCTTTCAATTGCGCAGAGGGTTCTATAGAAATAGTGGACAGCTTCCGTTACCTGGGTGACAAAATAAGCAGTGGGGGAGGGTGCTCTGAAAGTACAGTAGCTAGAGTCAGAACTGGATGGAAAAAGTTCAGAGAGCTTATACCACTATTAGCCGCTAAAGGGTTCTCCCTAAAAATGAAAGGCAGGCTGTATGATGCCTGCATACGAACAGCAATGTTGTATGGCAGTGAGACCTGGGCATTGTGTGCAGAGGATATACGCAGACTAGAGAGGAACGAAGCTTGCATGCTCCGTTAGATGTGTAATAGTAATATACGCGAACGGCAAAGCATAAACGAACTAAGGGAAAAATTAGAAATAAGAGGGTTCAGATGTTGTTTACTCGAGAGAAGGCTACGTTGGTATGGTCACGTGATGCGCATGAAAGACGACAGCTGTATAAAAAAGTGCAGGGCAATAAAGATAGACGGTAGCCACGGAGTAGGCAGACCCAGAAAAACCTGGGACGACCTGATAAACTCCGACCTCACACACTTACACCTCTCCAAGACAATGTCACTGGACCGAGATCTTTGGCGGCACTCAGTAATAGAGAAGACCCGCCTTACCTAAATACAAAGTAAAACCTACTAAAGTCAGTAGGCACCTCTAACAAAATACACCCCCGTCCCACCACCCCCACCCCATCCACACCGCCCCTTTCAATGTAAAGTTATGTTGGTGCCACAACATCCAGGCCGAAACAAATGAGATCGTGTAGGTGTCACGACAAAAAAACACACAGTCCACGCTGTAATGTGGCCGTGTAGGCAACACGGTAAAAACCTCCCAGTCCCACACTGTAAATGTGGTTGGTGTTAGGAAGGGCATCCAGCTGTAGAAAACCAGCCAGACAGTCCTATGCGAGCAAGACAACCACTCTTGCCTCAAGTGGGAAAACTCCCGTCCAAACCCATGCAAGCGTGGAACATGGACGTTAAACAATGATGATGATGATGATGATACACACACATCTTATCATCATCGTATTTATGTTTGTTTTTCCAGCCTTGCACGGGTTAGATGAGTCTTCGCCAATACAGCATTTTTTTTTCCTTTTGTCATCTCCTTTGTGAGGTTTACCATCCTGACTTCAGTTTTCACCTCTGCTTATGTCTTCCTTGGTCTTCTCCTGCAGCTTCCGTTCACTTGGAACTTCTGGCACTTCTCCCAATGGTTATCATCCATATAATTTATGTGTAGCTTTGATAAAGTGATGTTGGTGATGATGATATATAGACATAGACATGACTAGTTGATGGTCATGGTGAGAATGCCTTAGCTCAGAGGTCTCCTGGGTAAGGGATGATCTGGTGCTTGCTAAATAACAGATCTAGAGAGATAACAACCTCATGTAGCTTTTTGAGATATTGAACAAAAGACAAAGATTTGTGTGTATGTATGTATGAATGAGTTTGTGTATATATGTGTGTCTGTATGAATGTGTGTTTGTGTTTATGCATTTATGAGTGTACATACAGACAGATTCCATGGGTAGGTAGGGAAATAGGTATGCAAGTGCAGGGTTATCTCCTTACATTATCTACAATGGTGGCACATGGCACACACCCTCTTTTGGTATTAAAATCCTTCATTATAATACCTTTTCTTATCTATTACTGATCGTTTTGTCTGTCTTTCTAATGTTATGTGTGTATATAGATGTATATGTTCATATATGTGTCTGTGTGTATATATATATATATATATATATATATATATATATATATATATATATATATATATATATGTCATTTATGTTAGGTTGTTTACTAATGGTTTGGGTTGGTAAACGATGATGCATCAAATTAATTAAAGCACTCAACGTTATGAAAATCATCCATCGTAGATGTGGTATCCAGTGGTTAGTGGAGGAACGGAGTAAAGTATTCATTAGAACAACAACAGAAGGCCAGACTGGAAAATTTACTTTAGAATTTTAATTCCACGAAAGCACTATACATATTTCGATGGCCCAGTTCTATCATCTGATTATGATGCAAGACTAGGCGATTTCATCAGGTGTTATTTGCAGAATTATGTAACAGGATTACGTTGAACCCAAACATAGAATGGAAGATAGGAGATACAGAAAAAAAATAGAAGATAGAAAATAGGATTTCGGCACATCATGCTAATATGGTGCTATATTTATATAGCACCATATTAGCACCGAATATATATATTACATTCAAAGTTATAGATGTCATGTTTGAGATAATCTCATATATATATATATATATGATATATTTACATCTATCTCTAACTAAACACAGCCAACCGTCTACAATAAACTAAATGTGTGCAATTATGCAGCTGCAATCAACTGTTCAGTTTGATTGCAGCTGCATAATTGCAATTCGCCAGATTCATTGAGTGAGCTAGAAGCTGGCCGAGGTACGGTGTATTTATACCAGCGAGCTTCAAAGGTTGTGAGTTCAATTCTCAGACCGGGTGATGTGTTGTTTCCTTGAGCAAGACACTTTGCTCCAGTTTACTCAGCTGTAGAAATGAGATGATAAGGACTGGGGTCCCTATCATTCCACTGTAAAGTGGTCGTGGAGGTGCCACGGCAAAAAAGCACCCAGCACTCACTGTAAATGAGGTTGGTGTTAGGAAGGGCATCCAGCTGTAGAAATCAAGCCAGAATCAGTTCCCGTCCCACCCTTGCAAGCAGGGGAAAGCGGACGTAAAATGAAATGAAAATGAAATGAAAATATGGAGAAGGGGAAGGAGAGGAGTGTGTGTGTGTTTTATTACTCATTTTCGTTCTCTCTTTTTCTCACAAACACACTCTCCTTCTCTCTATCCTTTCCATCTCTATCTATCTAATTGTTATTGCCTCTGTTATTAGTACAAGGCTCAGACAACAACAAGAGGAGCAAGAACAACAAATATGCCTTGCCCTGGTGATAGCTGTGTTAGGATGGAAAAGGGTGGTAATAATTGTTTCTACTTTTGGCACAAGGCCAGCAATTATCCCAGTGCATTACTGGTACTTTATTTTATCGACCCTGTAAGGATGAAAGGCAAAGTTAACCTCGGCAGGATTTGAACTCATATCAGAAAGGGGCGTAACTCTGTGCTGCAAAGCCTGTTGTCTGACCCTCTACCGATACTGCCGATGATGGTGATGATAATGATCACCACCATCATTTGAGTTTTCATAGACCAAGTCAGTACTGAAAGGGATGGGGTCTGTTCTACCAACACAAGAGAAGTTGTCATGCCTTTGACACACATGGAGTGTTTTCTCAACCCTTTGTTTGGCAAGCATTCTATGGCTGGATGCCCTTCCTATCACCAACCACTTTACAGTGTGTTTATTGTGTACATCACCATCACTAGAGAGCTTGTGCAATTGACACAACTGAAGGGTTCTCTCAACTTTTTTTTAGGCATGGTTCCTACAATGGGGTGCCCCTTCTGTTACCAACCACTTTACAGAATGTACTCTTTGCATTTTCGTGGCTCTAACACTATAGAGGCTGTGTTTCTGTGGGGGTTGACTGGGAGATATAGGAGGAGATAAGTATGAAGTTATGGCATATATATAATTGTTTCTACTTTTGGCACAAGGCCAACAATTATCCCAGTGCATTACTGGTACTTTATTTTATCGACCCCGTAAGGATGAAAGGCAAAGTTAACCTCGGCGTGATTTGAACTCAGAATGGCAAGGGCCGTAACTCTTTGCTGCAAAGCATGGCGTCAGACTCTCTACTGATACTGCCATATGTGATTTGACAGAACTGAGTGGGAAAGGAAAAGAGGTGACTTTTGATAGCATGGCGTGGGGAGATGTGGTGATGAGAACACCTAGGCTAAGATAGTGGTAGGTGAATGGATTGTATGGTGGGGGTGATAATAACAATGATGATGATAATAGCTTCAGATTGTTTTCTGACAAGCCATAGGAAAAACAATTAATTATTGCAAGATAACAATGGTGTTTATCTCTGTGTGTTTGGGTGTGTATGTATATATGACTAATTCTTCAACTGTCTAGAGTGATGGTTATAATAATGATGTTGATGGTGGTGATGATGATGGTGTTAATGATGATGATGATGATGATAGTAATGAGGAAGAATGCTTATGATGGTGATTACTTGTGATAATGATGGTGGCGATGACACTGCTGATAGTAATGGTGATGATGAGTGTTAATGAGGATTTACAGATGATGTTGATAATGATGATAATATCTATGACATACAGATGCTGAGATTACTTTGATGCTAATTAGTGTTGTAATGGTGGTGTTAGTGGTGGCAGTAGTGTGGGTGATGGTGATAGTGAAGATAGTGGTGGTTGTCATGATAAATGTTTGTACATCTTGACAGTTTTTGTGCAGGGCAAAGGGGGTTGTATATGTCTGTGTTTATGTAAGCATGTATTTATGTGTGTAGGTTGTTTGTATATGATTGTGTATGTATTTGGGTGTATGTATATGTATATATGTGTGTATTTGAGTATATGTGTGTTAATAAACTAACAAAAATAGTAATTATTTCTGTACATCCACCCACTCATATCACTACATTCCATCATCCATCTACTATACTACTATGATGATGATGATGATGGTGGTGGTATTGATGGCAATGATGCTGGTGATGATGGTTGTGTTGTTAGTAGTAATGGCGATGGTATTGATAATGGGGCTAGTGTTGATAATGCTGGTGGTAGTGATGACAATGGTGTTGATATTGATAGTGGCCCTTTTTATAGTGATGCTGGTGATGGTGATGATGGCAATATTCTCAATGATGGTGATTGTTATAATGTTTGGGTTTGATTGAGAACAACACTGCCAATAAATACTAAATAATACCAATGCCATCACCACAAGTACATTTACCACTGCCACAACAATGCCACCACTATTAGCACAACTACCACCACAACAACAACAACACTACCACCATCAACATCACCACCACTACCACCACCACCACCAACATTGTCAATACCCCTACATAATCAACATCAACACAACCACCACCACCACATCTTGCCCATCTTTGATGTTTATGATGACCACTATGTATGTGTGTGTGTATGCATATGTATGTGTGTATGGGTGTGTGCTTGTGAATGGGGGAGTAGAAAGAAGAAGATTCTCTCCCTCTCCTAGAGAGAGAAAGAAAGGAGTGGAGAGGCTCTTTGATCTGTACCCCTTCACCTTTCTTTCCCCTATCCTAGAAGACACTAGAGAAGAATATAGTGGGGAGTAGTTAAGGATAGGAGTAGAGGAGGGAGAGAGCAGGGGAGAAACTCTTTGAATTACCTCCTCCTGTAACCCCCTTTCTCCCCAACTGTTTCTAGAAGACAAGAGAGGACCATAAAATGGGAGTGGGTAGTGGTGGTGGTGATGGTGTGTGTGTGTGGGTGGATTTCGAAGTTCTCTTTGGAAGATAAATCACAGAACAGAGACACACAGGAGTAGACAGATAGGTTGAGTATGGGTGTGTGTATGGAGGGGATGTGTTCTGTTACACCCCTTCCTCCACCAGTTATAGAAACCAGCTGCTAGGGAAGAAGGTGAGAAAAGAACAGCTATATATATATATATATATATATATATATATACACACATGTGTGTATATATATATATATATAGATATATATATATATATATATGATAATAATGGAGCTGCGGCCGTTGCAAATGGGTTACATATAAAAAAAGGGGGGGGGGAGTCCTTCATCAGTGACCCTCCAACCGTCCCAGGCATTTCATCGCTTTAAGGGCCATATGCCTCAGGTT
This sequence comes from Eledone cirrhosa, assembly GCA_964016885.1. Taxonomy (NCBI): domain Eukaryota; kingdom Metazoa; phylum Mollusca; class Cephalopoda; order Octopoda; family Eledonidae; genus Eledone; species Eledone cirrhosa. Next base: position 276,071,729 of record OZ024742.1, on the reverse strand, counting down.
GGTGCGAACAACGGCTAAAAAAAGTCGTTGGGACACGTAAATAAAGAGAACGTTAGGGTGAACAAACAAAATGGTTTAAGCAACAGAAAGTGAGAGGAAAGAGACAAGTCCCAGATTTCTATGAATATAAACTCGATAAAATCGTGAACTACTAGAGAATAAAGACCATCGGACCTGGTTGAAATGTGAGTAAGGAAGGAATTTCGCACAGGTCTAACGGGAGGAAGAAGAAGAAGGGGTCTGGTCTGCGAATTCGGTAAACATAAGTTTTGTGAAGACGCAGACGAGAGAGAGAGAGAAAAGAAATTCATACCGGCTTGGCCAAGAGTGCGCGAGAAAAGGAATCGGACAGGTCAAGCGGGAAGAAAGAGGAGAGGAGGAGAGGTAGTGACAGGGTATGAGTGAGTGAAAGTTGAGGAAGAGGCTAACAGAGAGAGAGACTGCTAGAAAGGGTAAAGATACAAAGAGAGAAACAGACGGGTGGCAGCAGAGGAAAAAAATGTGTAAATATGATAATAATGGAGCTGCGGCGTTGCAAATGGGTTACATATAAAAAAGGGGGGGAGTCCTTCATCAGTGACCCTCCAACCGTCCCAGGCATTTCATCGCTTTAAGGGCCATATGCCTCAGGTTGGTGCGAACAACGGCTAAAAAAAGTCGTTGGGACACGTAAATAAAGAGAAGGTTAGGGTGAACAAACAAAATGGTTTAAGCAACAGAAAGTGAGAGGAAAGAGACAAGTCCCAGATTTCTATGATACACACACATGTATGTGTGTGAATGAGCGGGACAGCTGAGCTCCTGCAGGTTCAACAGCTAGTTCCAGTCTGGAACTAGCAGGAGCTCAGCCATTGGGGTCCCAACTCATTCATATAACCATACTCTACTACCCCAAGTATCAAGTACTCTGGTGAGTAATGGTTTAACCAGTTTCTTACTGAATCCATCTTGATTTTCATATATATATACTGTCAACAACTGGCCCTCATGATCGCCTTCCAGTCAAAAACATTTTTTTCTCTGCTTTCTCTCCTTATAGCCTCTTGGATTATGTTTACCATTATTCCTTTATTATATAAATAGTATGCAATATACACCTGATGATGTCACCAGGATCTTACGTAACCTGGCCACTGAAATGTACATAGTGTTTGCTGAAATAAATCTTTGAAGGAATTTCACCAGTCCAGCCTCCTGTCATTTTACTCAACAATATTTATGTATATATATATATATATATATATATATAAAACATATCAAACATTAACAGGAGATAATTTGCAAAGAATGTAAGAACATATGATTACAAAAAGGCGGATTATCTGCTAATTTGGTCACTCACATAGCAGAAGCTATCAACTGCTTTTACGGAACCCTCTAAGAATTTGATAGAGCTTGTTTCCTGTGAACACTTGCTGCTTAATGCCCCTCTGCATAAAACCTACATTCTTTGATAGAATGTCTGAGATCCCACATCTTTTGTGCCATGGTAAAAGAGCACCTAGCCCTTCCTTTAAGGTAACAAGATCATTTTGGTGCCATGACAAAAAGCTCCTAGTCCACACTGTAAAATGGTTGTGTTGCTGACACAACAAAAAAAACCCAGGTTACATTTACCCTTTCATCCATTCAGTGTGGTGGAGCATTGATAAAACTGATGATTTGTTGTTATTTATAATGATAAACAGCTTTCACTGTAATTTCAATTAACCCTTTTCATACACACTTGGTTCTATGAAACAAAACAAACTGTTTTAAAGGGTTCTTATTTAAAATATAACCTTTCAACAAAATTTGATACAAGAATATTACAAATAGCATCTTAATAATAAAATATTCAATAATTTGAGTAAATCCTTTAAATTCCTCACTAATTAATTCAAATGTTGTATATTTTGTTACAATATATGGTCATGAAAGGGTTAAAGCGAGGTCTTTCATCATCATCATCATCATTCTCAGCCAATATCTATCCTCTGCAAATGAAGGCTTCATATTCCTACATTCATATACATTTAATTTTCATTAAGTTTCTGGTCTAGCAACTCATTTGTAAAGGCAATTGTAAGGTTGTGAGTATGCCAAAGCAGTTAGCTTCACCTCTCCATGCCACCAATTTTGTCTAAAGAGAAAGCAAAAATATATACAGCTTGAGTCAAGTGATATCACTGGCAAACAACTTGCTTCCTGGACATGTTGGTAGTTCATCACAGGATGGAACTCATTTTCTCCAGCTGAGTGGATTGGAGCATCATGAAATAAAGTGTCTTGCTCAAGGACCTAGACCTACAAGCCACCTAGTTCAAGAATTGAACCTATGACTTAATGATCATGAGCCCAGCAATCTAACCACAAGACCATGTGTTTTCACAATGACTGATACCAGTAAAGCAATAAAAGAATGTTTTTAGTGTTGCAAAATGACTAATGTGATGTGTATGTGTTTATGTGGTATGTGTTGGTGTGATGTGTATGTGCTGGTGTGATGTGTGTTATGCATGATGTGGTGTGTGTGTGTTTATGATGTGTATGACTGTTATAGTAGCAAGAGACTAATCTCTAAACAAATCACTCAACAAAACATGCCTGATAGTGTAATACTTGCTTTATGGCAGTGGTGGGGTGAAAGCATCTCTCTCTCTCTTTCACACACACAAACACTTACACAAACATACACCACACACACATACATTCACACACACATGCGCACACTGATATAGATGCTAACATAAGAATGGGGAGGCATATTTTATGGCAGAGGTGGGGATATCACACTCACACATATGACTGTGGAGTTTATGTGTATGTAAACATGTTCCCTACCCTCACTTACACAGGTATATACTAAGTGTGTTATATAACACACTGATACATTTTCATTGCACCTGTTCACACCTTTCACTAAACTGCATATACAAGCACACACACACACACACACACACACACACAACCCCATTTCTTCCCTCTCCCTCACTTCTTTCTCTTTCCCTACTTACAAGCACACTTACATACAATGGTGATGATGGTGGTGATAGTGTTGGTGATGATAGCAATAGTCATGGTGATGATAATGATGATGACTATGGTAGTGGTGGTGGTGGTGGTGGGATAACAATGATGGTAATGATTGTAATGATGTTTGTGATGATTGTTGTTGTGGTGGTGGTGGTGGTGATGATAGTAATAGTTTAGTCATGGTGATGATAATGATGATGACTATGGTAGTGGTGGTGGGATAATGATGATGGTAATGATAGTAATGATGTTCGTGATGATTGTTGTTGTTGTGATGGTAGTGGTATTGATAGTGTTGGTGATGATAATGATGATTACTATGGTAGTGGAAGCACTACATCGATTATGACGATGAGTGTGAGTGTTCCAGTTGATCCGATCAATGGAACAGCCTGCTTGTGTAATTAACATGCAAGTGGCTGAGCATTCCACAGACACATGTACCCTTTATGTAGTTCTCAGGGAGATTCAGTGTGACACAGTGTGTGACAAGGCTGGTCCATCGAACTACAGGTACAACTCATTTTTACTAGCTGAGTGGACTGAAGCAATGTGAAATAAAGTGCCTTGCTCAAGGACACAACACGCCACCAGGAATCGAACTCACGACCTTTTGATTGTGAGCTGATTACGCTAACCTAACCGCAAAGCCATGCGTCTTCACATACTATGGTAGTGGTGGTGGGATAATGATGATGGTAATGACTGATGATTATTGTGGTTGTGGTGGTGGTGGTGACATTGTTAGAACTGTGATTTACTGTTTTAATATCAGCTTCAATTACCACCATCACTGCTACTCTATCATCCATACTGCCAACTCCCTCCTCTCCAACTAACCTACCAACCACCTCTCCTACCCATGACTATCCTGTCTTTATCTAGGACTACATCATTTAAAGTGTTCTTCCTTTTTAAGATATTTGATAAGCCATATTTCAGATAGTCCATATTATGAGCTGCATGTCATATGGTCCACATTATGATATATCTCATGTGGTCCACATTGAGCCATATTTCATGTGGCCTACATTATGATGAGCCTTATCTCATGTGGTCCACATTATGATGAGCCAGATCTCATGATGTAGCTCACTGATTTGATTATTTCCAGCATGTTGAGTGATGCAAGTCTGTTAGTATAATGTGGGGTAGTGTAGTGCTATATGGTATGGTGTAGTGTGGTGTCGTCTGGTATAGTGTGGTGTGTTGAGATTTGCTGTAATGATGTGTGGTGTGGTGTGGTGTGTTGAGGTGTACTGTAGTGGTGTGGGATTTGGTGTGGTGTAGTGATGTGATGTGATATGGTGTGGTGATGTGTGATGTGGTGTAGTTTATTTTGGTGTGCTGTAGCGTGGTGTAGTGATATGATGTACTGTGGTGTAGTGTGATGCGTTGAGTTGTGGTGTGGTGTAGTGTTGTGTGGTGTAATGGTGTAAGGGTATGGTGTTTTGTGGTGTTGTGTAATCTTGTGTGGTGTGGTGTAGTGATGTGTGGTGTTGTGGTGTACTGTGATATGGTGTGATATCATGTGGTATAATGTGATGTTGTGTGGTATGGTGTTGTGTAGTGTGGTGTAGTGTAGTATTTTGAGGTGTGGTGTAGTGTGCTGCAGAGTCTGTTAGTAGAGGAATGGTAGTGTGTAACACTAACAGTACAACTCACTTTATTTGCCATCTGTTTTCATAACAAACTGCTGCATAAATACATTGCTTTATAGATTGTAACAATGTGTGTGTATCATCATTATCATCATTGCCATTTTACATCTGCTGTTCCACGCTAGAATAGTTTGGAGGGGTTCTTTTCAGTACAGCATCTTTCAACTTGTGTGTTACTTTGGCGTCTCTGTGAGTTTCAGCGATTTGAGATCAGTTCTCACCACTTCTATTCAGGTCTTCTTTTGTTTTCCTCTACTGTGGCTTTCCCTCCACTGGGGTTACTTGGCACTTCTTCACCCAGTGATCATCATCCATACGCATCCCATGTCTTTTCCAACACAGTCTTCTCTCCAACACACTACATCTGATTCCTCTTATACCTAGTTTCTCTTTCAGTTCATCCATGCTTTGTCATTCTTCCACATCAATATTGCACATCCATTAAAGCATGCTTGCCTCTTTTCTCTCCAGCCTTTACATAAACTGTGTTCACTGTCCATATCTCACTACCATGCACACTTCGCACACGGGCATTATACAGCCAACTTTTCGTCTGTAAGGAGAAACCTTTTGTTGTCTGTTGAGTATCAGTGGGAGTAGCTCTCTAAACTTCTTCCACCTCGTCCTTATTCTAGCTACTATGCTCTCTGAGTACCCTCCTCCACTGCTAATTATATGACCTAGGTAGCTATTGACTACTTCTATGAATCCTTCCAGGGATTGGAAATGATTTATATTTTTATTTTATTATTGTTGGCACCCTTACTATCATTTGTCCCTGAACATTTACTACATACAAAGTCTTCCTTTCCTGTTAGTCTGCCTGTTATCCCACTACCCATCATGTGTCCCCAAGATTTGCATTGTGTACATCCTATAAAGTATATATACTTACACATAATGTTAGGCATGATATATAGATTTTAACAATGAATATAATTAATATCAACATGTTGGTATGTGTGTATGTGCATCTCTCGCTCTCTCTTTATATATATATATATATATATATATATATATATATATATATATATATATATCTGTGTGTGTGTGTATGTGTGTGTGAATATGGTTGGCATTAGAAAGGGCATCCAGTTGTAGAAACCAAGCTAGAAACAGTTCTGTATGAGACAAGTCATCTGACCTGACTTGTCTCACAACTGGGCCAACTCGTCTAATCCATGCTAGTGTGGAAAAATGGATGTTAAACAATGATGATGATATATGTATATATGTATGTTTATAAATGTGTGTGTGTATGTGGTAATAACTTGATAGAAATATCCAAAGTATAGAGCAATTCAAGTCCATAGGGCGAGTTTTAATATATTATTGTTAAGGCCAGTACTACATTGAAGCCATACCAGGCGTGTATCTTTTGTTGGTTAGGAGGACCAACTTTTCAACCTGTGCCAGGGGAAGAAACATTCTTAACTAGATTTTTAAAGACTATAAGGGGATGGCATGAGCTTTTAGGTATGTATCTAAGGTTTTCACCAGGCTTATGGAAGAGTTTATACATGTACGTGCATAGGTCGAGGTTAAAGTCTAAGAAGTTGACTCTAGTTTCCCTTGGCACGGGCTGGTAAGTTGGTCCTCCTAACCAATGAAACATACCTTCCTGGTATGATTCCATTGTAGTACTGGTCTTAACAATAATATATTCAAACTTGCCCTACAGACTTAAATTGCTCTATACTTTGGATATTTCTACCAAGTTTCATTTAACAGATAGCTTTTACGTATCAGCAAAAGAAATCACTGAAATAACTTTATTACCACATATATAAACATACACACACTCACACACACATGTGTATGTTGCAAACTGTGCTGAGTATCTATCACATGCCAACACCGCCACCAATACTAACACAACCACCAACACAAACACTGCGACCAACACTAACACTGCCACCATCAACATCACCAACAACAACACCACTACCACTATGCTGTTCTTTCCTACATTCCACTTTGCTTGTCTCATCTTACATCATCTGTATTACATATGTGTATATTTATGTATCTTCTATACACACATATATGTATATCATCATTTTACGTCCGCTTTTCCCTGCTTGCAAGGGTGGGACGGGAACTGATTCTGGCTTGATTTCTACAGCTGGATGCCCTTCCTAACACCAACCTCATTTACAGTGAGTGCTGGGTGCTTTTTTGCTGTGGCACCTCCACGTCCACTTTGCAGTGGAATGATATGGACCCCAGTCCTATCATCTCATTTCTACAGCTGAGTAAACTGGAGCAATGTGAAATAAAGTGTCTTGCTCAAGGAAACAACACATCACCTGGTCTGAGAATTGAACTCACAACCTTTCGGTTGCAAGCTCAATGCTCTAACCACTAAGCCATGTGCCTCCTCCTGCATACCACAGCCAGAAATAAATTTCAAAGCATATTACTTGATGCTTTCGACAGTAAGGAAGAGCATCTAGAATTGGACAATATAGAGGGACAGTGGAAATTTCTGAAAGCAAACCTGCTGTTGGCGACAGACGAGGTCTGTGGCTGGAGCAGGCCTGTAGGCAGGAGGAGAGTAACATGGTGGTGGAACAATAGGGTGGAGGGGTCAATTAAGGCCAAAAAGCAGGCTTGGAAAGTATGGCGGGATGGGGGAAGTAGAGTAGACTATCAAGTGGCCAGGAGGGAAGCTAGGAGAGAAGTGTACTTAGCAAGAAGGGAAGCTGAGGAAAGAAAGTTCAAGCATGTTCTACAACGCGATGACCAAAAACGTGAGGTGTTCAGGATTGCCAGGCAATGCGTCAAGGAAAACCGTGATATTGTCGGGGAGAAGTGTGTACTTAACGATGATGGCATACTTGCCATCACCGACACTGATAAGAAGGTAGCTTGGAAGTGTCACTATGAAAGGCTACTAAATGAGGAGAATAAATGGGAGAAAGACAGTCTCCCCCATATCGACCCGATAGAGGGACCAGCAGTGTTAGTCGAGGGGAGTATAATAAGTAAGGCAATCAAGGATATGAAGACTGGTAAGGCGGCTGGGCCTTCGGAAATAGTTGCTGAGATGCTGAAGGCATCTGGCACGGTGGGACACACCATGGTCACCCGCATAGTTAACCAAGTCGTACAGAATGGGGTTGTTCCGAAGGACTGGCATAGCAGCATCATCGTTAACTGTTATAAGGGTAAAGGAGACGCCCTAGATAGGAGTAACTATAGAGGCATTAAATTAATCGACCAGGTCATGAAGGTCACGGAAAAAGTAATAGCGCAACTAATCAGAGAGAGAATTGATCTAGATGAAATGCAGTTCGGGTTTGTGTCAGGCAAAAGCACCACAGACGCTCTTTTCATAGTACGGCAACTACAGGAGAAGTACCTAGCTAAAGGTAAACCCCTCTACTTAGCTTTTGTCGACCTGGAGAAAGCCTTCGACAGAGTCCCCCGCTCCATTATCTGGTGGGCTCTTAGAAAACTAGGCGTTGACGAATGGCTTGTGAGGGCTATACAAGCCATGTATAAAGAAACAGTCAGCAAGGTTAGAATTAACAACGAATATAGTGAAGAGTTTAGCGTAAAAGTTGGCGTCCATCAGGGCTCTGTTCTCAGCCCCCTACTATTTATTATTGCCCTTCAGGCTATAACAGAGGAGTTCAAGACAGGCTGCCCATGGGAACTCCTATACGCAGACGACCTGACACTCATAGCGGAATCAATGGCCGAGCTAGAGAAGAAATTCCAAACATGGAAGCACGGCCTAGAGTCAAAAGGACTTAAAATTAACCTGGCTAAGACCAAAGTTCTAGTTTGTAGGAAAGAAAAGAAGGCGGCGGTCCCTTCTGGGAAATGGTCGTGCTCGGTATGTAGGAAAGGCGTAGGTAGAAACTCCATCTTATGTCCTAAATGCAAAGTATGGGTGCATAAAAGATGTAGTGGGATCACAGGTAAGCTAACTAAGAACATAGACTTTACATGTGGCCGGTGTTCTGGTGCAATAAGTAGCAGCAAGTGCCCACAAAATACTAGCTCTTTCAATTGCGCAGAGGGTTCTATAGAAATAGTGGACAGCTTCCGTTACCTGGGCGATAAAATCAGCAGTGGGGGAGGGTGCTCTGAAAGTACTGTAGCTAGAGTCAGAACTGGTTGGAAAAAGTTCAGAGAGCTTATACCACTATTAGCTGCTAAAGGGTTCTCCCTAAAAATGAAAGGCAGGTTGTACGATGCCTGCATACGAACAGCAATGTTGCATGGTAGTGAGACCTGGGCATTGTGTGCAGAGGATATACGCAGACTAGAGAGGAACGAAGCTTGCATGCTCCGCTGGATGTGTAACAGTAATATACGTGAACGGCAAAGCATAAACGAACTAAGGAAAAAATTAGAGATAAGAGGGATCAGATGTTGTTTACTCGAGAGAAGGCTGCGTTGGTATGGACACGTGATGCGCATGAAAGTCGATAGCTGTATTACAAAGTGCAGGGCAATAAAGATAGACGGTAGCCACGGAATAGGCAGACCTAGAAAAACATGGGATGAGTTGATAAACTCCGACCTCACACACTTACACCTCTCCAAGACAATGTCACTGGACCGTGACCTTTGGCGGTACTCAGTAACAGAGAAGACCCGCCTTGCCAGTAGGCATCTCTAACAAACTACACCCCGTCCCGCCACCACCCCCACCCCATCCACACCACCCCGTTCTATGTAAAGTTATGTTGGTGCCGCGCCATCCAGGCCGAAACAAATGAGATCGTGTAGGTGTCACGACAAAAAAACACACAGTCCACGCTGTAATGTGGCCGTGTAGGCAACACGGTAAAAACCTCCCAGACCCACACTGTAAATGTGGTTGGTGTTAGGAAGGGCATCCAACTGTAGAAAACCTGCCAGACAGTCCTATGCGAGCAAGACAATCACTCTTGCCTCAAGTGGGACTACCCCCGTCCAAACCCATGCAAGCGTGGAACACGGACGTTAAACGTTGATGATGATGATGATGCATATGGTATGCACATATATAAATATGTACATATATATATGTGTGTGTGTGTAATATCTATTTTCCATGCTTGCATGGGTTAGACAGGATATCATGTTATGATGCCAGACACGTCAGGTAGCCTCATCTTGTTCACTTGCCCTTTTTAATGTTTTGTGGCACCTGCACAACCATTTTACAGGGTGGAATGGGTGCTTTTTAGTTGTGACACCAGTACTACCACCTTACAGGGTGGACTGGATGCTTTTTGTTGTGGCCTCAATATGACCACCTTACAGAGACAATAGGTGTATTTTTGTTGTGACTTTATAAATATATTCTTATTTGCAAAATGACTCGTTTTAGATAATTACTTTAAAATAATATTTCCATGCTCGCTGAACATATTAATCATGCCTTGATTCCCCCTCATCCAGTTATTGCTATTGTCAACTCTCTGCATAAATTATTCAATTCAACCAGTATTATAGATGACAGTCTCAACCATAGAGAACTAACTCTACATGAGATTCTTGTTGACCTGTAATGTAATTTGTAGGATTGTTACTTGTAAAATCTCACCATATGTTCCATATCCTAAGGCAACAACATTTTTCATAAGATCTTTTCCTTAACTTAACTATATTTGTATTTATCTCATAATTTAACTTAATCCCATAATTAGTTTATTTAGGGTAAACATTTCACCATTGTTTGCCATGTGTAGATTTTTATAAAACCTACATAGTTTTGTCATGTGCTAAGTCTCAATCCTATATTTTTATCCTAGATTTTTTTGGATTTTCTTATTCACCAAATTGACCCATATTAAATCATCTTAAAGTAGTACCTCCATGTTGTGCCCTCTCAACACACTAACATGTCATCTCAATCCTCAAACTATCTACATAAATCCAATGAAAAGTAAGTTTAGAAAGATTGTAGAAATGTTAGAGAGGAAGCATGTAGACCAGGCATGGGCAACATTTTTCAGGTAATCATGAAATTAAGTGTGCCATTCAGAAAGCTAAACATACCGCAGTTTACCCATAACTAGTGTAGATGTATGCGGTCAGCAAGAAGTAAGATGGATACGAGTTTTGACTAGACTGATCATGGACATAAGACATTGCAACAAGTTTTTATGGGCAGTGATGGTGTAGGAGGTGTTGGACTAGTAGAGAAATGGACAGAGAAGGTAATTGAGGTAGATAGAGTGTGTAATAGGATAATTGACCTTAGGCTAGTCTTGGGTAATACAACATCTACAATAATCTCTGTATATGTGCCACAAGCAGATGAACAGAAGAAAGATTTCTATAAAGTTCTTTTGCAGACTACCCCAATAATGAATGATGTGCTTCATACATGAATGATACTGCAACATCATGCAACACAATCCTACTCAATGCTAACTGTAGTAAAATATTTACAGAGTATTTCATCAATGAGATTGGTAGAGCATTGGCAAAAATTGAAAAAAAAAAAAAAATTCAGAACCATCAACAAAAGTTTATGTTCAGCAACTAACGATCATCAAATTATTCAATGAAGACAACAAATTTATTGATATATCCCACAAATTAATTATGGTCATACACAAAAATTAATACAGCTAACATTAGACAATGGATAATCAGGTCAGTCAATAAAAACCTAAAAAAAAAGTTGAATATAATATAGATATGTGTGTTTGTGGGGGGTGTATGTGTGTGTGTGTATGTATATATATATATGAATTCGTATGTTCACTATAGCAGCCTCTCTCATGATAAACTATTCTCATAATTGTTTCTACTTTAGGCACAAGGCCAGCAATTACCCAGTACATTACTGGTACTTTATTTTATCGACCCCGTAAGGATGAAAGGCAAAGTCAACCTCGGCGGGATTTGAACTCAGATCGTAAAGGGACGTAACTATGCTGGAAAGCATGGCATCCGACCCTCTACCGATACTGCCATCATAATAAGGAAAATAATAATAGAGATTAGCCCCTTACCCCTCCAGATCCCTCCCTCTCTTTTTTTTTCATACTGTTAAACAATAAGCCAGGTGAGTCATAAAATGCATTCCTCTTCATCCCCTTCTCCTATGCTTTATTGATGAAAACCAGTTTATTTTATTGTATTATATAATCAGGTGTGAAGAAAACTGGCTTATTATAGCCCCCCCTCCTCCCTATTTCCCTCCCTTCCTCACAGTAACAAAAGAGGATATAAAGCACCACCACACTGATCATCCTTATTTTATTACTTCAAATTTTGTAGATGGAAGAAAGCCTGTCATACTATCATCATCATTTTCCCATCTTGACATGGGTTACACAGTTGGATCATCATTATCATCAGTTTTTATGTCTGCTTCCATGGTTTGGATCAATATTTTTGGCTGGATGTTTCTGGTTGGATGCCCTTCCTATCACCAACCACTTTACAGCGTAGACTGGGTGCATTATTTGTGCCACCAGCACTAGAGAGGTTGTCTTACTAGATTCAAGCGTCCTCTCCACCACTTATGAGTTTTTATTTAAGCATCTACTCTCCTAGATGGGTTGCCTTCACTATGGCTTATAGAGCCCATGTCTGCCCCGTGCAGTCGTTTTTTAATTGGAGTCTACCCTCCTGAATGGGTAAGCTTCACTACAGCTTTCAGAGTCCACTTCTGCCCCATGCAGTCATTTTTAATTGAATTCACTGCTCTCCTAAACAAGTTGCCTTCACTACAGCTTGCGGAGTCCACATCTGCCCCGGAATTCATTTGTAATTGGAGTTTCTCCAATCCTAGATGATTTACCATCTTGGATGTGTGTGTGTATGTATATATATATATATATATATATATATATTGTTATACTTGGGGAGGGTCGTATTGTTGTAATATTGCCAGAAATAATAACAGAACACACTCACTGTTTGGTTGGTTTTCGCATCTGTATCTTTTATATCTCCATAGTTAATTCATTTGGCCATCAATGTTTATCATTGACTGACCAACGGTCAAAAATGCAGATATAAATATATATATATAGTCTAACAAAGTTCTTTCGTTGCACATCTGCAACTTCATCAGTGGTACTATTATCATGTTTCCCATTATTGTATTGTATTGTATTGTAAACACCATTTTTATTTTATCTATTTATTTATTTATTTTTGTCTCCGTCTCTGCACATGCGTTTGTGTGTGTGTGTATAGTGCTTGGTGTGTGTGTAACGTAAACTTATGTAAAAAGCTGTCTGATGAGAACATGGCATTGTGTATGTGGAATCGTGTGGCCACTGTCGTCATCAAAATATGTATCACAGCCTTATCAATAAAGGACTTTAACATCTGAAACTACTTAGCATTTTCTTATTCTATATATATAGAAAGAGAGTGTGTGTGTGTGGGGGGGGGGGGGGGGTAGCGAGATATGTATGAATGCATATATGCATGTCTGTGTTTTCTGTTTGTTGTCCTGTAACTTAGCAGTTTGACAAAAAGAGATCATTAAAATAAGGTGGTGTTCTAGTAAAAGACTAAAAGGATATTTGTAGATATTTGAAGAAAAAATAAAACAGATTATGTTTAAATGTGCAGGATTGTGTTTGAAACAGTTAGAAAGCTCCTTTTAACCATTTTGATACAAAACCACTTGAAACCACCACTGGTTCTAGGATACAGACCTGTTTGTTTTTAAATGTTTAAATTTATCTAAAAACCTTATGTCATAATTTTATGTAAGAACTTTCGTTGTTTTCAAATTCCTTTTAAAATTATAGGCAGTGTCTTTTATTAGAAATATGGCAATGAAAGGATTAAAGCAGTGCTGCATAAATCAAATATTTACTGTCATCATCCCATATTATTATTAGTTGTTGCTAGGAAACAATGGAGAAGGAGGGAAATGTTGCAGTTTTTTAGTGTTATCTTACTAACCAAGTGGGCAAACAGATGGTGTAGTGTTACAAGTGGTCTACACACACACCCAAAACCTGCTAATTGAGCATTGATTTCTAAAGTGGTTGTGGTGGTTATGGTGATGGTGATAATGATGATGATAGTAGTGGTGAAGGTGATAGTGATTATAGTGATGATGGTGGCAGTAGTAATGTTGGTGGTGATGATGATGGTGGTGGTAGTGGTGGCAGTGCCAGTGATGTTTATAATGATGGTAGCTGTGGTGTTGGTTAAAATGAAATTGATATAGGTGCTGGGAATGATGATGGTAGTGATGAGGATGGTGGAAGATAATGGTAAAGATGGGGATGATAATGTTGGTGGGTATGGTGGAGATGGCCAAACTTGATATAGGGATGTCACTCATTGATATAAAGCTCCACTCTACTCCAGTTACATTTCCTCTGGTAACCACATCTCTATATAGTTGCCATGGTGATAGATATGGATGGTTAGATATGCTTGAAGGAAGCATGGTAAAAACACACAACACATGTTGCATATACTGATCATGCACACACACACACACAGGTGCACATACAAATAACCTTGGCTTTTTATTCAATACATATATATATATATATATATATATATATATGTGTGTGTGTGTGTGTGTGTATTTATATATCTATATCTATATATATATCTATATATATATATAAACCAAGTCATACAGAATGGGGTCGTTCCGAAGGACTGGCGTAGCAGCATCATCATTAACTGCTACAAGGGTAAGGGAGATGCCCTAGATAGGGGTAACTATAGAGGCATTAAATTAATCGACCAGGTCATGAAGGTCACAGAAAAAGTAATAGCGCAACTAATCAGTGAGCGAATTGACCTAGATGAAATGCAGTTCGGGTTTGTGTCAGGTAAAAGTACCACAGACGCTCTTTTCATTGTATGACAACTACAGGAGAAGTACCTAGCTAAAAGTAAACCCCTATACTTAGCTTTTGTCGACTTGGAGAAAGCCTTCGACAGAGTCCCCCGCTCCATTATCTGGTGGGCTCTTAGAAAACTAGGTGTTGATGAATGGCTTGTGAGAGCTATACAAGCCATGTATAAAGAAACAGTCAGCAAGGTTAGAATTAACAACGAATATAGTGAAGAGTTTAGCGTAAAAGTTGGTGTTCATCAGGGCTCCGTCCTTAGCCCCCTCCTATTTATTATTGCCCTTCAGGCTATAACAGAGGAGTTCAAGACCGGCTGCCCATGGGAACTCCTATATCCAGATGATCTATCGCTCATAGCTGAATCAATGGCCGAACTAGAGAAGAAATTCCAAATATGGAAGCATGGCCTAGAATCAAAAGGCCTTAAAATTAACCTGTCGAAGACTAAAGTTCTAGTTTGTAGGAAGGAAAATAGTGCACCAGTCCCATCTGGGAAATGGCCATGCTCAGTGTGTAGGAAAGGAGTAGGCAGAAACTCCATTTTATGTCCCAAATGCAAAGTATGGGTGCATAAAAGATGTAGTGGGATCACAGGTAAGCTAACTAAGAATTTTATATGTGGCTTGTGCTCTGGTGCAATAAGTAACAGCAAGTGCCCAAAAAATACTAGCTCATTCTATTGCACAGATGGTTCTATAGAAATAGTGGACACCTTCCGTTACCTAGGTGACAAAATCAGCAGTGGTGGAGGATGTTCTGAAAGTACAGTAGCTAGAGTCAGAACTGGATGGAAAAAGTTCAGAGAGCTTATACCACTATTAGCCGCTAAAGGGTTCTCTCTAAAAATGAAAGGCAGGCTGTATGATGCCTGCATACGAACAGCAATGTTGTATGGCAATGAGATCTGGGCATTGTGTGCAGAGGATCTGCGCAGACAGGAGAGGAATGAAGCTTGCATGCTCCGCTGGATGTGTAATAGTAATATACGTGAACGGCAAAGCATAAACGAACTAAGGGAGAAATTAGGAATAAGAGGGATCAGATGCTCTTTACTCGAGAGAAGACTACGTTGGTATGGTCACGTGATGCGCATGAAAGACGACAGCTGCATAAAAAAGTGCAGGGCGATAAAAATAGACAGTAGCCACGGAGTAGGCAGACCCAGAAAAACCTGGGACGACTTGATAAATTCCGACCTCACACACATACACCTCTCTAAGACAATGTCACTGGACCGAGATCTTTGGCGCTACACAGTAATACAGAAGACCCGCCTTGCCTAAGTACAAAGCGAAACCTACAGTCAGTAGGCACCTCTAACAAAAATACACCCCGGCCCCACTACCCCCACCCCATCCACACCACCCCTTCCAATGTAAGATGGACGTTAAACGATGATGATGATGATATCCCTTTGTTTGCTGAAAAAAAAGAAGTGACATAGGCACTACTTTAAAACAATAGCGTAAGGTCTTCAAAATGCTTTTAATTAAGCATACAGTGTATTGCAAAATACATTATATATACATTCATATATATATATATAAAATTGCTTGTTTGTTGGTCTGTTTGTTACCAATGCACTCAAAAACTCAGGAAACTAATCATGTTCAAACTCAGCTATAAGTTGTCCTCAAACTTGGACCTATATTGTTTTAAGGGACAGGAGGTAATCCTTATTCAACTAAAATTTTACTCCACTGTTAAAATGGAAATTAATGCAGTATATGTGTGTCATATGGTGTTGTTAGTGTGTTAGCAGGTGTGTTCACCTCTTTCTCTCTTGTTAATTGATTTAATTGGAAGAGACAGGAGATACCTTATACATGGTCAACACACTCTCTCTCTCTCTCTCTCTTTATATATATATACACATACATACAGAGTGTCGCCAAAAATTGTATACACACTTCAACAGCATCCTAATAAATATTGCCTATACAGAAAATCAAAGTGTGTATACATTTTGGAGGACACCTGTATATATATATATATATATAGAGAGAGAGAGAGAGAATATTTGTGTGTCTTATGACACATACTGCATTAACTTCCATTTATTTTTGTAAACAACAAACAAAACTAATGGTCAGGTCAAATTTTTGGTGAATAGACCTTCATTTGGAAGAAAGTCTCATAAAGCTAAGGTTATGAATCTGACTGGATTTAACTTCCAAATCATGCAAAAACAATTCCTTTGTCAGAAAATGGAAAGATTTGGCTGGTATTTCTAGCATGTTGAGCTACCACGTAGCTGTTGAAATTTTACTGTAGCTGCCTCCTTTCCGAAAAATATCCGTATCCAGTTCGAAAAATAGAAGGCTTAAGTTAGGTTTAGGGTTAGGGAATCCCACAAAATAAAACTCCATAGGAGGGGAAAAGTCTGAGGGTCAGCCCTCTCTTCTCTTTCCCTTTTCTGCGGAAAAAAATCATTTGCAGCTTAGTCAGAGTTGATATTAATTGATAGCTCACAAACAAACCAAGGAAAAATAATTATTTCCAACAAAAATCGAGTGGGTGTTCTAAAAATTCACCGAATTTTTATCATAATTTACTTTTATGGGTTTTCTATTTCAAATTTATTATTGTTGTTGATCTCATAGAATTTGTTATGATAAAATATTAGAATCACTAATCACAATAAATATTAAGAAAATATATATATATATAAGTTTTGCATAAAATTTCATTATTTTCTTTAATCCAGGCAATGCCAGGTACTTCTACTAGTGTATATATATATATATATATATATATATATATATATATATATATATATATATATATATATATATATATATATACATTTATATATACATACATTACTGCAGTCCCTATCATTCCACTGCAAAGTGGTTGTGGAGGTGCCACGGCAAAAAAGCACCCAGCACTCACTGTAAATGAAGCAAGCAGGGAAAAGCGGACGTAAAATGATGATGATGATGATTTTATATATACATACCATGATTCTGCCCTCCCCTACAGAGCCAAAATGGCCTATATACAGAATTAGATCTGCTGGATGTGCATCAGATGTAGCGAGGGTAGCAACAATCATACCAATACAGTGGAATTGCAGAGAGTTCTCACCAAGAATAACTATCCTACTTCTCTCACCAAACATCGAAATGTCAAGGCAACAACACTTAAAAGAACAAGGAACATGTGTCTCTAGTGGTAATATATGCTACCTAAAGCTGCCACATTTCACTTAGAAGACAATTGGTACCATTAGACAAGTCATCCATAAGGAAGGCCTGAATATACAGCTGGCACACTCAGGACCTTTATTGAGGAAACAACTCTACAGACATTGACCTGCATATAATGATTTGTGCACACTTCCTAGCTGTCTCATCAACAATGTGTGTCTAAGAGTGTATGTGGACTACAAGGTCACATCTAAACAATGTAGCTCCTTGTACATTGGAAACACCAACCAGATGCTTCATATATGGATCAAGGAACACATGACAATGAGAGTTTCTTCTGTCAAACATCTTGACAGATGTCACAGCTGAGACATTGAGGGCACCATAGAGGTGACAGAAAGGAAGGTGGGAAATTCAAGAATCAAAGAGGATATTACCATCAACAAGAAAAAGCCACAGATAAATAATAGACTGAAAATGTATGAAGTGGATTGGCTAATATAACGTCTCCGCGCATGCATATTTTAGACACTTAGATCAGTTAAAGAACACATCAATCGTTCACTTTTGTTTTGAATCCATTTTCGTTTTACATTTGAAAAGGAGGTATAAGACCTGAAATATCCTATTGAAATATACATCCCTTTCCCTTTATATATTTCTACCACATTGTACTGGCTTTCTGAAACTTATCAGTCATTTATTACATATCTCACATTATGCTTCATATTAGCTATTTGTGTGTGCGTGTGTGTGTGTGTGTGTGTATGTGTGTGTGTGGGTGTCTGTGTGTGTGATGTGGTGTGGTGTGTGTGTGTTTAAATGGCGTTAGGAAGAGTATCCAGCTGTAGAAACGAAGTCAGAAACAGTTTTGTATGACCAAGGCACTGTCATCTGATCTGATTTGTCTCGCAATGGGACAACTCGTCTAACCCATGCTAGTGTAGAAAAATGGATGTTAAATGGTGATGATAATGATATATATATATATATTATCACCATCATCATCATATTAACATCTAGGGTTGGATGTGCCTACATATACCAAGTCAGTACTGAAGAAGGGCTACTGATGTCCTGAATAGGCCAGGGATCTGCATCTTGCTTATGTATAGTCTCACGTTCTACTGAGTGCACAGGAGAGGTTTTCATATCTTTGACACAACTAAATGTCCTCCCAACCCTTTGTTTGTCAAACTTTCTATGGCTGGATGCCATAGAAACCCTAACCTTAACTCCCTCTTAATACCAACCACTTTACAGCATGTACAGGTGTGTTTGTCATATAGATCAACACTCCTCTCGACCCACCATTTTCTCCCCCCCCCCTCCTCCCCCCTTCTCTCCCTCCCTCTCTGTTCTATGTCATAGGTGTCAAGAAGGATTTCTCTAAATATCTTACCTACAGAGAGTTCTCTCAGCTTCTGTCTTTTTCCTCCAGACTAGCTTTTGTCTCTTGGTCCAGCCAACCCTTACTTTAAGGTCACTGATAACTAATCAATGTTGGTAGGTACATTATTTCCCAGGAAAGGATTTGGCATTTACAACCGTTTACCTGTCTTGTTTCTGGTGAGGAAGAAGTCTATTCGGCTTGTATGCCCCCTTGACTCTACAGGATTAGAACTGTCCCATTTGTAAGAAATCTTTGAAGTATATATATGAAGAGTTTGTAAGAGCTTCCTACTCAGGAACAACCTACATACAACTGACCCTGTGAGAAACAGTCCTCTTCTAGATAGAGACCGACAATCTGCAGTGTTTGACCTTGGGGCTTGTTAGTCATTGCATAGCTGACTCTAACTAATAATTGCAATCATTTAGAATGAAGGGGAACATCTGTTGGTATTAGCAGTATTCTAGGTATAAGTATGATGTCTTCCTTACCATATCCAGAGAGGATTTTGGCTTCAAAAATGTGAGGCTGTAGTTCAGTCACAACCACACATGTCCCATTTCACAATCTTGGCTAATCAGGTTTCTGGGAAGTATGATGACTGCAATCTTTTTCAATTCAAGGTTGTGTGGCAGCAAACAAAACAGTTATAATGAATATCTTCATCCTCGTTGACAACTTTATAGGTCTAGCTAGAACTATAAATCCAAGGATCATTTGTGAGAGATTTTTGTGGATGGCATTTACTGGAATGGTGGATTTCAAAATTATGGAACATTTGATTAATTAAGCTATCAACGCTTTCAACAACAGTACAACATGATGAAGGATCATATGTATGTGTATATATGTTGATTTACTTGAGACTAATCTACCACAAACTATAAGTTGTTACTTTGTTTCCTTGTTTTTATTGATATGAAATGAAGAGTGGAACAAGTGGTTGTGGTGTGTGGAGGTGATGGTGTTGGTGTTTGTGGTGATAGTGTCTGTGATGATGGCTGTGGTGATAGTTTTTGTGATGGCCGTGCTGATGGTGATAGTGGTGCTAGTTTGTGGCACATAGAATACCTGTAGATCTGAGAAAAATGACTGTATGTACTCTTCTACTGTGTGTGTCTGTATGCATATGTGTTTGGGTATTAAAGAAGCTTGCATTGCTATCATATGTTTCTAAGTTCAATCCTATTACTCTACTCTTGGGGTCAGTGGTTTTTATCATATCTTCAGGTGAAGCCATACTTTGTAAGTGAAACCTGGTAGAAAGAAACTATGTTTCAACAAAAGATGGGATGGTTATGGCTGGAACATTTCCTACCATAAGTCTCCTGGATTTGGATTTTCATAGATATAAAACACAAAAAGACACATTAAATAATGTAGTCCAAGGTATACTATGTTTGAATTAAAGATGGGAAGGTCATGGTTGGAACACCTTTCTTTAAAGATCTACTGTATCATGACTGACCTAGGCTTAAACAACAACAAAGAAGAACATTTTAGATAATTTAGTCCAATGTGATGATAAGGATGTGATACAGCAATGTTCTAGTGGTTTGCTCTACAACCATGGTGTTCTGTGTTCAATCCTACTGCATGGCATCTTTGACAATTGTCTTTTATCACAGCCCCTGGTCAGCTGAAACTGGGTAAGCAGAGATTATGTGGAAGCCCATCAACCCAGTACTTATTTTTTCAAGTCCTGTACTTTTTAAATCACTAATGTATGTGACATAAATACAGGTAGACATGGATGCACATGCATATAAACACATACACATATGACAAGTTTCTACAGTAGAAGACTCTTCCTGTCTAAAGTTTGTTTCACAACCATATGATACTGAACCCAGTATCATATGGTTGTGAAACAAACTTCTTAACTACACAACCATGTCTGCCCATGTATTTGGAACAATTTAAGACTATGCAGCTGGAGTGGACCTTGTCTATAAGCCAACTTGGTGAAAGCAACAGCTACACAATAATGTCAACAGTGTTTATAGTTTAACAAGAAATACTAGATTGGTGAAACAGTGATATAGTAAGAAAGTAGAAACAGCCTGCCATTCACCATCCCACCATTTTACCATTCTTATTTGAATAACTTCTGTGATGAAAGTTTGGCACTTCCTGTGAATTCTTAGAATGTACTGTTGTTGTTGGTGGTGGTGATGTGTATGTATGTGTAAATATATGTATGTATATATATATATAATGAACTAATTATATATAACTTAGCAGTAGTTGTCAGTGGTGGTGGTAGTGATAGTAGTAGTGATAGTAGTAGTGTTAGTAGTAACAGTAGTAGTAGACTGAAACAATGGAATGTTTTACAAGAAGTTCTGCACAACTGGAGAAATATCTGTTTTAACAGTTCAGCACAGTTTTTTGGTGACCTCCCCACTAACTTCACTTCTCTTCCCTGCCAGCTGCCACCACTTCACCATTCCACCCTCCCAGCCTCTGTCACTACCTCTCTCTCTCCTTACAGTGGAGTAACTGTGACAGAGAGAGAGAGATATTGTATGTATGTATGTTAGCTTGAATACCAAAACACTGTTTCATTGACCCTACTGTCTGTCTATCTTTTTCACTGCCATCATCATTACCATCGTCTTACCACTATCATCATCATCACCAATGATGATGATGATGATGATGATGATGATATATAATAAATTCTCCATTGGTTTCAATGATGAGCATTCAGTTGTTCAAACAACCGAACATGTAATTCACTAATTAACTTGCAAGTGGTTGAGTATTCCACAGTTACGTGTACCCTCAACCCTTTAGCATTTAAACTGGCTGTACCCAGCCACAATTCTCTCACCTCTTTCTGTTCAAACTGCCATAACCAGCTGCTCGTACTTATGTAGAGGTACTGTCCTCAAAATAAATATCAATATCTCGGAGATTCGATATTATGTGAGATCAAGTGTTTACCATGAAAATATAATAGTAAATATAGAGTAATGTAAATGTTAAAGGAATAAAGTAATCCTAAGCCAAATCAGTCTGACACAATGTGTGACAAGATTGAATTTTTGAATTATAGATATAATCCATTTGAGAGGTTTCCTCAAGTGTCTGTCTCTGTAACCAATTTCACTCACAAGGCTTCTGTTTACTGGCAGTTATATTAAAGATACTTGCCCAAGATTCCACACAGTGGAATCAAACTTGGGTCTTTATGCAAGCAGGGAAAAGCGGACGTAAAATGATGATGATGATATATATATACATATAGTTTTTTTTATTTGATTCTTTTATTTGTTTCAGTCATTCGACTCTGCTGATGCTGAGGTACTGCCATATCTTTTAATATCCTATAATGATTTAACCGTTTAGCATCTAAATTGGCCAGAATTCTCTCACCTCTTTCTGTTCAAACCAGCCATAATGGGCCACTCATACTGATGTTTAGGTATTGTTCTCAAAATAAATAACATCAAAATCTCGTAGATTCATTATTATGAGAGATAATTGTGTGAGGTAAAGCCTTTACCATGAAAATATAATAGTATATATAGAGTAATGTAAATACTAAAGTGTTAATAGGGAATATTTAAAAACCAGTTTGTTAATTCAAAAGTTTGTAAGTCTTTACCAGTGGACAGTTTATCATCATCATCATTATGATCATTTGACAACTATTTTCTATGCTTGCATGAGTTAGGTGGGTTATCACAGTAACCATATCTTGCTCCTATGTTCTGTTTTTGGCTTGGTTTCTATCGTTTGCTGCTCTTCCTATGAAAGTAACAACCTCAATAATTTTTAATGTGATGTAGTCACAGTGCTGTTTTGTACTTTTCAAGAAAATCTTGCTCATGTGGTTTCATGTGATACAGAATATTAAGAGTTAACCCTTTAGCATTTACATTACTCTATATTTACTATTGTGTTTTCGCAGTAAACACCTTATTTCGCATAATTATATCACATTATATAGAATCTACAAGATTTTGATATTATTTATTTTGAGAACAATACCTTAACCCTTTAATGTTCAAACCGGCCAAAATTCTCTATCTTTTTCTTTTGAAACTGGCTGTAACTGGTCGCTGAAACTGATGTTACAGTATTGTTCTCAAAATAAATATTTTCAAAATCTCATAGATTCGATATTATGTGAGATAATTATGCGAGGTAAAGCCTTTACCATGAAAATATAATAATATATATAGAGTAATGTGAATGCTAAAGGGTTAACATAAGTATGAGCAGCCGGTTATGGCCAGTTGGAACAGAAAGAGGTGAGAGAATTCTGGCCAGATATGGCCAGTTTAAATGCTAAAGGGTTAATGTTGATCATATCAAATCCAGTATTTATTTGTTCAAGACTGGTACTTACTTTATTGATTTCTTTTTGTTGAACAGCTAAGTTACAGGACCTAAACACAGAAACAGGTGACAATGTAAACACAAACCCAGACACACACACACACACACACACATCATCATCATCATTTAACTACTGGTTTACCATACTGATGTGGTTGGACAGGTTGACACGAACCAAGTTAGTACTTAATCGGAGTTACTATCCTCTCACTGGTGGCTTGGGAGCCAGGTCTTGCTTATGTTTTGGTTTGGCATGGTCTCTATAGTTGGATGCCCTCTCTATTACCAACCACTTGAACTTCTACAGTTGCTGTCTGCTAAATTTCACTTACAAGGTATTGGTCAACCAAAAACTATAGAAGAAGACACTTGCCCATGGTGCCATGCTGTAGGACTGAACCCGAAACCACATAGTTGCAAACTCCTTAACCACACAGATATGTAGATGATAAATCCTGTGTAGCCATCTTAGCAGCCATTCCAACTTCCAGAAACCATCTACTAGACAGACATCTCAACAACATCTTGTTACATGATAACCTCACCTGATAAATATAATTAATTTCTAATATGTTCTTCCTCTCAATCCTCCTTTTTTCTTTTTCTCCCTTCGATAATCTCATTTGTTTGGACTTATTTTAATATCTTATTTTTCCTTTTCCAGGTAAGTGATGCATGCTGGGAAGTTTGATAACCATTGTCATCAAGGTTAGTAGAATTTTTCTCATGTATTTTAGAATGCTGCTGTTGTCATCACGATTATCACAATCGTCATTGTCATCGTTAACTATCATCATCGTCATCATTATTTTCATAATTTCATCATCATTTTTATGGCCACTTTTCAATGCTGGCATAGAACACTTCGGTTGTTCATTATATTTATTAATGAAGTGAAGGTGTGCAGCCAGGGTCTCATGATCATATGATCATGGGTTCGATTCTTGAACCAAGCAGCATATTGTCTTCTTCAACAAGAAACTTCATTTTACCCTCCACTCTATTCATCTGATAAAGATATATACCAGCAACAGCTGGTGATTAACCTTGTGCCAGATTTATGCCCTGTCCCAGAGGAAGTCCTATACCTTCAGTTACTTAATGCCACATTGAACTAGATGAAGCTCTGATCTGATGAGCCTCTTATTTTGAGACACAATTTTAATAGCTTATTAAAGTATCAGGTAATCTGGAATTGGTTAGATCAGTGTTTATATTTATTTAAAAAACCTTCCATCATAGGAACCTTTGTTAAGTTATGTTCGAAACACCAGTTTAATTACAAGAAACTTAGTTCTATTATTAAATTCCTTTAAATTTGTGATTATTTTCAAAATTGTTTGTAAACCATACACAATGTCATTCAGTGGAAATATGGTAACAGAAAGGTTAAAATGTAAGAATGTTTGTTAAGTTATGTCCCAAACATCAACTTAATGAGAAAGTTAGTTATATTCTTATTTTCAAAATGATTTGAAAATCATAGGCAGTGTCTTTCATTAGAAATATGGTAATGAAAGGGTTAATGACATACAGTGTCTTTCTTTAGATATATGGTAACGAAAGCATTAATGACATACACAGTGTCTTTCATTAGATATATGGTAATGCAAGGGTTAATGACATACATAGTGTCTTTCTTTAGAAATATGGTAACGGAAGGGTTAATGTAAATTCATTGATAAAAATTGCAGCTCATGTCTAATATGACCCTTCCATTTGTAAGTTAAACTTTAAGATGTTACCCTAGCCCTAAGGTTCGTTAAGCATTAAGCAACTGACAGTGCATTTCAGGGATTAACTCACAATTGTTGCTGGTGGCATTTATTTTCAGCTGAATTCACTGGAGCAATGTGAAATGAAGTGTCTTGTTCAAGTAGACAAAGTATTGCCCAGTCCAAGAATTCAACTCACAATGTTATAGTCATAAGCCTAACACTGTAACCACTAGGCCACATAACTTCGTTGGTAAGGTGACTCTCCAAATTGTATATCTTTAATGACCCTTCTCTGATAAGATGATCTCATCTCCACAATGGATATTCATTGGTAAAGTGACACTGCATTCCCTCAAATTGTAGCTCACATCTTTAATGACACCCTCTCATCATTATATAGTCACCTGACACCACCACTAAATTGAAAGACTTCTTTAATACCAATGTAAATATCACCAGGAAGTACTACTACTACTACTACTACTACTACTACTACCACCACCACTACCACCACCACTACCACCACCACTACAAGTGTTAATGGTTGTTTAGTGATGGTGTACGTGGTCATCATCATCCTGTCCCTCTTTATCACACTTACTAGTATTTGATGTTGTCATATCTAGTGGCTGGTCTATTAGCCACAGACTCTCCTCCTTCCCTTACAATCACACAATTCTTGGAAGAAAAAGAAAAGGTCAAAGATAAGAAGTGGAACCATTGCATCTCACAGTAATATATTATCATTATCTTTATTTTTAAATATGCTTTACAAGCTAGCAAGGATTTGGTGGATTTTCACTGTCTTAGTCTCCCACTAGTATGTTTCATTTTGACACAATTTCTACAACTGGATGCCCTTCATTATGCATAGTCTTGAGTTCTGTGTCAGTGGGGAGGTATTCTGACTGGTTATTTAGTGTGTCCTAACTTCTGTAGTGCCAAACATACACATAAATATATATTCACACATACACATATATTTATACACTCAGACATACATTCACTCACTGTCACACAGCATACTCACACACTCACTCACTCACCCACACAGGTTATTCATGTGCCTTACTTCAACCAATGAAAGTCCTTTATTTTAACCTTGGTAAAGAGAGATTTATCATGGTGGGTTTATTTTCAATAACCTTTCAAATTGTGAAAACTTATTCATACATACATACACTTGTATATATATATATACACATATGTATAGCTAGTTAGTTAATTACTCCCCCCACACATACACACAGCCATCTCAACTATATGATGTGTCACTGAAACTTTCCAACCTGGCTCTACCTTCACAATACAATGGACTAATTTCATCTATCTCACTGGTAGTAGTGGCAGTAATAGTTGTATTACTATTAGTGGTAGTGCTGCTGGTGGAATGTACTATTGTCTGCGACTGTCAGTAACAATTGTAAGTACTCCAGTACCCAAGTAAGTAATTAAGGGTGTAAACTTCGGACATCACACTGTTTCATGCATTTGTGATGGTTCCATCTGTAAGCAATTTCAAATGATACCCCAGTAAACTAATGAATTATGGGTGGATATTTTTGACATGAGTGTTACAGACACATATATCTCAGCTGCTGACTGCATACCTTGGTAATAGTTGTTTGCAATACTCATCAGGGTATATATATATATACACCCTTCTGTAAGATAGCAAATTGGCAGTGTCTTTAGAACGTCGGATAAGATATATTGCTGTATTCATTCTCTCTCTCTCTGCATTCCTAGTTCAAATCTTGCTGAGATCATCTTTACCCTTCATTCCTTTGGGATCAATAAAACACCAGTTAAATACTCTTTTCCTCATTTCACTCTCTTTCGAAGAAATCATCTGTGTTTAGAAATGGAGATGGTTGAGCTTTACCAGGTATTAAATGCCCAAGACATACTTCATATTGGCTACCCTCTGATTCCAGGCCTAATAATATACCATATCTGTTCATATCATCATCATCACTGTTTAACATCTATCTTCCATGCTAGCATGGGTTAGATGAGTTGTCCTATTGTGAGACTAGTCAGATAAAGTGGCCATCTCATGTTCATACAGAACTGTTTCTGGCTTGGTTGCCATGGCTGGATACTCTTTCTAATGCTAACCACATTACAGCATGGACTGGGTACTTTATATTGTGGTACAACATGGATCAACTTTCAGGTTGGACTGGATATTTTGTCTTCGTGTTATTAACATGACCACCTTACAGGGTGGACTGGGTGCTTTTTGTTGTCACCAGCATGGTCACCTTACAGGATGGACTAAGTGCTTTTTGCCATTTCAGCAGTAATCTGGGAGAGCATGTCCAACTTTCCATGCTTCTATGCATGGGTTGGACAGGAAGGTATATCAGGAGGGTGTGTGTGTATATACAGGATGGGGATTGGAGAGGTAGGTCTAAGGTGGGGTACTTAGCTGGTGAAGGAGGTGAAAGGGAGTGTTAAGATGTGGGAAGTGTATGGAAGGGAGAGAGGAGATTTGGTGCAGACTAATGTCCTCTAGATATTTGCTTCCTCTTGGGCACATGGGAAGATGGGTCTTTTGCTGTACTGCAAATCACCAGATATCTCAATTCTGTGTCCATTGCCTTTGAGAGGTTTAATTGTGAAAATTTAGCTTTTATAACTTCATCCCAAGCTTTCCTAGGTCTTCCTCTTCCATAGTTTCCTTCAAAATCGAGCATGCTACACCTTTTTATACAGCTATCATCCTCCATATGTATCACATGACCATACTATTGAAATCTCCTCTCCTGCACACTGCATCTGATCCTTCTAATGCTCACTTTCTCTCTCAGCTCATTTATACTTTGCCGTTCATGTATGTTACTAGTACACATTCAGCGGAGCTTTATTGCTTTCCAATTACTGTAGGTTCTCTGCATTTAGTGCCCAGGTCTCACTACCATCCAGTATTGATGTTCATATGCAAGCATCATACAATCTGCCCTTCATTTTGAGGGAAAAAACCTTTTGTAGCTAGCAGTGGTAGAGGCTCCCTGAATCTTTTCCATTCTGTTCTTATTCTGACGATTGTACTTTCAAAACACCTGCCTCTACTGCTAATATGGTCACCCAAGTAACAGAAACTGTTAATGCCTCTACTGTTAATATGGTCACCCAAGTAACAGAAACTGTTAACTACTTCTATGGAAGTCTCTGAGCATTTGATAGAGCTTGTTTCCTGTGAACACTTTACTGCTCTTGTGCATTGGCCCATTGCTATACATCATAGATCTCCAGGCCATAGCAGAGAAGTTTAAGACTGGACTGTTCATGGAAACTTCTCTATGTGGATGATCTGGTCCTTATAACTGAATCCATAAAAGAACTAGAGAATAAGTTCTGACTATGGAAACAGAACTTGAAATTAAAAGGTCTGAGAGTAAACTTAACCAAAACTAAAGTACTAGTAGGTAGGAAAGAAGATAGAATCCTGATTCCCCCTGGGAAGTGACTTGTTCAATATGTAGAAATGGTGTTTGCATAAACTCTATATGATGTTCACAATGTAAATCTTGGATACACAAGAGATGTAGTGGGATAACAGGTAGACTAACAGGAAGGAAGACTGATGTAGAAGATGCAAATAAACCTTTTCTAATCAAATGAAGGATCCATAGAAGTGGTTGAGAGCTTCTGCTATCTAAGTGATTTTAATTAACAGCAGAGGAGAGTGCTCTGAGAGTATAATAGGTAGAATAAGGATAGGATGGAAGAAGTTTAGAGAGCTAATCCTACTGTAGACAACAGAAGGTTTCTCCCTATGTACAAAAAGATGACTGTATGACACCTGTGCGGGAAGTGCAATACTGCACTGTAGTGAAACATGGGCAGTGACAGCAGAGGACATTCTGATCAAGTCTCCCTCAGACCAACACCATCTCACCTGTCTACACTCCCCCATGCAACCAAACTGTGGTGCTTGACTCCATTCGGTGCTTTCCTCATCAATGGGTACCCTTCTTGATGAGAAGTGCACCCACATTGGAGTAGCACATAGCTTTGACCTCCACTATGCAAACCACACAGATGCCGTTGTGGAGCAGTGGTTAATGAGTTCAATCTACACCTACTATCTTGCTTCCTCAGTGCAGGATGGCTTCTCCATCACATCACATTTTCTCAACATCATCATCAGAAGGAGCCTTGGCGCAGCCGGTTTCCCTTCACAAACGTCCCGAAAGATTAACCTTCTTCCCTTTCGACGGGAGCGAATCTCTAATTTGGGACGTGGCTTCCAGCAACTCATTCTCTGCCTCCAACCTTGTTGCCTGCAATGTGGAGGAGAGGAAGATAGTCAAATACCAGGACCTGACCGACTTCTTCCTCTTTGCACCAGTCTCAGTTGAGACCTCTAACATCCTTGAGCCCCACACTGCTGATTGCCTCCATAAATAAACTGATTTCCTCAAGTAGACTGTGGCCTACTTGGGGAGGGAGCCATGTGAGGTGGGGTGACTGTTGCAGTGGGTGTCCCTGGCCATTTTCTGCGGTAATGTTTTTGCCATTTTGTACTATTGATTAATATTAACTAATATTAAAGCTGAAATTTAGTTCACTATGAAAGTATTTTAGAGAAAACACAGAAATATCACATTTACACATCCTCTCTCACCTCACCTCTCCACTTCTAATATTCTACCACCCCCTCCTATAGCCACCCTCTATTAACCTGCCCTTTTCAACATATCTGTCACCTCCTCTCACCACCACACAAACACCAAACTTGCACATCCTTTGCCTTCTCCATCTCATGTTATCCACCCCTTTCAATATAATTGCTCTCCACTCCCACTCCACCTCCTGTTATTACTCCCTCCCCACAACCTCCCTGGAGCCATTGCCACACTTCTGGGCTTCCCCCACTAACACCACCATCACCAACACACACCTCTGACCAACCTTTCACTACACACAAACTGTTAACACTCTTGTCTCTTCTCCTCCACACCTCAAACACCACATTGCATAGACTCCTTGCCACCACCTGCATAAAGCAGGGAGACCTCCACATAGTTGGTAGAACTGTTTGAAATAACAGCCAAACCTCCCTCAAACTGGAGCCCTTACTATCTTATGTATGTATCAAGTAGTCTGTTAAAAGTAGCATCCAAATCTCACTTAAATTATAGTGTATGTGTTTGCATGCATGTATGATGTGTGTGTATATATATATATTAGCCAATGGAGAAGACCTCCATATGGTAGCTAGGCCTACTTGAAACAGCAGCTAAATCTCCCTCAAATCATACCCTATTGTCTTGTTCTTTAAAAAAAGACTTGGTTCTCCGTGCAAGAAGAAAGACTGGATGGTCACAGCTGGAATAGGCTAAACAACTACCACCATCATCACTAAAACAACAACACTAATACATCACCTCTATCACTAACACTAACACCAACAATCCCACTACCAACACCTACAGTCAATCAATTCCCAGGCTTCAGTCTCCCTGCATTCCATATCATCTGCTGGGACATTCCTTGAATATTCTGGAGCACTGTGAGACTTCAGAAGAGAAGAACACAGGTATTCAAAAATGGGAAGAACTCTCTTAGTGTCACAGTATTGGTGTTGGGAATGCCACGAACACTACATCACGCTTAATGAACTATACAGATATGATAATGATGATATAATAGTGGGTATGTTGGTGGGTGTATCACTTCTGAAGAAGCTTGAATAGATTACAAGCTGAAACTGTTTGAGTCGAATTTACTTTATTAATATACCCACTCTGCACCCCTCCATGCATTGAGTACTATTCTAATTTGTGGTCTTTCCACTCCTTGTACTGTAGACATTGGAAAACTGCTTGAATACCACAAAGCAGTCTATCTGACGTTCAAACAACTCTGCCAATTCACCCCCTAATTATGAAATAATTAATACTTTATCACTCCAAATTCTTTATGAATTAATTTAAGTCAAAAGAAAAATGAAAGGAGCTGATGATCAGATCGGACCAAGGAAACAATGTTTCCATTTGTCTTTCCATTACTGATACTATCTGTCAGTCACAACTCCTAGCAGAAGGAAGGAGCTGATTGTCAGATCAGACCAATGAAACAGTGGTTACATTGATCTTTCCATTGCTGACACTATCTGTCAGTCACAACTCATGGCAGAAGGAGGTAGGATTTGAATTCAGAACCCACAGAATGAGCTCAGACA
Source organism: Eledone cirrhosa (assembly GCA_964016885.1). Taxonomy (NCBI): domain Eukaryota; kingdom Metazoa; phylum Mollusca; class Cephalopoda; order Octopoda; family Eledonidae; genus Eledone; species Eledone cirrhosa. Next base: position 276,040,441 of record OZ024742.1, on the reverse strand, counting down.
CCAAAGTATTCTCTTTAACAATTCCGCTGTTCAACTGAACCCTGAACTACTATGACCCCCAAAAGGATAAAAAGCAAAGTTGATACCAGTGGGATTTGAACATAGTGTGCAGAGTGCTAGACCAAATACTGCATGACATTTAAATTGATATTCTAATGTCTCTGCCAATTCACCACCTAATTAATTGTCATAAGATGTATTTCATAAGAAATATGCTCATGAAAATGTTAAGAAAAGAAAGTATATGTGTATGAAGGGCTCCACTTACAACCTGTAATTAAAATAAAGGGGTTACATTTAAATATCCTTAATTAGAGTACATACCACCTCCTTGACCTCCTTGTATACTCCTCCCTCCCTGACTCCCTAATCATTCAACAGTATGTTGTCTGTGTGTCTCACATATCTAATTAGTCTAATGCATGGTCTGGGTGATAATGAGAGGGTATATGTTATATAATGTGTGTGTATGTTGACATACATATATATGTACACACTCACATACATTCATATACACATACACATTATATGAGGTCTTAGTGGGTTGGGGCATGCCAGCTTAAAAAAGCAGCTGTTAAAATGATGATTATTATTTGTGTGTGCATATATGTATGTATCTGTTTGTATATATGTACCTGTGTGGCGGCACTTAAATTTTTTTTTTTGTTACAGTATTAATTGCTAAATAGTTTACTAGATATTTCAACACAGGCAGTGTTTCCACAATGGATATATTAACATATATTTGACACAGTGAGGTACTCTATGACTTTGATTAACAGAGAGTGATACAATATACCTATTTTTAACCCTTTAGCATTTACGTTACTCTATATTTACTATTATGTTTTCGCAGTAAAGGCTTAAACTCACATAATATTGAATCTATGAGATTTTGATATTATTTATTTTGAGAACAATACCTTAACATCAGTATAAGTAGCAAGTTACGGCCGGTTTGAACAGAAAGAGGTGAGATAACTCTGGCCAGATATGGCCGTTTTAAATGTTAAAGGGTTAACTGAAGGAGGTACTATATTTAACAATATATATATATAGTTAAATATAGTATTCATTAGTTAAGGAAACAAGGCCACAAATTTCATAAGGAAGACATTATTAAAAGATAGTCACCATATTTTAGTTTGATGTAAGGAAAATGTAGAGAATAATAATAATAATATTAATAATAATTGTTTCTACTTTTGGCACCAATGATGTCCGTTTACAATTGTTTCGCTACTCCATATAATATTTCTGGATCAGATGACTATATATCATTATTGATCTGGTTCAGTTGAAAATAATTAACATATTTAAAATATGTTAATATTTTTAAATATGTTAATTATTTTCAGCTGAACCAGATCAATAATGATATATAGTCATCTGATCCAGAAATATTATATGGAGTAGCGAAACAATTGTAAACGGACATTATTATTATTAATATTATTATTATTATTCTCTACATTCCTTCCATCAAACTAAAATATGCTGACTATCTTTTAATAATGTCTTCCTTATGAACTTTGTGGCCTTGTTTCGCTTAACTAATGAATATTTCCAGCTCTGCGCGCCTAACTTCTGCATGAACCCAGCCACCTAGCTGCTTTCTACTGCATATTGCACATTGAGCACATGCCTTTACGCTTTGGCTTCTAACTAATTCACCAATCTCTCCTCTCCTATCTCCTCTCCTATCTCCATCTCTCTCTTTAAGATTGGTTACTCTTGAACTGTGTATATATATATATATATATATATCATCATCATCATCGTTTAACGTCTATCTTCCACGCTAGCATGGGTTTAGACGGGAATTGTCCCACTTGAGGCAAGATTGGTTGTCTTGCTCGTATAGGACTGTCTGGCGGGTTTTCAACGGCTGGATGCCCTTCCTAACACCAACCACGTTTACAGTGTGGACTGGGAGGTTTTTACCGTGTTACCTACACGGCCACATTACAGCGTGGACTGTGTGTTTTTTGTTGTGACACCTACACGACCTCATTTATTTAGGACTGGATGTTATGATACCAACATAACCTTACAGAGGGAGGGTGGGGGTAGGGGTAGAGGGATGGGGGGTGTATTTTTGGTTAGGAGGTGCCTACTGACTGTAGGTTTCGCTTTGTACTTAGGCAAGGCGGGTCTTCTGTATTACTGCATAGTGCCAAAGATCTCGGTTAGTGACATTGTCTTGAAGAGGTGTAAGTGTGTAAGGTCGGAATTTATCAAGTCGTCCCAGGTTTTTGTGGATCTGCCTACTCCGTAGCTTCCATCAATTTTATATATATATATATATATATATATATATATATATATATATCATCATCATCATCGTTTTACGTCCGTTCTTCCACGCTAGCATAGGTTAGACGGGTTGTCCTGTTGTGGGCAGTGTCCGGTCGGCTTACCTTGTCTTGCTCATACGGGAACTGATTCTGGCTTGATTTCTACAGCTGGATGCCCTTCCTAGCACCAACCTCACTTACAGTGAGTGTTGGGTCCTTCATTTTCCGTGGCGCCTAAACGTCCACTTTACAGTGTGGGCTGGGTGATTATTTGCAGTGGAATGATAGGGACTCCAGTCCTATCATCTCATTTCTACAGCTGAGTAAAATGGAGCAATTTGAAATAAAGTGTCTTGCTCAAGGAAACAACACATCACCCGGTCTGAGAATTGAACTCACAACCTTTCGATTGCAAGCCCAATGCTCTAACCACAAAGCCATGCGCCTTCACATATATATATATATATATATATATATATATATATATATATATATATATATATATATATATATATATATATATATATATATATATATATATATATATATATATATATATATATATATATATATATATATATATATATATATATCATCATCATCATCATCTCATCGTTTAACCCTTTAGCATTCACATTACTCTATATATACTATTATATTTTCATGGTAAAGGCTTTACCTCGCATAATTATCTCACATAATATCGAATCTGTGAGATTTTGGAAGTATTTATTTTGAGAACAATACTGTAACATCAGTTTGAGTGACCAGTTACAGCCAGTTTCAACAGAAAGAGGTAGAGAATTTTGACCGGTTTGAACATTAAAGGGTTAACGTCTATCTTCCACGCTAGCATGGGTTAGACAGGAGTTGTCCCACTTGAAGCAAGATTGGTCGGGTGACCGTGTCTCGCTTGTATAGGACTATCTGGCAGGTTTTCTATGGCTGGATGCCCTTCCTAACACAAACCACATTTACAGTGTGGACTGGGAACTTTTTACCATGTTACCTACACGGCCACATTACAGCGTGGACTGTGTGTTTTTTTGTTGTGACACCTACACAATCTTATTAGTTTGGACTGGATGTTGTGGTACCAACATAAACTTTATAGAGAAAGGATGGTGTTGGCAGGAGTGGGGGGATGGAGTGGGGTAGTGGGTTGGGGTGTGTTTGTTTTGGAGGGGCCTACTGACTGTAGGTTAACTTTGCACATAGGGAAGGCGGGTCTTCTGTAATACTGCGTGCCGCCAAAGATCTCCATCCAGTGACATTGTTTGAGAGGGGTGCAAGTGTTGCAACGTTCGACTTTATCATGTTGTCCCAGGTTTTTCTGGGTATATATATATATTAAAAAATATATATCATCATCCTTTTACATCTACTTTCCATGCTGATATGGATTGAACAGCTTATCATAGTCCAAGACTTAATGAGTTGCATAACCACATCTTGCTCATATTTTCTGTATTTTGGCCTGATTTGTATGTGTATATTTATGTAGCTTATTAAAACTGATCATTACTCTGGAGTTTACATGTGCTGCACATTCCTCAAGCAGTCCTATGCTGGATCAACCTGCAAAATCTATTAATCACTACCATGATATTGAGTACTCATTCTCATAGTTTGTCAATTCTGAACACCCACACACACACACACATATACATATATATATAAATATATTCCGTCCATATACTGTACCGATTGTGTTGTTATTTCTGTTTACCTTTTACATATATATGTATATGTGTATATATATATCAAAAATCATGAAATCATATATATATATATATATATATATATATATAAGCAGTAGCACTAGCATAGTGTGTTTCATAATGAATGTGTACATGAAGGTGTATATGATATGTTTATTTATAATAAGCTTCTAAGTTCACTTTGTATATTTTAAGCTGTGATCATGTCACAGCTATGTTAGTAGCTATGTGAGATGTCAGGCACATGTTTCAGTATATATATATATATATATATATATATATATACTGGCCAACAATGTAAACTGTAAACACCACGAAAAACCAGTAACATATCAATAGATAGGAGAATACATCTTACATCATCTGATGAAAACATGGTAGGGGGTTATTATACAACCACTCTGGCATCTTTTAAATACATATAATGGAATTCATCATCATCATCATCATTTCATTTTACGTCCGCTTTTTCCCTGCTTGCAAGGGTGGGACGGGAACTGATTCTGGCTTGATTTCTACAGCTAGATGCCCTTCCTAACACCAACCTCATTTACAGTGAGTGCTGGGTGCTTTTTTGCCGTGGCACCTCCACGACCACTTTGCAGTGGTATGATATGGACCCCAGTCCATATCATACCACTGCAAAGTCCCTATCACCTAATTTCTACAGCTGAGTAAACTGGAGCAATGTGAAATAAAGTGTCTTGCTCAAGGAAACAACACATCACCCAGTCTGAGAATTGAACTCACAACCTTTCGATTGCAAGGCCAATGCTCTAACCACTAAGCCATGTGCCCCCATTTACTGTAATAAAATGAAAATGTACAAATAAAACAGCCTCTCTTTATATATATATATATATATATATATATATATATATATATATATATATATATATATATATATATATATATATATATATATATATATATATATATATATATATATATATATATATATATATATATATATATATATATATATATATATATATAATGGAGGCACATGGCTCAGTGGTTAGAGCATTGGCCTTGCAATCGAAAGGTTGTGAGTTCAATTCTCAGACCGGGTGATGTGTTGTTTCCTTGAGCAAGACACTTTATTTCACATTGCTCCAGTTTACTCAGCTGTAGAAATGAGATGATAGGGACTGGGGTCCATATCATTCCACTGCAAAGTGGTCGTGGAGGTGCCACGGCAAAAAGGCACCCACCACTCACTGTAAATGAGGTTGGTGTTAGGAAGAGCATCCAGCTATAGAAATCAAGCCAGAATCAGTTCCCGTCCCACCCTTGCAAGCAGGAAAAAGTGGACGTAAAATGAAATGATGATGATGATATATATATATATAATAAATAACATTTCCCAAGCCTTATAATACAGTAATGAGAGACGAACACGAATATATAACTATATGTGTTCAAATCAAAAGGGACAGAAACTGCCAGAGTGAAGAAAATACTGACTGAAATAGTATGTCCCTTGTGATTTGATCACATATAGTTATATATATGTGTTATATATACCCTTGCAAGCAGGGAAAAGCAGACGTAAAATGATGATGATGATATGTGTGTGTGTGTGTATATATATATCATCATCATCATCTTCGTTTAACGTCCATCTTCCACGCTAGCATCAGTTAGTTGTCCTACTTGAGGCAAGGTAGGTCGGGTGGCCGTGTCTCGCTCATATAGGACTATCTGGAAGGTTTTCTATGGCTGGATGCCCTTCCTAACACCAACTACATTTACAGTGTGACTGTCAATATATAAATATAGATATGTATGTGTATATGTCATGGGTGTGTGTACACCAGGTTTTTCTGAGTCTACCTACTCCGTAACTACCATCAATTTTGATCGCCCTGCACTTTTTTATACAGCTGTCGTCTTTCATGCGCATCACGTAGCCATACCAATGTAGTCTTCTCTCAAGTAAACAGCATCTGATCCCTCTTATTCCTAATTTCTCACTTAGCTCATTTATGCTTTGCTGTTCACGTATATTACTATTCCTCTCCAGTCTGAGTAGATCCTCTGCACACAATGCCCAAGTTTCACTGCCATGTAGCATTGCTGTTCGTATACAAGCATCATACAATCTGCCTTTCATTTTTAGAGAGAAACCTTTTGTGGCCAACAGCGGTATAAGTTGTCTGAACTTTTTCCATCCCGTTCTGACTCTGGCTACTCTACTTTCAGAACACCCTCCACCACTGCTGATTTCGTCGCCCAGGTAACGGAAAGTATCCACTATTTCTATAGAACCATCTGGGCAATAGGAGCTAGTATCCTGTCGGCACTTGCTACTTATTGCACCTGAGCATCGGCCACATATAAAGTCTACGTTCTTAGATAGTTTACCTGTGATCCCACTACATCTTTTATGTACCCATACTTTGCATTTGGGACATAAAATTGAATTTCTGCCTACTCCTTTCCTACACACTGAGCATGGCCATTTCCCAGGGAGAACCTGTGCTTTATTTTCCTTTCTACAAACTAGGACTTTAGTCTTAGGCAAGTTAACTTTAAGGCCTTTTGATTCTAGGCCATGCTTCCTAGTTCAGCCATAGATTCAGCTATGAGAGTTAGATCATCTGCGTATAGGAGTTGCCATGGGCAGCCGGTCTTAAACTCCTCTGTTATAGCCTGAAGGGCAATAATAAATAGGAGGGGGCTAAGGACAGAGCCTTGATGAACACCAACTTTTGCACTAAATTCTTCACAATATTCATTGTTAATTCTAACCTTACTGACTGTTTCTTTATACATGGCTTGTATAGCTCTCACAAGCCATTCATCTACACCTAGTTTTCTAAGAGTCCACCAGATAATGGAGCGGGGGACTCTGTCAAAGGCTTTCTCCAGGTCTACAAAAGCTAAGTAGAGGGGTTTACTTTTAGCTAGGTACTTCTCTTGTAGTTGCCGTACAAGGAAAAGAGCGTCTGTGGTACTTTTGCCTGACACAAACCCAAACTGCATGTCATCTAGATCAATTCGCTCTCTGATTAGTTGCGCTATAACTCTTTCTGTGACCTTCATGACCTGGTCAACTAATTTAATGCCTCTATAGTTTCCTCTATCTAGAGCATCTCCTTTACCCTTGTAGCAGTTAATGATGATGATGCTACGCCAGTCTTTTGGTATGACACCATTTTGTATTACTTGGTTAACTATACAGGTGACCATAGTATGTCCCACCATTCCAGATGCCTTCAACATCTCAGCAACTATCTCCGAAGGCCCAGCTGCCTTGCCTGTCTTCATATCTTTGATTGCCTTACTTATTATACTACCTTTAACTTGCACCGCTGGTCCTTCTATTGGATTGATTTGGGGCAGACTATCTTCTTCCCATTTATTCTCCTCATTTAATAGTCTCTCGTAGTGACACTTCCAAGCTACCTTCTTATCAGTACCAGTGAGGGCAAGTACACGATCATCATTACGGACACATTTCTCCCCGACAATATCACGGTATATATATATATATATATGTGTGTGTGTGTATATATATTTAACATAAGACACTAGTACATTAATTTCATAAGTAGTGTTCCATTGTCAAACACCTTGAACACTCATCATTAGAGCTGACTGAGGTCCATTGCTTGTATATCATCATCATCATTGTTATTATCAGCATCATAATTATCAATCTTCACTTTACATGTTTCTCATGTTGGCAATGGTTGGCCAGACCATTAGAGACCAAGTTAAAGCTACTGAGGTCTGCATCTCACTTATATGATTTAGTTTCAGCATGGTTTCTACAACTATGTTTACATATTTTGATCATATTTTTATCGAAATAAAGCTATGAAACATGATATTTTTGTCAAAATATAGAATGATATAAATCTTATTGAATACATTTTTATGTTTTAGATGTCAGCATAGATTGAAGCTGGAATATCAGCATTGTTCTACGTGTAGGCCTCATTCATGTTCTAATTTTCATTAAGTTTCTTGGGAGCAGGTGCTGGGACCCCAAAAGTTCTCTAACCCAGCTTTGCCTTTCATATAAATATTCAAGGAAAGAGAGAGGGGAGGGGGAGATAGATAGCTAGATATATAGTGAAATAAACCACCACCATTACAACCCCCCCCCCCCTCTCTAGTACTTCAACACCAATATATATTATCAACAGTAGGGTGTTAGGAGAACAGCACCACAACAACCACCCCACTACCACAACTACCATGACAACCTCCCCCGCTACTACAACCACCACCATCCACTTTCACTGTCACAACCACTACAACCATACCACACAATTACACCAAACTAACTCATGCATACCAATACAATACACACACACTCATGTACATGCTCAGTGATGGGGTTGAGTGGAAAAGGGAAGACAAAAAACTAAAAAAAACGTCTTTAAAAAACTGGCTGCCATGGCAACAATATTTGTGAAGGGCCTTTATATAAGCCACTCCACCCCTTCCCCCCTTCCTCTAAAGCCCCCTTAAACATGTCTGTCACACCTCCCATTATTTCACTAATGTCTTGGCACCAATTTGTTTTTTAAAAAGAGCTACCCCTAGCGAACAAAAGAGGGATTTAACATGGGGGCAGGGGAACAACAATGTAGTTGTTCTGTGCAAGAGATATATATATAAGCACAAGCAGGGTTGGGTGAGTACCTCTTTCATCACCATATTTATAATGAAAGACCTCTATGGTTTTCAAATAATTTTGAAATAATCAAAACTGGTATTTGGAACATAACCTAACAATCGTTTTTAGATAAAATTTAAATAAGTACTTTAAAACAATTTTTTTTTTATCATAGTACCAGTAGTGCACAGTTAAGTCAAACTATATATATATATATAAATTACACAATAATCAAAGCTATGTTCAAATCATTTTATTGCTGACAATCGTTTCTTCCAAACTATCGTTTGGAATCATCGGAGCATTAGCAATGTTTGTACATATAATTAACTTCCTATTCAACTGAACCATTATATAGATACATGGATATTAATGTTGTCAACAACAGTTTCGTATTTACAGAGTGGAATGGATACAACATAGATTTCAAGAGAATTGTACAATAATTAAAATTAAAAATTAAAAGTTAAAAAGGCACAGAGTGGAATGCATGCGACAGAGATTAGTATAACAATTATAGACATTAAGGTAGAAAGTTACTCAGGAAATGAGGACACTAGCAGTGCATACGCAAGGGTATAGAGGGTGCGGATGCAATAGGCATATACAGGAAGGAACAATCAATGGTACTAGGCATATATAATTTCTGCAAGGCAAAGGTATCACATAAAACACAATTATCACACTACACCCACCATAAACTAATAATTTTAATACAAAAACAGCTTTGCCTGCTTGTAAACATATGTTGTTTTATGTGATACCTTTGCCTCGCAGAAATTATATATGCCTAGTACAATTGCTTGTTCCTTCCTGTATATGCCTATTGCATCCGCACCCTCTATACCCTTGCATATGCACTGCTAGTGTCCTCATTTCCTGAGTAACTTTCTACCTTAATGTCTATAATTGTTATACTAATCTCTGTCGCATGCATTCCACTCTGTGCCTTTTTAACTTTTAATTTTTAATTTTAATTATTGTACAATTCTCTTGAAATCTATGTCGTATCCATTCCACTCTGTAAATACGAAACTGTTGTTGGCAACATTAATATCCATGTATCTATATAATGGTTAAGTTGAATAGGAAGTTAATTATATGTACAAACATTGCTAACGCTCCGATGATTCCAAACGATAGTTTGGAAGAAACGATTGTCAGCAATGAAATGATTTGAACATAGCTTTGATTATTGTGTAATTTATATTCCGGCTCTGTAAAACATCTGATGTATTTACATTGAGCTATTTTTCTTACTGATAATAAGGTATTAGTAAATTACTGACCTTTCCAGTTTATAGTTGTATATAGTGTATACATAACTATAAATAATATTATTATATATATATATATATATCATCATCATCGTCACCGTTTTACGTCCGTTCTTCCACGCTAGCATGGGTTAGATGGGTTGTCCTGTTGTGGGCAGTGTCTGGTTGGCTGACCATGCCTTGCACATACAGGTACTGATTTGGCTTGATTTCTACAGCTGGATGCCCTTCCTAACACCAACCTCATTTACAGTGAATGCTGGGTGCTTTTTTGTGGCGCCTACACGTCCACTTTACAGTGTGGACTGGGTGCTTTTGTGCCGTGGCACCTCCACGACCACCTTGCAGTGGGAGGGTGTGGGGGCATATTGTCTATATGCTTCAGCTTGTACCCATGGAAGGTTGGGTACTCTGTATTACTGTGTGACGCCAGAGGTCACGGTCGTGTGTCATCGCCTTTGAGAGGTGTAATTGGGTAAGGTCGGCTTTTATCACCTCATCCCAGGTCTTCTTCGGTCTCCCCACTCCGCGGTTTCCATTGACTTCTAGTGCTCTGCACCTTTTTATGCAGCTGTCATCCTTCATACGCATCACATGTCCATACAAACGCAACCGCCTTTCCTGCACACAGCATTTGATTCCTCTTATGCTCAGTCTCTCTCTCAATTCATTTATGCTTTGTCGTTCGCGTATATTACTATTACACATCCATCGGAGCATGCAGGCTTCGTTTCTCTCTAATCTACGTAAGTCTTCCACCTTCAGCGCCCAGGTCTCACTACCATGCAACATCGCTGTTCGGATACACGCATCATACAGTCTGCCTTTCATTTTGAGGGAGAAGCCTTTTGCAGCTAGCAGTGGCAGTAGTTCCCTGAACTTCTTCCATCCCGTTCTTACCCTAGTTATTGTACTTTCTGTATATATATATAATTGGTGCTGGATGCTTAAAGTGTCCGTATGCAGTAGGCCGTATGAGCACTCGATGCTCTCATAGAGCAGAGTATGATATCACAGAAAAAAAAGAGAATCAGTGTTGCGAAGAATGGAATTTATTGGACATATTACAATCGTTTCTCTGGCGATCATCACATCTATCGTGCCTCGAGCTGGTCGCCAGAGAAACGATTGTAATATGTCCAATAAATTCCATTCTTCGCAACACTGATTCTCTTTTTTTTCTGTGATATATATATATATAAAATTTAATATAGAAATGACTTCTACAGGACTAGAACTGAATCATCTACGAATGTATTGAGTACCTTACTTACTGTGGCCACCCCTGATTGAACTCGGGACTTGCTTTATATATATTACTAGCATTAAAGCCCGGCGTTGCTCGGGGTCATTAAGTTACCAAAGTTAGGTTGCACCACCCATTTTATGGCAGCACTTTTTTGTCTGCCAGGCACTGGGTGAATGAATTGCAGACCTGGAAGCAGGAACTGCGCCAGCAGTGACAATTGTAGTTTCGCCTATGGATATTATCTCTGTGCAAAAAAGTGTTGAAATTTATTGTTTCACAGTACTTGCGCAACACGCGCATAGACGATGCCAGCCAAACAACAGAGCTGCGATGGAGTTGTTCTGCATGGTTGTCTGTGTGTTTTCTAAATTTAAGACAGTAGGGAGGGTTGTGATATGAGGGAGAGTTAGCTGTTGTTTCTAGCAGGTTTAGTGACCTCATAGAGGATATGTGTTTTCTAAATTTAAGACAGTAGGGAGTGGTGTGATATGGGGGAGAGTTAGCTGCTGTTTCTAGCAGGTTTAGTGACCTCATAGAAGATATGTTTTCTAAATTTAAGACAGTAGGGAGGGGTGTGATATGGGGGAGAGTTAGCTGCTGTTTCTAGCAGGTTTAGTAACCTCATAGAGGATATGTGTTTTCTAAATTTAAGACAGTAGGGAGTGGTGTGATATGGGGGAGAGTTAGCTGCTGTTTCTAGCAGGTTTAGTGACCTCATAGAAGATATGTTTTCTAAATTTAAGACAGTAGGGAGGGGTGTGGTATGGGGGAGAGTTAGCTGCTGTTTCTAGCAGGTTTAGTGACCTCATAGAGGATATTATTGTTTATCATTATCTATAAAAGGCAGATTGTTGTTGTTGTTGTTGAAGTGAGTGTGTGTTTGTATGCGTTTGGAAAAGAGGTTTTAAAAAAGATTTATCGCTTGTTGTTGAATAAATGTATCTGTTGCTTTTGAATAATTGTCGTTTCATATGAAATGTAATAATTGTTTTTACTTTTTTGGCACAAGGCCAGCAATTACCCAGTACATTACTGGTACTTTATGTAATAATAAACGTTCTCTATCTCTCTCCCTCTCACTCTCTTCACTCTCTCTCTTCGGCAATCACGCACGTTGTGAGATGATATGAGAGAGTAAAACGGACAGTATCACCATCAAGCTTGGAAAGAGAAAGTAGCAGAAAGTATGAAGTTGTACAGATTTTGAATGGTAGTGGAAAGAGTTTAGCAGTTTAAATGACAGAGGAAAATCGTAAAATATTGAGTTTTATCTATTTTTTGCGTAATTGTGGGTGAAATTGAAAAAATTAGATGTGCCAAGACGCAATCGATGCTATTTCGAATACTGAATTGTAAATTTCAATTGAAGAAATTCTATATCGTAGATTTCTATAAGAAAGGAGCATGACCACACACTGAGCTTTATAGATTATGATATATGTGTATATCTATATACATATATATTTTCTTCAATGAACTTCCTTACAATTTCCATCTACCAAATTACACTTACAAGGCATTGATCAAACGAAGGTTATGGTTGAAGACAATTGTCTAAGGTGTTACGTAATTGAACTAAATCATAAAGCACGCAGTTGCAATAGAAGTATCTTAACCCTTTTAGAAAGCAAACTGGCTGAAGCTCCCCAGAGTAAAGGACATATCAAACTCAGTGACGTGATCAGGTCGCCTATGAAATCACATACCCAATGTTGCAGGATTCCAAATGCCATTCTCCATCTTGTTTTGCTTTTCTCAAATGCACCTGATGATTAGGCATGTTTTTTTTCTTGAAATCACTGGTAGTGCGAGGTTAAATCAAACTTTTAATATAAATACTCAAATCCCTCATTATGTGTTGACTGCTCTTTTTCTTTTCTTTTGATTGTACCCACAACTATTATGTAGATAGATAGATACATAAAAGTTGAACAAAAAGAGATCAATAAAATGTCAAGCATAACCACAGTCAAGTGACAGAAACCAATAAAAGAGAATATATATATATATATATATATATACATAGGGGAGAAGAGAAAAACACGTTCGCCACATTGGTAGATAAACTTAAGAAAATTAACAAAGAAGGACAAGACAATGAATGAAAACAAAACAAAATGAAAAACAATTTTTTAAGGAGAAACCTTAAATAATTATTTTTAAAAAATAAATATACAAACAAAGGACACAGAACTCCATGGTCATCATCATCATCATCATCATCATCAACGTTTAACGTCCATGTTCCACGCTTGCATGGGTTTGGACGGGGGTAGTCCCACTTGAGGCAAGAGTGATTGTCTTGCTCGCATAGGACTGTCTGGCAGGTTTTCTACAGTTGGATGCCCTTCCTAACACCAACCACATTTACAGTGTGGGTCTGGGAGGTTTTTACCGTGTTGCCTACACGGCCACATTACAGCGTGGACTGTGTGTTTTTTTGTCGTGACACCTACACGATCTCATTTGTTTCGGCCTCGATGGCGCGGCACCAACATAACTTTACATAGAACGGGGTGGTGTGGATGGGGTGGGGGTGGTGGTGGTGGATATATAAATACACACACACACACACATACATACATACACACATATGTATGCATGTGTTAAGAAAGATCAATGTTTCAGTTCAACATTTTTTATAAGTAATCCTGCACAACACGTTTCACAAATGGCTTGGAGTCTTAATTGGTTATAATCAGCTTGATTCTAGAATCAATTTTCTCATCAGATGCAATGGATATTAGAATCTGAGCATGATCAATTTCTAGAGATTACAGCTCTGAGCTGGTCATTTGTGAAATACATGTTATACATGATTACAAATAAAGTACATTGAACTGAAACTTGGATCTCTTTCCTAATATAAATATTCTGTATATTACACCAATAACAAACATTTCCACACTTTTTAACACTGAAAACGATTGAGGATAATCCTCACCATCATCCTTTTCTTCTCTACCTTTGCTTGGCCTTACCTTGAATACTTTTGTCCACTGTGGTATCCTCACATGAAACAAAAGTATTATGAAAATGGAAGCACCTCTGAGGTCAATTGCAAAAAAGATAGCTGTTATGACAAGCTTTTACTATTGGGGCAACTAGAAAACTTGAACTCTACTCTCAGTATATCAACATTGCCCAAATGATGGCATCAACTTTAAAATCTACCCAAGGCTTGGTCCCCATGCTATCTGCCATCAGACTTGCATCTCATAACAACATTAAAGCACAACTATTTCATCTCAACTGGTCCTACTCTCATATCATACCAAAACACATCAAAACAGAAACAGATACCATAAAATTCCAAATGTCCCTGGACAAACTCCTTGAAAAAATTCCAAATAAATCTCATACATTCAGATATGTCTTTGAAAACACTCCAAAACATGACTGGGGCGTGAATAATGATTTGAAAGACTTTGCAAGGATCATGAAATCATCAGCTACTAGATTCTTATCATAATTGTATTCTTTCCTCCATTGCCTCTGATCCATTTCACCTTATCTTATTTTCTCTTCTTTATTTCAGTAAAAAATATCTGACCAACCTTTAAAAACAATTCTTTCTTTTCCTCTCCCTTCCACTTTATCATTTTCACATAGCCCTATTCACCCTCTCCCAAGTCAGCAAGATTAAAATTAACAATGACTATAGTGAAGAGTTTAGCATGCAAGTGGGGGTTCATCGGGGCTCTGTTCTTAGCCCTTTCATGTTTATTATTGCCCTACAGGCTATAACAGAAGAGTTTAAAACAGGATGCTCCTGAATGCTGGTGATCTAACTCTTATAGCTGAATCTGTGACAGAACTAGAGAAAAAGATTCCTAACCTGGAAGTATTACTTGGAATCTATCCCAAATGCAAGCTATGGGTACACAAGAGATGTAGCGGGATCTCAGGCAGACTAGCATAGAATGTAGGCTTTGCATGTGGTTGATGCACAGGAGCAGTAAGCAGCAAATGCTCACAGGAAACAAGCTCTGTCAAATTTTTAGAGGGTTTCGTAGAAGCAGCTGACAACTATTGTTACCTGGGTTACCAAATTAGCAGTGGAGGCAGATGTTCAGTAGCCAGAGTGAGAACAGGATTAAAAGTTCAAGGAGCTACTACCACTGCTAGTTACAAAAGGTTTTTCACTCAAAATGAAGAGCAGATTGTATGATAGGTGTATACTAACAGCAGTGCTGCATGATAGTGAAACCTGGGCACTGCGTGCAAAGGACCTATAGAAATTGGAAAGAAATGAAGCTTGCATGCTCTGATGGATGTGTAACAGTAATATACATGAACAGCAAAGCATAAACAAACTAAGAGAGAAACTGAGCACAAGAGGAATCAGAGGCAGTGCGCAGGAGAGAAGATTGCAGTTGTATGGGCATATGATGCGTAGGTAGAATAACAGCTGTATAAAAAGGTGCAGGGCACTCAAAGTTGATGGAAGCTATGGAGTAGTAAAGTTTGGGATGAAGTGATAAATGCTGATCTCACACAATTGCTCCTTTCAAAGGTGATAACACAGAATCAAGATCTCTGGCATTATGCAGTACTGCAGAAGACCTGCCTTCCCATGTGCATGGGATGAAGCAAACATCTAATGGTTAATTAGTAGTCACTAGTATGCATCACTTCTCCTCCTATTCCCTTCCATACACCTTCCACATCTTAAACACTCCACCATTCACCAGTTAAGTACCCCACCTTAGACCAACCTCTCCAATCTCCATCCAACATACCTCCCCCTCCACTTTCCTTATCTGATACACCTCTCTTGTCCAACCCATGCATACAAGCGTGGAAAGCTGGACACGCCCCTCCACACATACACACATTGCTGCTGAAATTACTAAAAGCTCCCCATCCACCCTGTAAGGTGACTATGCTGGTGACAACAAAAGTGTCTAGTCCACCATTTACGGTGCCCATACTAGTGACATGACAAAAGAGCCCCCAGTCCACCCTGGAAGGTGGTTGTGCTTGTGACATGACAAAAAGCACCCAATACACCCTGTAAAGTGGTTGTGTTGGTGACACAACAAAAAGCACCCAGTCAAACCTGCCAGTTGCTCACTTTGGTGCCATGATAAAAAGCACCCAGTCCACACCGTAAATACAGTTGGTGTTAGGAAAAGCATCCAGCCATAGAAACCAAGCCAGAACCAGTTCTATATGAGCAATACACAGTCATTTAATCTGACTTGTCTTTCAGGACAACTTGTCTAACCTATCTATGCTAGCATAGAAAATGGACGTTAAATGGTGGTGATGACGATGATGACGATGATGATGAGTATCATCACCATTATTTCTGTTTGTAAATGTTTGCCATTCCTCTGTATAGGACTTGCAAACAAACCAGAGAAGTAGAAAAAAAATACATTAAGACTGTGTCAAGTTATTTGACAATTCCTGTTTTAAGTAATTCTTCAACTGACACTAAGATTTTGGTGTCAAACACTGGCATTTAAGAGGTCAGACAACAAATCTAACTTAATGGTTCTTCAAGAACTTCCTATAACTCTTGGAAATAACAGAAACAAATATTCTTGTTGTCTTTATTTCTGTTTATCTATTTATTTATTTATTTTTGTTGTTGTGGAGGTGGTTGTTTAGCCCCAGGCCAATCCCTAACCCATAGATATAAGATCTATCAAGATTATGTGGGATGAGTACTACTACTCCATTGTGTGTCTTAACTAAGCTTTGTAAAAGGTCAGTAGTTTCTGACCTTGAAGAGAAGGGCCAGTCTTTGAGCTGTGGCCTTAACTATAAGATAATCTTACTTTTTATCTGTTTGCTGTGTGTATCCAGTTTACAATTGGTGCACTGTATTCTTGTATATTGTAAGAAGCGATTAAAAGGATTGATGCCAAGAAGGGCATCTGCCTGCAAAACATTGTTTCGGAAAGCACCTCATAATCTGTATGCAGCTTGTCAAACTGAATGGTTTCCAACCTTTTCTCTCCCAAAGATACCTTTTATTTGAATTAGATCTTACCCCATATCCACCACTACCACCTTCAATTACTCCATTCTCAGATTGTTATACAGTGATAATAAGTCGAAAGAGAGAAATGTTTATATTTAGAGTAGTGTGTGTGTATTATATTTTCATCAAAGGACTTGAAACTTAGAACCTAGTTCATGGAGCCCCAGACTGAAAACTCCTGCTTTAGCAAGGAGAATGGACATAAAATGCTTATTGTTATTGTCTGGAATATATTGTTAAAATTACATATTGATATATAGGTGTGTGTAAAAAAGTCTCCCTTCCCTCCCTTAAATTTCTAATACTTTTATCACTGTTATAATTCTTTTTATCTGATTATATATATATATGTATACCCATGCTAACGTGGAAAAATTGACGTAAAACGGTGATGATGATGATGATATATATATATAACATTGAAAATAAAACCAAATACTGTTAATTCCATCTTACAGGATACACACTTAACTATTAGTTAATTAATTATATAATTTTACAAAATTATACCATAACGTTATGGTGTAATTTTATACAGAATCTTCTTGTTAGAGTAATAATGTTATTTATGTTTAATATTTCTGATGAATCCAATTATTGGATTATATAATTAATTAACTTATAGTTTAAGTATGTATCATGTATGATGGAAGAAATGTGTGTTAATTAGAATATGATACAATTAACAGTATTTGGTCTTATTTCAATGTAATATTTGCTCTATGAGTTTACATGAACACTCGTATTAAGGAATTCATGCTATTAAAAATTGTATGTAGCCTTATGAACAGTTTAGTGTAATAAATCTCGTATTTTTGAGTTGTTAAAATTTCTTCACCTGCCTTTATCTGTTTTTGTATTTGAAAACAACTTACTATATATATCAACATCATCATTTTACGTCCGCTTTAAAATGATGATGATGATGATATATATAGTAAGTTGTTTTCAAATACGAAAACAGATAAAGGTAGGTGAAGGAATTTTAACAACTCAAAAATACGAGATTTATATATATATATTATCATTGTTAAATTTTTTTGTATCTTTCATATCATCAACATCATCATTGTTATATATATATATTTTTATATTTTTAGCTTTAGAATCTGGTCAAGAAATTCCTGAATTTCTTCAAGATGAGACAACAGAAAAGAGAACCTTGTTGTAGTAACTTGGTCTTGAAATATATGTTTCTGGTGTTTAATTTTTTCTTTTGGGTGAGTATACAGAGGCACATAATATATGGTGTACATAATATAATATAATCATGTATGTATGTATGGTCTCGTAACTCCTGATAGAGTCGTATTGACATAGTGTTTCTTGGGCATTTTAAGCCTGGCAGAGCCCATCCCTCTCCAGGTCTGAGTACAGCAGCTTTCTTCTAGAGAAAGAAAGAAAGTGAAAGAGAGGAAATAAGAAAGAGATATAGAGGAAAAATCGACCCCAGTACTAGACTGGTACTTTTTTTTATCAACCTTGAAAGGATGAAAGGCAAAGTTGACCTTGGCAGGATTTTAACTCAGAGAGCCGGAACGAATGTCATAAAGCATTCTATCCGATGTTCTAACAATTCTGTCAATCATGAGATTGTGAGTTTGATTCTCGGACCGGGCTTTGCATAGTGTTCTTGAGCAATATTCTTTATTTCACATTGCTCCAGTTCATTCAGCTGTAGAAATGAGTTGCAATGTCACTGGTGCGAGTTGTATTGGCCACATTGCCTTTCCCTTGGACAACATCGGTGATGTGGAGAGGGGAGACTGGTATGCATGGGTGACTGCTGATCTTCCACAAACAACCTTGCCTGGACTTGTGTCTCGGAGGGAACTTTCTAGGTGCAAATCCCATGGTCATTCGTGGTCGAAGGGGGTCTTTACCTATATATACGAGTTCGGGCAAAGTTTGTTTGTATACCATCATCGTCATATTACAACCTTTTTCCATTTTGCGTGTATGTTCCATATTTTAGCGTGGTTTCTTCAGCTGAATGCCAACCACTTTACAGAGTGGACTGGAGGCATTATATTTTGGTTTTTATATGTATTATTTATTTATTATGATGATGATGATGATAATGTTATTCTCTCCAATTTCAGATATCTGGTATCGTTTTATTGGTCATTGGAATCTGGTTGGTCCAAGAGAAACACCATTACATTCAACTATTGGACAATAACTCATTTCCTGTGGCTACTTACCTACTGATAGCTGCTGGTGCTAGCATATTGGTCATTGGTCTACTAGGCTGTATTGGTGCCACTAATAATGCTAGCTTACTTTTACTGATTGTAAGTATGTGTGTTGGTGTGTACACATACACACACACACACACTCTCTCTCTCTCTCTCTCTCTCTCTCTCTCTCTCTCTCTCTCTCTCTCTGTGTGTGTCATATATATATATATATATATATATATATATATATATATATATATATACATACATATACACACACATCATCACCATTTAACATCTATTTTCCATGCTTGCATGTGTTAATGGAATTGTCACATTCTGAAGTTAGACTAGTCAGATGGCCATGTCCCACTCCTCATATAGTCCACCATTGGCTTGGTTTCTATGGCTAGATGCCCTTCCTAACATCAAGCACTTTACAGCGTGCACCAGGAGCCTGCTCTACTATTTTACAGTGTGGACTAGGTGCATTTCATCGTGACACCAGCATATCACTTTACAGAGTGGACTATGTACATTTTTATCATGGCACCATCATTGGGAAGGCAATGGTAGGAGTTGGAAGAGTCATACCACCATGAGAGTGGAAACATCAGGACATGGGGGTGATCTTGAAGAGCATGAGTTACATCCAGCATCAAGTGGTATATTGTGAGTCATGTCTGGCTTTCCATGCTGGCATGGGGTGGACAAGAGAAGTGAATCAAGTTTGTGTGTTTGAGTAAGGGGTACATTTTTCTTCCATGCTGACATGGGTTGGGCAAGGAAGGTAAATTGGGGATGTGAGATGGGGAAGCACAATATGGGAAGTAACACTTCTTTCTTTTTTCTGTGCTGGCATGGGTGAAACAAGGAAAGTGGGGTGGAGAATCCAGATGAAGGGGACACTTAAAGAGTGAAGTAATTAAGGTGGGGATGGTGAAGAGAGGGGGTGGAGTCTTTCTTTTCATGCTCACATGGGTTGGGTGAGGAAAGGAAATATAAATGGTGTGAATGGGAGGGGAGACTCGCTAGTGGTGGTGGTGAGAGATATTAAGGAGGACTTATCTTGAGATCATCATCATCATTTTACGTCCGCTTTTCCCTGCTTGCAAGGGTGGGACGGGAACTGATTCTGGCTTGATTTCTACAGCTGGATGCCCTTCCTAACACCAACCTCATTTACAGTGAATGGTGGGTGCTTTTTTGCCGTGGCACCTCCACGACCACTTTGCAGTGGAATGATAGGGACCCCAGTCCCTATCATCTCATTTCTACAGTTGAGTGAACTGGAGCAATGTGAAATAAAGTGTCTTGCTCAAGGAAACAACACATCACCCGGTCTGAGAATTGAACTCACAACCTTTCGATTGCAAGGCCAATGCTCTAACCGCTAAGCCATGTGCCTCTCTCTCTCTCTCTCTCTCTCTCTCTCTCTCTCTCTCTCTCTCTCTCTCTCTCTCTCTCTCTCTCTCTATATATATATATATATATATGATGATGAGTATGAAGAATGACAGTTCAATATAAATAGGGTGTATCAAAAAGAATCAACAAATATACTCGAGTATGGGATGAGCTTGACTGTCATATACATGTATGTCGTGTTTGTCTGAAGAGGGCATATCAAGCATTTGTAAAAATTGTAAATAAAACTTTATGTTCAGACCTGTATTGTACAAGTTGCTGCATGACTATATGTTCATTTGTTTAAAAAATGTAGCCTTTTAAAATTGGATGATTTATTTTGATTCACCATGTATGTATAGGATGACTGAAAGCTGCATTAAAAAAAAAGTGTAGGTCACTTAAGGTTGATGCATGGAAACTGGAAGAGGTAAATCCAGGAAACCTGGGATGATGTGGTAAAGGCTGACCTCACATTAAAGATAGCACAGGATCGAGTTGATTGGCAACATGCTGTACTACAGAAGACTTGCCTTCCCACATGAATGGGGTGAAATGCATGCAGAGAGAGAAAGGTGTAATAACCTTTCTAAGCCCTCCTTATTATCTCTCACCACCACCACCACCTAGTCTCCCATCCCATTCACACCATTTATAATTCCTTTTGTCATCCAACCCATGCCAGCATGGAAAGAAATTGTTCCTCCCCATATTATGCTTCCCCCTCTCACATCTCCAATTCACTTTCCTTGCCCAATCCGTGTCAACAGCAAACACTTGGCCTCCTGGCTCACCAGACCTCTGGACTATTACATATGGGGCATAGTTGAAAGAGAGGCCAACCATCATCCTCACGACACTATAGAATCTCTCAAGTCCGCCATTACCAGCACAATATCCAGTATTGACAAAGGTCATCTGATTCGGGCATGCCAATGCTTCAGGCCCGGTCCCACCCCTGTATTGAAACAGTCAATGAAGCTAACAGAGGATTCATTGAAGAGATATCATAAATGTATTTTAAATAATATTTGTTCCAATTTGTATCTAAATATAGCATTTTTTTACTATGCGTCTTTTTCTAAATTTATGCAAATGTCCTAAAAAAACTGATGTACACAGCTCCCATGACTTTCAGAAACATTTTTTCACGCTCAGAGTTGCTGAAGCATGGATCAAACTACCTGCATCAGTTATTAGCTGTCAAGAAACTGCATCCTTTAAAACCTCCATGCTTCCTGAGATTCGCCAACACTACACCTAATATTCCTCCTCCATACACACGCACACATGTATATCATGAGTCATACACTATTCACTTCCCTGACATTTGTATATTATTCTATGTACTATACATGCACCTTTGATGAGTTGTAGTGCATCTGATCACTGTACACAATAATTTCATTATTATTATATATATATATATATATATATATAAACACACTCTAGCTCTCTCTTTGTATATGTATATATACCACCACCATCACCACTCTATCAATGATGACTAACTCTTTCTTTCTCTTTTTGTCTGTCATTTTCAGTATTCTATGTTGTTATTTATTATATTCCTACTGGAAGTTATATCTGGAACAGTAGCCTGTATGTATGGTGACACGGTAATGTACCACATATTATTATACATCTCTCTCTCCCTCTCTTTTATTCCTTCTCTTTCTTCTTTTGTGTTTATATACCATCATCATCATCACTGTTTAACCCTTTAATGTTCAAACCAGCCAAAACCGGCCAGAATTCTCTACCTTTTTCTGTTGAAACTGGCTGTAACTGGTCGCTCAAACTGATGTTAAGGTATTGTTCTCAAAATAAATACTTTCAAAATCTCATAGATTCGATATTATGTGAGATAAAGCATTTACCATGAAAATACAAAAGTATATATAAAGTAATGTGAATGTTAAAGGGTTAATGTCCATTTTTCCATGCTAGCATGGTTTAGACGAGTTGCCCCATTGTGAGTTAAGTCAGATCAGATGACCATGTCTTGCTCATACAGAACTGTTTCTGGCTTGGTTTCTACAGCTGGACGTGCTTCCTAATGCCAACTACTTTACAGTGTGGACTGCACGCTTTTTGTTGTGTTACCAACCTGACCACTTTATAGTGTGGACTGGGCGCTTTTTGTCAAGTCGCTATCACAACCACTTTACAGAATGGACTGGCCTTTCATTGTCATGTCGCTAACACAATCACTCTACAAGGTGGACTGGGTGCTTTTTTGTCATGTTACCAATTTAACCACCTTACAGGGCTGACTGGGTGTTCTCTGTCATGTCACCAACCTGACCACTCCACGGGGTGGATCGGGTTCCTTCTGTTGTGTCACCAACACGACTACATTACAGGATGGACTGAGTGCCTTCTGTCATGTCACCAACATGGTAGCCTTACAGGTGGACTGGGTGCTTATTTCATGTCATCAACATGACCACATTGCAGGGAGGGCTAGGTGGTCTTTTGTCATGTTACCTTACAGGGAGGACTAGGTGCTCTTTTGTTGTGACACCAACATGAGCAACTTTTGTTATGTCACCAGCACGACTACTTTACAGAATGGACTGAGAGCCTTTAGGTTGGTCAAGAGAGATGCATCATATGTGGAAAGTTGGGCGGGGTGCATGTATGTAGGGTGAGGATTGGAGAGCTTGTGAATGTTAAGATGTGGGAGGAGTAGGGATGGGAGGAGAAATGATGCATACTAGGTGTTGCTTCATCCCATGCATATGGGAAGGCAGGTCTTCTGGCGGTGGTAAAAAGTAAGGGTCACAGCATCCGCAATCAAATTGAATAAAATTCTAAGATACCAGGAATTATTGGCAAACTATTTTTTCATCCTGTGGCTTTCATGGCGTTTGTGGGAGCTTGGCTGCTGACAACAAAGTCCTTGTTATTGTTACTGTCTCACCTTACAAGTATATCAGGTGATGCTTGTGCCTTAGTCTCGCTGTAACCTGTGGCAATACTGCGAGTGTGTTGGCTTTCCTAAAAAATTATTCGGAGGAAACTCCAGCGCCCCTTTTTGCGGTGTGTGATTGAGTGTGTGGGTCTTCTTCCCAACCATTTCCCCCTTTTTTTAGTATTATTTATATATGTGAAAGAAATTTACTATAACTGTGTGAGTATCATCATCATCATCGTTTAATGACCACTTTCCACACTAGTATGTGTTAGATGGATTGTCCTATTTGAGGCAGCTTATGTCAGGTGACCATGTCTTGCTCATATGGAACTGTAGAAGATCACGCCATCTAGCGTCGACTGCCTACACAGTCGATTAACTGCCCTTAGTTCTGACGTCAGTGGCTGAGACAACAGACTTGGACAATAACACTTGAAGACAATAGACGTGTGATAATCACGCAGCGGCTCAAGAGATGACACCAACACCATGTGGCAGTATTTGACGTTTTAAACATATTCCCAACCTAGGAGCATTAATGTATTCATATATATTTTGTAATTGCTCCTACATATAAAAAATGTTTTTTGTAACATAAATTGAGGTATGTCTTTATTCCTTGTTTGAAATGTGCCAGTAAACCATAACCAATTAGACGGGATGACTGACGATCACTTCCCGCCTAAAGTGGTGACCCTCGTCGATTAAATATGAAAGCGCAGCCTGCTTAATTTCACCATTCGTTTTTAAATTGAAAATTGTTCGTCTTACACAAAAAAAAAAAAAAAAATTTTTTTCAACCTGGCTGACTGGTCAGCTAACATTCCCGCACATTGTCTTCTTAAAATGCGGCCATCTGATTGGCTTAGCCTCGTCACACGACCATATTCTCAATTTGGAGAAGAAATGCGACGCCATCTTGTCTGATATCTGCTAGCTTGTTCCACATATTCTAACTTTTGGATTTTAGCTGCTATCTCTTGTACTGTGACTGAATTTCCTTCGCTTGCGGCAACTTAATGGATATTTGGGGGAAAATTGTACTGTTTTCCCGTCGTTTTAAACATTAATTACTCTTATTCGTCCATGTGGTAATAGATTGACGATGAGTGGTCCTGGTTTGCCTGCGTTCTCAGGCGATACTAAAATCTAGCTTGCGCAGCTAGACGCTTATTTTGATGCCAACGAAGTAAAAACCGAGAAAAAGATCAACCTTTTGATAAGTGGTTTTCCTTCTTCACTCGCTATAACAGTGAAAGATTTAATTACGAACCCGTCGGCCAGTATTTCCTATAACTCGTTGCGGGAAGAAATTCTTCGAAGGAACCCCCGTCCCACTACTCCCACCCCATCCACACCACCCCCTTAAATGTGAAGTTATGTTGGTACCACAACATCCAGTCCGAAACAAATGAGGTCGTGTAGGTGTCACGACAAAAAAAAAAAACACACAGTCCATGTTGTAATGTGGCCGTGTAGGTAACACGGGAAAAACCTCCCAGTCCACACTGTAAACGTGGTTGGTGTTGGGAAGGGCACCCAGCCGTAGAAAACCCGCCAGACAGTCCTATACGAGGACAACAAATCTTGCCTCAAGTGGGAAAACTCCCGTCCAAACCCATGCAAGCATGGAAGATGGACGTTAAACGATGATGATGAACAGTCGTTCTGCTGAGAGCAGATTTCGTTCATTGTTGGAGGATGAGTGTCTAGGCGATAGGTCGGCGTCAGAATATTTGCGCCACATTAGGGACCTCAGTGAATCGCCTGAACAGGATAATTCCTTTATTAAACAAGTATTTTTCTCTCGCCTGCCAAACAACGTCCAAATTATTTTGGCAAATATAGTGGACACCAGCTCTTTGGAGCAAATTGTTTCTTCCGCGGATCGAATCGTTGAATTTTCTAAAAAGGCTACCGCCTCGGACTCGCGTGTCGCTTCCTCTCATTTAAACCAGCCCGTCTCGACACGCGAGGTTGCCATGTTGAAGGCTATTGACGCTTTGACGCAGCAAGTCGCTCGGTTATGCAGGGAGAATAGGCCGTATTCCCGGCGGCCTAGGAGTCGTTCGCGTTCTTTCGCGACTCCACATCGACGTACTACTTCGCCCGCCAGCAACCAATCATTGTGCTGGTATCATGCTACCTATGCGGATAAGGCAGATCATTGCCGGCCTCCGTGTAATCATTCGGCCGCGGGAAATGTGGACCAGAGTCACTAAAGGCGGATAGTGAACTCTGTGATACAAAACGGAACCACCATTTCTTCATTGAGGACCTCCTGTCTGGAAGAGCTTTCCTAGTGGACACAGGAGCTTCGTGCAGTATTTGGCCTGTTAATACTATGACAGTAACTCCTCCTGAGTCGTTGATCGAATTGCAAGCTGTCAACCAGTCATCAATCAGAACTTTTGGACAGATCCCGCTTCCTCTTAAGTTCCGAAATCTTCGTCGGGATTTCAAATGGGTATTCACAGTTGCTGATCTGCCATACCCGATTTTGGGCGCGGACTTCCTGCACAATTTTTCTTTGACGGTGGACATTCGTCACCAACGACTGATTGTATAACTGGTTTTTCTCTTTGTGGGAGGACGGCGGAATTTTCTACAATTAGCCCGACTTTCTTTATTGCTAACTCTGGAAACTTATATCATGGATTGTTGAAATCGTTCCCGCAATTGACTCATGAAATTTTTAGAGTCACTGATCCAGGCCACACTACAGAGCATTTTATTACTACAACTGGCGCTCCGGTTTTTTCGTCGATTGCCAGCTGACAAATTGAAAGCAGCATGGTCCAAGTTCGATCATATGCTACAGCTCGGAATTATTCGTCCTCCCACGAGCCCGTGGGAATCTCCATTACACATGGTGCCAAAATCTACTGGCGATTGGAGACCCACTGGAGATTATAGAAGATTGAACTCGATGACCGTACCGGATCAGTATCCTATCCCTCATTTGCAGGATATCCTATCCCTCGTTGCAAGGTTGCAACATTTTTCAAAGCTCGATTTGATTCGAGCCTATAACCAAATTCCTGTCAATAGAGACGACATCCCGAAAACGGCTATAACTACGCCATTTGGATCTTTTAAATTTCTCACCATGCCTTTCGGGTTAAGGAATGTTGCTAGCACCTTCCAGCGTTTTATGGATGAAGTCACTCGCGGCCTCGACTTTGTATACACCTACATTGATGACCTTCTTGTTGCGAGCTCTTCTCCAGAGCAGCATTTGCGCCATCTGGAACTTCTATTTTCTCGATTGAAGGATTACAATGTTCGGATTAATCCATCAAAATGTGTTTTTGGTTCCGAATCTTTGCATTTTTTGGGTCACGTCATTGATGCTGACGGTATTCGACCTATTCCTGAGAGAGTTAAAGCTATAGAGGATTTGCCTCCACCAACCTCACTTCGTCAGTTGCGCCAGTTCTTGGGGCTGATTAATTTTTATAGGCGGTTTGTGACTAACTCTTCTCTTTGACGGAAATTTTGAAAAATTGTCGAAAGAAAAATAGAGACATTTCATTGAATGAAACTCAGCTCCAGGATTTTGAGAGCGCGAAAATTGTTCTAGCCAATGCATCTTTGCTGGTTCACCCAGTGTCCAACGCTAAGTTTTCGCTTTGTGTTGATGCGTCGGATACTGCCGTTGGCGCGGTTTTGCAGCAAAGTAGAAACGATCAACAGCAACCGTTGGAATTCTTCTCCAGGAAGCTGAAACCTGCCGAAACCCGCTACAGCACCTTTGGACGGGAGTTGCTAGCAATATATTTATCAGTGAAACATTTTTCGCACATGCTTGAAGGAAGAACGTTTACTATCTTCACGGACCACAAGCCGTTGACATTCGCCTTGCAAGCAAAGGCAGACAAATACTCGCCTAGAGAAACTAGACATCTTGACCTCATCTCTCAGTTTACAAATGATATTCAACATATTCCGGGTCATATGAATACAGCAGCCGACGCCCTGTCTCGTTTACCGATTACTTCAATCTCGTCGCCCGATGACATAGATTTGAATCACTTGGCAGCCGATCAGCCTACCCTCGAATCGTTGGATGTTACATCACCCGAATTTGTGAATTGCAGGATGAAATACCTACCTTTACCGACCGCAGAGGGACGGATCCTCTGCGACGTCTCTTTGGATATGCCACGCCCTTTTGTTCCGTTGAACCATCGGCGAACTGTTTCTTGTTTTGCACGGCATTTCACATCCTGGATCTTCTGCCACAGTAAAACTCATAAGGGCTAGATTCTTCTGGCCAAATATGAGACGTAAAATTACTGTCTGGTGCCGTTCCTGTGTTGCTTGCCAGAAATCCAAAGTTCATAGACATATTAAGACTCCTCTTGGTACTTTTAGTAACCCGGACGCCCGGTTTCGCCACATTCATGTGGACATTGTGGGATCTTGGCCCATCAGCGGTGGTTACAATTACTTATTGACGGTAACTGATCGTTTTTCGCGATGGCTTGAAGCCATCCCCTTGAGGGATATCACTGCTGAGACCACAGCGCCTACCCTTGTGTCTGGTTGGATCGCCTGATATGGAGTGCCAACATCAATTACCACGGACCGTGGAAGGCAGTTTGAATCGAACCTCTTCCATGAATTGACGGAGATCATCAGTGCTAATCGCATTCAAACTACTGCATATCATCCTGCCTCTAATGGAATGGTGGAGCGCTTCCACCGACAACTAAAAGCCGCTCTATAGACTTCTCCTGACTCTACGCGCTGGAGCGAGTACCTCCCTATTGTGTTGTTGGGGATTCGGTCAACAATAAAGGAGGACCTTGGGTTCTCCCCAGCCGAATTGTTATATGGTGCTCGTCTAGCGTTACCTGGTCAAATGCTTGCCCCTGTCGATATTGCTGAACAAAATCCGCTTTCCTACGTATCCCGTCTGCGTTCTTATTTTCAGGACCTGCCGCCGATGGATATGAGGAAGCAAACTGTACAATTTGCAGTCCCGAGGGATATTGCCTCGTGGACCCGTGTGTTTGTGAGGAACGATGCCGTGAAACCACCTCTCACACAACCATACTCTGGACCCTACCGTGTATTAGCTCATTTAGAGAAACATTTCACTGTAGACATTAAGGGTTCCAGAGAGACGGTTTCTATTGATAGACTCAAACGAGCACATTTGGATACAGATGCTATCGCACCTGAACCACAAACGCCCCCCCCCCCCCCCCCCCCCCCCCCCCGTTCCGGTCGGAGGGTTCATTGGCCAAAAAAACTGTGTAGCACGGTATATTATTAAACTGCTATTGTACGGTGCTTTAATCCTGTAGTGACTTTTGGAACTTTTAGGAAATTGTATTTAAATTTTATGACATTTGTTTTTTCCTCTCATGTTCTTGCATGCTTTTTTTTAAATATGTACTTTTGAAATTTTTTGTGCCCTTCATGCTCGGTTGGGCTGATTGCTTCTTGGTTTGGGATTTTTGCTGATTGCTAATCGGTTTTTCTACATGCATGATTTTATGAACCGATTTTTATTTAATTTTCTAAAAATCTGGTGGGAGACCATGTAGAAGATCACGCCATCTAGCGTTGACTGCCTACACAGTCGATTAACTTCTCTTAGTTCTGACGTCAGTGGCTGAGACAACAGACTTGGACAATAACACTTGAAGACAATAGACGTGCGATAATCACGCAGCGGCTCAAGAGATGACACCAACACCATGTGGCAGTATTTGACGTTTTAAACATATTCCCAACCTAGGAGCATTAATGTATTCGTATATATTTTGTAATTGCTCCTACATATAAAAAATGTTTTTTGTAACATAAATTGAGGTATGTCTTTATTCCTTGTTTGAAATGTGTCAGTAAACCATAACCAATTAGACGGGATGACTGACGACCACTTCCCGCCTAAAGAACTGTTTCTAGTTGGATTTCTACAGCTGGATACCCTTTGCTAGTTTTACTTTGCAGTCTCTTAATACCTAGTCTTGATTCCACGTTTGGAATTTTTTCTGTAAATCTTTGACAGATTCTGCAAGAACTAGGTCATCAACATACAGAAGTTCCTACAGAGAGCTGGTCTTCTAATGTATGCATTAGAAGATCCATACACATCATCATCATCATCATCTTCGTTTAACGTCCATTTTCCACGCTAGCATGGGTTAGACACATACATACAAACATACATACATACATACACACATCCATACACACATACATACAAACATGCACAATATGTGTGTGTGTGTGCATATGTATACATGTAAACATCCATAAAAAGAGGTGTGGTCCACTATAATAAAAAGAAAAATCTCTTGGGCGCTTTCATGCACTCTCTGGTTACTCATACATACATAAATATATATATATAGGCACACAACACATATATGCATATACATTTTTAAATGCAAAGTCAGGAATTTTTTGTTTTAATAAATACAATTTTAGCCTGACTACGAAAATTAAACAAACTGGTTACACCACCCATTTCTGTCTTTCCATGGACAAAAAATATTGCATTGATCTGATTGGTTTCATATGTTGCAAAACTCTACAGGGTATATCACCAACTCTAGAGAGGTTGTCATACTCTTGACACAATTGAAGAGACCTCAACTTTTGGGGCATGGTTTCTACAGCTGGGTGCCCCCCTTACATGTGCATTTGACTGTCCATTTCAGTTAAGATCTTCCTTTTAACTTAAGCTCTCTTTATAGACAATGATAAAGGCATTTGCTCAGATACGTTCCATTTTGGCATTGTTTCTATATTTAAATGCCCTTTCTAATGCCAACCATTTTATAGAGTGTAAGAGTGTACCTACAATGTATGCACATGCAAATCATGTGTTGGGTTATTTTGTTATAGAATTTTCCCTTTATTTTGACTTCGAGGACACATGTATAATACACATCCAGATCATTTTCATTTATTTTTTATAGACTTTTTATTTAAAGTCTGCACAGAGAATCAAACTCTAATGGCTTTATATTGTAATTTCAACCTTAGTGTGCATTGTGTGTATAAATATCTATATGCTTGATACATATTCTTTGTATGTGTGTGTCTGTATATAATTATGTCTGCATGTATGTTTATGTGAATTTGTTTAAACGTGTGTGTGTGTATATATATATATATATATATATATATATATATGTGTGTGTGTTACGTAATTCTAAAGGAAAAAAGAGTGCTCTATGTATAGAACAGAGCTATTTAATTAGAGAGTGAACAACACAAAATATAACTACTTCATTACCAAAGGTTTCTGGATCACAAACGATAATAATATATACGTCTGGATCGGTCGTCAGATAGAGATGTTAGATAACATCTAGTTATATTATCAGTAGTTATATTTTGTGTTGTTCACTCTCTAATTAAATATATATATATATATATATATATATATGCAAGTGTATATACATATATATATATGTGTATATATATCATCATCATCACCGTTTAATGGTCATTTTTCCACACTAGCATAGGTTAGACAAGTAGTCCCATTGTGAGCCAAGCCAGATCAGATGACCATGTCTTGCTCATAATGGACTTTTTACCTCATATAATATCGAAGCTATGAGATTTTGATATTATTTATTTTGAGAACAATACCTTAACATCAGTTTGAGTAGCCCGTTATTGCCGGTTTGAACAGAAAGAGATGAGAGAATTCTGGCCAGATACGGCCAGTTTAAATGCTAATGGGTTAAGCCTGGTCTATTTTTAGTTAATCAGAACTGCTAACCTCACAGATGAGCTGGGGGTCACATCTTACTTACATACGTATGTGTGTGTTTTTGTCTGCAAAGCTGTGAGTGTATGAAAGTCTGTGTGTCAGATGGTGACAAAGCTAACATTGATGTTGGAAGTGTAGAGGTGTGAGTGTGTATGCACACATGAATTAAGCAGTCAGCAAGTGACAATAGATGACCAGTTGTGTAGGTGTACATGTGTGTGTGTATATGTATGTACTTGTGTGTACATATACAGGCACATACATAAGTAGAAGCTATCTTAAGGTGTTGCAGGGAAGGGAGAGTGGTGGCAAGTTTGCCAGTGTGTGTGTGTGTGTGTATGTATGTAAAGATATGTGCATGTGTAGTTTTGAATGTAAATAGGTTTCAGTTTATAATATATTTTCTCTTTCACGATATTTTAACATCCATTTGCTAAAATTGAATTAAAAAAAAAAAAAATGCAAGTACTATCTAGTTATCATTATGTGAATTGGCAGTATCGGTAGAGGGTCAGACGCCATGCTTTGACGCATAGATATACGGCCCTTGCCATTCTGAGTTCAAATCCCGCCGAGGTTAACTTTGCCTTTCATCCTTACGGGGGTCGATAAAATAAAGTACCAGTAATACACTGGGAAATTGCTGGCCTTGTGCCAAAAGTAGAAACAATTATTTTACCCCAAGGGCGGATTGGCAGTATCGGTAGAGGGTCGGACGCTTTCCAGCAGAGTTACGTCCCTTTATGATCTGAGTTCAAATCCCGCCGAGGTTAACTTTGCCTTTCATCCTTACGGGGGTCGATAAAATAAAGTACCAGTAATGCACTGGGATAATTGGTGGCCTTGTGCCTAAAGTAGAAACAATTATTTTACCCCAAGGGCAGTGGATTGGCAATATCAATAGAGGGTCGGACGCCATGCTTTGCGGCGTAGAGTTATGGCCCTTTGCGGTCTGAGTTCAAATCCCGCCGAGGTTAACTTAGCCTTTTATCCTTACAGTGTCGATAAAATTGCTGGCCTTGTGCCTAAAGTAGAAACAATTATTTTACCCCTTACATTGTGTTAGTGTAAAAATTATTTCCAGTTCCATGATCAGCATCTGTCAATGAAACTCAACAGAAAGTAATCTCAGTAATATAATAAATATATCAATATATTCTCCACTTTGGTATTGAGCACGTTTCCTTGTGTTTGTATACCAAAATGTATGCATATATATAAATGTGTGTATATGTGTGTATATATATATATATGATGTATGTGTGTTTTTGTAGATGAATATGGAACTGAAGAAGAGCCTCAACCATACAATGCTGGAGAGTTATAACTACAACAGAGAAAAAACTGAAGCTATCGACAAAATGCAAACTACAGTAAGTTCACTTGCTTCTTGTAGTTGTTAGAGCTGTTGTTGATGCTATTATTTTTACTGCTATAACTGTTTTTGTTATTGTTATTGCAGTTCTATATTACAGCTTTCCTCTATATGTGTGTACAGAGGAATAATTAACCCTTTTGAAACTAAACTATCTGAAATCAGTTCTGGTTCTCTGATAACCTGTTTTTTTGTTTGTCAAGTTATGTTTCAAACATCAGTGTTGTGTTCTCTCATCTTTCACTCTTTTCCCCAGTTTCACTGTTGTGGTGCTGGTCACTACAAAGACTGGAGGGCCAGTAGGTGGTTACGGCTAGACAAGAACACGGACAACAAAACTCCAGACAGTTGTTGTAAGTCCCCCAGTAATGGTTGTGCTACCAGAGACCATCCTTCTAATATCTACCACAAGGTAAGTTCACATATACAAACACACACACACATATACATAGCATCATTATTTTTATGTCCATTTTTCCATGTTGACATGGAGTGGACAGGATATACATAATATATATATATATATATGTGTGTGTGTATATATATACACACATACACATGGGTTTATGAAGCTAGCCAAACGGAATCTGTCCAATCCTATTCATTCCTTAGTCACTCATCATCATCATCATCATCACCGTTTTACATCCATTCTTCCACGCTAGCATGGGTTAGATGGGTTGTCCTGTTGTGGGCAGTGTCTGGTCGGCTGACCATGCCTTGCTCATACAGGAACTGATTTGGCTTGATTTCTACAGCTGGATGCCCTTCCTAACACCAACCTCATTTACAGTGAGAGCTGGGTGCTTTTTCGTGGCGCCTACACGTCCACTTTACGGTGTGGGCTGGGTGCTTTTTTGCCGTGGCACCTCCACGACCACCTTACAGTTGGGGGTGTGGGGGCATATTGTCTATATGCTTCAGCTTGTACCCATGGGAGGTCGGGTACTCTGTATTACTGCGTAACGCCAGAGGTCACGGTCGTGTGTCATTACCTTTGAGAGGTGTAATTGGGTAAGGTCGGCTTTTATCACCTCATCCCAGGTCATCTTGGGTCTCCCCACTCCACGGTTTCCATCGACTTCTAGTGCTCTGCACCTTTTTATGCAGCTGTCATCCTTCATACGCATCACATGTCCATACCAACGCAACCGCTTCTCCTGCACACAGCATTTGATTCCTCTTATGCTCAGTCTCTCTCTCAATTCATTTATGCTTTGTCGTTCGCGTATATTACTATTACACATCCATCGGAGCATGCAGGCTTCGTTTCTCTCTAATCTACGTAAGTCTTCCACCTTCAGCGCCCAGGTCTCACTACCATGCAACATTGCTGTTCGGATACACGCATCATACAGTCTGCCTTTCATTTTGAGGGAGAAGCCTTTTGCAGCTAGTTTGTCTACTGTTTCTACAGAGCCCTCCCAGAGATTGGTGGTACTTGTTTCCTGTGGCTGTTTGCTGCTTGCTGTCCCAGCACAGCTGCTGCATGTGAAGCCTACATTCTTAATTAAGCTTCCTGAGATCCCACTACATCTCTTGTGTACCCATTATTTGCATTTGGGGTAGAGAATGGAGTTCCTACCTACACCTTTCCTACATACTGAGCAAGGCCATTTCCCTGAAGGGATCTGGGTTCTGTTTTCTCGTCTACTTACAAGGACCTTAGTCTTTGTCATGTTGACTTTGAGACCCTTTCTTTCTAGTCCCTGCTTCCAAGTTTGGAATAATATTATAAGATTTCTACATAGGAAAATACAACACATTATTATTAGTCAAGAAACAGCAATGCAAGGGTAATGATAGTTGTATATCATGTATTTATAATATGTATTTAAAGGAAACCCAAATGTTTATAGGGATTTTTAAAAAAACTTTTTTATTTTATGCATATTTCAGTTATGAGGAGAAACAATTCATAATCGATAATTTCGATTGATTAATTACTTTCACTCGTCGGCTCATTTGGAATAATAAAAGTAAAGGTAGAACTGTCTCTTAGAGTGGAGAATAAAAGTAAAAAGCACAATATAATAGATAATATCCAATCATCTTTAACCCTTTAGCATTTAAACTGGTCGTATCCGGTCAGAATTCTCTCACCTCTTTCTATTCTAACTGGCTGTAACTGGCCACTCATACTTATATTAAGGTATTGTTCTCAAAATGAATAATATCAAAATCTCATAGATTCGATGTTATGTGAGAAATTATGTGAAATAAAGCCTTTACTGCAAAAATACAATAGTTTATATAGAGTAATGTAAATGCTAAAGGGTTAAACACGTTATAAGGCATCACTATTATATTTAAAAAAAAACAGAAGGGAGATAACTTATAAATATGTGCATTAGTGGATATCTCCATTTATAAATCTTTGTGTATATATATATATAATATATCATCATCATTTAACATCCATTTCCATGCTAGCATAGGTTAGACAGGTAGCCCCGTCTGATGACCCTGACTTACTCATACAGGACTGGTTTGGGCTTGGTTTCTACGGCTGGATGGCCTTCCTAACACCTATCACGTTTACAGTGTGTGCTGGATGCTTTTTGTCATGACACCTACACAGCCATTTTATAGTGTGGAGTTTTGTGATGTTCCCTACACGACCACTTTACAGTGTGGGCTGGGCGCTTTTTTCATGACACCTACACAACCACTTTACAATGTTGGCTGGGCGCTTTTTGTTGTGACATCTACACGACCACTTTACAGTGTGGGCTGGGTACATTTTTTTGTGACACCTACATGACCACTTTACAGTGTGAGCTGGGGACTTGATGGGGGTGAGTTAGAACTATGGATGTGTGTGAGGGGGGCAGGGTGTTCAGGCATAGATGGAGTTTTAGGACATGGGAGTGCAAGAGTGGGAGGGACAGGGATGGGGGAAAGTAGTGCTTATAAGATGTATGCTTCAGGCTGCACACATGGAAAGGCAAGTCTTCCGTATTACTTCATAACAACAGAGATCTTGATCCTGTGTCAACGTCTTCAAGAGGTGCAATTGTGCAAGGTCAGCTTTTATCACCTCATCCCAAGTTTTCCTAGGTTTTCCTACACCTTAACTTTCATCAACCTTGAGCCCTCAGTACCTATTTATACAGCTGTCATCCTTCATACGCATCACATATCCATATCAGTGCATTCTCCTCTCCTGCATGCTGCATCTGACTCCTCTTATACCCAGTTTCTCTCTCAGTTCATTTCTTTAATTCTGACCTTGCTGACTGTTGCTCTATACATGGCTTGAACTGCTCCCTCACAACATCTTCTCCAAGTTTTCTAAGAGCCCACAAGATAATGGAACAGGGGACTCTGTCAAAAGATTTCTCCAGGTCTATAAATGCTAAGTATAGGGGTTTACCTTTAGCTAGGAGAGCATCAGAAGTACTTTTACCTGGCACAAATCAGAACTGCATTGCATCTAGGTTAACTCAGTCTTTGATCAGCTGTGCTATAACTCTTTCTGTAACTTTCTTGACCTGATCAATAAACTTGATGCCTTTATAGTTTCCTCTGTCTAGGGCATCTCCTTTGCCTTCATAGCACTTGACGATGATGCTGCTACACCAGTCATTGGGTATGACACCATTTTGTCTTACTTGGTTTACAATATGGGTGGTTAGGGTGTGACCCACCACCCCAGAAGGTCCAGCTGCTTTGCCTGTCTTCATATCCTTTATTGCCTTATTTACTATACTACTACTGACTTGTACAGCCGGTCCCTCTTTTGGGTTTATTTGGGGCAAACTATTTTCTTCCCATGCATTCTCTACATTCAGTAATCTTTCATAGTGACACTTCCATGCTACCTTCTTTTCAGAGTCAATAAATGCAAGTGCATCATTATCATCTTGGACACATTTCTCTCAACCAACATTACAATTTTCCCTGACATACTGTCTTGCAATCCTGAACACCTCACGCCTTTGGTCCTTGCATGGTAGAACATGTTTAAATTTCTTATTTTCTGCTTCCCTTCTTGCAACGTATACCTGTCGCCAAACTTCTCTCCTTGCAATTCTGGTAGTGCCCTCTACTTCCCCATTTTGCCATTCTTTCCATGCCTGTCTTTTGGCCTTGTCTCCTCCACTTTACTGTTCCACCACCAAGTCACTCTACTTCATCATCATCATCATCACCGTTTTATGTCCGTTCTTCCACGCTAGCATGGGTTAGACAGGTTGTCCTGTTGTGGGCAGTGTCTGGTCGGCTGACCATGCCTTGCTCATACAGGAACTGATTTGGCTTGATTTCTACAGCTGGATGCCCTTCCTAACACCAACCTCATTTACAGTGAGTGCTGGGTGCTTTTTCGTGGCGCCTACACATCCACTTTACAGTGTGGGCTGGGTGCTTTTTTTGCCGTGACACCTCCACGACCACCTTGCGGTGGGGAGTGTGGGGGCATATTGTCTATATGCTTCAGCTTGTACCCATGGGAGGTCGGGGTACTCTGTATTACTGCGTGACGCCAGAGGTCACGGTCGTGTGTCATCGCCTTTGAGAGGTGTAATTGGGTAAGGTCGGCTTTTATCACCTCATCCCAGGTCATCTTGGGTCTCCCCACTCCGCAGTTTCCATTGACTTCTAGTGCTCTGCATCTTTTTATGCAGCTGTCATCCTTCATACGCATCACATGTCCATACAAACACAACCGCCTCTCCTGCACACAGCATTTGATTCCTCTTATGCTCAGTCTCTCTCTCAATTCATTTATGCTTTGTCGTTCGCGTATATTACTATTACACATCCATCGGAGCATGCAGGCTTCGTTTCTCTCTAATCTACGTAAGTCTTCCACCTTCAGTGCCCAGGTCTCACTACCATGCAACATCGCTGTTCGGATACACGCATCATACAGTCTGCCTTTCATTTTGAGGGAGAAGCCTTTTGCAGCTAGCAGTGGTAGTAGTTCCCTAAACTTCTTCCATCCCGTTCTTACCCTAGTTATTGTACTTTCTGAACACCCACCTCCGCTGCTAATTCGGTCACCTAGGTAGCAGAAGCTGTCTACTGTTTCTACAGAGCCCTCCTAGAGAATGGTGGTACTTCTCCTTCAATACCTACTCCACTCACAGATTTCGACTGTCGCCTTCAGTAGGTTATCTTTCAGGAATTTCTGAAATTTGTGTTTACAACCGTCACTCTATTTCATCTTCTGGTGAGGATAAAGTCTATCTGCTAACATGCTCACCTGATCAATAGGTGATTAGTGATTGTCTGGTTTTTTGAAGTTTGTATTAAAGTCGCCAGCAATGATTATGAAGTCCCCGTTGCTTATTTTGGAGGTCATGTACATTAGTGATTCGTAGAACATGTCTTTTAATTCGTCTGACAGTTTGGCTTGAGGTGAATATGCTGATATGATCATTACAGTTGTTTTATTTAGTACCTATCTAAGTTTGATGATTCTATCATTCACTCTATTTACAACAATTACCTTGTCTGTCCACTTTTCTGCTACCACAACCCCTACTCTTCCAAGCCCATTGTCATTTCCCACTCAGAAAAATTTGTAGCAATGTATTTTACCCACAAGGAATCTAGTTAACATTTCCTTCCATCTTGACTCTTACACACAGCATATATCAATTTTCTTTCATTTAGGCATCACTACAATTTTTCCTGATCTCCCTTTCATTATATATATATTGACTTTGCCTTTCATCCTTACGGGGTCGATAAAATAAAGTACCAGTAATGCACTGGGTAATTGCTGGCCTTGTGCCTAAAGTAGAAACAAT
The DNA here is from genome assembly GCA_964016885.1 of Eledone cirrhosa. NCBI lineage: Eukaryota > Metazoa > Mollusca > Cephalopoda > Octopoda > Eledonidae > Eledone > Eledone cirrhosa. The sequence continues at coordinate 276,001,881 of OZ024742.1, read as the reverse complement.
TATATATATATATATGTGTGTGTGTGTATATATATGTGTGTGTGTGTGTGTATCATCATCATCATCATGATCGTTTAACCTCTATCTTCCATGCTAGCATGGGTTTAGACGGGAATTGTCCCACTTGAGACAAGATTGGTCGTCTCGCTCGTATGGGACTGTCTGGCAGGTTTTCTACGGCTGGATGCCCTTCCTAACACCAACCACGTTTACAGTGTGGACTGGGAGGTTTTTACGTGTTACCTACATGGCCACATTACAGTGTGGACTGGGCGTTTTTTTGTTGTGACACCTACACGACCTCATTTATTTAGGCCTGGATGTTGTGGTACCAACATAACTTTACAGAGAAGGGGTGGTGTTGGTGGGGGAGTGGGAAGGGTGTGTATATTTGATTAAGAGGTGCCTACTGACTGTAGGTTTCGCTTTGTACTTAGGCAAGGCGGGTTTTCTATATTACTGCGTGGCGCCAAAGATCTCCATCCAGTGATATTGTCTTAGAGAGGTGTAAGTGTGTAAGGTCGGAATTTATATGTGTATATATATATATGTATATAATTATATATATGTGCGTGTATATATATATGTATATGTGTATATATATATACATATATATGTATATAATTATATATATGTGTGTGCATGTGCGTATATATATATATTATATACACACACACACACACTGACTTACACTACCATACTCTGAATGCCTTGCTTCCCTGAGCATGCGATACACTAAAGCTCCCTCGTCCAGAGTTGCTGACGCATGGAACAAACTACCTGCATCAGTTAGCTGTCGGGACACTGCATCCTTTAAAACTTCCATGCTTCCTGAAATTCGCCAACACTACACCTGATATCCCTCCCCCCACATACACATGCATGCATGTCTGTGTTTATGTGTGTGTGTGTTTGGTGTGTGTCTGTTCACTTTCCTGACTTTTGTACGTTATTCTATGTACTATACATGCACTTTTGATAAGCTGTAGCACCTGAGCACTGTACACAATAATTTTCATTATTATTATAATTATATATATCCATATATACACACACTGGTTACTATTCATAAAACATTAAATATGACTATAATCATAACTGTATTATGAAATGTCCCACTGGTTGAACCAAGTAAATTAATTTACAACTACATAATTAGTATGTTCATATACCATAACTGTATTTTGATGTTTATATGTACTCATGTGTATCTTTAGGACAAATGGGAGTGTTGTGTGGTCATCAAAAGGCAATTCAACTGGTAAAGTAGCAATTAAATAAATCAAGGCCCAGAAAAGGCAGCCTGTATTGGAGACAGTCACTCTGATTAAAGAAAACTACATGGAGTAGACACAGGCTCCATAAGTCATAATAAAGGCAACCTATATAGGACAGTAGTTCCTCTAAATAAATAAGACTCCACAAGACAGACATGGTCACTGTAAGCCATAGTAAAAGGCAGGCCATCTAGAAGAGCAGACACTCTGAATAAAAACTGATAGAATGGAAAGTATTGTAGAATCATGACATGTAAGTAGAAGCCAAACTAGTCGCCTACATAATCAATTGGGTTATAGATAATGATGTCATACCTGATGATTGATGTAGCAGTATACTCATTAATTGTTATAAGGAAAAAGGTGATGCTCTATAAAGGAGCAACTACAGAAGCATAAAACAGATGGATCAAGATATGAAAGTGGTAAGAAGAGTGTTGGCACATTAGATGATATGTTGTCTAGTTTTGTGCCAGGGAGAAGCACCACAGTTGCCCTCTTCTTAATAAGATAACTACAAGAGAAGTTTGTAGTTGGTTGTAAGCCTCTATACCTAGCTATTATTGATCTGGAAAATACTTTTGATAGAGTGCCATGATCTGTTATTTGGTGGTCCTTAAGGAAGCTGTGTGTAGATGAGTGGCTTTTGAGAGCAGTGCAAGCCGTGTACAGAGAAGCTGTTGGTGATATGAGAGTAGGTAATGAGTATAGTGAGGAATTCAATGTGCACATGAGTGTTAATCAGGGCTCAGCCCTCAGCCCACTCCTGTTTATTATAGTTCTTCAGGCCATAAAAGAGGAGTTTAAGACTAGCTATCCATGGGAATATCTGTATACTGACACCTGGTTCTTATAGTTGAATCTGTGGAAGGGCTTAGAGTAAACTTAGCAAAAACCAAAGTTTTAGTAAGTAGGAAAGAAAATAGCACCCTGATCCCATCAGAGAAATTACCTTACTTGGTATGTAGAAAAGGAGTAGGTAGAAACTCTGTACAATGCTCACACTGTAAACCTTGGGTGCACAAAAAGTGTAGTGGAATAGCAGGCAAACTAACAGGAAAAGTAGACTTTGTATGTGGCAGATATCAGGGATAGTTGGAAGCAAGAGCATCAGAAAGATAAACTTTTTCCAATCCTAGGAAGGTTCTATAAAAGTAGATAATAGCTTCCACTACATAGGTGACATAATTAGCAGTGGATGAGGTTGCTCTGAGAGCATAGTAGCTAGAGCAATAACAGGATAGAAAGCATTCAGGGGGCTACTAACTCTGTTGACAACAAAAGGTTTCTCTCTTCAATCAAACCAGCTTTTGATGCCTACAGATGATGTGTGATGTTGCACTGGTGTTGACATGTGATGGATATGGATGATGACTGATGTTGGGTGAAGAAAGGCCAAGGAATCCCAGTGGAAAGAAGCTGCAGTAGAGAAAGACTAAGGAAAATCTTGGCAGAAGTGATGAGAGCTGATCTTAAATTGCTGAAACTCACAAAGGAAAAATGGACATAAAATGATGATGATGCATACATACATACTTTTGGATAATTGGTAAAATAATGGGTACAATCATGGTGCATGAGGAAAATCGTGGGTAAAGTAGGGTCTTTAGATAAATGTTTAGGTAAAATGTTGGACAAATTAGTGAGTAAAACGGTGGTAAAAATCTTGTGGCAAAGGATGGGTAATATAGTCAGTAAGACAATTGATCGTTGGTAAATTCATGAGTAAAATGGTAGGTAAAATTATAGATAAAATAGTTGGCCGTCAGTAAAATGTGTAACTCGCTGGGTAAAACCATGAACAAAATATGGACTGTGGGTAAAATACTGGTTAAAGCAGTGATTGCAGATAATTGGATAGTTGGTAAAATAGTAAATAAAATAAAGATTATGGGTAAAGCAGTGATTGAGTATAATGTTGGATAGTCAATAAAATGGTGGATAAAAATTGTGATATGTAATATAACTATATAATATAATTATATCATATATAACATGTGTAATGTGCATGTAATATCTACTTTTACAGGGCTGCGCTAGAAAGTTAGAAGATTTCTTCCAAGACAATCTATATATAATTGGAAGTGTTGGTCTTGGTCTCTGCTGTTTACAGGTGAGTTATCGACATTGTCACCATCATTTTCTGTTTTGTATCTGTTTTAGATAGGTTGTCAAGTCAGAGGCTAAACAAATCAGACATGGTTTCTATGGCTAGATGCCATTTCAAATGCCAACCATGATACAGTGTATACTAGGTGTGTTTTATTGTAGTACCCCCACTACCACCTGACAAACCCTCCATCATAATTTCATGTCAGAACCTTTAAGTTATGTTCCAAACACCAACATAATAATGAGAAAATTAATTATATTATTAAATCTCTTGAAATCCCTGATTATTTTCAAAATTATTTTGGCAGCGTTCCTGAGAAATGAAAGGATTAGCGTTGAGACCACTCTCTCAATACACTGTCTATCAGTGTATTATAGGGTATACAGAGTAGCTGTGGAGCTGACTTAAGGGGACATGATATGAGAGGGGTTTATAGTAGCTGTTACAAGGGTTTTGATTTAAGGGGAGGAACATGATGTGTGGGTGGTTTATAGTACATATCACAAGTGTAGACTTATGGAATGAAACAGGATATGAGGGAGTTTATCATCATCACAATTTTACTTCTGCTTTCTATACAAACATGAATTGAGTTAGTTCTTATTTAAAATTACTGCCCTCTTATTTGAGTTGGCGGACTATATCTCACTTACATTCCACTTGACATGTTTTCTGTAACTAGATGTACTTCCTAACACTTTACAGAGTGTACTGGGTGTATTTTATCATGACACCAGCACTAGAGAAGTTGCTATGTTCTCAACTTGATTAAAAGGTCCTCTCTGCCATACATTGTCTGTATTTGTATGATAGCTGTGGTAAAGGTAAACTTAAGATTGACAAAGTAAGGGCTAGGTGGATACAGACACATCAATACCCCTTCCCTACCACCCCATGCTTGATTCACAAAAGGGTTACAACTCAAGGCCTCATAGTCCGGGGTGTTCTGACCTGATTTAAATATATATATTAAGATATCGCTATGAAACACGACATTTTTGTCAAAATTTAAAATATAATTGTTATTAAATATATTTCTTTTTCTTTGGGTATTACCCATGTTTTAGATGTCAGCATAGATCAATGTTGGAATCTCACTATTGTTCTATGTGCAGGTCTAATTCACATACTTCTAATTTTCATTAAATTTCATAGGAGCAGGTGTTATGGGCCTCAAATGTTCTCTAGTCCCTAAATACTTTAAGCCTATCTATCAGACACTACTAACTACTTGTCTCTCTATATTTCTCTTCCGCCAGATACTTGGTATAGTGCTAGCCTGCTGTCTAATGCAACGTGTTAAATGGGGTACAAGACTACACGACTGAGGACGCTGTTACTGCACCATGCTGCAACTGTCAACTAAACACCAATAAACATGTGCATACTACTAATATGCATACATACATGTTCATATATGTACACTTGCTCACTCAATCTCACACATATACATGCTAACACATCCACAAAAGCATATATTTCTCTTCACTGTTGTTTTCAATACTTATAAACATACATATATATATAATGTATATGTGTGTGTGTGTATGTTTATATGTATATATAAATGTATGTATTAATATATATACGTATGTATGAATGTATATACACATGTATATATGAATGTATATACACATGTATATATGTATGTATATACACATCATTTAATATTTTGCTAGTAAGGGTTGGACAGCATGTTGCTGGCCAAGTCAGTATTTCCTCAGTACTACTGGCATCTGAGATGGGTCAGGGTGGCTGCATCTCAATATATTTCCACACTCTACTGGGGGCACCAGGGGGGTGCATTTTATCATGGCAACAACACTAGAGAGGTCATCAAGTCTTTGACAAAACTGAAAAGTTTCCCAACCATTTGTTTAGCAAGTTTCCTACAGCTGGATGCTCTCCCTATCAAAAACCAATTTACAGTGTGCACTGGGTGCATTTATCATGTAGCTCACCAACACTAGAGAGGTTGCTGTGCCATTGACAGAACTGAAGAGTCCTCTGAACCCTTTTTGGCATGGATTCTACAAATGAATTCTCTCTCAGAGTGAAGAATAGATTGTATGATGCCTGTTTGCGAACAGTAGTGCTACATGACAGTGAAATATGGGCCTTGACTGGAGAAGACCTGTGAAGGCTGGAAAGAAAATAAGTGCATATGCTCCGATGAATGTGTAATGTTAGTGAGAATGAGTGACATAGCATAAGTAAACTGAAAGAAAAACTTAGCATAAGTGGAATCTGATGCAGCATGCAAAACTGTGATGTGTATAAAAGACAGCAGTTGCATAAAGAAATGCAGAGAAATCCCAGTGCCTGGGACCTGTTGGAGAGGGAGAACCAGGAAGATTTGGGACAAGGTAGTGAAGACTGACCTGAAGAAACTAAACTTCACAATTGAGATGACAAAGGAACATGTGGGCTGGTGCTATGTTGTGATTCTGAACATCCGGCCACAAGCATAAAATATGACCTAGCCCATCCTCGTGTCATCCCTTTCCACTAGCATTCCCCAACAGCTATCCTAACCACTACAGCATCCTTGCCATCCAAACTTCCTCAAGTACCACTCCTTAGCTACTTCCCCATCTAAAGACCTTAGATACCTTCATTACTCTACCTACCCCCTGTGCACCCCTTAGTTATTTCTCCATCACTACATCCCCACTCCCCATATACTATCAGTCAACCCCTCTCCTATCACCCTCCACAAAAAAATAACATCACAAAGCAGAAAGTGCTCTTCCGTTGGGACTATAACCAACAACTTCTCTAATCACGAAAATGCACCCAGTACATGATGGTTAGTGACAGGAAAGGTACCCTGCTGTAGAAACCATGCCTAAAAGGTTTGAGAGGACCCTTCAGTTGTGTCAATTGCAAAACAACCTCTCTAGTGTTGGTGATAGAAAAGGCTTCTAGTCATAGAGCTTCCCAAACAAAGAGTTGGGAGGATGCTCCAGTAGAGACAAAAACATGACGACCTCTCTAGTGCTGGTGCCATGATAAAATGCACTTGGTATGTAAATGAGATGCAAACCCCCAGCCAGTATGTATATATAGATGTATGTATACATTATAAATATGAGTATATATATATATATATATATATAGAAAAGGAACGATCGACTTTCGTCAAATTGGACCGAGGGAACAATGTTTCCGTTGGTCTTTCCAATTGCTAATACTATCTATCGGACGCAACTCCAGGTAGAAGGAGCAACGTGAAATAAAGTGTCTTGCTCAAGGACATAACGCATCACCTGGTCCAGGAATCGAACTCACAACCTTACGATTGCGAATCCAATTCTCTAACCACTCAGCCACACGCCTTCACTAATATATATACTGTATATATCACTGTATATATATATATATATATATATATACACACACACACACACACACACACACACAACTATAGATCAAAATGAAATATTTCAATCATATTATACCATAATTTGGTAACGACATCAGGATGACAACTAATTTTACAGCCAAAAAACGCACATGTCTATTTTTAAAAAAAACATTGTTGAGTGGACAGGTACTGAGAATTACATGTTTGTTGATTGCTCAGCGTCTTGCACATTAATTTCATGTGCAGGCTGTTTTGTTGTTTGAACAACTGAAACACTGATTGTTGGTACTATCAGAGGTCCAACACAATACATTGTGTTGAATCTCCCTGAGAACTACATTATGTAGTTTGGAAAGTTCAGGTATTTGCATGTTATTTTCACAAGCAGGATGTTCTGTTGGTCAGACTACTGTTACACTGGTACACACATTGTTGGAACCGACAGAGTTTCAACTCACACACTTGTTGCAAGCATTCAGACCAGGTCTCCGGTTTCAGAGTGGATACCTTCCTGCTTCCCACCAAATTCAGAGGCCTTAAAAACTGTCATGGGCATTGCCCCTTCCTCCCTTGTACATTAAACTATATAATTTGTAGGGTTCATTACATTGTTAGTCCACATATAACAGTATTATCAATAAGATGTTGTATAGAATGCTTTACAGTATTCGTCCCACCTCATTACATGCTTTGAGTTCAAATCCCGCTAGTGTCAACTTTGCCATTCATCAGTCCAGTACTGAGGTCGATTCTTTCTCTATAGAAAAAATTCGGTTGTGTTCAGACCTGGAGAGGATTGGGCTCTGTCAGGTTTAAATGTGCCCTAGACGTGCCATTTGACAGTGCCTCTACGACACCACAAGGAATTATGGGACCTTTATCCTTACATTATGTTAACCAACATTTAACTATATGTCAGCCCTAAATTAACTCTTATATCATTGTTATTTTATTCCTGTTTAGCAATCATTTCTCTGTCTGCTGTTTATTTTTTTCTTTCTTTCTCTTAAAGAAGAAATTTTAAATTCAATAAATTAATTTATTTTCATTGTAGCCTTGTTGTTGTTTTATTTCTTTTTTTAAAAGTGGATATGTGTGTGTGTGTAAACATTTTGCAAAGCATTGAGTAAATTTGAATTTTGAAAGTACGTTAGCTTAATTATTGTACATAAGCTGCTGCAAGTTGGGTGTACAACACCTAGAGACATAAAAAGTGAACATAGGAATTGAACTTAAATCTGCTGTATGATGGACAGCTACGTTACCATTACATCAAAGGAAGATTGACCACTTATCTGTCAACTTGCGTTGTAGTAGCTTACAATATTCATTCATTCAATGGAGAGATAGATGGCAGTAACTTAAGAGTGTTGCTTCATAAATATATTTATATATTACATGAGCATCATAAGATACTTGAACTGAGAGGAAAACTAGGTGTAAAAGGATCTGATGCATTGTGCAAGAAAGAAGACTGTATTGGTTTGGACATGTCATGCATATGGACAATTACACCTGAATGAAAAAGTGCAGAGAAATCTCAGTGGATGGGACTCATGGAGGAGGCAGGCCTTGGATGATATGGAATGAAATAGTAAAGACTGACCTTAATAACCTGAACCTCACGACAAAGATAACAAAAGACAATGAAGATTTGTGACATGCTGTTTGCCAGCATTTGGAGGTAGGGTGCTACCTCCAAATCTGCCCTTCTGGTACCAATTAGTTAAGAAAGAAGCTAGGTGACAGGTATACACAGCTCAAAGAAAGGCTGAAGAAAGTAAATTTGTCAATGTCTTGGGGAGTGAAGTGTTACATATTGCAAGGCAGTTTGTCAGTGTGAATCAAGATGTTGTTGGGGGAAAATGTGTTAGAAATGATGCTGGTGCACTTAGCACCAATGATACCCAAAAGAAAGAGGCCTGGAAATGTTACTATGAGAGGTTGATGAATGTAGAGAATGAAAGGGAGGAAGAGAAACTATCCCCAACTCACCTAAAGGAAGGACCAGCTACTGAAGTTGATAGTTTTAGGGTTAAAGACACAATCAAGGAGATGAAAAATGGTAAAACTACAGGACCATCAGAAATAGTTGCTGAGATGCTAAAAGCATCAGGAGAGGTAAGAGTCAAAATAGTAACCCATATAGTCAATCAGGTAATACAGGACGGGGCCACACCCAATGACTGGCGCAGCATACAATCATATATTGCTACAAAGGCAAAGGTGATGTTCTAGAAAGGAGCAACTATAGAGGAATAAAACTAATAGACAAGTTATGAAAGTGATGGAAGGAGTTATATAGCACAGCTAATTTGGGAAAGAGTCAAACTAGATGAGATGCTCTTTAGTTTCATGCCTGGGAAAAGTACTACTGATGCCCTCTTTTTAGTGAGGCAACCACAAGAGAAGATCCTAGCCAAAACTAAACCACTATATTTAGCTTTTGTTGATCTAGAGAAGGCCTTTGACATAGTACCTTAATCTATTATCTGGGAATCCTTAAGGAAATTAGGTATAGGAGAATGGCTTGTAAGAACAGTGCAAGATATGTATAGAGGAGCTATCAGTAAAGAGAGTATAAAATGAGTTTAACAAGGAATTCAAGGTACAGGTAGGAGTTCATCAAGGTTCAGTTCTTAGCTCTCTGCTGTTCATTATAGTTCTTCAAGCCGTAACAGAAGAGTTTAAAATCGGCTGCGCATGGGAACTTCTCTGTGCAGATGATTTGGTCCTTATAGCTGAAACCAAAAAAGAGCTAGAAAATAAATTACAATTATGGCAACTGGATTTGGAATCAAAAAGTCTGAGGGTAAACTTAAACAAAACTATAGTGCTAGTGAGTAGGAAAGAAGACAGGACCTAGATTCCCTCAGGGAAGTGGCCATGCTCAATATGCAGAAAAGGAGTAGGCATAAACTCTATACAATGTACACAATGTAAATCTTGGGTACACAAGAGATATAGTGGGATGAGTAGACTAACAGGAAAGGAGAACTTTGCTTGTAGAAGTTGCTATTATTGCTTCCATTTGTGTGGAAAATGATGTACAAAATGTTTTATTTACTTCAATAAATGCTGTTCCTGTGCCAGTGAATATGACTGAAGAAACAACAAAAAAAGATTCAACCTTACAGTTATGAATCTGTTGGCCAATGAAATTCTGTCCAGAAGACTTGAAAGTTTTGCTAATGACGTGAGTCTTTATCATTAGTGAATCCTTGCTGCATATTTGGTGACAGAGTCGGTCTTCCTAAAAAATTACAAAATCTAGATTTAAAGCAATTATATATGAGCCACCAAAGTATACATCATATGCAAAACATTACATGTACTGGCTTAACATTAACGAACAATTTAGCACATATTTGTTATAGTTATGTGGAGACAAATGAGGTGTCTAAGAAGGTCTGACTGGTAGTCATGGCTAGTACCAGAAAAAAGCATGGTCCAGAGTATACATTGGTTTTGCTGGTCCTACAAATGGTAAATATCTGTATTACTAGTTGATGTTTTCTCAAATAGCCTAAAAGTTTCATGATGAATGATATTTCAACTTTATCCACAATTCACAAACTAAAGTATTCAGTCAATTTTGCCATAAACCCCAATATCAGATAATGGACCTCAGTTCACATCATCAAAACCAATGGCATAAGACATATTTATGCACCTCCCTATCATCCTCAGTCCAATGAATAAGCAGTAAGATTTGTAGGTACTTTCAAAATGGAAGTAACCACCAGAGAAGTAATACAAAAGATTTTACTAGTTTACCAAAGTACTCTTAATCCAACTGTTCTAGAACAGAACTCACCTGCAGAACTTATGCTTGTGAGAAATCAGAACAATTATGGAGGTTATTCTGCTACATAAATGTAGAAAAGAAGCAAAATGATATTTAACCCATTAGCATTTTCATTACTCTATATATACTATTGTATTTTTGAGGTAAAGGCTTTATCTTACATAATTATCTCACATAATATGGAATTTATGAGATTTTTGTTATTTATTTTGTGAACAATATCTTAACATCAGTATCAGCAGCCGGTTTGAACAGAAAGAGGTGAGAGAATTCTGGCCAGATATAACCGATGTAAATGCTAAAGGGTTAAAAGACCAGTACATGAGCTACATGGAACAGTTCCATCCTAAACAACCAGATAGATACGTCAACAAAAAAGATGAATAAAGAATTGGAGACCGTTGCTTCTGACAGGACCTGTTGGAAGGAGTGATTTAGGACTCTGCCCCGACCTTCTCAGGAATAAGTGGGTGAAGAAGTTGCTTAGGTGTCTTTCCAGAGATCCAGGCCACCTGGTACACACGAGTCAGCCAGAGAATACCTTCTTTATTTAAGGCTTTTAACATTGGGCCAGACTCATCTTCCCCTGTGGCTTCGCCACATTTAAGCTCTTTAATTGCTCTTGTGACTTAGCCTTGGCAAGATTAGTCACCACTCCCTACTTTGAGAGACCTTATAGAGGTTCTCTTGTTCATGAGAAATAACAGAAGGGATAGACAAGGTTGATGTGAGAGTCATTTGTCTGCTATTTCTAGTATATCATGAAACCACATAGTGGCTCCATTGTTCAGAAGGGAAGACAAGCTTCAATATTGATAAAATTATATGAACGGTTTAAATCAATTACAATAATATTCTTTAATCTCTATCAAACCTAATTTAATTTTAAATACTCTCTTTTACTAATAAATCATTCTGAATTTAAATATATGAAATTCCTGTAGATATGTGGAAAGGAGATAAAGAGATGCCCCACTAATAAACCATTATGAATTTATATATACAAATCAATGAGGTTCACCTGAATCAGTTTTATCATATCTACTTTCATATTTCATTTTCATTCATAATTATAATTTTCTTTTATACTCAACCATTCAGACTTTATCATTATACAAATAACGCACGTGGTGTTGATTTTCACTTCATTTACAGTTTCCTCCTGGAAACTGTTCAGAGACGTGCAACCAAACGCATACCCTCCATCAGACACCTACCATACTCTGAACGCCTTGCTTCCCTGGGCATGGATTCATTGAAGCTCCGACGTCTGGCAATGGACTTGGTAAACATCCACAAAGTTATTAACCATCTCGCCAACGACAACCCTGAGCACCTTTTTGATCTCCATGTGTCTAACACACGTGGAGATGCCTACAAAGTCAGAAAACAGCACAGCTCCCATGACTTTCGGAAACATTTTTTCACACTTGAAGTTGCTAAAGCATGGAACAAACTGCCTGCGTCAGTTGCTGGCTGCTGAGACACTGCATCTTTTAAAACCCTCATGCTTCCCGAAGTTCGCCAAAACTACACCTGATGCCCCCCCCCCCTCTTCCATACACATGCACACGTGTATATCATGCACTGTTCATTTTCCTGACATTTGTACATTACCCTATGTACTATACATACACTTTTGATGAGTTGTATTGCACCTGAGCACTGTACACAATATTTTTATTATTATTATTGCTACAGAAGGATTTTGACAGCTGCTACTCGGATACAAGTGTCGAGGTCATCGAGAAGAGATGGGTGGCTGTAGCAAGGAGCGCTGCAAAGTGTTTAGAGGAGCTTCGGCATGGCAAAGCAGTTCCTCAGCAGGGGGAGGGCTGGATGGGCGTTAATCATGCCCAGTCTACTCGAGAGGGTTGTGAGCTGCTGGAGCCTGAACCTGATGGTGAAGCAGATGTCCGACAGGAGGATAGGGGCCACTTACACTTGGCAGAGAATGGATCACACGTCCGAGATGGAGGCTGCAAAGCCCTCTGCATCATTGTTGACATGTGAGGGGCATGAGGACTAGGCCTTGATAAACACCCATTCACATTAAATTCCCCCACTAAGCTCATTACATACTATATTTTACTGGCAGCACCTGTACATGGCTTGCACTGCTCTCAAATGAACCATTCATCTACTCCCAGTTTCCTTAAAGACTGCCAGATAATAAATCGTTGGTACCCTGTCAAAGATGTTTTCCACACACATTTTATATATTGACTAGCTGGCCTCGTGCCGTCAAAAATGATGGTTAATTGTAATATCTATACAGAATATAAAAAAGAGATGTTTGTTTGTTTGTTGGTTGGTTTCTTTGCACTTTCTCACACAAGTGATACAAACACACAAACACAACCAATGTGTGTAGTCAATTCACTACACATACTCACACACAAGTGTGACGTATCTTAGATCGCTGGATTTCTAGCTTCTTACCCCCCCCCCCCCACCCCTCCTTCCTCAGTCATCACATAGATGTGTGTGTATCATCATCATCATCATCATCATCATTTTACATCCACTTTTCCCTGCTTGCAAGAGTGGGACGGGAACTGATTCTGGCTTGATTTCTACAGCTGAATCTCTTCCTAACAGCAACCTCATTTACAGTGAATGCTGGGTGCTTTTTTTCCGTGGCACCTACACGTCCACTTTACAGTGTGGGCTGGGTGCTTTTTTACCGTGGCACCTCCACGACCACTTTGCAGTGGAATGATAGGGACCCCAGTCCTATCATCTCATTTCTACAGCTGAGTAAACTGGAGCAATGTGAAATAAAGTGTCTTACTCAAGGAAACAACACATCACCAGGTCTGAGAATTGAACTCAAAACCTTTCGATTGCAAGCCCAATGCTCTAACCACTAAGCCATGTGCCTCCATATATGTATGTAATAATTATTTTTTCTAAGTGTCTGTTTATATATATGTATGTGTAGATGCGTGTGTGTGTTTGTAATTCTATTGTCTATGCAACTTTCTAAATAAACACACACAAACATATATACACTCACACAGATATATTTAAATATAATTTGTACAAACATGCATATACACACACACAAACACTCACATAATCATAACAGCCAATGTGTGTAGCCAATTCGCTATACATATACACACAAAGTGTTGCAAATGTTAGACGCTGCTTCCTGTAGTGTAGTTTGTCATCACCCCTTCCTTCCTCAGTTATCTCTTGTGCGTGACGGACAAATACACATTGGCTATTATTATGGCCCTTTATGGTCTGAGTTCAAATCCCGCCGAGGTTAACTTTCCCTTTCATCCTTACAGGGTCGATAAAATAAAGTAGCAGTAATACACTGGTTAACTGCTGGCCTTGTGCCAAAAATAGAAACAATTATAGTTGATAGGTAAATATATTGACCCCTTCCCCCTACATACACATACACGTTCAACTCTGCACGTGTTCGTGACTGTTAGATCTGCGTCCAACGGTGAATTGGCAGTATCGGTAGAGGGTTGGACGCCATGCTTTGGCGCATAGAGTTACGGCCCTTGCCATTCTGAGTTCAAATCCCGCCGAGGTTAACTTTGCCTTTCATCCTTATGGGGTCGATAAAATAAAGTACCAGTAATGTACTGGATAATTGCTGGCCTTGTGCCAAAAGTAGAAACAATTATTTGGTAGAGGGTCGGACGCCATGCTTTCCAGCATAGTTACGTCTCTTTGCGGTCTGAGTTCAATCCCGCCGAGGTTAACTTTGCCTTTCATCCTTATGGGGTCGATAAAATAAAGTACCAGTAATGTACTGAGTATTTGATGGCCTTGTGCCAAAAGTAGAAACAATTATTTACTGGATTGGCAGTTTCGGTAGAAGGCCGGACGTCAGGCTTTGTAGCATAGTTACGCCCCTTTACGGTCTGAGTTCAAATCCTGCCGAGGTTAACTTTGCCTTTCATCCTTACGGGGTCGATAAAATAAGGCACGAGTAATGCACTGCAATAACTGCTGGTTTTGTGCCAAAAGTAGAAACAATTATTTACTGGATTGGCAGTATCGGTAGAGCGGCGGACAAAATGCTTTGCGGCATAGAGTCATGTCCCTTTACGTTCTGAGCTCAAATCCCGCCGTGGTTAACTTTGCCTTTCATTCTTAAGGGGTTGATAAAATAAAGCACCTGTAATGTACTGAGGTAATTGCTGGCCTTGTGCCAAAAGTAGAAATTATTTACTAATGCGCATGTTCAACCGGATGTTGACTTCATTCTGCGCCTGTTGTTGGTAAAGAACTTTTGCAGTTATTCCAACCTAATCACATCTATCTGTAGAATAATCTATTTAGCATGATGCATAAAGTTATTATAACGTAGTCATATTTATCTACTATAACATATACATAGGGTGAAGGAAACACTGGGAGAGAAATAGTATTGATAAATATTCTCCATTCAGCAACACGTTCAACGACCATTACTGATTTCCCAACATTAGCAGTGATTTATACGAGGTATTTTATCTTATAGTTATTCTCTTTATTCACTCGTATTTTCTTTGGGGGTATCATTGAGGGGAGATTCCTATAAAGTGAAAGTAAAATCAACGGATAAGCTTTACCGGATGTTTTGATTAAATTGTAATTACCAGTCGAACCGTTGCAAGCAAGGAAAGCGGAATTAAACGACGATGAAGTGAATGAAGGAAAAACAAAAAAGGGGGAATTACGGGACAATTATCCCACATAATGATCATAACTTTTTAAAATTTATTAGTATTTTGGTATATTTTTACACTTATATCCGTCTGACGTTGGAGCTTGAGTTGAAATTGATTTTTCGTGTTCTTTTTGACGTGCTTTGAACAGGGTATTTTATAGTGGCCAAAAGAAGAGTTTGTTTTGGGATTAGTCCATCACAGCGTACAATTTGTTTTCTCTTTTACAGAAATATTACTGTTAATCTACCATGTATTTTATTTGTTGTATAAAAAGAGATGATTTGAAACATATATCTTTGGTAATGGTATGGAAGTGATAATTTTCAGACTACATTAAACCCTAGGCCATACTAACCTGGAACAGTCTCTCATCCCTGTATAAAAAAATAAATCTGCAGCAATGTTCAGTACATGATTCACTTAATGGGCTTGTTTGACACATATTGTTTGAAATTTATCTGACTTTTCTAAACCATGCCATCCTATCATTTGAAAGATTGTGATGAAATCCTGATACTTCAGAAAAAATTTTAAGAGCATTTTCTTCCACAATTTCTCTCTATTCTTCTTAGTAAATATTACTTTTCTTATCTCAGTCACTGCTGTTATTAAGTTTGCGTTGGTGTTCTCATTTAAATATGAATAGGTAATTTCAGGTGGGTCGATGTTATGAAACCAGAATGTTTTCAAGTAGATTCAAGCAAGTTTTGAAAGAAAATAAAGTCTGGTAATGAACCTGATCATGAATAAATAATATATAGGAGCAGGTATGACTGTCTTGTTAAGCAGTTCACCTCACAAACACAGAAAAAGGTAAATAGTGGGGGTGATATAATTAAATATGGTATCTCATTAACAGAAAAAGGAATGTTGCATTTCCTAAAGAAAAAAAATAATTTATCTCCTAAAGCTCCAGTGATGCTGCTTCTTTCAATAAAAGTAATCATTGATTCTTCAGGTCAATGTTTATACTTTTAGTTTATTAATATAGAAATGTAGTAAACTTTCCATTGTTGAATCTGTACATTTCAAATATTCTATATATCTTATAGAATTTTTTATTATTTCAGACGACATTGGCATTAAAGAATTCCTTACATCAGATGTGTCATCTATATTTAACATCTACAGAATAGATATAAAAAGGATATATTATGGAAAATGAATTATGGGAGAAACAGATTAAGATTAAATCGGAGTCTGAAAGAAATGATTCTCCGAGTGAGGTACTGAATGAAATAGTAAAAACATCATACCATTGTGATATCACTGGTAAATTATTGTCCAAAAAATATAAACTGAATTCTCATGAACATACAGGAGAAAAGCCGTACCATTGTAATATCTGTGGTAAATCATTCTCTGAAGATGCTCGTTTAACTAAACACAAATTTGCCCATAAAAGAAAGAAGCCATATCACTGTAAAATCTGTGGTAAAACATTTTCTGCAAATATAAGCTTAACTATACACATACGTACTCATACAGGTGAGAAGCCATATCACTGTGATATCTGTGGTAAATCATTTTCTGCAAATGGAAAGTTAATTGAACACAAACGTACTCATACAGGTGAGACGCCATATCACTGTGATATCTGTGGTAAATCATTCTCCCAAAAATCTCACTTGACATTTCACAAAAGCATTCATACAGGCATAAAACCATATTACTGTGATATCTGTGGTAAATCATTTTCTCGGAATGCAGTCTTAAAGAAACACAAACAGCTACATACAGGTGTAAAGCCATTTCAATGCGATATCTGTGGTATATCTGTTTATCAGAGTGATGACTTAACCAAACACAAAAGTATTCATACAGGAGAAAAACCTTATCACTGTGATATCTGTGGTAAATTGTTCTCTAAAAGTAATAACTTAACTAATCACATACGTATTCATACAGGGGAGAAGCCATATCATTGTGATATCTGTGGTAAATCATTCTCGTTCAGAAGTAGCTTCAATAATCACAAACTCCTTCATACAGGAGAAAAGCAATATCATTGTGACATCTGTGGTAAATCATTCTCTGTAAGATGTAGATTAGCTACGCACAAACGCATTCATACAGAAAGGAAACTCTATCATTGTGATATCTGTGGTAAATCATTCTGTAAAGGAATTTGGTTAATTAAACACAAATGTATTCATAAAGGAGAAAAACCATATCACTGTGGTATTTGTGGTAAAACGTTTTCTGGAAGAGGTGGGTTAACTAAACACAAAGGCGTTCACACAGGAGAGAAGCCATATCACTGTGATATTTGTGGTAAATCATTCTCCCGAAATGATGTGTTAGCTATACATAAACGTATTCATTCGGGGGAGAAGCCTTATCATTGCAACATCTGTGCTAAATCTTTTTCCCAGAGATCAAACTTGGTAGCTCATGAAAATATTCATATGAGAGACAGGCCATATCACTGTGATATCTGTGGGAAATCATTCTCTCAAAATGTTATGTTAACTATACACAAAAGCATCCATACAGGAGAGAAGCCATATTACTGTGACATATGTGGTAAGTCATTCTTTCAAAATGCTATGTTAACTGTACACAAACGTATTCATACAGGAGAGAAACCATATCGCTGCGATATCTGTGGTAAATCATTTTCTCAGTCTGGAACTGTAACTAGTCACAAACGTATTCATACAGGAGAGAAACCATATCACTGTGACATCTGTGGCAAATCATTCTCTCAAAATGGTGACTTAAGTAAACACAAACGTGTTCATACAAAAGATAAGTTGTATCTTTGTGATATCTGTGGTAAATCATTCTCTCATACAAATGCCTTAACTAGACATAAACGCATTCATACAGGTGAGAAGCCATATCACTGTGTCATTTGTGGTAAAGCATTCTCTGATAAAACCCCCTTAACAAATCACATACGTACTCATACAGGAGAGAAGCCATTTCACTGTGACATATGTGGTAAATCGTTTTCTCAAAGTAGTGAATTAATAACCCACAAATATATTCATACAGGAGACAAGCCATATCCCTGTGATATCTGTAGTAAATCTTTTTCTCGAAATAGTACTTTAATGATACATAAATGTACTCATACAGGTGAAAAGCCATATCACTGTGATATCTGTGGTAAAACTTTCTCTGAAAATAAAGCCTTCACTAAACACAACCAAATGCATATTGTAGGAGAACTGTAGAAGATCACGCCACCTAGCTTTGACTTTGGAGGCAGTCGATTAACTGCCATTAGTTCTAACATAGCTGAATACACACTCTTCGACTTTGTCTCTTGAGGTGACCAGACGCGTTTCACTGTGGCGAAACAGCGATATTGCACCATGTGGTCACAGGATGTTTGAACACTGCCACTTAATGATAATTACGAATTACCAATCAAGGAGTAACTGATATGATAACCTGTTTTGTTTATTGCTCTGATTAAAATGCTCATGTACATATAAGCTTGAGGTATGTTCTTTTTGCTTAATTGTTTACCTACACCTAACAACAAATAGAAGAGATGTCGAGCAGCCAAGCTAGGGAATCGAAATCCCCTCTAAACCGTAAAACAACGCAGCCTTCTAAAATGGTGACCATCTCTCCTAAAGTGGTTAACCCCGAACATCGAACTATAAAATGGCAACCTTCTGATAATACATGTGGTTGAACATTTATAAGCGAAACACATATCTTCTATTATGCTATTCTCTGGGCAGTGAATATATAAAAAAAACAAAGAAAAAATGATTACCAACATTTTTGAACATTTTTTTTTTAAGCAGACAAACCAAAAGTTAAAAAGAATTCTTATTTTTTGTAATGGCCAATAATTTTCCTGCCAATTGTCTTTCTGCTCCGAAACGCATCACGTGATGCTGTCTTTTCCCAACCTTAACTGAGCAGCGTGAGATGCTGTCGATATATATTTTTTTGAGAGTTTCTGCCATGATGTTACAAATTCGCCGGATTATTTTCCCTGTTATGGACACTTGAGAACAATTTTTTTTTTTCTGGTCTCCTGCCTTTATGGATGTTGAGGGAAATTTGTGCTGTTTTCCCGTTGTTCTGAACAACTAAAGAAATTTCTGCATTCTTTTTACGCGAATATCACTTATTTTTGTACGTCCAAGTTGATATAGATTGACAATGAGTGGTCCTAATTTACTTGCTTCTTCTTCAATTTCGAACCAGCCCGTCTCGACACGCGAGGATGCCATGTTAAAAGCTATTGACGCTTTGACGCAGCAAATCACTCGTTTATGCAGAGAGAATAGGCTGTATTCCCGGCGGTCTAGGAGTCGTTTGTGTTCTTTTGCGACTCCACGTCAGCATACTACTTCGCCCGCCAGCAATCCATTATTTTGCTGGTATCATGCCACCTTCGTGGATAAGGCAAAACATTGCCGGCCTCCCATGTAAATATTCAGCTTCGGGAAATGCAGATCAGAGTCATTAAAGGCGGCAAGTGAACTCTGCGAGACACAACAGAACCGCCATTTCTTCATAGAGGACCTCCTGCCTGGAAGAGCCTTCCTCGTAGACACAGGAGCTTTGTGCAGTATTTGGCCTGTTAATTGTATGACAGTAACTCCTCCCGAGTCGTCGATTGAATTGCAAGCTGTCAACCAGTCACCAATCTGAACCTTTTGGACAGATCTCGCTTCCTCTTCAGTTTCGAAAACTTCGTCGGGATTTCAAATGGGTTTTCACTGTTGCCAACCTGCCATACCTGATTTTGGGCGCGGACTTCCTGCACCATTTTTCTTTGACGGTGGACGTCCGTCACCAACACCTAGTCGACGATATTACTGGTTTTTCTCTTTGTGGCAGGACAGCAGAAGTTTCTACAGTTAGCCCGACATTCTTCATTGCTAACTCCGGAAACCCATATCATGGATTGTTGAAATCGTTCCCGCAACTGACTCATGGAAATTTTAGAGTCACTGATCCGAACCACGCCACGGAGCATTTCATTACTACTACTGGCACTCCGGTTTTTTCGCCTCCCCGTCGATTGCCAGCGGACAAACTGAAAGCAGCACGGTCCGAGTTCGATCATATGCTACAGCTCGGAATTATTCGTCCTTCCACGAGCCTGTGGGCATCTCCATTACATATGGTGCCAAAATCTTCTGGCAATTTGAGACCCACAGGGGATTATAGACGATTGAACTCGATGACCGTATCAGATCGGTATCCTATCCCTCATCTGCAGGATTTTGCATCCTCGTTGCAAGGTTGTAACATTTTTTCGAAACTCGATTTGATACGAGCCTACAACCAGATTCCTGTCAACAAAGACGACATCCCGAAAACGGCTATAACTACGCCATTTGGATCTTTTGAATTTCTCACCATGCCTTTCGGGTTAAGAAATGCTGCTAACACCTTCCAGCGATTTATGGATGAGGTCACTCGCAGCCTCGATTTTGTATACACATATATTGTTGACCTTGTTGCTAGCTCTTCTCCAGAGCAACATTTGCGCCATCTGGAACTTCTATTTTCTCGATTGAAGAATTACAATGTTCAGATTA
Organism: Eledone cirrhosa; assembly: GCA_964016885.1. Taxonomy (NCBI): domain Eukaryota; kingdom Metazoa; phylum Mollusca; class Cephalopoda; order Octopoda; family Eledonidae; genus Eledone; species Eledone cirrhosa. The sequence goes on along the minus strand of OZ024742.1, from coordinate 275,981,112 downwards.
ATCCATCAAAATGTGTTTTTGGTTCCGAATCTCTGAATTTTTGGGGCCACGTCATTGATGCTGACGGTATTTGACCTATTCCTGAGAGCGTTAAAGCTATAGAGGATTTTCCTCCACCAACCTCACTCCGTCAGTTGCGCCAATTCTTAACTAAATACATATGTGTTCATACTGGAGAGAAGCTATGTCATCATCTTATCCTCATCATCATTGTTTAACACCTTTCCTTTTTAGGAAGGGTTTTGATATGTAGTCAATCATTCTGTAAAAAATGTGTTAACTACACAAGTTATATTAACGTTAAAAGTCATTCTATAAAAAAAGATATCACAATGTTTGATAACTTTCTAAAACTATCTTTTATAAAACCAAATATATCTGTGTTGGTGACATAATTTACCATTGTGATATTTTTAATAAAATTATTCTTTCACAATACATATTTGTTTTCTATCTAACATATTTTTAGAAGCATAGATTAATTGGGTGTGTATAAAAGAAATCAGATGCAGTGTATAAGAGAGAGAATTGTGATGGTATGGATACAGATGGTAATCACTGGGTGAAGAACTGTCAAGAGATCTGAGTGGAAGGAAGCTGCAGTAGAGGGAGACCTGGGCAGAAGTGATGATAGCATATTTTAAAATACTGCATCTGACAGTAGATGACAAAGGAACATAACTGGAAAAGTTCCATCCAAACCATGTAAGTATGAGAAAGCAGACTTAAAAGGATGGTAATATTTTACATTATGAATAAATAGCTTAGAAGTGTATTCTTATAAATCAGATGTTAGAAATATGTACACAAACCATAACAGAAAATATTTCATTATACAATAATCAGATTTAAGTTTGATATCCCCACATACCACTATAATACACCTATTATAAACCCTCCACTTCTCTCAGTAACTCTTGTCACAGAACTTCTCATTACATACTTCTTTTTCCACCCCTCCTATAGGATAAGGATGGTTCACCAGTTGAGACAATAACTGCCAAACAAAAGCTCAGGAGGACTTTTCAGCTGTGTCAAAGACAAGACAACATCTCTAGTGTTGGTGATTTACATGGTAAAGGCATCCAGTACACTGTAAAGTGGTTGGTTAGAGGAAGGGCAACCAGCTATAGAAAATTTGCCAAACAAAAGGTTGGGTGAACTTTTCAGCTGTATCAAAACATGACAACCTCCCTTGTGTTGGCACCATGATAAAATGCACTCAATTAAGTATAGGAACATTTTGTAAGTGAGATGTCCCTGATCACCTGAAAGATTGTGGGATTGCAAGTAAGTGAGATAGAGGACCATCTGTAGCCCCACTTGTGCACTGACTTAGTCGGTGACAACCTGATCAACGCTTGCTAGTATGGAAAGAGGACAGTAAATGATGATGATATATCATCATCTTTCACTTCTTTACCTAACCCATGCCAACGTGGAAAGCTAGGACAGGCATACTCTGGTGCAACTTTCCCTGTCCAACCCATAACCCTCTTCCTAGCTGGAAAAAATTCACGAAGGTACTACCATTGCTACAAAAGATTTCTCCCACTGTACAAATGGCAATGCTGCTTGAGAATGTGACTTCACACATCCATGACTCACATTTCCTCTCCAGCAAGGAAAGCCACATAGATTCCATGATGTCAGATGCCACCCACTTGCTTCAGGGTCATCCCCATAACCAGTACTTCCATCTTTCTATCCCCCATCCGTGTCAATTGGCATTTAGGTTGCATCCCTTGCCCCATGTCTGGCCTAGTTTCAAAGCATGACATCCCATCCGACTCAGGCAGACATGGAAACTTGTAATTTCATGATAATGATGTGTATTTCTGTCACCTTTCTCCAGTGCTCCTGTTCTGTCTAACCCATTCATGGAGAACCGGACACATCCCATAACATACTGCCAAACATAACTCACCATCAAGGCCACCTCCATGAGACATTTTTGGCTCCCTCAATGTTGAATGTCCACATCTCCATAACAAACAACATATAGCCTAACACATGCTCTCTCACTTTACATGATAAGACATACCCAGTCCATCCTAGGGAAGGGACATATTAGTGGCAATGTATTTGTTTTGCAAGGTTTTTGATATGAAATCGTGTGTTGAAACAGATATTGTTATATTTGGGGAGAATCATGTTGTCCTAATATTGCCAAAAAATAGTAAAATATATTCCGTTTGGTTTGGTTTGGTTTTTGCTTCAGTATATTTTTTATATTTCTATAAATAATTTTCTCCTTTCCCACCATACCATAAATAGGTTGGCAACATCACCAACTATGCTGACACCAATGGCCGCTCCTTCGTCTTGGGTGTATGTTTTCTTATTAAATTTGAATGTGTGGCCCTTTAGTACTAGCCCCTACAGCATGTGTAATCATCTTTCTCACCTGATCATTGTTCTCGGGTGTGTGTATGGCTCTGGTCCATCTGTTATTGGTCTACTGGGGCAGAAACTGTTATGGTCATGGTTATCTAGATATTCTGTGTCACATGTAAGTCTAAGTAGGAGGCCCAATTTGTCCATGTCAATGTCACAGAACTCTCACTGATTATCTCCTCACATTTTTCTACTGCAAAATCAATGTCATTGGATGGGTATGGGGGACACTACATCCATACTGCCTATTATGCAGTTTGTCAGGTCTTCAGTGTGGTTGCAATCGTTGATTCTGCTGAGGAGGTCCTGTGCTGTCACACACATCTGGGGACATCTTAATTATGAGATGCATAACCAGTAGGATATCCTGTAGTTGCTGGCTATATTATGCAGACATGTGTTGTTGGTGGTCCTGTAATAGGGTCAATAGCAGTTTTATGTTCCTTGCAGAGCCCATACAAGGGTGGTGAGTCATTGTTAGAGGCTGGAAGTTATTGGCTGTGCATTTATTTGGTCTTGAGATGTTAATCTACATCATCATGTGAGCATTAAGGATCCTTTCTCTTTCCTCATGTGTTTGTGTTGTTTTTTCACTTGTGTTGATGAAGTGGGGTTACATAGCCTTGATGTCTATTGACATTCTGCCACATTTGTCTGTAGGTATATACACTCACTATCTGTTGTGCACTGCATGAGGCTATTGCAGGCTTGCAGGTTTTCTCCCAAGTTGTTGGACCTCTAGTCTGTTCTGTGTATTGTTTCACTATCTGTCTTATTTTATTCCTAGCTATGGTGAAATGTGCTTCTGTTTGGTCATCTATCTGTTTTGGTATGCAGACTCTTTTGTTGAACAGCAATTTAGTGGAATAAACATTGTACATCCTGGTTGTTTTGTTAGACAGGTTCAAGAATAGATTCTCCAAGGGGTTCTTATTAAATCTATCATTATTGTTGTGTGTACTATTACTGTCATTGTTGTTATTGTTGTCATATCTACTTCTGTCAAAGTTGTTGTTGTTCTCTCTACTGCTGCCATTGTTGTTACTGCTATATCTATTGCTGTTATTATAGTATTTGTTTGGCAGTATCGGTAGAGTGTCAGTCACCATACTTTGCAGCATAGAGATTTTACATTCTGAGTTCAAATCCGCCGAGGTTAACTTTGCCTTTCATCCTTATGGGGTCAATAAAATAAAGCACCAGTAATGCACTGGGGTAATTGCTGGCCTTGTGCCATAAGTAGAAACATATTTATAAGGATTGTGCATCCAGAAAACATTAAACACATAGCCATTGATAATTTTCTTTTAAATGAAAGCAGTAAATCCTTTTGGCGACATTGTTAACTCAAACAAAAGAATTGGTATCTCAGTTTGACTGAGGTTAAAGGTCAGTGTGTTGATAAAATGACCACATGAGAACATGTGAATAGTTTTGCTATAGGTATTAATCAAAGCTTTGTCCTCAGCCCCCTCTTGTTATGGTTCTCCAAGCGATAACAGAGAAATTTAGAACTGGTTGTCTATGGAAACTTCTGTATGCTTACGACCTTGCTCTTATAGCTGAATCTGTGGAAGAGCTTCAGAAGAAATTCTAGTTGTGGAAACAGAACTTAGAATCAAAAACGCAGAGTAAACCTAGTAAAGAGCAAAGTGTTAGTAAGTAAGAAAGAGGTCAAGACTGATTCCATCAAGGAAGTGAGCGCACTTCTGATATTTCCCACATACAAATGAGTTTGTTCGTGGTCTCTGTACATACTACAAATAACAGCCGAAAATAAAACGTCTCATTAAGGAAATTAAATGATCGCTAACCGGAAGTGTTGACATTTGAACATTTTAAAGAAGTGAATCTTTAAATAAGTAATAAAATATATTTAATGAACAGCCACGAAATTTAGTAGATAAATTATGTAATATTCATTTATTATTTATTCAAAGTAATCCAACTTATTTTACTAAGGGGATAAAAAATTATAAACCGTACACAGTCCCGTGCTTCTTACTTTATTATAGTTTAGATTAAGCACTGTTTTATGCCCATTGATGAGATATATATAAATGTAATAACATATAAATTATGTCTGATGCAGACACACACACACACATATATCATTATCATCATCGTTTAATGTCCATCTTCCACGCTTGCATGGGTTTGGATGGGAGTTTTCCCACTTGAGGCAAGATTTGTTGTCCTGCTCGTATAGGACTGTCTGGCGCGTTTTCTACGGCTGGAAGCCCTTCCTAACACCAACCACGTTTACAGTGTGGACTGGGAGGTTTTTACTGTTACCTACACGGCCACATTACAGCGTGGACTGTGTGTTTTTTTTGTTGTGACACCTACACGACCTCATTTGTTTCGGACTGGATGTTGTGGTACCAACATAACTTCACATTTAAGGGGTGGTGTGGATGGGGTGGGGGTAGTGGGACGGGGTTGTATTTTGTTAGAGGTGCCTACTAACTGTAGGTTTCGCTTTGTACTTAGGCAAGGTGGGTCTTCTGTATGACTGTGTAGCGCCAAAGATCTCGGTCCAGTGACATTGTCTTGGAGAGGTGTAAGTGTGTGAGGTCGGAATTTATCAAGTCGTCCCAGGTTTTTCTGGGTCTGCCTACTCCGTGGCTACCGTCTATTTTTATTGCCCTGCACTTTTTTATACAGCTGTCGTCTTTCATGCGCATCACGTGACCGTACCAACGTAGTCTTCTCTCGAGTAAACAACATCTGATTCCTCTTATTCCTAATTTCTCCCTTAGTTCGTTTATGCTTTGCCGTTCACGTATATTACTATTACACATCCAGCGGAGCATGCAAGCTTCGTTTCTCTCCAGTCTGTGTATTTCCTCTGCATGTAACATTGCTGTTCGTATGCAGGCATCATACAGCCTGCCTTTCATTTTTAGAGAGAACCCTTTAGCGGCCAATAGTGGTATAAGCTCTCTGAACTTTTCCCATCCCGTTCTGACTCTAGCTACTGTACTTTCAGAGCACCCTCCCTCACTGCTGATTTTGTCACCCAAGTAACGGAAGGTGTCCACTATTTATATTTATATATATACATACCACACCACACACAAATCGTCTTCCGAAGTTAGTGAAGCTATTATTAATCCTCCCCGGGTGAAGTAACTTGCAAATTCTTCGTAATTCATGAAATGCAATAATACATCTAACGGACACACACACACACAAAGTGGTCCGAAGTGTGCATGCGCGAAGTCTGGTCTGAATTGCACATGCACAAAGTCTTGTCCATACTGCGCATGCACAATGAGTTCGAATCCCATCAGTGTGTTGTGTTCTTGAGCAAGACACTTTATTTCGCCTTTCTTCTTTCCACTGAAGTAAAAAAAAGTGTACTCTGCTAATAAGTCGAAAAACCAATGTAGTCCCACCCTGAAACCCTCTGTTATACGTGTTTATGAAATGCTCAGACACTCTCACCTTAATTTCAGGCAGTTCCATTTGAGAAACCTAGCTGGAAGAATCCTTGTCGCAAGCAATAGGGTACCATCATACATATGAACACATAGACACACACACGTTTCAAAGAGAATATAAGAGATCAATAAAATAAGTACTAGATTTTAAAATATATGTACTGGAATTGAGGTCAAGAAAATCCTTTAATCGTGGTACCTCAGCATGGGCACAGTCTAACATCTGAAACAAGTGCAGGCCGGAGAATTGTTCTTCCTCCTTCAATCTATGGTTCCCTTCGCTTCTACAGTGAGTGCTTTCAGAATTCGATGACTGTGGTTTGACACATGGGAAAGCCATCTTATTTCATCACGGTAACAACTAACAGAAACTGGGATGAAATAAAAAATAGTTTTCCCCCTGGTGAAGAACCTAGAGACCGTCCTGATATTTGTGCAAGAGTCTTCAAGATCAAGTATGACAGCCTCATGGATGACATACTGAAAAAAAATGTCCTAGGAAAAGTTGTGGCTCATTCTGCTACAATAGAGTGGCAGAAAACAAGGCCTCACTCATTCTGCTGATAATGGCTGAAGATAGCAAGCCCAAAACTGTTGATGCCATTGATCAGGTAGTGTACTGTGAGATTAATTCTGCATACGATCATCACATCCTGCAACATTCATGGCCCATGTGGACAAGCTAATATGATGTGCTCATGTATGGAAGTGCTAGGACAACAACGCCATTGCTCAAAAAGTTATCCCAAGGCATTCAGACAAACCACATTTGTTGCTGAAAATTCCTTTCCGGAGTATAGAAGAAGGGATAGACAGCATGGTGGTCACACTCATACAATCCAACTTAAAGGTCAAGAATTTACTGTTGATAATCGTTGGATTGTTCCATACAACCCTTTCCTCTCAGATATCACTGCCACATCAATTGTGAGGTTGTCCACAGTGTCAAGGCTGTTAAGTACTTATATAAGTACATCACAAAGGGATCAGACAAGATCACTTTCACTATTAAGGATGATCAAGGAAATTGTGTCCATGCCCCAAATGAGATTGAGACCTATATCAATGCACGGTACATCTCAGCCAGTGAAGCATTCTGGAGAATCTATAAATTTCCATTACATCATCGAAAACCGCCAGTTGAAAAGTAGCCTTGCCATTTACCTGGTCGTGTATGAGCAAGGGCAGGAAGAAAGTATTGTTTCTAGGGGACGGCCAATGACTAAGTTGACGGAATATTTTCAACTGAATATTAGAGACCCACTGGCACAAAACAATATTGTATATTGATATTCCTAAATATTTCACTTGGACAAACAAAAAGTGGCAAAGAAGAATAAAGGGACATCTGGATGGTGATCAACAATTTATGAGTGAATCTTTTGGATGCATATATATTCTATTTCTGTCAGTTACGCACTTGATGATAAATTCACGCATATTATAAAACAGTTTACACACACACAGACAGTTATATAGCCACACATATCCACAAAAAGTTTTCATGGGAACATATAGACAATCCTACATACACCTAGCCATTTGAATATAACCCTTTATCGATTCATATCCTCTAATAATAATAATGAAATTATTGTGTACAGTGCTCAGGTGCACTACAACTCATCAAAGGTTCATGTATAGTACATAGAATAATATACAAATGTCAGGGAATTGAATAGTGTATGAGTCATGATATACATGTGTGTGTGTATGGAGGGGGAATCTTAGGTGTGTTGGCGAATCTCAGGAAGCATGGAGGTTTTAAAAGATGCAGTGTCTTGACAGCTAACAACTGATGCAGGTAGTTTGTTCCATGCTTCAGCAACTCTGAGCGTGAAAAATATTTCCGAAAGTCATGGGAGCTGTGCTGTTTTCTGACTTTGTTGGCATGCCCACGTGTGTTAGACACATGGAAATCAAAAAGGTACTCAGGGTTGTTGTTGTTGGCAAGATGGTTAATAATTGTGTGGGTGTTTACCAAGTCAGTTGCCAGACGTCGGAGCTTCAATGTATCCATGCTCAGGGAAGCAAAGCATTCAGAATATGGTAGATGCCTGATGGATGGTATTCGCTTGGTTGCATGTCTCTGAATAGAGGTTCCCAACCTTTTTTATACCACGGACCAGCTTCATGCCAGACAATCTTTCCGTGAACTGGAAGTTGCACATATGTGTTATTTAAGTGCATTTCAATAAAGAAAGCAATAATAAAAAGAGCAATTTATTAAAATAGATGAATATTGAATATTTAAACAAATCTTTTAAATTAAAGTCCAATATTCAATTTATCTATTATATAATATTAAACAAGTTAATTATTTTTTTGTGGCTTGGTGGTTGGGGACCTCTGCCTTAGTGTATTGTTCAGGTACCCAGACAGGTATAACCAAGCATGTATGTGATAGACAGACTGTAGTGTTAGTGTGACAGACAGACTGTAGTGTTAGTGTGACAGACTATAGTGTTAGTGTGACAGACTGTAGTGTTAGTGTGACAGACTATAGTGTTAGTGTGACAGACTGACTGTAATGTTAGTGTGACAGACTGACTGTAGTGTTAGTGTGACAGACTATAGTGTTAGTGTGACAGACTGTAGTGTTAGTGTGACAGACTGACTGTAGTGTTAGTGTGACAGACTGTAGTGTGACAGACTATAGTGTTAGTGTGACAGACTGACTGTAGTGTTAGTGTGACAGACTATAGTGTTAGTGTGACAGACTGACTGTAGTGTTAGTGTGACAGACTGACTGTAGTATTAGTGTGACAGACTATAGTGTTAGTGTGACAGACTGTAGTATTAGTGTGACAGACTGTAGTGTTAGTGTGATAGACAGACTGTAGTGTTAGTGTGATAGACAGACTGTAGTGTTAGTGTGACAGACTGACTGTAGTGATAGTGTGACAGACATACTGTAGTGTTAGTGTGACACAGGTGTCTATATTCGTTCATACACACATATAGGCATAATATATCTATATTGACTTACCCATGGGTACACCCATGCATATAAAAGTATAGTTATACATACATACACATACACATAGAATTATATACATGCACACACAGACACACATATATATATACACACAGACACACATACATACATATATATACACACACATATACACTTACATATATATTTTTGCCCAAAACTTGAATTGTTATTAATGATACTATGAACTAGTACCAGGTCGTCCAAGCATGGCACCCTCATCTGCCAATAGGGTCACTCTCCCTTTCAGTTTCCTGTTTATACCAAAGCCAGTCTTTCGAATGTCCAAACACATACCAATACATGCCCACACGCACACCTACACCCATATGAATCCTTACACACTTGCATGCACCTGCACATGAATATCTGTGAATATACACCTGCATAGCTGCCCCATCAATTACACCACAATACCCACATATGCCCAAACAAAAGTTGATGCTTATATATACACCTTTTCATCTCAGAAACCACAACAAAAATATTTTTTTTTGTCATATCACCAGTCTGAGGAACAAATCAGTAGTGGAGTTGGGTCTATAACTCCTATGAGTGACCTTGAGCCAATCCTCTGCAAAACACCCGTAACACAATAATTATCTTTTATATGTAAATGAAACTTACTCGTTTTTTCCTATTATATACACTCTGCCTGTGCATAGAGTGCTTGATTTGGTACCATATATATATATATATATATGGTACACACATACATATCCATTTATATTATTTAGGCATGTAAGTAGATACATATGGAAAGACTCATATGTATGCACATAAACACACATACATGCACACAACAGGTATATATTCACTTGGGCCCCTATGGGCATAGTTGGATACCACTGCACTTTGCCTGATTTTTAAAGTTCATATGCATATCATAGTGTACCGTTACCCAAGCAAGATCAGGTGTAGATTTAAATGAATCAGTATAACTGGGAGTGGAGGAGATGACCAAATGCATGCATGCAGTTAATTTAGGTATAATGTTAACAGAAAGGTAAATACAGCTTAAAGGGCAAAGATAAAAAAACGAAGGTGGAAAAGTAGGGCTAAGGTTGATAAGAAGAAGCAGCAGCTATATCAATGGGAAAACCTCCTGCCAATTCCTTGCTTTTGGCACCCAGATAGACAATTTGTTACTCGTGTCCACAAAATGGTGCTTTAACTTATCACAAATATGTCCAAAGAGTGAAAAAGCCACATCACTGTGGTATCTGTGAGAAATCATTCACTCAAAATGGTGCTTTAACTAAACAAACATGTTCATACAAGAAAGAAATCATATTGTGATATCTGTGGACAAACATTCTCTCAACATACTGTGTTAGCTTTACATAAATGTATCAATACAGGGAAGAAATCATTTAACTGTGACATTAGTGGTAAATCTTTCTCACAAAAATCTAACTTCATATCTCATGAAAATTTTCACACGGGAAAGAAGCTATATTGCTGTGATATCTGTGGTAAATCGTTCTTTACTGATGGACCTTAACTCTACACATACATACTCATACAGGAGAAAAGCCATATGACTGTGTCATCTGTGATAAATTATTCTCTCAAAGAGCTCACATGATATTTCACAAAAACATTCATACAGGCATAAAACCATATTGCTGTGATATCTGTGGTAAATCATTCTCTAGAAATGGAGCCTTAACTAGACACATATATACTCATACAGGAGAAAAGCCATATCAGTGTGTCGTCTGTGGTAAATCATTTGCTCAACCAGCTTCCTTGATAGCACATGAAAACATTCATACTGGAAAGAAGCCATATCACTGCAATATCTGTGGTAAATCATTTACTCAGGCTGGAACCTTAACTTGTCACAGACGTATTCATACAGGAGACAAACCATATCTGTGGCAAATCATTTTCTCAAAATGGTGACTTAACTAAACACAAACTTGTTCATACAAAAGATAAATTGTATCTTTGTGATATCTGTGGTCAATCATTCTCTCATACAAATGTCTTAACTAGGCATAAACACATTTACACAGGTGAGAAGCCATATCACTGTATCATTTGTGGTAAATCATTCTCGGATAAAACTCCCTTAACAATTCACATACGTACTCATACAGGAGAGAAGCCGTTTCACTGTGACACATGCGGTAAATCATTTTCTCAAAGTAGTGACTTAACAGCACATAAATATATTCACGCAGGAGAAAAAACATATCCTTGTGATGTCTGTAGTAAATCATTTTCTCGAAATAGTAGCTTAATTATACATAAACATATTCATACAGGCGAAAAGCCATATCAATGTGATATCTGCGGTAAATCATTCTCTGAAAATAAAGCCTTAACTAAACACACACCCATGCATATTGTGGGAGAACTTTGAAAAGCCATAACACTGTGGTATCTGTAGTAAATCATTCTCTAGAAATAGTGATGTCACTTTCATCATCATCATCATTGTTCCAAGGTTTTTGATATCTGTGGTAAATCATTCTGTAAAAAGTGTCTCTTAATACACATTTTTATATTAATACAGATCAATATTAATACATATCAATGTCAAAAGTCATCCTATAAAAAAGAAGATATTACAATGTTTGATAATAACCTTCTAAAACTATCTTTTATATAACCACAAATATATCTTCATTGGTGAGATAATTTACCATTGTGATATTTTTTATAAAAATAATCTTTCACATTACATATTTGTTTTCTATCTAACATATTTCCAGATGCATAGTTTCTCTCTCAATTCACTGGTTTTTCATCATCCATGTATATTACTATTACACATCCATCTGAGTAGAGCATGTTTGCCTCATTTTTTTTCCAAACTTCATAAGTATTCTGCACAAATTTAAACTTCCATTCAGCATAGCAGTTCATTACAGGTGTCATATTATCTGCCTTTCATTTTGAAGAAGAAACACTTTGTGGTCAGCAGTGGTAGTAGCTCCCTGGACGTTTTCTATATGGTTCTCACTATGGCTACTATAATTTCTGAACACCTACCTATACTGCTATATTGGTTGCCCAAGTAACAGAAGCTGTCAATTACTTTTAGGGAACCACCTGAGCATTGGATAGAGCTTGTTTCATGTGAGCCTTTTGTTGTTTACTGCTCCTGTCATTAGCTACATACAAATCTTGCAATTTTTGCTCACCTGTGAGTTCCTATTACATGTCATGTACTCATAATTTATATTTGGTACATAGACGAGAATTTTTCTACCTACTCGTTTTCTGCATACTCAGCAATGCCACTTCCCTGAAGGTATCAGGGCTCTGTTTTCTTTTCTATTTATTTGAACTTTAGTATTTGCCAATTAATTTAAAGGTTTTTTTATTCTAGATTTTGTTCCCAAGTCTAGAATTTTGTCTCTAATTCTGCCCCAGATTCAGTATGCATATGGGCAGCTAGTCTTAAACATCTGTGTTATGGCTTGATTGACAATAATGAACCTGAGAGGGCTGAGGATAGAAGGCCCCTGGTGAACTCCCAACTTCATGCTGAATTCCTCACTGTATACCATGTTAACTCTCACTTTGCTGGCTGCACCACTGTACATGGCTTGTACCACACACACATGCTGTGCATCTATCCTTTGTTTCCTAAAAGCCCACAAGTTTATGGAGCAGGTAAGCCTGTCAAATGCTAGGTAGAGATATATATATATATATAAAAGATATGACAATATACCTAGTGCAGATGCCATGATAAAATGCACTCAGTACATTCTATAGTGTGCAGTAACATGTAATCAAAGTGCTTTTTACCTGGCATATCTGAGACAGTAAGTTTGATTGATTACTGACTTGGTCCATGATGATTTCTCTAGCCCTTACTAGCATGAGAAACTATGAAGATATGCTTACCTCTATGGAGAAAAGAAAAATGAGATGGTATGGTCAGGTGAGATCTGATGGATAAACAAAACCATCCTCCAAAGAGATGTTCAGGGTAAAGGAGCCCGAAGAAGAAATGACTGGATAACATCATGGAATGGACTGACAAAGACATTGCAACAACCCAAGTCCTAGCTCACAATAGTGCTGGATTGTGGGAAGTGGTACACTACTATGGCACCTTCATGGCCCTGGTGAGCCAAGGAAAAAAATGAAGTGATGTGACGTGTGTGTGGGTGTGTAGTGAAATAACACATTAGCTAGTTTGTTATTTTTATATTGTATGCAATGTCATGTTAATCTATATATAAATTTCTGTGATTCTGTCACAAGATGTAAAGAGAGAGGAGTGGTATGAGGTAGTCAGACTACTCCTCTCTCTTTATGCTTGCTGCCTGTGTGAATGTGTGTGTAAAAGGAAGGAACGGAATGGTGAAAAAGTACGATGTGTGTGAGTGTATGTGTGTTTGTGTGAATGTATGTATTTTTCTAAGTGTGTCTGTGTTTGCACGTTTATATTTATATACTCGTAAATATAAATGTATGCATATGCATAGACACACACGCACACACATATACACATACATGTCAGTGTATGGAAAAAAATTCTAGTATTCATTAATTCTGACGTAAATAGCCAGTCTATGCTGCCAGCTCTCATCCACTCATTTGGTCACATTTCTATAACAGCAGAGCAGACTGTAACCAATTTTTGCTAATGCTGGCTCCCAAGTCAGTTGACTATGCAGTCTATCATATCTGTCATCACTTTCATTCTAAATTCTTCACTCACATCATTAGCCTATCAGTCTCTTTTTCATATAAAACATGTTAAACACATATTCTGTAATCCATGAATTTCTCGTGGTTCCCTTATTGTTAACTTTGTGATTTCCAAGAATTATCCAATGATTTCAATGTAGTTTCAAATCCAATATTTGACAAAATAACTTTGTTTTAGACAAACAGATGCATTTGATTGTTCTGTTCGCTTTTATCAGCCTTTTCTCCAAAACATAGATAATTGTTTCTACTTTAGGCACAAGGCCAGCAATTACCCAGTGCATTACTGATACTTTATTTTATCGACCCCGTAAGGATGAAAGGCAAAGTCAACCTCGGCGGGATTTGAACTCAGATCGTAAAGGGACGTAACTATGCTCGAAAGCATGGTATCCGACCCTCTACCGATACTGCCAACATAGATAATGGGCATTGGAATTAAATCAAACATTCCCTTACATTACACATTTTCATCTCCCTTCCCTCACTTGTTGGCCTTGTGTCTAAATTAGAAATCATTCAAATCGCGCCGAGGTTAACTTTATCTTTCATCCTTACGGGGTCGATAAAATAAAGTACCAGTAATGTACTGGGTAATTGCTGGCCTTGTGCCCAAAGTAGAAACAATTATTAAGGACAGGTTCATGTCTTGTTACTTTGGAGTACACAGGATAAACCCCAGAACAAAAAATTTCAAACTTGGCCTTAATAAAATAAATGTTAATCTTTCCTGTGGTATTGGGTACTCATCAATACTAAAGAAATATATATAAGGTAGATTATATGAGTTAATGATACAACTGTATAAGGCAGTCAGATATTTAAAACACAAATGTAATTTTATCCACATCAAGCTTGGCGAAAGATAGTTCAAAGTTAAACCCAATTTGTAAATTTCCAGTCATCGTAGTATTACAAAATCACAGAGGATATATAAATGAAAAATAATAATTACCAAGGTTCAATACATTAACACATTATTTAACTGATTTATATGTTTCATTCTAATACTTTTTAGAGAAATAATTAGAATCACTAGATAATATAAAAAAGATCTTTATTTACTGACCTCATGTTTTTGTGTGTCCAGATATGATTTGAAAAATGTAAACTAGTTTATCAATTTAATACCATTTTTTCCCTAAAGTTATAATCAAATTTAATTTTAAGTATATAGTATTTTATGAAAAAAAAAACAAAAGAAAAATTATGGAAGCTTATATTAGCTATAATATATCAATCTGTAAGATGAATTAATTCTTTAGAATTATTTACCTAAAGGGTTACGACTATTATAGGAAAAATAAGTAAGAATATATTGGATAGAATTATTCCCGATATTAAACAAAAAGCTGCACTTAATCTATGGGGTAATACTAACAAGGTTATTGAGTGGTTTGTTAATTTAGATAACAAGAATAAAGTAAAATTCTTACAGCTTGATATTGATAATTATTATGCTTCTATTTCACCTACCATCCTTAACAAAGCACTCTATGTGGCTGTAGAATACACTAATTTAACCAAACTAGCATTAGATATAATTACAGCAGCTAGATGTAACATTATAGTATTTAATGGAAATCTTAGGACTAGAAAAAAAATCGTCCAATAACTCCAACATTACCATGGGTTCGGGTGACACAGCCCATATATCGGATCTTGTAGGCCTATTTCTTATTAACAAATTTACCCACAATGGGAGGTGGTGTATATAGAGATGATGCGCTCTTCACTTTTGAACATTTCAGCAATTCTGCCTTAGAGAGAGTGAAAAAGCATGTATAAATTCTTTTAAAAATCTAACCTAGCAATAACAATAGAAACCAATACAAAGGTTGTTAACTTCTTAGATGTTACACAGTATTTAAATCATAAACTCTTTACACTCTATCATAAACCTGGTGAATTCCTATATTATGTGCATAAAAATTCAAATCACTCTAAATCTATTATTAAATCTATCGTTAATAATATATCAGGTAGAATCTCGAGACTTTCAGCCAATAAAGATATTTTCACCCCAAATGCTATATATTATAATGAAACTCTTGCTAGGTCAGGCTATAACAATAAAATATGATTCAACCCTACAACTAAATGAACTAATAATAAGATTTTTACACATAAATGTATATCTAAACCTAATTATAATACCAATAAAAATAATAAAACTATAAAAAAAATAGCAGAAATAGGAAAATTAATCGAAAAAATGATAATTTTAATAAGAATATTAGTAATATTAACCCACTGGAAAATCTCTTGACAATTTAATAATAGAAAAAGCAATAGAAGGAAAAAATGTATATGGTTTAATCCTCCATACGGAGTCCAAATAGCGTCCCATATATCAGATATTCTTTGGAATTTTAGGAAAACATTTTCCCCAAGGACATAAATACTATAGTATAATAAATAAGAATAAGTATTAACATTGATTTAGCAGAATATTTAGCTACAAATAATAATTAAAAAATGAACGTATACGAACTAGAATACTATATACTTAAAATTAAATTTGATTGTAACTTTAGGGAATAAATGGTATTAAATTGATAAGCCCTAACTCCACTCCTATAATATATTAAAGTCAAAATATGAGTATTAAATATGATAATCCAAGTAACCACTAGAAAATTTATGCAGTTAAAAAAAAATTTCTTACATATCTAGTCTTCCATAATTTTAAACGCTTTCCCTAAAATATAAAACTTGTTTACATTTTTGAAATCTGGATACACAAGAATATGTGATCGGCAAATAAATATCTTTTTTTATATTATCTAGTGCTTCTGAAGATTTCTCTACAAAGGAATTAAATGCTACATCCTTCTGTATTTGAATGAAACATATGTGTAAATCAATTAAATAATGTATCAATGTATTGAAACTTGGGGATTATTATTTTTCATATATATACTGTATATGTAAACCTAAATGAATGCGTATATATATATATAAGAGGGTGTTAAAGTTTGCTTGAAGCATTGTGAAATGTGTAAAATACGTAGTTAAGAAAGCCACAACAATGCAGAGGGAAATCTCGAGGTAGGAAGTGAATGATAGATAGGAGAAACAGGTGAAAGTGAAAATTGAGAGAGACAAAGATGAAAACAAAACAAAGGTAGAAGGGTTACCGTAGTGGAGATTTAATCCCAATATTTCGGGCTCACGCCCATCAACAGTGAGCCCGAAATATTGGGATTAAATCTCGGGCGTGAGCCCGAAATATTGGGATTAAATCTCCACTACGGTAACCCTTCTACCTTTGTTTTGTTTTCATCTTTGTCTCTCTCAATTTTCACTTTCACCTGTTTCTCCTATCTATCATTCACTTCCTACCTCGAGATTTCCCTCTGCATTGTTGTGGCTTTCTTAACTACGTATATATATATATATATATATATATATATATATACACATTCATTTAGGTTTGTTGGTTCACCACTGGATAGAACTGGTCATTTTGTATAGTCAACCATGATGTATATATTGCGAATGAACTGGGTGTGTATGAATGTAACAAAGAGACATGGTTTGTGTGTATAATATTTAATCAACAATTTAACAGTATAGTTGACATGTCAATGAATAAACGAAAGAATTAGGCAAAGTTAGTAGTTACCGTTTTAATTGCCAGGCAAACGCGGCTGGCAGAAGACGCCTGGCGAAGGCCAGGCGCCGGAAGGGCAAATCAGTGGGAGAGAGCCGAAAGCTATTCGTTTTATAGGGCTCTGCCGGAAGTTACAGAAAGGGTTCTACTTCCCGTCTAGATGTTGTTAATCTATTGGGGTTGTGAGTCACAACAAGGGAGGCTACTGCTACATAACCTCCCGCCAGAATTTTAGAATATAAAAATCGAATGAAATATGTAGCAAGTTGGCGAGAATGTTGTAACAGGCATGAAAATTACGACAAAAGAATGTTTGCAAAAATCAATGATAGATATCAAGGTAGCCAACCACTCTTGGCCAGAGAACGACTGGACATCTATCTATCCATCACCCAAAGATACAATGTAATAAAGTAAGAGAAGAGCTCAAAGTTCAAATGTACAAAATATAGTTCACAGGTGTGCAATCACATGACAGCAGGAAAGAAAGTGTGTTCCAGAGAATGAATGCAGGTGGTTTCTGTTCTGTCGTATATCGTGAAATTTCCAACCTCCGAATGGATTTTCTTACAGGAAGAGTGCTGCAAAAATAAATTCTCTGGCTTGTTCTGTTGGTTTTGGTTGTTGGTGAAGCTGTGTTGCTGTTGATGTTGTTGTCTCGCTGAGTGAGCGTATTCGGTGTTTAAATTCACAGTAAAAAAAATTTTTTTCGGAAAAAATGAGTTGCGCAAAGTGCTAGAAATAACAGCCGAAGTTGATGGTCGATGTTGAGAATGCGTTGACCTGGAAGGGTCAAGAGGCCAGCGACCAAAGAAATAAGCATTCTGAATAAATGCGCAGTTTTCAACGGCAAATTTACGTGGTAAATTTTTAAACCGGCAAATAGGTGAATATAGCTTAAGGCTGAAGAATCCTTGGCGAGAAACGTTATCTCTGGCGTGCGGCTATCTCTGTGAGTCGAGATATCGCTGTGAATCGAGAATTTGTGCTGCCTACACGTGCCAATACAAGGTTAAGTTAGGTTTAAAAAAATAATATTTCTAATGCGCGAGAAAATGATAGTGCAAGTGTGAAAGTGACAATGATGAAAAAGAAAGGCTTCACTTAGCATAATTATTGGTGTGAACTTTGGAAAAAAAAAAAAACTTGAACGATGAAGAAAACGATGAAAACAAAAGGCAATGGTTCATCGAAAATAAATGTTCCTGTTGAAATGTTTTAAAAAAAATATCAAATTTCTTTTTTTTTTTTTTTTTTTTAAAGTGTTCGTTGTAAGAAACGAGAAACATATATATATATATATCGTGAAATGCGACAGTTAGTTGATGCGTGAGAGAAAAAGTCTGTCTGTGCGAAAATTTCACATGTGCGTGGTGTGTTCGTTTCTTTGACTGAGTATTTTCATAGTTTGTCAATAAATTTGCTGTGTATTCGTAATGTTACTGACACAACACCAGATTCTGCTATTTTTTCTTTTTTCGGGGTGACCACTTATAACAATGAACGGCTGCGTGTTGGTATCACGTCAGGGTTACCAAATTAGCGATGATACTGGTGTGTAATATTTAATTAACAATCATGGATATATATAGAACAGTATAGTTGACATGTCAATGAATAAACGAAAGAATTAGGCAAAGTTAGTAGTTACCGTTTTAATTGCCAGGCAAACGCGGCTGGCAGAAGACGCCTGGCGACTCTTACTACATATATATATACTTTTAAAAAAGAGCGAACACAGAGATTCAACAATAGTCTTATTGGTTTTGCGCTTAAAGGAAAAAGGTAAGTTCAACATATCAGACATTAGTCCTTCATCAGTAGAGGAAACACAAAAATGAGGTTCACAGATAGAAGAGGATAAAAAAGAGGGACATATTAATTCTATTTTGTATGTATATACATATATGTTGTTGGAGTGATGCATATATTGTTCATGATGGTGTGTCTTGTATTAATACCGTATATGTGCATCATTTGATTTGTGTGTATCAAACCTACCACATATACTCATATATAAACCGGAAAATATGTAACATAAGATTTGATGGTAAAATTGTGAGTCGGCTCTTATTTGAGGTCAATATTTTTTTGATTTTAACTTAACTTAAAATTTTACATAAATGAGGTGCTAAAATATTTTCGCTTTGGGGGTGAATGTTATATTGGTTTCACTTTGGAGGTGAAATTTCTAGTGTTTTTGATGTTTTGAATGAATATGACTTTCAAAACAGTAGGAAATTGGTAAAAAAAAACATTAATGGAATTGTGAAACAATAACTACACTTTAAATGCCACTTAAAAATTTTAAATATCAAAATATTAAAACTTCATAAATATATTCTCTACTCGTGAGAAATTCAAAACCATGCTATCTAAACATGTGTTCATTAGCTACTTCAGCTTATGAACAAAGTTTGGATTTTTGCCCATTTCTCAGACATAAAATAAGGGGGGGGGGGGTCTGCTTATATTCGAGTATATATGGGAACTCCCTCAGGGGAAATAATAGATGTGAAAATAAACATATACGACACTAAGTGAGAATGCGCATGTACATATATGTAAATTTGTGTGTGGGTATGTATGAGTTTATTAGTATGTTAAATTTTTTTGATGTTTGTGTAATGTACCTAAATGCTTGAGTATTTTCATGTGGTGCATATGCATCAGTGTACACGAGGATGTGACTTGGATGTGGGATACGGTGGGGAGAGCAGATTAAAGGAAAAGGGGTAGAGCAGTTAAACCATAGGGGATAAATGTTTGTAGAAAAATAATAAGCTGCTGTTCCACAAATGTCAATGAAATATGTATTGCAGTTGTGTTAATAAAGGAATTTTTATCATCTACAGTATCTACACCAAACTTCGCACTTTCCTTATTCTACACATACACCGTCACTTCCTACTTCATAGCTACTTCAACTCTCTCTCAGTTCAGTTATGCCTTGCTGTTCATATATATATTAATATTATACACCCAATGAAGCATGCCAGTTTCATTTCTTTCCAATCTTTGCAAGTCCTCTGCATACAGAGCCCAGGTCTCATTATCATACAGCAGCAGTGAATTGGCAGTATCGGTAGAGGGTCGGACGCCATGCTTTAACGCATAGAGTTACGGCCCTTGTCCTTCTGAGTTCAAATCCCGCCGAGGTTAATTTTGCCTTTCATCCTTACGGGGGTCGATAAAATAAAGTACCAGTAATGCACTGGAAAAATTGCTGGCCTTGTGCCAATAGTAGAAACAATTATCATGCAACATGGCTGCTCGTATACATGCATCATACAATCTGTCCTTCATTTTGAAGGACAACACTTTTGTAACTAGCAGCAGTTGTAGCTCCCTAAACTTTTTCCATCCCATCTTCACTCTGGTTACTGTAGTTTCCGAACACTCACCTCCACTGCTAATTTGGTCAACCACGTAACTAAAGTTGTCAACTGCTTCTATGGAACCTTCTAAGAATTTGATAGCGCTTGTTTCTTGTGAGCGTTTGTTACCTACTGCACCTGTGCAACAGCCACATTTAAAGTTCTTAGCTAACTTTCCTTAGATTTTACTACATCTCTTATGCATCCTTAGCTTGCATTTGACAAAGCTTTACTGCAAACAACATATTGAGGTCTTTCTTCTCCATTAACGATGATGGATATGAATCCATATTGAATATATGAATAATTGTACACTCTTTTTTTTTGCCACTCATGATGTGCTCCAAAATCTGTAAATAAAAAAACAAGAAAAGTCAAAGATAAAAAAGGGAAATACTTATTGTAATGAATAATCCAGTTGTAACGGATAAGGGGAATTGTTGGTATGATGGTTTCAATGCAAAGAATAATACCAGGATTGTGTTGTTACAATGTTTATTTTATCATAACAATATTCAATTTGAATATTGAATGATAAAATCTATAACATGAAATATTCGTACAATAATTTGGTGGCTCTGCGAGCCACGTAAATACAAGTATCACAGAATACGATGGCTGAAGTTAGAAGGAGGGATATATCTGGCCTCTTTTCTGCCAGGTGTAAACAACATCTGACCTGTGTTTAGCATCTCCCAAGGGGTTGGTCTGCCGGGTGTAAACAACTAACCACGGCTTGTCCCAGAGGCGGGAAAGCTCAGTCTGCGTAAGCCTTGATGGCTGCTTTTAGCTGACGGTGGAAACGTTCTACCATGCTGTTAGCTACAGAGTGATACGCCGTTGTATGGATGTGTTTACACCCGAGGAGACGAGTCAGCTCGGTAAAGAGGTGCGAATCGAACTGACGTCCTCTATCCGTAGTGATGGTCGCGGGTGTGCCGAAATGCGAAACCCAGTGAAACACTAGCGTTTTGGCGACAGTTTCTGCGGTAATATCCATCAGGGGAAAAGATTCTGGCCAGCGAGAGAATCGGTCGACACAGGTGAGAAGATGAGTGTAGTTGTGAGAAGGAGGCACAGGTCCAACGATGTCTATGTGCACATGTTGGAACCGTGCATCAGGTGTTGCGAAAGAACCGATCGGGGCTTTGATGTGCCGGTGAATTTTCGCCTTCTGGCATGCGATACAGTTCCTAGCCCATTCGCGGGTGTCTTTGTTGATGTTGGGCCACACAAAGCGGGCAACGACCAGTTTCTACGTGGCGTGGACGCCAGGATGTGCCAGAGAATGCAGTGCCGAAAAAACGTCGCGTTGATGTATCCGGGGCACGTATGGGCGCTATTGGCTTTTGGAGATGTCGCACCAAATATAACCCGAAGAGGGCAGCGGGCATTCCTGCAATTTCAAGGATGATTTCCGGAGCTGCAGCAGTTCCTCGTCATCTTGTTGATCCGCTGCAATCTTCTGGAGATCGATAGTGGCAGTGGTGTGGATTGCGTTAAGCTCCATGTGCGATAGGGCATCAGCTGCTGAGTTGGCGGCACCCTTAATGTACCGAATATCAGTAGTGTACTGAGAAATGAAGTCCAGATGTCGGACCTCCCTGGGTGAGTGTCGGTCAGGCTTGGCGTTGAACGCGTACACTAGTGGTTTGTGGTCGGTGTATATGGAGAACACACGACTTCTAGCATGTGTCGAAAATGCTTGACAGCAAGGTATGTTGCCAATAATTCACGACTGAATGTGCTGTACTTAGTTTCGGCGGGTTTTAATCGCTTAGAGAAAAAAGATACAGGTCGCCAAATATTGCCAAAGAATTGTTGAAGCACACCTCCAACTCCGAAATCGGATGCATCAGTCAATAAACACATTGGGGCATCAGGTTTGGGGTAACTCAGCATTGTAGCCTCCGACAACATTTTCTTCAACTCAGCGAAAGCGGTACATTCTTTTTCGCTGAGATTGATGTTTGCATTTTTAGTTGTACGTTGCCGCAGCAAATCAGTGAGCGGTTGGGGTGTCTCTGCACAGTGGGGTATAAATCGTCTGTAGAAGTTTACCAGGCCAAGAAATTCTCGCAGTTTGCGGAGAGATGTGGGCTGTGGAAAATCAATGATGGATTTGACCTTCTCCTTAAGTGGGCGAATACCATCTTCATCAATGATGTGTCCCAGAAACTGAAGAGACGCAACTCCGAACTCACATTTGCTGGGGTTGATAACAAGTCCGTATTCACGCTAATGTGCGAATAGCAGGTCCAGGTGTCTCTCATGTTCTTCATCAGAGCCACTGGCCACCAGTAAGTCGTCGATGTATGCGTATACAAAAGGTAGACCTCTGGTGACTGTATCGATGAATCGTTGGAATGTCTGCGCTGCATTACGCAAACCGAAAGGCATACGCAGGAATTCGAACATTCCAAAGGGTGTTGTGATGGCGGTCTTAGGAATATCAGTGGGCTCCACAGGTATCTGATTGTAAGCTCGCACAAGATCGATCTTCAAAAATATACGAGCTCCGTGTAGCGAACTTGAGAAGTCCTGTAGATGAGGCACTGGATAAGAGTCAGGCACGGTGCAGTTGTTCAGTGCATGGTAGTCGCCACAGATTCGCCAGTGGTTCAACGACTTCTTGGGTACACAATGTATGGGTGAGGACCAGTTGCTGCTGGACGGGCGTATGATGCCGAGATCCAGCATGTGTTGAAATTCTTGTCTGACAGACTTCAGACGGTCTGGTGGTAGCCTTCTAGGTTTTGCAACGACAGGTGGGCCGTGTATTTTTATGTGGTGAGTGACGTCATGTTTTACAGGGCAAGCATTGAATAGTGGTCGAGCTACGTCTGGGTATTTGTGGATTATATGGTTGGGCCGGGTTGTTGTTGCTGATCATGAACTGACTGGACTGACTGGCTGTCCGAGCGGCTATGCCGCGCACAGCGAGACCAGTGGAGTTGTCAACGAATTGTTGGTTTTTCATGTCCACTAGCAGTGAGAAGTGCTGAAGAAAATCAGCTCCTAAAATAGGGGTTGGCAACTTAGCCACAACGAATACCCACTGGAAAGTGCGGCGTAGTCCTAAATTTAGTGTCAGGGACTGCTCACCGTAGGTCGGAATAGGTGAATGATTCACCGCCTGGAGCCAGGCTCGTGTTTCTTTCCTTTTTCCATGGACGCAGGAAACCGGGATGATGCTGACTTCAGCACCGGTGTCGACCAGGAAACGCGTGCCTGTGACGCGATCCTGAATGAAAAACAGGCGATTTTGATTATGAGGGCCAGAAAAGTCCGTCGCATTCAGTTTTCTGGCTGTGTCGTTTCCCTGATTCGACATCGACACAAATGAACAGGGATGGCTGCACTTGCGCGCCCGTCTTCCGAATTTTTGGTGGTACCAACACATTTCTGGTGAATCACGGGATGCGCTCGGACTTCTTGAGCGACCACCAAATCGGCGAGTTCGACTGTTAGACCGACGCGTGGCAGGGTTACCCAGTGACAAGGCCTGAATTTGTTGCATCAAGGCCTGTATCTGTGTTGCTTGCTGTTCCAGTAACTGGTGTAGATCGGGCATCTCTGTGGCACTGGAGGGCTGAAGGAAAGGATTGGTGGAAAGCAAGGCTGGTGTCACATTCGCTAAAGTTGAGTGCGAATGTGGTACCTCCATGATCTTATCTGTCAGCTCGGCGAGTCCTTCAATGGAGGTGGACTCCCTGGTGAAGGCTAAGACAACTTGTGTGGGAGAAAGCAAACGCTGGAGGAAGAGTTGCTTGAAGTTTATGTTCTCCCAGGAGCTGCTTCATTCACCGTAGGAGTTGCGTCTACTTTTTATCTCCTAATTCCTCAGATTTGAGGAGCTGGTGCAGACGCTTAATTAACATCGTTTTAAATGTATAACAAAATACTGGTGTGTATGAATATAACAAGAGACGTGGTTTGTGTGTATAAAGTTTAATTAACAAGTTGTAGTTATGTAGAACAGAATGGTTGTCAAGTCAATGAAAGTAGATGAAAGAATGAAGTAAAGTTATTTTTTACCGTTTTGAAGTTAGCTCGCAAGAGACCATGTTAGGGTTGCCAGGCGGGCGCGCCTGGCCGAAGGGCCAGGCAGGTTAGAAGGCCAGGAGCCGAAAGGCAAATGAGAGGTAGAGAGCTGAAAGTTATTCCCTTTATAGGTCCTGAGACGGAAGTGACAAAAAGGGCTCTGCCATCCCAACGGGAAGCAACTCCAGAGCGTTACTCTATTGATGATGTGATCGTCACAACAAGGGAGGCAACTCTTGCTACAAATGTGTCATGACACAGAGCCGGGTGGTGCTAAAATGAGGTCTCATTCATAATCTCCGGAGACATCAAACCAATGACATGTGTGAGACGGGATGCCTCGCTAACGATCCGGTTCGATGCGAACTGCACTTCGATGTGCGCGAACCACAGTGTTGGATCGTGTACCCAGAATGGTGGTATCTGAATGTAAACGCCGCCCGGACTGCCATACTTATCTTTATTTTTGTTTATTTAATTTACAATATGGCTGACGTCAAGAAGTAAATACTGCCGGTGACGCACAAAAGAAATATATATAAATGCATAAATATGGGAGATAATGGTCCACGCTAACACCACGAAAACTAGAGAAGCAGAGCCACCAATGTGTGTGTGAAATCAATAAAATGCTACTAACAGTGGCTAGTGAGCTAGAGAAGAGAAAACCCAACGTAACCTCTCAGTAGCATGGACCACTGAAGGCTCAGAAATACAAGTATGAGTCACACATCATCTGTGGGAGGAAGGATAGCAGAGCAGTGTGGTCGCTTGAAAGAGAGGTAAGAGAGAGGGGATACTCATGATAGGGGACTAGGCAAAACGTAAGGGCACTTACAGACAGACCACTCAGGGGAACATATGTCTTTCTTTTGTGGCAGCCCTGTCTATAGGTAATCTATTTTGAACCTTACAGCTCATGAGCTTGTGATGCAGTTTAATAGGCTGCTTGCAGCATGTAACCGATGCACACTGCGTTCTGGGGAACTTGAAAGCAATACAAAGATCAATATTCTAACAGTTTGAGTCTGCCAATTTGTGGTCCCCGCCTCCATCCTCGTTAAGAACCCCTTGGATTTATTGATACACGCGTATACTGAATGTCGCCACATACACACACGTTCAACTACGTATCTCTGCAACCTAGTCTGCTGATATTTTACTAATGCGCACGATCAACTGGATATTGACTGCATTCTGCGTTTGCCGTTGTTAAAGAACTCTTCAGCGTTATTTTCAAACGAATCATATCGCTCTGTAGAATTATCTATTAAGCATGAAACATAATGTTATTGAGCATTCCTTACTTTTAGCGGTGTCAAGAATGAAAGTAAATTTATGTTCATTTTCGAACGTCGGGGAAATGAAAGTAAATTTATTTTCATTTTCGATTGTTTATCTCATAACAAAAATGTCTGGACGAGTATATGGTCGCACTACGTTAGCTGATGATATTTTGGATGCAAATGACATCCTTAATGATAATGTAACAATTTTTACTTTAATACCAACGATACACGGTGACACTCTGTGTGTGTTGCAGTGGTTGGCGAGACGGCGTTTGTTGGCAAACAGTGTGAATTGTCCTGTTTGTAATGAGGCTTGCAGATTGAACCGGTATTCTGGGGGTGTCGATAAATAGAGATGGCGATGCAACCGCGACAAATTCAGTCAATCGGTGCGACGGAATTCTTTTTTTGAACGAAGCCATGTGCGACTGGATCACGTTATTGCTATTATATACATGTGGTGCTATGATCACACACAGGTTGACATGGTTAGAGAAACGGGAGTCTCCGAACGTACAATTATAGACTGGTGCAATTTCATTAGAGAAATTTGTGAGCATTATTTGGAGGAAAATCCTCAAGAACTTGAAGAATTCGATGACAATGGTGAGTCCATCATTGTCGAGATAGACGAATCCAAATACTTCCATAGAAAGTATCATCGTGGCCTGTGGATACAAGGCCACTGGGTCTTCGGCGCTGGTGAACAAGTCCCAAATCGAAGCCGTGACATTCGTCCCCATCATTCAGCAGTGGATTTTGCCAGACAGCCGCGATGGTTGGGCTTCCTATTCGGAAATTGAGGAAATTGAATGTGGGATTTACGTTCATGATGTTGTGGTGCACGAACAGAACTTTATAGATCCTGCGGCCCCTGATGTGCACACACAGCTCATAGAGAACACATGGAGCCGTGCAAAGAAGAAGTTTCGTCGCCAGCATGGTACCAGCAGCGCTTTATTCCATTCTTATATAGCTGAATTTCTTTGGCGGCAGAGAGTTGGGGCCAACAAGTTTGGCGAAATGATAAACTGTATTGCAGCTATTTATATGGTGTAGTAAACATTTAAATAAGGTTGGTAATTTAAAATTTTATATGCAATAAACGTTTAAATATGCCATTTTTTTCAACACACACAACATGAAAAACAATCAAGTTATTTTGGGGTTTAATGAAAATAAATTTAATTATCCACGACGTTAAATAAATTTACTTTCATTATCCGCGACGTTTCGTTTAAACACACACACACAAAATGTAAATAAACTATCGAAAATGAAAATAAATTTACTTTTATTCTTGACACCGCTAAAAGTAAGGAACGCCATGTTTTTGTAACGTTGTCATATTTCTCTACTACAATATTATATATATATATATATATGTACAGCCACCAGAAATAACATCTGTGAAATATACAGCGCCATCTACCTGTTAGCTAGCTACCTCAACGTGAAACAAAAGAACCCTTAAAAACTACCAGAATAAACGCCTACACAGCGGCTAAACATCAAACGATTATTTCTGTATAAACAGAGTGGTTCCAAACACTTCAGCAGTCGACTTTTGGCAGAGTCAGCTAGCGCATCGTTGTTCCTTTACTCTGCCACGCTTTGTCACTCACACACGCCTTGTACCTCATATCGTCGCTTCATGTGAAAATAAATAGCCGATCGAATTTGCATCTCGCCTTGCTTCGTCCTTTTAACTTGTGCTTTCGTCTGTCCATCCTCAACAGTTCTTTTAAGGGCTATCTTCAGATCTGATCAGACCGTATGCGATAACAGTCCTTCTAAGGGCTATTCTCGGATCTGATCAGAAGTAGTGACCAGACTGACTAACCACGTCGCTACATATATATACATATACGTATATACACGAAGAAGGAAAGAATATCGAAGAGAATACAACACGTAAAACCACCATTTCTGATTTCCTAACAATAGCTCTGTAGCAGGAGTTGCCTCCCTTGTTGTGACACTCACATCCCCAATAGATTAACGCTCTCTAGACAGGAAGTAGAACCCTTTCTGTAACTTCCGGTCAGAACCCTATAAAACTAACGCGTGCACCTGGCAACCAAGCGGTAACTAATAACTTTGCTTCATTCTTTCATCTATTCATTGACATGTCAACTATACTGTTCTATATATCCACAAATTGTTAATTAAATATTATACACACAAACCACTTCTCCTTGTTACATTCATACACACTAGTATTTTGTTATAGCTCTAATATATACGAGGTATTTATTCATCTTAGTTGCTTTCTTTATTCAATCGTCTTTTCTTGGGGGTATCATTGACAGCAAATTTCCTATAAACCATCACTGCATTAAAGTGAAAGTAAAATCCACCGATCCGATGTACCGGATGTTTAGAATAAATTATTCTAATTACGCGTCCAACACTTGCTAGGAAGAAATGAAGAAATGAATGAGAAAAGAAAAAAAGGTGGAGTTTGGGAATAAGTATCCCACGAAAATAACCATAACATTAACAGAAACAAAACATTAAAAAAGTAGTAACTTCCGACGGGCTCTAAACCCATATTATTTCAAAGCACATCATCAGCAATAATAAAAAAAATACATTTTCGCTCCGACATGAGATGGGTGTAAGTGTAAAAAATAACAGTATTTTTGGAGAACTATCCATTTTGAACTATTTACGATTCTCCAAAAAGATTTAAATGTTTAATCTCCTTTTCCTCAGCAGAAACTATTTCAGTTTTTGACTGTTATTTCTTGTATCTCGGGAGATTTCGTAGAAGCTCACTTGTTAGTTGGGAAATAGCAGAGTGAAGGGAGATTTGGCTGTTATTTGTAGTATGTAGAAGCTCCCTTGTTAGTGGGGAAAGAGCTGAAGTATGATGTGAGAGATTTGGCTGTATTTCTAGTATGTTGGGTTTAATTATATATTTAAGAATATGAAATTAAGATTCTGCCAAAAATGCCTAATGTCCCTCACGTCACCTCGCCAGTCCTCCCTTCTAATATGCGCCATGTACACACTATATTGTGGGAATGTATGTAAGTGAAACCCCCTTAGCCCCAACATCTATCTGAAAGGTCAGTTGCACCAATTAGTAGTCATGGCTGGTGACAAATCAGCCAACCCTTGCTAACAGTGAAAACATATTAAATGAGGATGATCATCATTGTTTGATGTTTATTTTACATCAGTTTTTCCATGGAACAGTACTACCACTTTACAGAGTGTACTAGGTGCACATAGGGTGGAAGATGAGGGGATCTTTTGTAGAAATAGCTTTGTGAGCCCTTTTCTTACTATATTTCTAACTAAAATACACCATGTATGTATTCCAGTTAAATTCTGAAATAAGCAAGAATTTTGACAGGTTTTGTTTAAATTAACAAAAGGTAATTAAATGAATTTGTTATACAACTGCTCTAATTACAGGTAAGTTAATTTTGTAAAATTATTTAAATTATGTTGGAACATCACCTTACGAAATGAATTATTAGCTAATATCCAGCTGGGTATATAACAACATTATAATATTGAAGAATCGTACACATTGAATTTTCAATTGAACTTAAGTGTATATAAAACAGGTGCATTATAAAGGTAATAAAGTGTATTTGAGAGTTTTATATTGAATGATAATAATAATAATTGATTCGTTTGCAAGCAAACAGCCTGATTATTCTATGTTTATTAGATGATCATGTCATCCTTTTGTTCTAGCGGTGACAGAGAGAAACAATCGACAATATTGTCCTGGGTTATTGCCCTTTGTCAAGATTATGTTTGAAGAATACTTACAAAATGAAATAAATTGACAGACACATAATAAACTACAAAATGAAATAGATTTACACATACATAAATATACACAATAATGATTCCTTAATCATAATGTTACTACTTACTTTGCAGGTCATCTTCCCTGCTAAAGCAGGAATTAGCTTTGTGGAGCCCATGACACATCTCCATTTTCCCCTATTGTCTGCATCCTCCCTCACCAAATCCTTAGCTTTTACTTCCTCCTTTTTTGTTAGCCATGTCTAGGTCTACTCCTTCCTCCACATTCATTTCCATCACTTCTTTCATCTAGTCACTTTCATCTTTCCTCAACACATGTCCCAACCATCTCATTCTATTTCTCTTTACAACATTCATCACTGGCTTTATTTCCATCATCCTCTCACACATTCTCTTTCATCAATGCTCAACACATGACTCAACCATCTCATTCCATTTCTCTTCACATTCTTCACTGGTTTTATTCTCATAATCCTCTGCAATTCATTGTTTGTCTTCCTCTGTCTCTGCAAAAATCCTCATGTCTGTTCTTTCCACTTCGCGCATGCACATTACACCTTTTCTTTCCGTTTCAGTGACACTCCCTTCCCCATTAGAACACTACTTAGTTTCTGAAATATCTTCCATTCACATTACACTCTAGGTACTCTAGCAGAATCTGAGCCATATTCTCCGTTCAACATCTCCAAGATAACAAAACATTATCACACCATTCCAAAGATCCAGCTTAACATCATACCCTCTTTTATGAACACCATATCATCTGTGTGTAGTAACTCCCATACTAAACCTTTCTTTACTCTTCAAGCCAATACTTCAATCCCAACTACAAATAATAGTGGGCTTAATACAGATCTCTGATGCACACCAACCTTCACTTCAAACTCGTCACTGTTCTCATCTTTTGTCCTTACAACTGTACATGCTTTCTCATGATTACCATTAATATTCTAACCAACCATTCCTCCATTCCCAACTCTCTCAATATCCTTGCCACTACTTCACGTAGAACCCTATTGAAAGCTTTCTCCAAGTCAACAACCCTCCACCCTCAAAGAAAAAAATACATTCTTCCTTTTGTTCATGTACTTCTGTAACTGCCCCATATTAAAAATTGCATCAGTTGTTCTTTTTCCATGCATGAATCCAAACTGCAGTCTCATCAGTTGCCACATATTTCCTTATCCTCTTCTCTTAACACTCTTTCCAGTACCTTTATCTCATGTTCCAATAAGTTAATTGCTCTATACAAACCAATATCTAAAGAATCGCTTTTTCCCTTGGACAGACTGATGAGAGTACTCATCTCACAGTCCACTGAAATATGGTCTTCTTTCACCACCAACCTACAGATCTTTGTCATATTCTTCACACCTCAACATCCCACTGCCTTTAACATATCTCTTGATAACAGCCTGGCAGTCTTCCAGTTCTTCCACTTTTCTTTTCAATACTTCCTCAACTTCTTCCTCTCTCATGTCTTCTGTAGGTCTGAGAACAGGATTGCTTTCTATGTTGCCATCCTATTCTCTACATTCAATAAATATTCTTGTCACTTTTATTTTGCAGCCCTCTTAACTATCTTGTAATCTCTTCTGCTACCATATCGCACACTTTACCTTCTCTGAATCTCTCTTCTTTTCTCATCAATTCTCTTTCTAACTTCATCATCCCACTATCAGTCATGTTTCTGAGTGTCGTCGTGGTTCTTTTATCCATCCATGAACATCACCAATAGCTCACAGCTAACCATCTTTTGAAACTTCCAGACACTCAAGTTCATTGATGTCTTCTAACATACTCAGTTTCTCTTTTAGACCCTTCTTCATTGTGGCTTCTTTTAACCTCCACATCTTCAGCCTTTGTTGATATTTCCTGTTAAGCTCTCCTCCCACCTTTCATCCTTAGATCACAGACAACTAGATGGTTCTGTGTACCAACTTCCTCACCTGGGATTACCTTTGTATGATGAAGGTTCTTCCTATTTCACTCATATACCATCAGGTAGTTCACAGTTTATAACGATCCACTTGATGTGTACATGAAGTGTTTCTTTTTTTCTGGAATTGGTTATTACAGATTGACATCTCAGCTTTATCAGCAAACTCATAAATCCTTTCTCCTTCTTCATTCTTCACACCATACTTGTAACCTCCATGGACTCACTCACAACCACCCATACTCCTTCCCACATGTTAATTCAAATTCCCTCCTATCACAATAACTTCCTTGTCTTTTATATCTTCAATCATCTTCAAGATTCTGACCATATGATGTTCACCTAGAAATTTCCAATCACCAGTTTAACCATGTTCACTACACTGTAAACTCTACAGAAATTATGATACTCACCAACACTAGGTATTGCTACCACTTATTACCTGGTCTACCAACCAAGTAATAACTCATTATATGATTCATCAGATCTACATCACCCATAAAACTGTTACAATCTTGGTTTACAAATGGTTTACCATTTACATCCACATGTGGTTTAAGCACAATATAGAAAATTTATTTACCTCTTGTCTTTTTATGCAGTTTCTTGTAAATTTCCTTTCTCACATTGGTTAATACCCTATCCTTTTTTTTTTGTTTTCCTTCTTTTTATATTCAGTGGCAGCCCCTTATCTATTTGTTGTCACTGTGCTATATGAATTTGTCACTACAGCTTCTAGGTCCATCACAAGATTTACTGAACTGAAACACTGGTCATAATATAATATCCAGTCTTGGTTATGGTATGGAAGTGATAATTTCCAGACTACATTAAACCCTAGGCCATACAAACATGGAACACTGTCTCTCATACCTGTATAAGAAATAAATCTGCAGCAATATCCAGTACATTATTAACAAACTTTCTAGGTTTTGAACTCCCACTTAATGGGTTTATTTGACATATATTGTTTGAAATTTATCTGACTTTTGGAAACCATGCCATCCTATCATTTGAAAGATTGTGTTGAAGTCCTGACACTTCAGAAAAATCTTGAAGAGTGTTCTCTTCCAAATTTTCTCTCCATTCCTCTTAGTAAATATTGCTTTCCTTATCTGAGTCACTGCTGTTATCATAATTGGAGTCACTATCACTTTTGTAATCAGATATCTTTCATAAAACTGTCAAATTTTGTATCACTTTTCATGAATTTCAGGCTGATATCAATTTTTTAAGAGCGGTGGATTGGCAGTATTGCCATTCTGAGTTCAAATCCCGCCGAGGTTAACTTTGCCTTTCATCCTTACGGGGTCGATAAAATAGAGTACCAGTTGGTATTTGCTGGCCTTGTGCCTAAAGTAGAAACAATTAATTTTTTAAGACATAAACAGTAACTGAAAATTTTCAAATTTCAATGTGGAAGAAAAATATCCAAAACTTTTGGGATGACAATTGTTGGAATAATTCTGAGAATTGTTTCTCTAGGAAAATTGCATGCTTTCACAGATGTACTAATGAGATTCACATTGATGTTCTCATCTAAATAGGAATAGGTAATTTCAGGTGGGTTGATATTATGAAACAAAAGAATTTCAGACAGTTTTGGTATTATTAAGTCAAAAAATTAGTTTATCAGTATTGAAATATAATAAACTTTCCATTGTTGAATCTGTACATTTCAAATATCCTATATATCTTATAGAATTTTTTTAATATTTCAGACGACATTGGAATTAACTAATTCCTTACAGCAGATGCGTCATCTATATTTAACATCTACAGAATAGATATAAAAAGGATGTATTATGGAAAATGAATTATTGGAGAAACAGGTTAAGATTAAATGGGAGTCTGAAAGAAATGATTCTCCTAGTGAGGTACTGAATGAAATAGTAAAAACATCATACCATTGTGATATCACTGGTAAATCATTGTTTAAAAAATATAAACTGAATTCTCATGAACATACAGGAGAAAAGCCGTACCATTGTAATATCTGTGGTAAATCATTCTCTGAAGAGGGTCATTTAACTAAACACAAACATACCCATAAAAGAGGGAAGCCATACCACTGTGACATCTGTGGTAAAACATTTTCTGCAAATGGAAGCTTAACTATACACATATGTACTCATACAGGTAAAAAGCCATATCATTGTGATATCTGTGGTAAATCATTTTCTGCAAATGGAAAGTTAACTGTACACAAACGTACTCATACAGGCGAGAAGCCATATTGCTGTAATATCTGTGGCAAATCATTCTCCCAAAATACTCACTTGACATTTCACAAAAGCGTTCATACGGACATAAAACCATATTACTGTGATATCTGTGGTAAATCATTTTCTCGAAATGCAGACTTAAAGAAACACAAGCAGTTGTATGCAGGTGTAAAGCCATATCAATGTGCTATCTGTGGTATATCTGTGTTTCAGAGTGGTGACTTAAACGTATTCATACAGGAGAAAAGCCATATCGCTATGATATCTGTGGTAAATCCTACTCTACAGGAAGTGTTTTAACTAGACACAAACGTACTCATACAGGAGGGAAACCTTATCACTGTGATATCTGTGGTAAATCCTACTCTGGAAGTGGTGAGTTAGTTATATGCAAACGTACTCATACAGGAGAAAAGCCATATCACTGTGATACCTGTGGTAAATCTTTCTCTGTAAGAGGTAACTTATATAAGCACAAACTCCTTCATTCAAGAGAAAAGCAATATCACTGTGACATCTGTGGTAAATCATTCTTTACAAATATTAAATTAACTATACACAAACGCATCCATTCAGACGAGCAGCCGTATCAATGTAACAGCTGTGGTAAGTCATTTTCTAAAGGAAGTAAATTAACTATACACAAGCGTATCCATACAGGAGAGAAGCCTTATCACTGTGATATCTGTGGTAAATCCTACTCTACAGGAAGTAGTTTAACTATACACAAATGTAGCCATAATGGAGAGAAGCCATCTCACTGATATCTGTGGTAAATCTTTCCCTGCAAGAAGTAACTTATATGAGCACAAACTTCTTCATTCCAGAGAAAAGCAATATCACTGTGACATCTGTGGTAAGTCATTCTCAGAAGGTGGTATCTTAACTAATCACCAACGCATTCATACTGGAGAGAAGCCATATCAATGTGACATCTGTAGTAAATCATACTCTAGAAGTGGTGAGTTAGTTATACACAAACGTACTCATACAGGAGAAAACATATATTACTGTGATATCTGTGGTAAATAATTGTCTACTGATAGGGCCTTAACTATACACAAACGCATTCATACAGGAGGGAAGCCATATCACTGTGACATCTGTGGTAAATCATTCTCTCAAACATCTAGCTTGAGAGCTCACAAAAACATTCATGCAGACATAAAACCATATTGCTGTGACATCTGTGGTAAAACATTCTGTCAAAGAGCTAGCTTGAGACCTCACAAAAATATTCATACAGGCTTAAAAAAGTATCATTGAGATATCTGTGGGAAATCATTCCCTCTAAATTTTTGTGTAACCAGACACAAACTGATATTGAGACCTAAGCTTCCTGCTTCTACATTGATATTGTTCACAATGATTTGCAGGTCAGCTGTGCTCTCTGCAAGTGCAGCAATATCGTCTGCAAAGTCCAGGTCAGACAACTTTTGCTCTCCCACCCAAGATATACCCTGGTCTTTAGACGCTCTTCTTAGTACCCAGTCAATGGCTATGGCAAAGAGAATTGGAGAGAGCGAGCAATCTTGACGCACGCCAGTAACCACCTCAAACCAGTCACTGTAACCATCCTCTGTCGGTATGCAGCACTTGGAGTTTACGTAAATCTGTTTGATTGCCGAAATGACTTTCTGAGGCAGATCATACTCATGCATGATGCTCCAGAGTTTGTTACATGGAGTGACCATGTAACAAACTAGGAAGTCAGGAACCGCACCAGCCAGCAGCTAGTCTCTTCTACCATCTGCAAGCGACGCCTGGGCTGGTTTGGACACGCTTTGAGACTTCCCCCGGAGAGACTGGCGAACCAAGTACTTAAATGGAGCCCACAGGGAAGCAGACGGAGAGGGCGACCCAAAATAAACTGGCGCCAGACAGTTGAGAGGGACCTGCGAGCGATAAACAGACAATGGTGGGACGCTGTGCAACTGGCTGCTGACCGAACGCGATGGAACACTATGATTGCCTCGTGCATCGCAAGACGCGGGAGTTTCTGAGTCTGAGACACAAATGTATTCATACAGGAGAGAAGCCATATCACTGTGATATTTGTGGAAAATCATTCTCTCAAAGTACTGTGTTAACTCTACATAAGTGTATCCATACAGGGAAGAAACTATATCACTGTGATATCTGTGGTAAATCATTCACTTCTGGTGAGCCTTAACTATACACAAATGTACTCATACAGGAGAGAAGCCATATCACT
>OZ024742.1:275890097-275940097 GCA_964016885.1 Eledone cirrhosa | reverse complement strand
TTTGATGAAAAGAATAATACCATGATTGAGTTGTTAACAATGTTTATTTTATAATAACAATATTCACTTTGAACATCGAGTAATAATATTTATGACATGAATTATCCGTACATTAAATTGCTTACTAACTTCTACGAGTTAGCGTAAATGCATGTGTTGTATCTTACAGATACAATATGACAGAGACGAAAGAATAGGTGAAGCATAGAATGTAAACAATATGAATGTGTGTGTGCCTATTCTTAGAATAAATTATTGTCGTAGAAGTAGTAGTCAATCTGTCAGGCAGGCTGGCTGTCTTGGTGGCCGAGAAGGTAGAAGCCAGTAAGGGCCAGGAGAAAGAAAGGGTGAAAGGTCTCCTGATGCCTACATTGTTATCACTCGCTGACTGCTGCTTCGGGTCTGTCTTTTGGGTTTCCTAAGTCGTATTTATAATAACCTTATAGTTAGAAGGATGGATATATGAGGTTGATTTATGATCAGCCATGTGGTTATCGTCTCCCAGCAAGCTGGGGTCACAGGTCAAGTGGAATGTACCTCTATCTTTTGACAAGACAATGGTGGGAACCTCCAACGATAGATAGTCCCAGAGGCGAGAAACCTCAGATTTGGTTGCAAATCTTTGCCGGTAAAACATAGGAGTATTCCGTTATACATCTGTTGAATCCAGCTTCATCATTTTAAGAGCATTCCCATGACATACAAAAAAGTTTTTGTCCTTGTCCTTGTGTAGAGGATGAACATTCTGTAAATGTTGCTTCAACTTTGTCAGTTTCATAGAATCATTTGACAAAGCTTTACTGCAAACAACACATTGAGGCCTTTCTTCTCCATTAGTGATGATGGATATGAATCCATATTGAATATAAGAATAATCGTACACTCTTTTTGTGCCACTGATGGTGGGCTCCGAAATCTGTAAATAAAAAAAAGAAAGTCAAAGATAAAGAAGGGAAATATTTATCTTTATTTTTTATTTAATCTACACTATGGCTGACGTCAAGAAGTAAATGCTGCCAGTGATGCACCTAAGAAATATGAGGTATGGAGCCAGGCACCACTGTGGGGTTTGGAGGCCGCACAAAAACAGGCAAGGCGGTGCTGGTCAAGCTGGTGCATGAGCCTGTCTGAGGCCAGGCTGCACTGGATGGCATCCCAAGTGCTTTGGGGGAACTTGACGTCAACAGAGGGAGAAGGAGGAGGGGCGTCTACTGGGCTGAGTCCCAGCTGGTCCCACGTCTCACGGGCGGCCTCACGTTCTCTGAACACAGAGGGTTCTATTGTTTTGGAGAACCCTGCTGACGAGGACGTGGCATGAGTTTACCGACGAAAGATACGCCGGAAAAGCCAGTGAGATTGGGGACCGGAGGCCAAGGCTGCCATACCTGACAGGTAAAGTGGCCTGTTGCCATCCAATGATGTCAAACTTGACGTTGCATATCTTCTCGGCTGCTTCTCGGATACAAGTATCGAGGTCAGCGAGTAGAGAGATGTGTGAGTGTAACACAGAGTACTGCGAAGGGTATAGAGGAGCTTCGGCATGGCGAAGCAGTTCCTCAACAGAAAAAGGGCTGGGTGGCCGTCAATCAAGCCCAGTCGGCTCGTGAGAGTCTGGAGTTGTTGAAGCCTGGACCTAATGGTGGAGCGGATAGCCGGCGGGTGGATCGGTGACCCTAGGATGAGGACATACTCTTTAGGGGTCACCTGTACCTGGTGGAGAATGGACCGCACGTCCGAGACGGAGGCTGCAAAGCTCTCAGCATCGTGGCTGACATTCACCACCTCCGACTTAGCCAAGTTGACCTGGAGGCCGATTACTGCCAGGGCAGGAACCACCGTTTGTAGGTCATGGGAGACAGTCTGTACGGGCCCGCCCAACGTAGCATCATCCAGATATCAAACATTGAGAGGGGCCGTGATACTCCGGGTGATGTGGTCTATACCAAGGGCAAATAGGAGGGGTCCCAAAGGGTTGCTCTGTTGGACCCCAGTGGCCGAAGGTATGACCGTATCAGCAGCAAGGAGCATGCTCGGGGCTCCATACGACAGGTAGGCCAGCGGGTAAGCAGAGGGGGCTCAGCTGAGGCAGGGTTCGAGCAGATGGTCCCGGCATAAGCAGTTGAAGGCATTCATCATGTCAAGCTTCACAATGAGGTGCCTGGAGTCCCTGGATGTGTGGGTGGAAGGGTGGAAGGGAAAGTGCTGGTAAGAAGGCCTCATAGCTCACCTACATCAGATATAGAGGCATCAGAAGACAAGGGAGAAAAGAAGGGGATGCATGAAGAGGGACACGCAAGAAGGTAGAGTGATAGCAAATAAATGAGTGAATGGATGAATGTACAAAAGAAAAAAAAACAGGGAGGGGGGGGGGGAGAAAACAGGGGGTTCAACTGTTGACTTACGAAAGAGTTTGTATAATTGAAGCCGTGTGTTATTGTTCAGCATAGAGCTACGGCCCTCCACGCTCCGGGCCCAAATCCCGCCGAGATCAACCCTGTCCTTTAACCCCATGGAGCCGACAAAACAAGGCACCAGCAATGCGCTGGGACAATCGCTGTATAGTTGTTGTTTTCTTGAGGCCTGATCGCCGGTGGTGGATGGTGGCAGTGATTGTAGTGGCAGTTGAAGTTGTTGTTGTTGTAGTTCCTCTTGATGTTCATTTCATTCTGATGCTGCTGCTGCTGAAAATTTAAGGCTGTGAGTTTGTGTAATATTTGGTAGGAGTAAATCCACAGTAAGATCAGAAATTGTAAGTTTGTGTAAATTGCCCTGCCCTCCTACTCCACTGGCACGCAGCTAGACAATAATAGCCTGCGCATTGCCGTTGGCCTCCAGATGCGAGCCACACCAAAGTCGCTGCGGATCCACCGTGGACCCTTTCAGCCTCCACCCGCTTTCCTGTCGCCACAGTGCCAGCCACCTTCCATGCCATGCTGCCCTCAACGAGGTCATAAAGCATGGCTTGGACGCTGCAGGCTTCCCTTCCCAGCTCGAGCCGGTGGGGCTGGACCGAGGGGACGGCAAAAGGCCATATTGCATGACCACCTTCCCGTTCCGCGGTGGTAAACCCCTCCGACACTTTCTGCAGCCGCAACCTGGTGCAGTCTGCGATTGACCCGGGTTCTGCTGCACATCGGGCTGCGGAGGCTAAACTCCTCAAATACCGGTCGCTCTCCGACAGGTTTGCGGTTGTACCCCTGGCAGTGGAGACTTCTGGTGTCCTTGGTCCACCTCCCTACTCACCATAATAGGCGCTGAGCTGGCCAGCCGCAGGTCTGAGCCCCGCGAGTTGGAGAGGCTTTTCCAGTGCGTCTCCTTTGCTGTCCTCCGGGGAAACGTCTTCTCCATTCTGACCGCCGGGGCTGTGGCGGGGCCCCATCGTGTATCATTCCATATTTAGTTGTGGTCGGTGTGTGTGTATGTATATATTGATTTTGTTTTCATTCAGCATCATGTTATTCTTCATTGCTTTTCTCTAATAAAAATAATAACTTTCTTCTTCTTCTTCTTCTTCTTCAAAAAAAAAAAAAAAGAAATATGAGTGTGGAAACCAACAAAATAATACTAAAAGTGGCAAAAAATACATCAGCTAGAGGAGACAAAACCCAGCGTGACCACGGACCACTAAAGAAGTCTCAGAACTGCAAGCATGAGTCACCCATCATCTGTGGGAGGAAGGGCAGCAAAGCAGACGCGTCACTTCACTTCACCGAGAAGGAAAGAGGAGACTAGGCAAAACGTAAGGGCGCTTGCAGACAGACCACTCAGTGGCACATGTCTTTCCTTTGTGGTAGCCCTGTCTATGAGTAATCTATTTAGAAATTTACGGTTCAGGAGCTTGTGATACACAGTTTAATAACCTGCTTGCATCATGTAACCGATGCACACTGCGTTCTGTGCCGCACTGGGCAGCACGAAAGCAATACAAAGATCAATATTCTAACAGTTGGAGTCTGCCAATATGTGGTCTCAATATCCCCCTGGTTCAGTATATTAATAAATAGGTATACTCAATGTCTCCACATACACACACTCATTCAACTACGTGTGTCTGTAACCTAGTCTTCTGATATTTTACTAATGCGCATGATCAACAGGATATTGATTGCATTTTGCATTTGCCGTTTTTTTTAAAAATTCTTCAGCGTTATTTTCAAACGAATCACATCGATCTGTAGATTTATCTATTAAGCATGAAATATAATGTTATTGTAACGTAGTCATATTTATCTACTATAATATTATATATATACATGCGAAGAATGAAAGAGTGTGGAAGAGAAGAGAGAATACAACACGTCCAACCAACATTTCTGATTTCCCAACAATAGCTGTAATATATACGAGGTATTTATTCATTTTAGTTGTTTACTTTATTCAATCATCTTTTCTTGGGGTATCATTGACAGCAAATTCCCTATAAAGCATAACTGCATTGAAATGAAAGTAAAATCAACCGATCCGATGTATCGGATGTTTTGAATAAATTATTCTAATTACCCGTCCAACACTTGCTAGCAAGGTAGGAGGACGGTAAATAATGAAGAAATGAATGGGAAAAAAAATAACCATAACATTAACTGAAACAAAACAAACCATAAAAAACTAACTTCCGACAGGTTTGAAACCCATATTTGTTCAAAGCACATCAACAGCAATAGTAAAAACATATTTTCGCTCCAACTTGAGATGGGTGTAAGTGTAAAAAATTACGCTTATTTTGGGAGAACTATTCAGTTTTGAACTATTTACGGTTTAAAATTTTAACAGAAAAATAAAAACTTTTAATCTCCTTTTCCTCAGTAGAAACTTTTATTTGTTTGGCTATTATTTCTTGTATCTTGGGAGATTTTGTAGAAGCTCCCTTGTTTGGTAATGGGAAGTAGCAGAAGGAAGGACTGGAGGGAGATTTGGCTGTTATTTCTAGTATGTAGAAACTCCCTTGTTACTTAGTGGGGAAATAGCTGAAGGAAGGGCTGTAGTGTGATGTGAGGGAGATGGCTGTTATTTGTAGTATGTAGAAGCTGACTTGTTAGTTATTAGGACATAGGAGAAGGAAGGACTGGAGTGTGATATGAGGGAGATTTGGCTGCTATTTGTGGTATGTTGGAAGACCATATAGGGGGTCCCTTATTAGTTCCTCCTCCCGCTTATAACTGAGAGGGTTGTTGGGGCAGAGTCTGCAAACACACCTTCCAGCGGGTCCTGTCAGAAGCAACTGTCTCCAACTGATCTGGCTGGATCCAACCAAGCTCATGGATGTTATCCAACCATCTTGCTTTGGGTCTCCCGCCAGTTGGTTTTGCCCATAAAGTTAGTCCAACAATTCTTTCCTGTGACATTCTAACCAAATGCCCATGGTATCGGAGCTGTGATCTCTCAATTCGAAGTAGCAGCTCTTCCTAGAGTGACTCTCTGATCTCCTAGCTTTACACTTTATCAAGTAACATTACTTAAAAGACCTTTCGGAGGAATACCATTTCTGCCGCTTGTATTCGCAATCATTACCCATGATTCATGACTATAGGTAAATGTTGGCATGAATACTGAATTGAAGATAGCAAGTTCGCCTTTTATGACTACCTCCCTTCTGATTACTGAGTACTAAATCTACAGCACCAGCTCCTGTAATTCTTACACTTAATTAAGCCTCCTGCCTTCCATCACTTCTGAATACAGCCCCAAGATACTTAAACTTCTCTATCTGCTTCAGTGGAACTCCATTCACATGTAGAGTGCACTGCACAGGCTTCTTTGAGAGGACGAGTATCTCACAGCACTGATTTTCATTCCAGCTATGCAGCACTCGGCATCAAACCTATCAAGTGCAAGTTGAAGATCATCATCTGTCGAGTTAAGTAACAGTTTGTGATCTGCAAATTGCAGCCAACAGATTTTACACCTCCCAGTCATAATACAACTTCCAACACAGTTGCACATGGCAATCCTGTTCATGCAAATAATGAAGAGGAGAGGTGACAGTATGCATCCTTGGTGGAGTCCGACTCCCACATTGAATGGTTTCAATTTAGCACCATTTCTCCCAACACAAATGTTCGGGCATTTGTATAGAGACATCAGGGCAGCAAGAAGCTGACCATCATTCCCATACTGCTGCACAACCTTCCACAGCAGGTTCATAATTAGCAGGATGATTTAATTATATAATTTAAAATATAAAATTAAGATTCTGCCAAAAAAGCCTGATGTCCCTCACTAACAGTGAAAACAGATATTAAATTAGGATGATCATCTTTGATGCTTATTTTACATCAGTTTTTCCATGTACCAGTACTGCCACTTCACAGAGTGTACTAGGTGCACATAGGGTGGAAGATGATGGGATCTATTGTAGCAATACCTCTGTTAGCCTTTTTCTTAGTAGATTTCTAACTAAAATACATTGTATATGTATGCCAGTTAAATTCTAAAATAAGCAAGAATTTTGACAGGTTTTCTCCAAATTAACAAAAGGTAATTAAATAAATTTGTTATACAACTGCTCTGATTACAGGTAAATTTTACTGGAATATCACCTTACGAAATGAATTATTAGCCAATATCCAACTGGGTGTATAACATAATTGTAATATTGAAGAATTGAACACATTGAATTTTTAATTGAACTTGAGTGTATATAAAACAGGTGCATTACAAAGCTAATAAAGTGTATTTGTGAGTTTTATATTGAATGATAATAATAATAATTGATTCGTTTGCAAGTAAACAGCCTCATTATGCTATGTTTATTAGATGATCATGTCATCCTTTTGTTCTAGCAGTGACAGAGAGAAACAATCGACAATATTGTTTCTGGGTTATTGCCCTTTGTCAAGATTATGTTTGAAGAATACTTACAAAATGAAATAAATTGACAGACACATAATAAACTACAAAATGAAATAGATTTACACATACATAAATATACACAATAATGATTCCTTAATCATAATGTTACTACTTACTTTGCAGGTCAATTAAAATTACAAGTAAATAACATGTTTAATAACATCTTCCCTGTTAAAGCAGGAATTAGCTTTGCATCCTTCCTCACCAAATCCCTAGCTTTTGTTTCCTCCTTTTTTGTTAGCCATGTCTAGGTCTACTCCTTCCTCTACATTCATTTCCATCACTTCTTTCATCCAGTCATTTTCATCTTTCCTCAACACATGTCCCAACCATCTCATTCCATTTCTCTTTACAACATTCGTCACTGGCTTTATTTTCATCATCCTCTCACTCATTCTTTTTCATCAATGCTCAACACATGACTCAACCATCTCATTCCATTTCTCTTCACATTCTTCACTGGTTTTATTTCCATCATCCTCTCCTCCATTCTCTCTCAACAATGCTCAACACATGACCCAACCATCTCCTTCCATTTCTCTTTATAACATTTGTCACTGGTTTTATTCTCATAATCCTCTGCAATTCATTGCTTGTCTTCCTCTATCTCTGCAAAAATCCTCATTTCTGTTCTTTCCAGCTTTATCTTGCTCCATCTTCATCACCCATGAGTCACTCCTACATATCATAGCACTTCTCATATGAACATTACACCTTTCCCTTCAGTTTCAGTGACACTCCCTTCCTCATTAGCACGCTACTTAGTTTCCGGAACATCATCCATTCACATTACACTCTAGATACTCTAGCAGAATCTGAGCCATATGCTCTGTTCAACATCTTCAAGGAGACAAAACATTATCACACCTTCCATATTCACACCATTCCAAAGATCCAGCTCAACATCATACTCTCTGCTATTAACACCAGATCACCTGTGTGTAATAACTCCCATACGAAACCTCTCTTTACACTTCAAGCCAGTATTTCAATCCCAACTACAAGTAATGATGGGCTTAATACAGATCTCTTATCCTCTTCTCTAACCCTTTCCAGTACCTTTATTTAATGTTCCAATAACTTAATTGCTTGATACAAACCAATGTCTAAAAGATCGGCTTTTCCCTTGCACAGAGGGATGAGAGTACTCAACTCATTGTCCATTGAACTATGGTCTTCTTTCACCACCAACAT
Source organism: Eledone cirrhosa (assembly GCA_964016885.1). NCBI lineage: Eukaryota > Metazoa > Mollusca > Cephalopoda > Octopoda > Eledonidae > Eledone > Eledone cirrhosa. The sequence continues at coordinate 275,932,054 of OZ024742.1, read as the reverse complement.
ATCCTTCACACCTCAACTTCCCACTGCCTTTAACATATCTCTTACAACTCCTGGCAGTCTTCCAGTTCTTCAACTTGTCTTTTTCAATACTTCCTCAACTTCTTCCTCTCTTATCTCTTCCGTAGGTCTGAGAACAGGATTGCTTTCTATGTTGCCATCAATACATTCAATAACTATTCTTGTCACTTTTATTTTGCAGCCCTCTTGACTATCTTGTAATCTCTTCTGCTACCATATCGCACACTTTGCCATTCTCTGAAACTCTCTCTTTTCTCATAATTTCTCTTTCTAACTTCATCATCCCACTATCAATCATGTTTCCAAACCTCATATACTAGTCTCCACAAAGAACATTAGACATTTGGCCATCATAAATGGACTGAACTTCTTCCTTGTTTCAATCATGTCCCTCTCTTTTGAAGAGTGGAGTGGGGACACCCATGAGCTACTTCAGGTTGTACTCTACATGTATGTTATTATATTCATCAAGAGACATTATTTTAGGTTGGGTGAATTGAGAGAAATATTCATTCATCTGCTGGCTTTTGCTTTTTCCTCAACAGACAAGTTTTTCAAGAATACCCTACCCTGAACCACAATACTATATCTGCTAGAAACGGGAGACAGTCGCAATGCTTTTGAGTACCTTGCAATTTGTTGTATAGTAAAAAAAGCATTTACAATACTTATATTTACTATATACCAAACTAGGTATTACCACTACTTATTACCTGGTCTGCCAACCAAGTAATAACTCATTATCTGATTCATCAGATCTACATCACCTATAAAACTGTTACAATCTCGGTTTACAAATGGTTTACCATTTACATCCATATGTGGTTTAAGCACAAGAATATAGAACATAAGTTGTGCCTACAGCTTCTAAATCCGTCACAAGATCTACTGAACTGAAACACTGGTTAAAATATAATATCTAGTCTTGGTTATGGTATGGAAGTGATAATTTCCAGACTACATTAAACCCTAGGCCATACTAACTTGGAACACTGTCTCTTATTCCTGTATCAAAAATAAATCTGCAACAATGTTCAGTACATGATTCACAAATTTTCTAGACTTTGAACTCCCACTTAATGGGCTTGTTTGACATATATTGTTTGAAATTTATCTGACTTATCTAAACCATGCCATCCTATCATTTGAAAGATTGTGGTGAAGTCCTGACACTTCAGAAAAATCTTGAAGAGTGTTCTCTTCCACATTTTCTCCCCATTCCTCTTACTAAATATTACTTTCCTTATCTGAGTCACTATCACTTTTGTAATTCATATATCTGATTCAAAATTTCCCATGTGATTTTACTTACAGTCTTCACTTGTTTTTTTTTCAGCTTCTTTCATAAAACTGTCAAATTGTGTATTACTTTTCATGAATATCAGGCTGATATTAATTTTTAAAAATGTAAACAGTAACTGAAAATTTTCAAATTTCAATGTGGAAGAAAAATATCCAAAAGTTTTGGGATGAAAATTATTGGAATAATTCTGAGAATTGTTTCTCTAGGAAGATTGCATGTTTTCACAGAAGTACTAATGAGATTCACATTGATGTTCTCATCTAAATATGAATAGGTAATTTCACCTGGGTTGGTATTATGCAACCAAAATGTTTTTAAACAGTTTTCGTATTATTAAGTCAAAAAGATTTCAGGCAGTTTTCGTATTATTAGGTCAAAAGAATTTCAGACAGTTTTGGTATTATCAAATCAAAACATTTAAAGTTGATTTTGGTATTATTAAGTCAAAATATGTTCAGGCAGCTTTAGGTAAGTTTATTTTGAAAGAAAATAAAGTCTGGTAAAGAAACTGAACATTACTTATTCTGATCATGAATGATATATAGGGGCAGGTATGACTGTCTTGTTAAGCAGTTCACCTCACAAACATATGGAAACAGATAAATAGTTGGGTGATATAATTAAATAAAAATTCTATCAAGGTGGTATCTCATTAACAGAAAAAAATAATTTATCTCCTAAAGCTCCAGTGATTCTGCTTCTTTCAATAAAGCTAATTTTCAATTCTTCAGGTAAATGTTTATATCTTTAGTTTATTAGTATAGAACGTAGTAAACTTTCCATTGTTGAATCTCTACATTTCAAATATCCTATATATCTTATAGAATTTCTTTATTATTTCAGATGACATTGGAATTAAAGAATTCTTTCCATCAGATGCATCATCTATATTTAACATCTACAGAATAGATTAAAAAAAAGAGATATTATGGAAAATGAATTATGGGAGAAACAGGTTAAGATTAAATTGGAGTCCGAAAGAAATGATTACTCTAGTGAGGTAGTGAATGAAATAGTAAAAACATCATACTATTATGATATCACTGACAAATCATTGTCCAAAAAATATAAACTGAATTCTCATGAACATACTAATACAGAAGAAAAGCCATACAATTGTAATATCTGTGGTAAATCATTCTCTGAAGATAGTCATTTTACTAAACACAAACATACCCATCAAAGAGAGAAGCCATATCGCTGTGACATCTGTGGTAAAACATTTTCTAAAAATGGAAGCTTGATTATACACATACGTACTCATACAGGTGAGAAGCCATATCACTGTGATATCTGTAGTAAATCATTCTCCCAAAAATCTCACTTGACATTTCACAAAAGCATTCATACAGACATAAAACCATATTGCTGTGACATCTGTAGTAAATCATTTTCTCGAAATGCAGACTTAAAGAAACACAAACAGTTGCATACAGGTGTAAAGCCATATCAATGTGATATCTGTGGTATATCTGTTTATCAGAGTGGTGACTTAACCAAACACAAACGAATTCATACAGGAGAGAAACCATATCACTGTGATATCTGTGGTAAATCCTACTCTGGAAGTGGTGAATTAGTTATACACAAACGCACTCATACAGGAGAAAAGCCATATCACTGTGATACCTGTGGTAAATCTTTCTCTGTAAGAGGTAACTTATATAAGCACAAACTCCTTCATTCAAGAGAAAAGCAATATCACTGTGACATGTGTGGTAAATCATTCTTTACAAATATTAAATTAACTATACACAAACGCATCCATTCAGAAGAGAAGCCGTATCAATGTGACAGCTGTGGTAAATCATTTTCTAAAGAGAGTAAATTAACTACACACAAGCGTATTCATACAGGAGAGAAGCCTTATCACTGTAATATCTGTGGTAAATCCTATTCTACAGGAAGTAGTTTAACTATACACAAACGTAGCCATAATGGAGAGAAGCCATCTCACTGTGATATCTGTGGTAAATCTTTCCCTGCAAGAATTAACTTATATAAGCACAAACTTCTTCATTCCCAAGAAAAGCAATTTCACTGTGACATCTGTGGTAAGTCATTCTCAGAAGGTGGTACCTTAACTAATCACAAATGCATTCATACAGGAGAGAAGCCATATCACTGTGATATTTGTGGGAAATCATTCTCACAAAATACTGTGTTAACTCTACATAACTGTATCCATACAGGAGAGAAGCCATATCACTGTGACATCTGTGGTAAATCATTCTCTCAAACAGCTACCTTGAGAGCTCACAAAAACATTCATGCAGGCATAAATCTATATTGCTGTGATATCTGTGGTAAATCATTCCGTCAAAGATCTAGCTTGAGAGCTCACAAAAGTATTCACACGGGCTTAAGAAAATATCATTGTGATATCTGTGGGAAATCATTCCCTCGAAATTTTTGTGTGACCAGACATAAACGTATTCATACAGGAGAAAAGCCATATCACTGTGATGTCTGTGGTAAATCATTCTCTCGAAATGGTGACTTAACTAAACACAAACGTGTTCATACAAAAGATAAGTTGTATCTTTGTGATATCTGTGGCATGTCATTCTCTCATACAAATGTCTTAACTAGACATAAACGCATTCACACAGGTGAGAAACCATATCACTGTGTCATTTGTGGTAAATCATTCTCTGATAAAACTCCTTTAACAAATCACATACGTACTCATACAGGAGAGAAGCCATTTCACTGTGACATATGTGGTAAATCGTTTTCTCAAAGTAGTGATTTAACAACCCACAAATATATTCATACAGGAGACAAGCCATACCCCTGTGATATCTGTGGTAAATCATATTCTCGAAATAGTACCTTAATTATACATAAACGTATTCATACAGGCGAAAAGCCATATTGCTGTGATATCTGTGGTAAATCATTCTCTGAAGATAATGCCCTAACTAAACACAAGCACATGCATATTGTGGGAGATCTTTGAAAATCTATATCACTCTGATATTTTCTAGAAATTGTGTTTTAACTAAATACATGTGTTCATACTGGAGAGAAGCTATGACATTTTCATCATCATCATCATTGTTTAATATCTACTTTCTAAGTGTTTGGATATGTGGTAAATCATACTGTAAAAAATGTCTCTTAATACACATTTTTATATTAATATAGAACTATAACCATATCAATGTCAAAAGTCATTCTATAAAAAAGAAGATATCACAATGTTTGATAATAACTTTCTAAAACTATCTTTTGTATAACTACAAATATATCTACGTTGGTGAGATAATTTACCATTGTGATATTTTTAATAAAATTATTCTTTCACAATACATATTTGTTTTCTATCTAACATATTTCTCGAATCATAGATTAATTGGATGTGTATAAAAGAAATCAGATGCAGTGTATAAGAGAGAGAATTGTGTAGGTATTGATACATTATATGTACAGATGGTGATCACTGGGTGAAGAAATCTGAGTGGAAGGAAACTGCAGTGGAGGCAGACCTGGGCAGAAGTGATGATAGCAAATTTTAAAATACTGCATCTGACAGAGTAGATGACAAAGGAACACAACAACTGGAAAAGTTCCATCCAAACCATGTAAGTATGGGAAAGCAGACTTAAAAGGATGGTAATATTTTACATTATGAATACATAACCGAGAAATGTATTCTTTTAAATCAGATGTTAGAAATATATACACAAACATAACAGAAAATATTTCATTATACAATAATCAGATTCAAGTTTGATATCCCCACATACCACTATAATACACCTATTATAAACCATCCACTTCTCTCAGTAACTTATATAACTACCTTATATAAATATTAATACTTGCTCTTATCTAACATCTCATAATATGTATCCTCCAAATGTTCCTGAAGCAAAGTTTTGATACAACATTTGTATTTAACTTTTTGTAATAACTCTGAAGATATCTGCCTTGTGCTAGGATGAAACAGTTGTTAGTTATTACATGTTTGAAAGATTAAATACTCTTTGATTATTATTTACATTGTGTATTTATATATATAATTGGTGTTGGATGCTTAAAGTGCCTGTATGCTGTAGGCCGTTTGAGCACTCGATGCTTTCATAGAGCAGAGTAAGATATCACAGAAAAAAAGAGAATCAGTTTTGAGACGAATGGAATTTATTGGACATATTACAATCGTTTCTCTAGCGACCAGCTCAAGGCACAATCGATGTGATGACCGAACCTGACTCTGAAAATCGCAAGGTCCTCAGATACGTCTTGATTCTACGAAGCAGATTTTCCTGTCTTTTTACATCGATATCTGAGTCCAGAAATAGTCGTCGAAACGGCTTGAGCCCTGCCGTCGGGGTCAAACATTTTCCTATTACCCACTCTACTACCCTAAGTTTTGAGTACTCTGGTGTGTTTGATGATGATGACAATGACATGCACATACCTATACCTATAACACCTACAAAGTTACTTCACCATGACCCATGCACTTAGAGACAGAGTATAGCAGCACACTATGCTTGTATGGATTGGACAGATCTTTTCCAGCATAGCTTCCCTCAACCTACTGTGTTTCTTTGTCATCTCTGTCAGGTACAGCGTTTTGAGATCTAATTTCACTACATTGACTTATGTCTTCCTTGACCTTACTCTACTGCAGCTCCCTCCCACAGGGAAGGACAATTCTTCACCCACCATTCATCATCAAACCAGCAAAGTCTTCTCCCTTGCAGACTACATCTGATTTCTCTTATACTCAGCTTTTCTCTCAGTTCCTCCATGCCCCATTATTTATGAACACTAATGGGGTCGATAAAATAAAGTACCAGTAATGTACTGGATAATTGCTGGCCTTGTGCCAATAGTAGAAACAATTATTTATGAACACTAACATTCCACATTCAACGAAACATGTTCACTTCATTTCTCTCCTGCTTTTGTATATCCTCAGAAATTTACTGTTCATAGCTCACTGGAGACATCATACAATCTAGGCTTTGCTTATAGAGCAAGCTCCTCCACTGCTAATTATGTCACCTAAATAACAGAAACTATCCACTACTTCTATAGTATCTATGATTGGAAAATTTTCATTTCCCTACTGCTCTTATTACAAACTACAAACTATTCTTTGCATCTGCCACATGAAAAGTCTATCTTTTTTTGTCTGCCTGCTAGCAATCCCACTGCATATCTTGTGTACCAACATGTTACATTAAGTACATCGTATAGAGTTTCTATTCTACCAATATACATATCGTGCACTGCCACTCACTTCCTTGATGAAATCAGTCTTCCTACTTACTAACACTTTGGTCTCTACAAGATTCTAAGTTCTGTTTCCACAACTTGAATTTCTTCTGAAACTCTATAAGAGCAAGGTCGTCAGCATACAGAAATTGTCATGGATAGCCAGATGTAAAATTCTCTGTTATGGCAGGGAGAACCATAATAAACAGATAGGAGCTGAGTACTTAGTTGTAATGAACACTTACATGCACATTGTATTCCCCACTAAACTCATTACATACACTAATTTTACTGACAGCTCCTTTGTACATGTCTTGCATTACTCATCTACATCCAGTTTCAGATAACAAACTGTGGTACTCTGTCAAGGCCTTTTTCACACACATACATATATATATATACATCCCAGCCAAAGAAAGGAGCTCTGGCTCTGCTGTTTTCTAGAAAATGTTGTTTTTCCTAAATTGTAATATTTCAGATGGACTTTTCTTTATTTTCAACTTTGAATGAATATAAACTAAATCTTAATTACAATTGTCTTATGTCACCAAAGAAATTACGCTATCATCTTGATGAAAAGATGAAAAACCAAATTTCTGGAATGAATTATAAACAAATTTTTACCATCTGGAAAATGAAGAATGTGCAAACATCCTTGTCGACTGTCAAACAGATTGGCCTGCACTAGGAACAGAAAGACTCTGTTGCAATAATATTTGATTCTAGTCATCCAAATCCTTCAACAAAAAGAGATGACCACAGGCTGAAATTTGTTGCCCTGTGAGACAAGAAGGTAACCTTGACAATTATGAACAAATAATTCAAAACTAGTGATAGAAAGGGTCTATGAAGAAAGACTGTCATCAGAAGGCTGAAAAATCTGGAATATCTTCAAAAAGATGGGCAAAGAAGGCTTGGTTGTCGAAGAAGAATGCCAAGGACAGATAACGCTTCGCAGCTGAATATGGACCCATTGATTCAGAATAGATTGAACAAGTTGCATGGTCTGCCTAGATTACAAAATTGACAAAGAAATTGTTGAATTACAATTGAAAATATAAGGAACATTATTGTGGAACACTTGGTCTTACCACCACCAACAACAATGGAAGACAGCTTCTCAAACATTGCAACATTTTTGATATTGATCTTTCTCTTCCAATTTTCCAGTTTGCTCATGAAAGCGTTCAAAGGATCCACAAATTTTATGACGTTTGTATTCCTTGTATCTGAAGATTCAGTTTATTCAGCTGCTCAAAAATATCAACCAAACAGGCAAGGTACATGATCCATTCGTCATCATCCAGCCAGGCAAAAAGTTTCATCTGCTCCTGAAATTCAAAAAATAGTTTTAGTTCATCTCTTAGCTCAAATATTCACTCAGTTACATTTCCTCTTCACAACCATTCAACATAGCTGGTGTTCCAGTCATACAGCACCCACAGATATTATTCCACAAAAGATTTTCTGATTCAAGGAAAGATGAAATCTTTTGCAAAATACCAGAATCCTTGGTAGTTGTTTCAAGATGAGATGAAAAGAGAAACTCTTCTTTAAATGAACCTGAATACACATACCTTGCAAACACCATCAACGGAACATGATGGCACATCAGTTGATTCATTGAGTTGAATCGAAAATAAACCAAATGCAGCAGACTTGATCTCCTGCACAACTTGATCCTTGATGTCATTGGCCATGTCTCTGATCCTCTTTTGAACAGTACTGTTTGATAGTGAAACTGTCATAAGTTTGTTCTCCAATCCACTTCCCAACGCAATTTCCACCATTTTGAGAGAGCAAGGTTTGATCAAAGTTTCCCCAATTGTATGTGGTTTTTCTGCTTTGCTATCTCCAGTGCTATGACATAAGAAGCTTCAGTAACCCTTTGGTTTGTTTCTTGGAATGCACCTGTTGAATTCAGCTTCATCATTTTAAGAGCATTCCCATGACATTCAAAAAATTTTTTGTCCTTGTTCTTGTATTGAGGATGAAAATTTTGTAAATGTTGCTTCAACTTTGTCGGTTTCATAGAATCATTTGACAAAGCTTTATTGCAAACAACACATTAGAGATCTTTCTTCTCCATTAATGATGATGGATATGAATCCATATTGAATATATGAATAATTCTACACTCTTTTTTTTTGTCAGTCATGGTGTGCTCCAAAATCTGTAAATAAAAAAACAAGTCAAAGATTAAAAAGGGAAATACTTATCTTTATTTTTTATTTAATCTACAATATGGCTGGCATCAAGAAGTAAATGCTGCCGGTGGCACACAAAAGAAATATATATAAATGGATAAATATGGGAGTTAATGGTCCATGCTAACACCACAAAAACTAGAGAAGCAGAGCCACCAGTGTGAGTGTGAAATCAATAAAATACTACTAAAAGTGGCAAAAAAAAAACTCAAGAGCTAGAGGAGAGAAAACCCAGTGTGACTTCTCAGTAACACAGACCACTGAGGAAGGCTCAGAACTGCCAGCATAAGTCACACATCATCTGTGGGAGTAACGGTAGAAGAGCAGTGGCATCACTTCACCGAGGGGTAAGAGTGAGGTAGTACTTATGATAGGAGACTAGACAAAACGTAAGGGCACTTGCAGACAGACCACTCAGTGGAGCATGGCTTTCCTTTGTTGTAGCCCTACCTATGAGTAATCTATTTTGAACTTTATGGTTCAGGTGATTGTGATGCACAGTTTAATAGCCTGCTTGCAGCAGGTAACCGATGCACTCTACATTCTATGCCACACTGGGGAGCATGAAAGCAATACAATGATCAATATTCTAACAGTTCCAGTCTGCCGATATGTGGTCTCAATACCCACCTGGTTCAGAACTCCTGGGATATATTAATAGATATGTATACTCAATGTCTCCACATACGTCATAATGCTGAATGTGAGTACAAACTGTATAAATCAGATATCAATAGGAAAAAGCAAAATAAATCATCCAATCATCTTAAGCAGGTGACAAAAAAGCAGTGCTTGAATTTGAACAGCACATAGCAACCAGCCCTGACAGTAAGGTGTTCCGAAAGTATGCTCACTCAAAGCAGTGGCCTCACTCTCCAGTTGGTCCTCTTCGCAATCCCCACACAAGCCAGGTTACTGACGACCCCAAGGAATGTGCAGAACTCATTACTGAATGCTATGCAGGCATTTTCACTGTTAAAGACCAGAGTGTACCATCTCCACCACCTCTGATATCGGATTCTATTACAACTATGAAATTTACACCTGCAATGCTGTGACATCACCTTAAAAACAAACGCAACCCTGCCTCTCCTGGTTTTGATGGTGTTACATACCTGCTTCTCAAATGTGGTGGGTACTTCCTTCTGCACCAACTATCATGATTCTTCCAATTCTGTCTGAACAACAGTGCTACTCCAGAACAGTGGAAAACTACCAGTGTCATTCCTCTGTTCAAAAAGGGTGACTGCACATCACCTGTGAACTATTGTCCAGTCAGTCTTACTAGCTGCATTGCCAAACTGATGGAATCCTGTGGCAGAGAAACACTTTGGAACTTTTGGAACTCTCACAGTCTTATCTGGCCATCATAATTTGGATTTATCCCTAACTCCAGCTGCAATTTATCGAGTTTCTTGAAGACATCACCCAGGTCGCTGATGGCGGCTCATGGGTGGATGTTGTTTACCTTGACTTTGCTAAAGCTTTCAATTCTGTGCCACACAAAAGACTTATGGCAAAACTCTGCAATGGGTGTGAAGGATGATCTTTTTAACTCGTTGAAGTCCTTCATTCTCAGTCGAAGAGAGGTAGTCATGGTTCTAGGACAGCATTCCTGACCGTATGAGATGTCATCTGGTGTACCACAGAGATCTGTTTGTGGCATATATTAGTGATATAGATGCCAACTTGAAGAATGGCACAGTACTGAATATGCAGATGACATCAAGCTGTACCTTGAGATTAAAAGGACAGATCCTGAACACTATAGCTCTTGCCTGCAATCTGACCTGGACACAATGAAACAATGGGTCGCGGACTGGCAACTGAAGCTGGCTGTGGACAAGTGTACCACTATGCATTTTGGGAGTAAAAACCCAGCGTCCACATACTCCCTCCACAACACTAATATCAAGAAGTCTTCTTGTGAACGTGACCTGGACATTACTGTCAGCAACGATTTGCGTTGGACGAAGCAAGTCTCTAAAATTGTCAAGAAGGCCGAGGGTGTCTTAGCATCACTCAGCAAGACCTTTGTCAGCCGCTCTCCAGCTATCTATTTAAAACTGTATATAGCTATGGTGCAGCCACACTTAGAATTTGCATCACCAGTCTGGAACCCCTATCTTGCTCAGAACATTGACCTTCTGGAATCTGTTCAGAGACGTGCAACCAAGCGTATACCTTCCATCGGGCATCTACCATACTCTGAACGCCTTGTTTCCCTGAGCATGGATACATTGACGCTCCGACGTCTGGCAACTGACTTGGTAAACACCTACAAAATCATTAACCATCTTGGCAACAACAACCCTGAGCACCTTTTTGATTTCCATGTGTCTAACACACGAGCGCATGCCACAAAGTCAGAAAACAGCACAGCTCCCATGACTTTCGGAAACATTTTTACATGCTCAGTTTCTGAAGTATGGAACAAACTACCTGCATCAGTTGTTAGCTGTCGAGACACTGCATCCCTTAAAACCTCCATGCTTCCTGAGATTCGCCAACACTACACCTGATGTCCCCCCCTCCATACACACTCACACATGTATTTCATGACTCGTACACTGTTAATTTTCCTGACATTTGTACATCATTATATGTACTATACATGCACCTTTGATGAGTTGTAGTGCACCTGAGCAATGTACACAATAATTTCATTATTATACACACACTCGTTTAACTATGTGTGTCTGCAACCTAGTCTTTTGATATTTTACTAATGTGCATGATCAACCGGATATTGACTGCAATCTGCGTTTGCCGTTTTTAAAGAATTCTTCAGTGTTATTCACAACTGTAGAATTATCTATTAAGCATGAAACATGTTCTTGTAACGTAGTCATATTTATCTACTATAATATATATATATACACATGCGAAGAATGAAAGAGTGTAGAAGAGAAAAGAGGGCACTACAACGCTATTAGCTGTCAGTCCAGTGGAAAACAGGCGAAGGTGACGTCACTCGTCAACATCGTTTATTTCCGTATTACTACCATGCGGTTTTTTTTGAGAGAGAGAGGGAAGAGGAGAGATAGTGAAGAGAGAGACAGGAAAGACTTAAAAGGGCCAAATTAGAAAACAAAGAGAAAACAAGTCATGGTTATAAAGCATATCGATGTAAGTGGAGTTACTTAAATGAAAATATAGGTGGCCCTTAAAAGGGCCAAATTAGAAAACAAGTCATGGTTATCAATGTAGAAAACAAGTCATTCATAAATTTAAGTTTTATAATCAAATTTTTTCACCAACAAATATGACAGCTAATAGCGTTGTAGTGCCCGCAATTCTGTATCTTTACGTATATTGCGCATAGATACGAGGGTTGACAAAAATACTCTCATGGAATGTGACCAAATGAGGTTTATTTTTCAACATAGTCTCCCTTGCGTTCCACACACTTCTTCCATCGGTGTTGCAGTACTGAGATCAATGTTTTCGTCGGTAGTGGCAGTTGTAGGACGTCCAGACATTGGGTCATCTTCAAGAATCTCCTATCCTTTCCTAAATTCGGCTGCCCACTTTTGCACAAAGGAAAATTGTGGTACAATATTGTAAGGTCTGCTTATAGCATTATCCATCTTTCAAAAATGAAGGTCCACATTTCGTCGACTTCAATACATTTTATTACATTTTATTGTATTGTAAACATTAACTTTTATGGAAATTTTATTACAAAATTTCAATTTAGTTCGATTGTTTGGAATTTATTTAACAAACATGGAAAAATAAGAAAAAGAATAAAATAAAAAATAATTTGATTGCCTTTAATAAAGAAGATAAATAAAGTGGAACTGATTTCCAGGTCATACTAATGAAACAAGGTTTTTTCCATTACTGATATTATCTGTCTGCCGCAAGTCCTGGTAGAAGATGCTACACGAACTAAAGTATTTTACTGAAGGACGCAACATGCTGCAGGATCGAAGAAACGAGCCCATGACTTTATAATGGTTAGTCCAGTACCGTAACCCCTAAGGCATGTGCCTTCACAGAGGAAAGGTAAATCATATTATAACAGATTAGATGGGTACGATGTTAGATATTACTATGTCATATACCAAAGAGGAAGTGCGCTGTATAATAAACATTGATATCAGGTTGATTCAATAACTACCCGGTCCCAAATATGAACCCATGAACTTATGGTCGTCAGTCAAACACTTTAACCATTGTATGTATGTATGTATGTATGTATGTATGTATACACGTATGGATGGATGTATGTATGGGCATAGGTTAAGAATAACATCCGCGAAAATGAAAGTGAATTTTCTGACAAGTGAATGTGTTTTTTTTTTTTTTTACAATGAAAGTTACGATACACTCTTTGTTTATTTACAACAGGTCTCTATAGTGATATGGTGTTAATTAGTATTGCGCGTGTGATTATTTTCTCTTATATATATATGTGTGGGTGTGTATATGTGTGTCTGTATGTATATATATATATGTGTGTTTGTATATATATATGTGTTTGTGTCATCATCATCGTTTAGATGTTTTTGTAATATCTTGCCAAAGTTGGCACCAACTATAAACAAATTAAGGCCGGATCATAAGAAGGACAGAGAATGATAAGGGATTTGGGTAAAAACATCTAAACGATGATGATGACACAAACACATATATATATACAAACACACATATATATATACATACAGACACACATATATATACACACATATACACACCCACACATATATATATAAGAGAAAATAATCACACGCGCAATACTAATTAACACCATATCACTATAGAGACCTGTTGTAAATAAACAAAGAGTGTATCGTAACTTTCATTGTAAAAAAAAACAAAAACACATTCACTTGTCAGAAAATTCACTTTCATTTTCGCGGACGTTATTCTTAACCTATGCCATGTAAGTATGTATGCGTGTATGAGAACAACTGGAAGGACTTCAGGAGCTCGGTCTATGAGGCTTCAGCAGAGGTCCTTGGCTTTGTCACAAGAAAACAAGGACTGGTTTGATGAGAATGACCAGGAGGTCAAGGCTCTGCTAGACAGAAAACAAAAGGCACTTGATGCAGTTCTTAAAGGTGGTAGCTCTGTTGGTGGCAATTATGAGCGTTACAGACAGGTAAAGAAGGAAGTGCAGGTGAAACTCAGGGCTATGCAAAATACCTGGTGAAGCAACAAAGCAGATGAAGTTCAAGTGGCATTCAACTGCCGCACTTTCTAATCGCAGAGGTGTATGGCCCTTTCAGCTCTCCAGTGGCCCCTTTGAGATCGAAAGATGGCAAGCAATTACTGCGTGACCCAAAAGACACTCGACAGATAAAGAGATCACTTTGATGAGCTCTTAAACCAGCCATCCCAGGTTGATGATGATTTCATTTGTTCCATTCCTATTGAACCAGTGAAGCATATGAGATGGCTAATGTATCTTCTCTTGCAGAGGGGACTTCTGTTGTGCATAATCTGAACTGTGGTAAGTCTCCTGGTATGGATGGTCTGAGTGGAGCGGTTTTGAAGTGTGGTGGTGAAAACTGCACGCAGCGCCTGACTGACCTCATGAAAATGGTGTGGGAAGATGAGAATGTCCCACAAGAAGAATGCGCTCATGGTGATTCTCCATAAAGGAAAGGACGGCAAGGACAAATATGGCAATTATCATGTCATATCCCTTCTTTCAGTAGTTAGTAAAGTCGTGTCGAATATTGATGGAAAGATTGATCGCAAGAGTTGCTCTGAATGTGTTGCCTGAGTCACAGTGTGGGTTCAGAAAAGTGTATCGAACAATGTATGGACCTTTACCAGGTCTTTGTTGACTTGACAAAGGCCTTTGACACTGTCAATCGAACTGCATTGTGGGAAAAAAATCCAAGGTAGGGTAGAAGATTCTGCATCTTTTACATGATGATATGAAGGCTTTAGTCAGTATTGGTGGTAGCATCTCTGAACCAATATCAGTTGAAAATGGAGTGAAGCAGGGGGACATTCCGGCTCCAACTCTGTTTTCCTTATATTTTATGATAGTGTTTCTCATGGCATTCAAATATTGTTCTCATGGGGTTTACATCAGGTATCGCACTTCAGGAAGGTTGTTCAACACCAGGCGCTTTGGTACAAGCACAAAGGTATTAACATCTAGAATCCGAGAGTTTTTGTATGCAGACGACTGCGATCTTTTTGCACACTCACAAAGTAACATGCAGCATATTATGAACTCTCTTTCTGCAGCTTGCAGCACTTTGGGCATCACAATAAGCTTGGAAAAGACTGTTGTGATGTATCAGCTAGTACCTGGAAACGAGTACACTGCACCAAGTGTGTACGTGTACGGAAAGAGGCTAAAAGTTGCTGACAAGTTTGTTTACCTTGGTAGTACGTTGAACACTTCATGCACACATGATAATGAAATATTTTTAAGAATCAAGAAAGCCAGTGATGCTTTTGGACGGCTGCATCAACGTTTATGGTCCAGACGAGGTATCACTATCGAAACCAAGGTGAAAGTGTATCTGACTTGTGTTGTCTCCTCTTTACTTTATGTTTGTGAAACGTGGATCACATACAGAAAGCACCTCAAGGATCTGGAGAGATTTCACCAACAATCTCTTCATAAGTTACTTGGGGTGTGGTGGAAAATGTTTGCCAGTGATTTGGAAGTTCTAGAACGGAGCAGGTGCGTGACTATAGAGAGCATAATCTTTCGGTATCGTTTGAGGTGGTGCAGTCATATGGTCCGGATGTCTGATGATCGTATTCCAAAGTAACTTCTCTATGGAGAACTGTGTGAAGGAAGGCGACCACTACATAAACCAAAAAGGTGGTACCGGGACTATCAGGAGCACCTTGGCTTGTGCTGGAATTTCATCTGATGAATGGGAGAAAATGGCTGACGAGCGTGTGAAGTGGGGACGTTTGATCAAGTCAGATGGTGAACACTTTGAAACTCGTCGGAGAAGACACCTAACACTGAAAAGGAAGGTGAGGATTGAGACTGTTCTGAACTGCCTGCTGTTGAACATCATCTGGTTTGCCAGCACTGTGGTCGAGTCAGCCTGAGCAAAGCTGGTTTTATTAGACATGAACAAAGTCATATCAGTAGATCTCATGTAGATTATGATCTGAAAAGGTGTAAGAAATGTACAAGCATGGGAGGTCTTAAAAGATACATGTGAACATACAGCCAGAACAAAGCAATGGAAGGTTTCGGGGGAGCCTAAAGTTGCCATGTGTGTGCAAGTATTTGGCTGGTTTAAAGAGTCATATTTGTGCTTCAGATTTTTGAACATTTTATCGGGCGATGGCAATACTTGAACACGAGTTTGCAGCCATCATGTAGTATGTATGTATGTATGTATGTCGGGCCACTCTTGAGTGCTATTGGTAACATGTAACCCAGTACAACCTGTCGCATGGTCGGGTTGTCGGTGACTAAACAGGCAACCCCACCAAGTTTACTTGGTATGGAGGGTGATTTTGGACACCCTGCAGGACAAAAAACAAAACCTGACAAAGGTCGGAAGATCTCATAAGAGTCAACGGCCATCCAAAAGTGTGTAAATATGTATATACACATGTACATATGTATGTATATGTATATGTGTATATACATGGGTGCATGTGTATGTACATGCGCAGGGACATAGAAATAATCGGGCTGGACACCTGATCGCGCGGTTAAACCACTGGGAGTGAAGGACCCCTAGCCTTTGTCAGGGCATTCTTCTAGGAGAAGGCAACTCAGGAAACTCCGATATAAAACCTGCGGCTCAGTAGTTACCGATAATGTTGATATTTTCTTCTTTTCGGGTTATAGCTACTGTCGCTCAGAGAGTGGGATTGACTCAGTGCACAGTCTTTCCTCATTTAAAAAAATATCTTCATGCACAGGCATTGCACGATAGAATTAATTAATAATTATTAATAATGGTATATCGTGCAATGGCCATACTCGATAACGAGGGGGCAGCCATCATGTATGTATGTATGTATGTGTGTGTGTTTGAGTGTGTGTGTGTGTATATATATGTGTGTGTGTGCGTGTGTGTATATATATATATATATATATGTGCATGTGGGTGTGTATATATATATATCTCCATATACATATTTATTCAGCTGATATAGGCTGGATTGGTTGGAATATTCTGACGCGAATTCTTTCTGCTCTGTTAAATCGAAACAAATCTTGACTTTTTATTTGAGGTTTTCTATATGAGGCCGGGAGACCATGTTGATACTATGAAGGCCATTTGTCCTAAGCCGCCTGGACTATTGCTCCCAGCTGTGGTCACCCTATAGTATCAAACTAACCACGGAACTTGAGACAATCCAACGAAGCTACACCAAGCGGATTGCATGATGAAGGAGATGAGCTACTGGGAGAGGCTAAAAGAACTGAAACTTGGAACGAAGACGGGAGAGATACACAGTGATATACATATGGAAAATCCTGGAGGGACTAGCGCTAAACTTTGGTATTGAGAGCGGGACCAACCCCCGAACAGGACGTCACTGTGTGGTGACAAAGGTCCAGTCTTCCACATCTAGAACAAGAAGCAGATATTGCAATAGACTGGGGTTCAAAGGCCCTCAACTCTTCAACAAACTGCCAAGGGATTTGAGAGATCTACATGGTGTGGCCGTGGATATTTTCAAGAAACTTCTCGACACCTGTTATCCAGGATCCCGGATGAGCCCACATCACGGTACGAAGGTTACCTAAGGGCAGCAGCAACGAACTCCCTCTTACATGAATGGCCAGCCAACACAGGCTGGAGATAGAATGTGTAGCAACAAGGGCAGTGCTCAATCATGGTCTCAGCCGGATGGCTGAAACATCTAAAAGAGTATATATATATATTTAATATAGAAATGACTTCAACAGGACTAGAACTGTTTCATTCGGAGGAAATCATCAGAAAAGCCCACTGTCAATGTAATATGGTGGTATTTATACATTTTCTGGTGGTAGGGGAGGGTAGTAAATTGATGCTAAGTAGACAAACACATACACACTGACAGGCACTCCTAATTTTCAAGATTCATTTATTCCAAACAAAGGGTTTTCATTGAGTGGCAATATTAAAATGCTCTGCTAAAAGATATAAATATGTGTGTGTATATATATATATGTGTGTGTGTGTTTTTGTGTATATATACATATATATGTGTGTGTGTGTGTTTGTGTATATATATATATATGTGTGTGTGTTTGTATATATATATAGTAGTAGCAGCAAGTGCCCACAAAATACTAGCTCACTCCATTGCACAGATGGTTCTATAGAAATAGTGGACAGCTTCCGTTACCTAGGTGACAAAATCAGCAGTGGGGGAGGGTGCTCTGAAAGTACAGTAGCTAGAGTCAGAACTGGAAAGAAAAAGTTCAGAGAGCTTATACCACTATTAGCTGCTAAAGGGTTCTACAGTATACTTGGTGCCTTTATTGTTTAATCACCAACAATAGGGAGGTTGTTATATCATTGACACAGACTAGAGAGGAACGAATCTTGCATGCTCCGCTGGATGTGTAATAGTAATATACGTGAATGGCGAAGCATAAACGAACTAAGGGAAAAAGTAGAAATAAGAGGGATCAGATGTTGTTTACTCGAGAGAAGACTACGTTGGTATGGTCACGTGATGCGCATGAAAGACGACAGCTGTATAAAAAAGTGCAGGGTAATAAAAATAGACGGTAGCCACGGAGTAGGCAGACCCAGAAAAACCTGGGACGACTTGATAAATTCCGACCTCACACACTTACACCTCTCCAAGACAATGTCACTGGACCGAGACCTTTGGCGCTACACAGTAATAGAGAAGACCCGCCTTACCTAAGTACAAAGTGAAACCTACTACAGTCAGTAGGCACCTCTAACAAAATACACCCCCGTCCCACTACCCCCACCCCATCCACACCACCCCTTTCAATCTAAAGTTATGTTGGTACCACAACATCCAGCCCGAAACAAATGAGGTCGTGTAGGTGTCACGACAAAAAAACACACAGTCCACGCTGTAATGTGGCCGTGTAGGTAACACAGTAAAAACCTCCCAGTTCCACACTGTAAATGTGGTTGGTGTTATGAAGGGCATCCTGCCGTAGAAAACCCGCCAGACAGTCCTATGTGAGCAAGACAACCACTCTTGCCTCAAGTGGGAAAACTCCCGTCCAAACCCATGCAAGCATGGAATATGGACGTTAAACGATGATGATGATGATGATATATATATATATATATATGTGTGTGTGCAAATTTCAATAATATTAAGACACCCTAATGGGAGTTAAACGCCCTATAGTGAAAAGTTTGGCCAATAAATGGAACAAGATTTTACGAACTCCTCCTATGGTTTTGGAGATAGACCCCAATAACCATATAGATTCTGAAACTACATTGCCCAGGGTACTTGTATAAGTATGTTTCATTTTAATCAAAGGGTTCATCGGGGGCACAAAACTGCCACTGAAACTTTACCTTCGATTTATATGAAATTTAAACCATAGGTAAACGACAAGATATGATGCCTATTCACATCATTTCAGCAAATTTCAATAAAATTACAATACCCTAATGGGGGTTAAACCCCCTATTAGGGTTCACCAGGGGGCGCAAAATCCCCGCTGAAAATTTTTTCGGTTCGATTTATATGCAATTTAAACCATAGATAAATGAAGAGATATGATGCCTATTCACAAAATTTCAATACTATAAGACATCTTAATGGTGGTTAAACCCCCTAATAGGGTTCCCCGGGGGTACAAACCTCTGCTGAAAACTTTTCCCTTTCGATTTATATGAAACTTAAACCATAGGTAAATGACAAGATATGATGCCTATTCACAAAAGTTTTCAATTGATATTTTGAAAAAATTATTTACAAGAAACAAAATAAAAATAAGATTTAATAATGCAATTTTGACTTGATATATTACAAAAAACGATGTTTTCCAATTTTTCATGCATTATATTTTACATTGAGTGGATTGGCAGTATCGGTAGAGGGTCGGACGCCATGCTTTCCAGCATAGTTACGTCCCTTTACGATCTGAGTTCAAATCCCGCCGAGGTTGACTTTGCCTTTCATCCTTACGGGGTCGATAAAATAAAGTACCAGTAATGCACTGGGTAATTGCTGGCCTTGTGCCTAAAGTAGAAACAATTATATTTTACATTGAGTAATATTGAGTTTTTCTCCATAAATTAAATCACTGATTTAAAATCAATCATCATTGTCTTACAAAAAAAATGTGTGAAACGCAGCAAGGCGCTGGTAATTCGGCTAGTATATATTTATATGTGAGTGTGTGTATATATGTGTGTGTGTGTGTGTGTGTGTGTGTGTGCTCATTATGTAGGAGAGGTGTAGGTAGAAACTCCATCCTCTGCCCCATATGCAAACTATGGGTACACAAGAGATGTAGTGGGATCTCAGGAAGTTTAGTTAAGAATGTAGGCTTTACATGTAGCAGTTGCACCAGGACAGTAAGCAGCAAACAATCACTGAAAACAAGTGACATAAAAGTCTGGGAGGACTTGGTAAAAACAATACCGAATTAGCAGCGGAGGGGGGTGTTCTGAAAGAACGGGATGGAAGAAGTTGAGGGAGCTACTGCCACAGATGGATACAAAAGGCTTTTCCCTCAGAATAAAAGGTAGACTGTATGATGTGTGCATATGAACGGCAATGTTGCATGGTAGTGAGAGCTGGGTGCTGTAGATTAGAAAGGAATGAAGCTTGAATCCTCCGATGGATGTGTAATAGTAATATACACGGACAGCAAAGCATAAACAAACTGAAAGAGAAACTTGGCATAAGAGAAATCAAATGTTGTGTGCAGGAGAGGAGATTATATTGGTATGGACATGTGATTCGTATGAAGGATGACAGCTACATAAAGTCCCAGAAAGACTCGAGATGAAGTGATAAACGCCGACCTTGCCCAATTGCACTTCTGAAAGGCAATGACACAGGACCAAGAGCTCTGGCGTTATGAGGTAATACAGAAACCCCAACTTCCCACGGGCCCAGGCCAAGGCTGAAACATACATACAGTATGCACCACTCCATCCTACCCACCAATATATCTTTCATGAGAACAGGC
Organism: Eledone cirrhosa; assembly: GCA_964016885.1. Taxonomy (NCBI): domain Eukaryota; kingdom Metazoa; phylum Mollusca; class Cephalopoda; order Octopoda; family Eledonidae; genus Eledone; species Eledone cirrhosa. The sequence continues at coordinate 275,911,200 of OZ024742.1, read as the reverse complement.
TGAAACACTGTAAAGTAGTCGTGGAGGAATCACAACAAAAAACACCCAGTACTCACTGTAAATGAGCTTGGCATTAGGAAGGGCATCCAGCTGTAGAAACCAAGCCAAAATCAGTTCTTTATGAGCAAGACATGGTCACCTGACCTAACATTGCCAACAATAGAAGGCACATGGCTCAGTGGTTAGAGCATTGGGCTTGCAATTGAAAGGTTGTGAGTTTAATTCTCAGACCGGGTGATGTGTTGTTTCCTTGAACAAGACACTTTATTTCACATTGCTCCAGTTTACTCAGCTGTAGAAATGAGATGATAGGACTGGGGTCCCTATCATTCCACTGCAAAGTGGTCGTGGAGGTGCCATGGCAAAAAAAACAAAAAACACCCAGCACTCACTGTAAATGAGGTTGGTGTGAGGAAGGGCATCCAGCTGTAGAAATCAAGACAGAATCAGTTTCCGTATGAGCAAGACAAGGTCAGCGGACCGAACACTGCCCACAACAGGACAACCCATGCTAGTGTAGAAGAACTGACATAAAATGATGATGGTGAAATATAACAGAGTTTTATAGCTTGCTTGAAGCATTGATGAATAGGAAACAAAAATTTAAATTTTGAAACCAAGTTGAGGGCCTTTGAACCCCAGGCTATTGCAATAGCTGCTCCTGATTCTAGATGTGGAAGACGGGACCTTTGGTAACATACAGTGACGTCCTGTTCGAGAATTGGTCCAGCTCTCAATGCGAAAGTTTGGTCTTAGTTCCCCCAGGATTTTCCATATGTATATCATTGCATATCTCTCCCGTCTTCATTCCAAGGAGTAGAGTTTCAGTTCTTTTAGACTCTCCCAGTAGTTTATCTCCATCGTGGCAACCTTCTTGGTGTAGCTTCATTGGATTGCTTCAAGCTCCATGGTTAGTTTGATACTATTGGGTGACCACAGCTGGGAGCATTCATCATCATTTCATTTTACGTCCACTTTTTCCCTGCTTGCAAGGGTGGGACGGGAACTGATTCTGGCGTGATTTCTACAGCTGGATGCCCTTCCTAACACCAACCTCATTTACAGTGAGTGCTGGGTGCTTTTTTCCCATGGCACCTCCACATCCACTTTACAGTGTGGGCTGGGTGCTTTTTTGCCGTGGCACCTCCACGACCACTTTGCAGTGGAATGATAGGGACCCCAGTCCTATCATCTCATTTCTACAGCTGAGTAAACTGGAGCTATGTGAAATAAAGTGTCTTGCTCAAGGAAACAACACATCACCCGGTGTGAGAATTGAACTCACAACCTTTCGATTGCAAGGCCAATGCTCTCAATATCTTTGTATATATATATATATATATATATACACACATATATATTAACTAATATATACACACAATATATATATATATCCTTACGGGGTCGATAAAATAAAGTACCAGTAATGAACTGGGTAATTGCTGGCCTTGAGCCTAAAGTAGAAACAAATATATATATATATTAGTAATAATAATACATATGAAGACTAAAATCCAAAGATGGCTCGATAGGGATAAATATATATCAATTATATAAGAACCATAGAGCAAATATTTATTAAAATAACAGATTAAAGCTGAAGCAAAGAATCGGCTGCTTTCACCCTTAATGGGATCTTCTGAAACAAAAAAAAAAATCAATCTGTGAACGCAGAAGTAAATATTTCGAAAAACGTTGCAACCGAAGGAAGACAGGAAGACGATACTTTGGTTCGTGGAGACGTAGTTTTAGGTATTTCTTCCTGCTTGGTGCGGGTATGTTCTTTGTAGGAATATTCAGATGTTTCTGCATGATGAATATAAGTCAATAGCGTACTCAATCAAGGGAGCCCAATAGTAATAATAATAAATTTGAAGACTAACATCCAAAGAGGGTTCGATAAGGATAAATATATATCAAATATATAACAACCGTAGAGCAAATATTTATTAAAAATATAACAGATTAAAGCTTAAGCAAAGAATCGGCTGCTTTCACCCTTAATGGGATCTTCTGAAACTAAAAAAATCAATCTGTGAACGCAGAAGTAAATATTTCTAAGCCGACCATTCCCAATTGCACCTCTCAAGGGCAATGACACATGACCATGACCTCTGGCGTCACACAGTAATACAGAAGACCCGACTTTCCACAGGAACATATAGACAATATTTGTTTTCCTTTGTTTTTTTATGTCCTATCAACTAATCCGACCTCCAAAATGCTTGCAATTGACTATTTTTTTAGCATTTTAACAACAAATATGATTTCGACTGCAATTAAAAATGACTAGCTTTGTGAATGGTTTTCTACCCACTTTCTGCCTTAATTTTTCTACAAAGCTAATCATTAACGATAGGTTTCGCAGTTATATTCAGTCATAATATGTGAAAAAAATAGTAAACTGCGAGCATTGGTGTGATGTAAATGGTAGAAGTAGGTGTTCTGTAATAAATTTACCATATGGTGAAGTATGGTTATGGTGAAGTATATGGTGTGGATTGGGGTAGATTAATGTGCTGTGGTGTGCTTTGTTATAAGTGAGGATTTAAATTTCCACTTTGATTTATGTTAGAAAAAAAATTTTTCCTTCATTTTTGCATATGCTATCAACTTCCAAGAAGCTCTCAGTGGACTATGCTTTTAGCATATTAACAAAAAATATGACTTCCGCTGCAATAAAAAATGGCTAGCTTTGTAAATGGTATTTCCACCCACATCCTCCCTCTTTTTTCTACAAAGCTAGTCATTTTAATCAGGTTTCCATGTCATAACCATTGATAATATGTGCATAAAATAGTAATTTGCGAGCACCTTTTATGTCAAATTGGGTGGTAAGCACAAAAAAAAAAAAAAAAAAAAAAAGCCAGATGAAAATTTGTCACAACAAAATCAATATCTTGGTATGATGTTGTATGGTGTAGTTTGGTGAAGTTTCTACAAAGATAGTCATTTTCGACAGGTTTCCATGTCATAATTATTGATAAGTGGAAAAAAAATAGTCAATTGGGAGCACCTTTAATGTCAGATTAGGTGGTAAGCACACACATACAAAAAAAAAAAAGGAAACGGGAAGAAAATGTTTCACACCAAGATCAATAGCTTGGTGTGATGTAGTATGGTGTAACTTGGTATGGTGTGGTTTGGTTTGGTTTGGGGAAGTTATGAAATGGAAACCAATTGTAAACGATAGATTCCCATGTCATATTCATTGATAATGTGTGGGAAATAGTCATTTGCAAGCACCTTTGATGTTAGTTTGAGGTGGGAACCACAAAGAAAAAAAAAAGCAGGTAGCAAATTTGTCACATTGATGTCCATACCATGGTGTGATGTAAATGGTAGGAGTAGGTGTTCTGTAATAAATTTACCATATAGTGAAGTATGGTTATGGTGAATTTATGGTGTGGATTGGGGTAGATTAATGTGCTGTGGTGTGCTTTGTTATAAGTGAGGATTTAAATTTCCACTTTGATTTATGTTAGAAAAAAAATTTTTCCTTCATTTTTCCATGTGCTATCAACTTCCAAGATGCTCGCAGTGGACTATACTTTTAGCATATTAACAAAAAATATGACTTCCGCTGCAATAAAAAATGACTAGCTTTGTAAATGGTATTTCCACCCACATCCTCCCTCTTTTTTCTACAAAGCTAGTCATTTTCATCAGGTTTCCATGTCATAACCATTGATAATATGTGCATAAAATAGTAATTTGCGAGCACCTTTTATGTCAAAATAAAAAAAAAAAAAAAAAAATGCCAGATGAAAATTTGTCACACCAAAATCAATATCTTGGTGTGATGTTGTATGGTGTAGTTTGGTGAAGTTTCTACAAAGATAGTCATTTTCGACAGGTTTCCATGTCATAATTATTGATAAGTGAAAAAAAAATAGTCAATTGGGAGCACCTTTAATGTCAGATTGGGTGGTAAGCACACATTTGTTTTAGTGTTGAAGTTAATGTTAGCTTAGTTTTCTGGTTAGTATCAGTTTTCAGATTAGTGTTTGTGTTAGTGTTACTTTTAGTGTTAGTGCTCAGGTCAGTGTTAGTGTTTATGGTAGTGTTAGTTTTAGTGCTAGTGTTTAAGTTAATGTTAGTTTTAGTGTAAGTGTTCAGGTTAGTGTTAGTGTTAATATTAGTTTTAGTGTTAGAGATTGTGTTAGTGTTTGTTTTTGTGTTAATATTTGTGTTAGTATCTCTGTTAGCATTAGTATTTCTGTTAGTGTTAGCATTAGTGTTTATGTTAGTGTTCAAGGTAATGTTAGCTTAGTTTTCAGGTTAGAGTTAGTGTTCAAGTTAATGTTAGTTTTAGAGTTAGTGTTCAAGTTAATGTTAGTTTTAGTGTTAGTGTTGAGGTTAGTGTTAGAGATTGTGTTAGTGTTTGTTATTGTGTTAATATTTGTGTTAGTATCTTTGTTAGCGTTAGTGTTTGTTTTAGTGTTGAAGTTAATGTTAGCTTAGTTTTCTGGTTAGTATCAGTTTTCAGATTAGTGTTTGTGTTAGTGTTACTTTTAGTGTTAGTATTCAGGTCAGTGTTAGTGTTTATGGTAGTGTTAGTTTTAGTGCTAGTGTTCAGTCTAATGTTTGTGCTAATGTTAGTTTTAGTGTAAGTATTCAGGTTAGTGTTAGTGTTTGTATTAGTGTTTACGGTAGTGTTAGTTTTAGTGCTGGTGTTCAGGTTAGTGTTAGTGTCAGTTTTAGTGTTAGTGTTCAGGTTAGTGTTTGTGTTAGTTTTCTATTTAATGTTAGTTTTCAGATTTTGTGTTTGTGTTAGTTTTCATGTTAGTGCTAAGTTCACTGTTAGAGCATGTGTGAGTGCAAGTGTTAGAGCATATGTGAGTGCAAGTGTTAGGGTAAGTGATATTTTTAAAGTTCGGTTTTAGCTTAAAGTTAGGTTTTCTACTTTCCAGGAAAAAAGTTGATCCTCTCTAACTTGAGTGGTGTGATATAGTGTGGTAAAGTATAGTGTTTCATAGTCTTGTGTGGTGTTGTCTATTGTTGTATAGTGTAGTATGGTATATTGTTTCATAGCATGGGCTGATGTGAGGTCGTACAGTGTTTCGTAGTGTGGTGTTGGATAATATGGTATGGTATAATGTTTGTCAGTCTGATGTGGTATGGTATAGGTTGATGTAGTGTGGCTTAGTTTGATTATAATAATACAAATAATAATAACAATAACAATAGTAATAATAATTGTTCTTCTTGTTCATTTTCTTTGTCTTCTTCTGTGCCTTTGTCTTCTTCTGTGCCTTTGACTTCTTCTGTGCCTTTGACTGCTTCTGTTCCTTTGACTTCTTCTGTGCCTTTATCTTCTCCTCTGCCATCTAAATACCAGAAACAAAGAATGTAAAACATATATGTTGCCTATCTCTCAGACTTTACAAAGTGCTGAGGAGATAAAGTTAATTTAAAGAGCAGTGTGCTCATGCACTGTGATCCTATAATGTAGCTTATAAGCTATTTCATAACTAAAAAACAATGTCAAACATCAACAAAAGTATATACAAATATCTTTGAATGTTTAAGTTAAACCTAAATAGATTGTATCTACAGGTCATTAGGTTAAGACTGAACTAAGATCATATCTATAAATCATTAGGTTTAGACTGAACTGAGATCATACTTTCTTCTTCTTTTCGTCATCTTCGTTTCCCGTGTCTTCTTTGTCTTTGTTGTCATTTTCATTTTAGTTGTCTGCTTCGTCGTCTTTTTCTTCTTTTCCATCTAAATATAAAAAAAAATTGTAAACAATTATATAGCTGATCACTCAGACTTTCACGAAACACCGAGGAGATACAGTTAATATAACGAGTGGGGAGCTCATATATATATATATATATATGTGTGGTCTGGTGTGGTACAATATTGTGCGATGTGGTGTGGTATGATATGTTGAGGTGGGGGGGGGGACACAACGTTAGATTAATGTTAACAATACACATGTAGCATCCACATGTGATGAGAAGGGGGGAAACAGTGTTTAACTGATTTTAACATTACATGTTGCATCCATCTACAGGTGATTAAGTTAAGACTGAGGTGTAATCATATGAAAAGGTCAATATAAAACTACACTGAGATTCGGCTTAAAATGATGGTCAATGAAGTGTTTACTTACTCAGATCCTTGTAAATGGTAGGAGTAGGTGTTCTGTAATAAATTTACCATATAGTGAAGTATGGTTATGGCGAAGTATATGCTGTGGATTGGGGTAGATTAATGTGCTGTGGTGTGCTTTGTTATAAGTGAGGATTTAAATTTCCACTTTGATTTATGTTAGAAAAAAAATTTTTCCTTCATTTTTGCATGTGCTATCAACTTCCAAGAAGCTCTCAGTGGACTATGCTTTTAGCATATTAACAAAAAATATGACTTCCGCTGCAATAAAAAATGGCTAGCTTTGTAAATGGTATTTCCACCCACATCCTCCCTCTTTTTTCTACAAAGCTAGTCATTTTCATCAGGTTTCCATGTCATAACCATTGATAATATGTGCATAAAATAGTAATTTGTGAACACCTTTTATGTCAAATTGGGTGGTAAGCACAAAAAAAAAAAAAAAAAAATAAATGCCAGATGAAAATTTGTCACACCAAAATCAATATCTTGGTGTGATGTAGTATGGTGTAGTTTGGTGAAGTTTCTACAAAGATAGTCATTTTCGACAGGTTTCCATGTCATAATTATTGATAAGTGGAAAAAAAATAGTCAATTGGTAGCACCTTTAATGTCAGATTGCGTGGTAAGCACACATACAAAAAAAAAAAGGAAACGGGAAGAAATTGTTTCACACCAAGATTAATAGCTTGGTGTGATGTAGTATGGTGTAACTTGGTATGGTGTGGTCTGTTTTGGTGAAGTTATGAAATGGAAACCAATTCTAAACGATAGATTCCCATGTCATATTCATTGATAATGTGGGAAAATAGTTATTTGCAAGCACCTTTGATGTTAGTTTGGGTGGTAACCACAAAATAAAAAAAAAAGCAGGTAGCAAATTTGTCACATTGATGTCCATACAATGGTGTGATGTAAATGATAGGAGTAGGTGTTCTGTAATAAATTTACCATAATATGGTGCTGTTTGATATGGTGTGGTTTGGGGTAGATTAACGTGGTGTGGTGTGCTTTGTTATAAGTAAGGAATTAAATTTCCACTTTGATTTATGTAAGAAAAAATTTTTTTCCTTTACTTTTGCATGTGCTATCAACTAATACAACTTCCAAGAAGCTCGCAGTGGACTATGCTTTTAGCATATTAGCAAAAAATATGACTTCCGCTGCAATAAAAAATGACTAGCTTTGTAAATGGTATTTCCACCCACATCCTCCCTCTTTTTTCTACAAAGCTAGTCATTTTCGATAGTTTTTCATGTCATAATTATTGATAATATGTGCGAAAAATAGTCAATTGCAGCACCTTTGATGTCAGATTGGGTGGTAAGATCACACACGAAAAAAAAAAGAAACAGGAAGAAAATTTTTCACACTGAGATCAAAAGCATGGTGTGTTGTAGAATGGTGTAGTTTGTTATGGTGTGGTTTGGATTGTTGTAGTTATGACATGGGAATCTATTGCAAATGATAGGTTTCCGTGTTATATACATTGATAATGTGTAAAAAAATAGTCATTTGTGAGCACCTTTGATATCAGATTGGGTGGTAAGCACACACACAGAAAAAAAAATGTTCTCACTGAGATTAATAGCATGGTGTGATGTAGTATGGTGTAGTTTGGTATGGTGTAGTTTGATGTAGTTTAATGTGGTATGGTTTTCCAACCTCCAACATGCTCACAGCCGACTATGCTTTTACCATCATCATCATCATTTTACGTCCACTTTTCCCTGCTTGCAAGGGTGGGACGGGAAGTGATTCAGGTTAGAGTTAGTGTTCAAGTTAATGTTAGTTTTAGTGTTAGTGTTGAGGTTAGTGTTTGTTTTTGTGTTAATATTTGTGTTAGTATCTCTGTTAGCGTTAGTTTTTGTTTTAGTGTTGAAGTTAATGTTAGCTTAGTTTTCTGGTTAGTATCAGTTTTCAGATTAGTGTTTGTGTTAGTGTTACTTTTAGTGTTAGTGCTCAGGTCAGTGTTAGTGTTTATGGTAGTGTTAGTTTTAGTGCTAGTGTTTAGGTTAATGTTAGTTTTAGTGTAAGTGTTCAGATTAGTGTTAGTGTTTGTGTTAGTTTTAGTGTTAGAGATTGTGTTAGTGTTTGTTTTTGTGTTAATATTTGTGTTAGTATCTCTGTTAGCATTAGTGATTGATGTTTCCATTAGTGTTAGTGATTGTGTTAGCGTTAGTCTTTGTTTTTGTGTTAATGTTAGCATTAGTATTTCTGTTAGTGTTAGCATGAGTGTTTGTGTTAGTGTTCAGGTTAATGTTAGCTTAGTTTTCAGGTTAGTGTTAGTGTTCAAGTTAATGTTAGTTTTAGTGTTAGAGATTGTATTAGTGTTTGTTTTTGTGTTAATATTTGTGTTAGTATCTCTGTTAGTGTTAGTTTTAGTGTTAGTGTTCAAGTTAATGTTAGTGTTAGTTTTAGTGTTAAGGTTAGTGTTAGAGATTGTGTTAGTGTTAGTATTTGTTTTTGTGTTAATATTTGTGTTAGTATCTCTGTTAGCATTAGTGTTTGATGTTTCCATTAGTGTTAGTGATTGTGTTAGCGTTAGTCTTTGTTTTTGTGTTAAGGTTAGCGTTAATGTTAGCATTAGTATTTCTGTTAGTGTTAACATTAGTGTTTATGTTAGTGTTCAGGGTAATGTTAGCTTAGTTTTCAGGTTAGAGTTAGTGTTCAAGTTAATGTTAGTTTTAGAGTTAGTGTTCAAGTTAATGTTAGTTTTAGTGTTAGTGTTGAGGTTAGTGTTAGAGATTGTGTTAGTGTTTGTTTTTGTGTTAATATTTGTGTTAGTATCTTTGTTGGCGTTAGTGTTTGTTTTAGTGTTGAAGTTAATGTTAGCTTAGTTTTCTGGTTAGTATCAGTTTTCTGATTAGTGTTTGTGTTAGTGTTACTTTTAGTGTTAGTATTCAGGTCAGTGTTAGTGTTTATGGTAGTGTTAGTTTTAGTGCTAGTGTTCAGTCTAATGTTTGTGCTAATGTTAGTTTTAGTGTAAGTATTCAGGTTAGTGTTAGTGTTTGTATTAGTGTTTACGGTAGTGTTAGTTTTAGTGCTGGTGTTCAGGTTAGTGTTAGTGTCAGTTTTAGTGTTAGTGTTCAGGTTAGTGTTTGTGTTAGTTTTCTATTTAATGTTAGTTTTCAGATTTTGTGTTTGTGTTAGTTTTCATGTTAGCGCTAAGTTCACTGTTAGAGCATGTGTGAGTGCAAGTGTTAGAGCATGTGTGAGTGCAAGTGTTAGGGTAAGTGTTATTTTTAAAGTTCGGTTTTAGCTTAAAGTTAGGTTTTCTACTTTCCAGGAAAAAAGTTGATCCTCTCTAACTTGAGTGGTGTGATATAGTGTGGTAAAGTATAGTGTTTCATAGTCTTGTGTGGTGTTGTCTATTGTTGTATAGTGTAGTATGGTATATTGTTTCATAGCATGGGCTGATGTGAGGTCGTACAGTGTTTCGTAGTGTGGTGTTGGATAATGAGGTATGGTATAATGTCCGTCAGTGTGGTGTGGTATGGTATAGGTTGATGTAGTGTGGCTTAGTTTGATTATAATAATACAAATAATAATAACAATAACAATAGTAATAATAATTGTTCTTCTTGTTCATTTTCTTTGTCTTCTTCTGTGCCTTTGTCTTCTTCTGTGCCTTTGACTGCTTCTGTGCCTTTGACTGCTTCTGTGCCTTTGACTTCTTCTGTGCCTTTGACTTCTTCTGTGCCTTTATCTTCTCCTCTGCCATCTAAATACCAGAAACAAAGAATGTAAAACATATATGTTGCCTATCTCTCAGACTTTACAAAGTGCTGAGGAGATAAAATTAATTTAAAGAGCAGTGTGCTCATGCACTGTGATCCTATAATGTAGCTTATAAGCTATTTCATAACTAAAAAACAATGTCAAACATCAACAAAAGTATATACAAATATCTTTGAATGTTTAAGTTAAACCTAAATAGATTGTATCTACAGGTCATTAGGTTAAGACTGAACTAAGATCATATCTATAAATCATTAGGTTTAGACTGAACTGAGATCATACTTTCTTCTTCTTTTCGTCATCTTCGTTTCCCGTGTCTTCTTTGTCTTTGTTGTCATTTTCATTTTAGTTGTCTGCTTCGTCGTCTTTTTCTTCTTTTCCATCTAAATATAAAAAAAAATTGTAAACAATTATATAGCTGATCACTCAGACTTTCACGAAACACCGAGGAGATACAGTTAATATAACGAGTGGGGAGCTCATATATATATATATATATATGTGTGGTCTGGTGTGGTACAATATTGTGCGATGTGGTGTGGTATGATATGTTGAGGTGGGGGGGGGGGGGGGACACAACGTTAGATTAATGTTAACAATACACATGTAGCATCCACATGTGATGAGAAGGGGGAAACAGTGTTTAACTAATTTTAACATTACATGTAGCATCCATCTACAGGTGATTAAGTTAAGACTGAGGTGTAATCATATGAAAAGGTCAATTTAAAACTACACTGAGATTCGGCTTAAAATGATGGTCAATGAAGTGTTTACTTACTCAGATCCTTGTAAATGGTAGGAGTAGGTGTTCTGTAATAAATTTACCATATAGTGAAGTATGGTTATGGCGAAGTATATGCTGTGGATTGGGTTAGATTAATGTGCTGTGGTGTGCTTTGTTATAAGTGAGGATTTAAATTTCCACTTTGATTTATGTTATAAAAAAAATTTTTCATTCATTGTTGCATATGCTATCAACTTCCAAGAAGCTCTCAGTGGACTATGCTTTTAGCATATTAACAAAAAATATGACTTCCGCTGCAATAAAAAATGGCTAGCTTTGTAAATGGTATTTCCACCCACATCCTCCCTCTTTTTTCTACAAAGCTAGTCATTTTCATCAGGTTTTCATGTCATAACCATTGATAATATGTGCATAAAATAGTAATTTGCGAGCACCTTTTATGTCAAATTGGGTGGTAAGCACAAAAAAAAAACAAAAAAAAAAATGCCAGATGAAAATTTGTCACACCAAAATCAATATCTTGGTGTGATGTAGTATGGTGTGGTGTGGTGAAGTTTCTACAAAGATAGTCATTTTCGACAGGTTTCCATGTCATAATTATTGATAAGTGGAAAAAAAATAGTCAATTGGGAGCACCTTTAATGTCAGATTGGGTGGTAAGCACACATACAAAAAAAAAAATTCATTCACACCAAGATCAATAGCTTGGTCTGATGTAGTATGGTGATGGTGTGGTTTGGTTTGGTGAAGTTATGAAATGCAAACCAATTGTAAACGATAGATTCCCATGTCATATTCATTGATAATGTGTGGGAAAATAGTCATTTGCAAGCACCTTTGATGTTAGTTTGAGGTGGTAACCACAAAAAAAAAAAAGCAGGTAGCAAATTTGTCACATTAATGTCCATGTGATGTAAATGGTAGGAGTAGGTGTTCTGTAATAAATTTACTAAATAGTGAAGTATGGTTATGGTGAAGTATATGGTGTGGATTGAGGTAGATTAATGTGCTGTGGTGTGCTTTATTATAAGTGAGGATTTAAATTTCCACTTTGATTTATGTTATAAAAAATTTTTTCCTTCATGTTTGTATGTGTTATCAACTTCCAAGAAGCTCGCAGTAGACTATGCTTTTAGCATATTAACAAAAAATATGACTTCCGCTGCAATAAAAAATGACTAGCTTTGTAAATGGTATTTCCACCCACATCCTCCCTCTTTTTTCTACAAAGCTAGTCATTTTCGACAGTTTTCCATGTCATAATTATTGATAATATGTGCGAAATATAGTCAATTGCAGCACCTTTGATGTCAGATTGGGTGGTAAGAACACACACACACAAAAAAAAGAAACAGGAAGAACATTTTTCACACTGAGATCAAAAGCATGGTGTGATGTAGAATGGTGTAGTTTGTTATGGTGTGGTTTGGATTGTTGTAGTTATGACATGGGAACCTATTGCAAATGATAAGTTTCCATGTTATATACATTGATAATGTGTAAAAAAATAGTCATTTGTGAGCACCTTTGATATCAGATTGGGTGGTAAGCACACACACACACAGAAAAAAAAAAAATAGGAAGAAAAATGTTCTCACTAAGATTAATAGCATAGTGTGATGTAGTATGGTGTAGTTTAGTATGGTGTAGTTTGATGTAGTTTAATGTGGTATGGTTTTCCAACCTCCAACATGCTCACAGCCGACTATGCTTTTACCATCATCATCATTTTACGTCCACTTTTCCTTGCTTGCAAAGGTGGGACGGGAACTGATTCTGGCTTGATTTCTACAGCTGGATGCCCTTCCTAACACCAACCTCATTTACAATGAGTGCTGGGTGGTTTTTGCCGTAGCACCTACACGACCACTTTGCAGTGGAATGATAGGGACACCAGTCCCTATCATCTCATTTCTACAGCTGAGTAAACTGGAGCAATGTGAAATAAAGTGTCTTGCTCAAGAAAACAACACACCACCTGGTCTGAGAATTGAACTCACAACCTTTCGATTGCAAGGCCAATGCTCTAACCACTAAGCCATGTACCTCCATTACCATATTAACAACAAATATGACTTTCACTGCAATCAAAAATGACAAGCTTTGTGAATGGTATTTCCACCCACTTTCCGCCCTCTTTTTTTCTACAAAGCAAGTCATTTTCAACAGGTTTCAAAGTCTTCATTGATAATATGTGCTAAAAATAGTTAATTGCGAACACTTTTAATGTCAGATTGGGTGGTAAGCACACACACAAAAAAAGACAAAAAAAGCAGCAAGAAAATTTTTCACACTGAGTTCAATAGCATGGTGTGATGTAGTATGGTGTAGTTTGTTATGGTGTGGTTTGGTTTGGTGTAGTTTGGTATGGTTTTGTTTGGTGTAGTTATAACATGGAAACCTATCATAAATTTACCAAGGTATGGTATAATCTGGTTTGGTGTAGTGTAGGTTAGTGTGGTGTGGTGTGTTATTGTGTTGCATCGTATAGCGTGATTCTCTTTAAATTAAAATCATTAAAATGTAATGCCTATCTTCTATATCTTAAAGAGTGACTGCAAATGACTTTTTTCTCTGGATTAATGTTAGATTTAGGGTTAGTGTTAGGGTAAGTTTTACTGTTAATGGCAAGTTTATTGTTAGTGACTGTGTTACTGTTAGCATTACTGTCACTGTTAGTGTTACTGTAACTGTTACTCTTACAGTTACTGTTTGCGTTACTGTCTGCATCAGCGTTAGCATTTGCATAAGCGTCTATGTAAGCTTTTGTGTTAGTGTCTATGTAGACTGGTGTTAGCATCTGCGTTAGTGTTTGGATTAGCCTTAGTGTTTGCATAAGTGTCAGCATCTATGTCAGCATTTGCGTCAGCGTCTGCATTGGTGATAGTGATTGTGTCAGCATTTCCCTTAGCGTCTGAGTCAACATTAGTGTTAGCATTAGTGTTTGTTTCAGTGCCTGTGTCTACGTCAGCTTCTGAGTCAGCATTATTATTAGCGTCTGCGTCAGCACTTGTGTCAGTGTCAGCATTTCTCCCAGTGTCAGCGTTTGCATCAGCGTGCACGTCAGCATTTGCATTAGTGTTTGAGTCAGTGTTAGCATCAGCGTTTGCATTTGTGTAGGTGTTAGCATTTGCGTCAGCATCTGCATCAGCATTCACATTAGCATCAGCGTTTGCGACAGCGTTTCCTTTAACGTCTTTGTCAGTGTTTCCGTTAGCTTCTACGTCAGCATCTACGTTAGCTTCTACGTCAGCGTCTACGTTAATATCTACGTCATCATTTACGTTAGCTTCTACATCAGCATCTACATTAGTGTCTGTGTCAGCGCTTACATTAGTGTCTGTGTCAGCGTTTGTGTTAGCTTCTACGTCAGCGTCTGTATTTACATCTACATCAGCATCAGCGTTTACATTTGTATCTGTGTCAGCGTTTATGTTAGCTTCTACGTCATCGTTTACATTAGCATCTGCGTCATCGTTTACGTTAGCGTCTGTGTCAACGTGTGTTAGCATCTGTGTCAGCGTTTATGTTAGCGTCTGCGTCAGTGTTTATATTGGCATCTGCGTCAGTGTTTACGTTAGCATCTGTGTTAACGTGTGTTATCGTCTGTGTCAGCATTTTCATTAGTGTTTGCATCAGTGTTTCCTTTAGCTTCTACGACAATGTTTACGTCTGCGTTAAGGTTCACATTAGCATCGCTGTCATCGTTTGCGTCAGCATTTGCGTTTGCTTTAACATCTGCATTTGCGTCTGTGTTTACATTAGTGTCTGCATTTGCTTTAGTGTTTGCATCAGCGTGAGCATTTGTGTCAGTGTCCACGTCAGCGTTAGAGTCTGTGTAGCATTTACATCAGCGTGTGCGTCAGAGTCTTTGTCAGCATTCGCCTTTGCACCTGCATCAGTATTCACGTTAGTGTTTGTGTCAGCGTAAGCGATTGTGTCAACATTTGCACTAGCGTTTGTGCCAGCATAGCCATCTTCGTCAGTGTCAGCGTTGGTGTTAGTGTTTCCATTAGTGTTCGTGTTAGTGTTTGATTTTGTATTAGTGTTAGCATTTTTGTTAGTGTTAGTGTTTGTGTTAGTGTTCAGGTTAATGTTGACTTAGTTTTCTGGTTAGTGTTCAGGTTAATGTTGACTTAGTTTTCTGGTTAGTGTTCAGGTTAATGTTGACTTAGTTTTCTGGTTAGTGTTAGTTTTCAGGTTAGGGCTCGTGTTACTTTTAGTGTTAGTGCTCAGGTTAGTGGTTTATGGTAGTGTTAGTTTTAGTGGTAGTGTTAGTGTTCAGGTTAATGTTCATGTTAATGTCAGTTTTAGTGTTAGTGTTCAGGTTAGTGTTAGTGTTTACGGTAGTGTTAGTGTTATTTTTTCCATTAGTGTTAGTGTTTTATTTTGTGTTAATGTTTGTGTTAGTGTTTCCATTAGTGTTAGTGCTAGTCTTTGTTTTTGTGTTAATGTTAGTGTTTGTTTTAGTGTTGAGGTTAATGTTAGCATAGTTTTCTGGTTAGTATCAGTTTTCGTGTTAGTTTTAGTGTTAGTGTTCAGGTTAATGTTAGTGTTTTTTTTAGTGTTAGTTTTTATGGTAGTGTTAGTGTTACTGTTAGTGCTCAGATCAGTGTTAGTGTTTGTGTTACTGTTTATGGTAGTGTTAGTTTTAGTGCTAGTGTTTAGGTTAATGTTAGTTTTAGTGTAAGTGTTCAGATTAGTGTTAGTGTTCAAGTTATGTTAGTGTTAATGTTAGTTTTAGTGTTAAGGTTAGTGTTAGAGATTGTGTTAGTGTTTGTTTTTGTGTTAATATTTGTGTTAGTATCTCGGTTAGCATTAGTGATTGATGTTTCCATTAGTGTTAGTGATTGTGTTAGCGTTAGTCTTTGTTTTTGTGTTAATGTTAGCATTGGTATTTCTGTTAGTGTTAGCATGAGTGTTTGTGTTAGTGTTCAGGTTAATGTTAGCTTAGTTTTCATGTTAGTGTTAGTGTTCAAGTTAATGTTAGTTTTAGTGTTAGAGATTGTGTTAGTGTTTGTTTTTCTGTTAATATTTGTGTTAGTATCTCTGTTAGTGTTCAGGTTAGTGTTAGTGTTAGTTTTAGTGTAAGTGTTAAGGTTAGTGTTAGTGTTCAAGTTAATGCTAGTGTTAGTTTTAGTGTTAAGAGTAGTCATTAGAGATTGTGTTGTGTTAGTATTTGTTTTTGTGTTAATATTTGTGTTAGTATCTCTGTTAGCATTAGTGTTTGATGTTTCCATTAGTGTTAGTGATTGTGTTAGCGTTAGTCTTTGTTTTTGTGTTAAGGTTAACGTTAATGTTAGCATTAGTATTTCTGTTAGTGTTAGCATTAGTGTTTATGTTAGTGTTCAGGTTAATGTTAGCTTAGTTTTCAGGTTAGAGTTAGTGTTCAAGTTAATGTTAGTTTTAGTGTTAGAGATTGTGTTAGTGTTTGTTTTTGTGTTAATATTTGTGTTAGTATCTCTGTTAGCGTTAGTGTTTGTTTTAGTGTTGAAGTTAATGTTAGCTTAGTTTTCTGGTTAGTATCAGTTTTCAGATTAGTGTTTGTGTTAGTGTTACTTTTAGTGTTAGTGTTCAGGTCAGTGTTAGTGTTTATGGTAGTGTTAGTTTTAGTGTAAGTGTTCATGTTAGTGTTAGTGTTTGTATTAGTGTTTATGGTAGTGTTAGTTTTAGTGCTGGTGTTCAGGTTAGTGTCAGTTTTAGTGTTAGTGTTCAGGTTAGTGTTAGTGTTCAAGTTATGTTAGTGTTAATGTTAGTTTTAGTGTTAAGGTTAGTGTTAGAGATTGTGTTAGTGTTTGTTTTTGTGTTAATATTTGTGTCAGTATCTCTGTTAGCATTAGTGATTGATGTTTCCATTAGTGTTAGTGATTGTGTTAGCGTTAGTCTTTGTTTTTGTGTTAATGTTAGCATTAGTATTTCTGTAAGTGTTAGCATGAGTGTTTGTGTTAGTGTTCAGGTTAATGTTAGCTTAGTTTTCAGGTTAGAGTTAGTGTTCAAGTTAATGTTAATTTTAGTGTTAGTGTTGAGGTTAGTGTTTGTTTTTGTGTTAATATTTGTTTTAGTATTTCTGTTAGCGTTAGTTTTTGTTTTAGTGTTGAAGTTAATGTTAGCTTAGTTTTCTGGTTAGTATCAGTTTTCAGATTAGTGTTTGTGTTAGTGTTACTTTTAGTGTTAGTGCTCAGGTCAGTGTTAGTGTTTATGGTAGTGTTAGATTTAGTGCTAGTGTTTAGGTTAATGTTAGTTTTAGTGTAAGTGTTCAGGTTAGTGTGAGTGTTAATGTTAGTGTTAGAGATTGTGTTAGTGTTTGTTTTTGTGTTAATATTTGTGTTAGTATCTCTGTTAGCATTAGTGATTGATGTTTCCATTAGTGTTAGTGATTGTCTTAGCGTTAGTCTTTGTTTTTGTGTTAATGTTAGCATTAGTATTTCTGTTAGTGTTAGCATGAGTGTTTGTGTTAGTGTTCAGGTTAATGTTAGCTTAGTTTTCAGGTTAGAGTTAGTGTTCAAGTTAATGTTAGTTTTAGTGTTAGTGTTGAGGTTAGTGTTTGTTTTTGTGTTAATATTTGTGTTAGTATCTCTGTTAGTGTTAGTTTTAGTGTAAGTGTTCAGGTTAGTGTTAGTGTTCAAGTTAATGTTAGTGTTAGTTTTAGTGTTAAGGTTAGTGTTAGAGATTGTGTTAGTGTTAGTATTTGTTTTTGTGTTAATATTTGTGTTAGTATCTCTGTTAGCATTAGTGTTTGATGTTTCCATTAGTGTTAGTGATTGTGTTAGCGTTAGTCATTGTTTTTGTGTTAAGGCTAGCGTTAATGTTAGCATTAGTATTTCTGTAAGTGTTAGCATTATTGTTCAGGTTAATGTTAGCTTAGTTTTCAGGTTAGAGTTAGTGTTCAAGTTAATGTTAGTTTTAGTGTTAGTGTTGAGGTTAGTGTTTGTTTTTGTGTTAATATTTGTGTTAGTATCTCTGTTAGCGTTAGTGTTTGTTTTAGTGTTGAAGTTAATGTTTGCTTAGTTTTCTGGTTAGTATCAGTTTTCAAATTAGTGTTTGTGTTAGTGTTACTTTTAGTGTTAGTGCTCAGGTCAGTGTTAGTGTTTATGGTAGTGTTAGATTTAGTGCTAGTGTTTAGGTTAATGTTAGTTTTAGTGTAAGTGTTCAGGTTAGTGTGAGTGTTAATGTTAGTTTTAGTGTTAAGGTTAGTGTTAGAGATTGTGTTAGTGTTTGTTTTTGTGTTAATATTTGTGTTAGTATCTCTGTTAGCATTAGTGATTGATGTTTCCATTAGTGTTAGTGATTGTGTTAGCGTTAGTTTTTGTTTTTGTGTTAATGTTAGCATTAGTATTTCTGTTAGTGTTAGCATTAGTGTTTATGTTAGTGTTCAGGTTAATGTTAGCTTAGTTTTCAGGTTAGAGATTGTGTTCAAGTTAATGTTAGTTTTAGTGTTAGTGTTGAGGTTAGTGTTAGAGATCATGTTAGTGTTTGTTTTTGTGTTAATATTTGTGTTAGTATCTTTGTTAGTGTTAGTGTTTGTTTTAGTGTTGAAGTTAATGTTAGCTTAGTTTTCTGTTTAGTATCAGTTTTCAGATTAGTGTTTGTGTTACTGTTACTTTTAGTGTTAGTGCTCAGGTCAGTGTTAGTGTTTATGGTAGTGACAGTTTTAGTGCTGGTGTTCAGGTTAGTGTTAGTGTCAGTTTTAGTGTTAGTGTTCAGGTTAGTGTTTGTGTTAGTTTTCAGATTTTGTGTTTGTGTTAGTTTTCATGTTAGCGCTAATTTCACTGTTAGAGCATGTGTGAGTGCAAGAGTTAGAGCATGTGTGAGTGCAAGAGTTAGAGCATGTGTGAGTGCAAGTGTTAGGGTAAGTGTTATTTTTAAAGTTCGGTTTTAGCTTAAAGTTAGGTTTTCTACTTTCCAGGAAAAAAGTTGATCCTCTCTAACTTGAGTGGTGTGATATAGTGTGGTAAAGTATAGTGTTTCATAGTCTTGTGTGGTGTTGTCTATTGTTGTATAGTGTAGTATGGTATATTGTTTCATAGCATCGTCTGATGTGAGGTTGTACAGTGTTTCGTAGTGTGGTGTTGGATAATGTGGTATGGTTTCATGTTTGTCAGTGTGGTGTGGTATGGTATAGGTTGATGTAGTGTGGCTTAGTTTGATTATAATAATACAAATAATAATAACAATAATAATAGTAATAGTAATAATAATTGTTCATTTTCTTTGTCTTCTTCTGTGCCTTTGACTTCTCCTCTGCCATCTAAATACCAAAAACAAAGAATGTAAAACATATATGTTGCCTATCTCTCAGACTTTACAAAGTGCTGAGGAGATAAAGTTAATTTAAAGAGCAGTGTGCTCATGCACTGTGATCCTATAATGTAGCTTATAAGCTATTTCATAACTAAAAAACAATGTCAAACATCAACAAAAGTATATACAAATATCTTTGAATGTTTAAGTTAAACCTAAATAGATTGTATCTACAGGTCATTAGGTTAAGACTGAACTAAGATCATATCTATAAATCATTAGGTTTAGACTGAACTGAGATCATACTTTCTTCTTCTTTTCGTCATCTTCGTTTCCCGTGTCTTCTTTGTCTTTGTTGTCATTTTCATTTTAGTTGTCTGCTTCGTCGTCTTTTTCTTCTTTTCCATCTAAATATAAAAAAAAATTGTAAACAATTATATAGCTGATCTCTCAGACTTTCACGAAACACCGAGGAGATACAGTTAATATAACGAGTGGGGAGCTCATATATATATATATATATATATGTGGTCTGGTGTGGTACAATATTGTGCGATGTGGTGTGGTATGATATGTTGAGGTGGGGGGGGGGCGACACAACGTTAGATTAATGTTAACAATACACATGTAGCATCCACATGTGATGAGAAGGTGGAAACAGTGTTTAACTAATTTTAACGTTACATGTAGCATCCATCTACAGGTAATAAGTTAAGACTGAGGTGTAATCATATGAAAAGGTCAATTTAAAACTACACTGAGATTCTGCTTAAAATGATGGTTAATGAAGTGTTTACTTACTCAGATCCTTTGAAATAACTTTCTTTCTCTTACTGTAACTGGTGTAGTGTAGTGGAGTGTGGTGGAGTGGAGTGTGGTTCAATGTAGGGTGGGGGATATGGTGTAGTGGAGTGTGGTGGGATGTATAGTGGTAGCATGTGGTGTGATGGCATGTGATGTGATGTGGCGAGGCGTGATGAAATGTGATGTGGTCTGATGTGGTGTGGTGTGATGTGATGTGGTGAGATGGAGTGTGGTGTGATGTGATGGCGTGCGGAGTGATTTGATGTGGTCTGATGTGATGTGAAATTTTTTCATCCTATTTTTCATGTGTTATCAACTAATCCAATCTCCAAGATGCTTGAAACTGACTTTTCCCCCCCAGGAAAACGGCGGGGTGAGGTGGTTCCCCCTTCACCCGGATAACCCCTGCCTACTCGGAATTTTCTCTTTGATTCTATTTTCATGCGTTATCAGTGAATATGACTTCCAAACCAGTAAAAAACAACTAGCTTTGGAGAAAGAGGAGAGGGAAAGAGTTTTGCAGATCCACACCTCACTCACATGTTGTGGGACTTAATCATTTTCGGTATATTTCCTGTGCTATTAATTTCCTGTGCTATTTCCTATGCTATTTCCTGTGCTATTTCCTGTGCTATTAATTAATCTGACCTCCTAGATGCTTCCAATCAACTTATTTCCCTGGGTTAGGTTTAGGGTTTAGGGTTTAGTTTTAGGGTTGGGGTTAAGTTTAGGGTTTAGTTTTAGGGTTGGGGTAATGTTTAGGATCTAGTTTTAGGATTGGGGTAAAGTTTAGGATTTAGTTTTAGGTTTGGGGTAAAGTTTAGGGTTTAGTTTTAGGGTTGGGGTAATGTTTAGGGTTTAGTTTTATGGTTGGGGTATAGTTTAGGGTTTAGTTTAAGGGTTGGGGTAATGTTTATATTTAGATTTAGCTTGGTTTGGTTTAGATTTAGAGTTTAGGGTTGGGGCTAGATTTAATTTTATGTTTAATTTAGTTTTAGTTTCCAAATCCCAGAAAAAAAAATGATTCAGAGCAACTAAAAGGTCAGATTAGTTGATAGCACTCAAAAGGAGACCGAAGAAAAATCATTAGGGTATATATCTAAAAACGACAATGGTTTTTCCACCTGCTTTACCCCTCCTTTTTCCTAGAACAACTAATCATTTCCAACTGGTTTGGAGGTCATATTCGTTGATAACATACGAAAAATCTTAGAGAAAACTCTGGGGTTAAATGAGAGAAGTGCATCCACCTAAGTTTTCCATGAAGAGAGAGTCAATAACAAACATCTTGGAGTTCGGATTAGTTGATAACACATGAAAAAAAGATGAGGAAAAAAACTTTGGGTGTTATGTGGTGTGGAGTACTGTGGTGCGGTGCAGTGTGGTGTTGTGCAGTGCGTTGTTGTGCAGTGAGGTTCTTCATCTTTATCTTTCTCTTCTTCATCT
>OZ024742.1:275880097-275885097 GCA_964016885.1 Eledone cirrhosa | reverse complement strand
AAGCAACATTATTAGAATTAGATCTAGCAAAATTATCACCAATGAGTGAGCGCTCAGAGGGTTCGACTTGTTTCCTAGAGGTATTATATTCCCTATTACGAGTCCCGTGGGTTAACTTATGGATGGGTTCAGATACACCTATGTAATTTTTACGGTTATTATGCTTCCTACTTCCATTCATGGCCATGTTATGTGATATTATGTTATTATTATTATAAGTAAGCGGAGACTTTCTAAGGTTACTATTATTATAATGTATTTTACTAGAGTAACCTGAATTTGCTAGGGCATTATTATAGTACTCCGCATGTTCATTAAATATTCCTACGTCCTTAGAGAGTGTGGAAATCCTATTAGATACACCCTTAATTATAGAATTAATATATATATACATACATATATATACATACATATATATATATATATATATATATATATATATATATATATATATATATATATATATATATATATATATATATATATATATATATATATATACACATACATATATATATATATACATACATACACACATATATATATACATACATATAACAAAGGAAATGTGGTAAGGAACCAGGTGGACCATAACGCACCAAAGTACTCAATACTTAGGGTAGTAGAGTGGGTAATAGGAATGAGTAGGACCCCGACGGCTGAGCTCAAGCCATTTCGACGGCTAATTCTCGTTCCATATACATACATATATATATATATATATATAGTTTAGCGAGGTTTTTTATATGAAATCGTGTGTCGAAACAAATATTGTTATACTTGGGGAGGGTCATATTTTTGTAATATTGCCAGAATTAATAGCAGAACACACTCACTGTTTGGTTGGTTTTCGCTTCTCGCTGTCTTTTATATCTGCGATCTAACTTAATCGGTCCTCAATGTTGCCATTGACTGACCGACGGTCAAAAATAATACAGATACAATATAGAGACAAACACATATATATAGTTTACATAATTTACATAAATCTTTCGTTGCACATCTGCAACATCGTCAGTGGTGTTATATTTTTTCCTCCTGTTGTGTTGTATGTCTACGCCATTTTTTTATATTCAGGCTGTCTATATATTTATTTATTTATTTGCTTGTTTGTTTATTTTATTTTGTCTTCTTTGCGCATGCGTTTGCGTGTGTGTATAGCGTTATGTTTGCTGTGTGACTAGTGTGTATAGTGTTGTGTCTGCTGGGTGATTCGTGTGTGTTTATGTGCTTGTTGTTATTGTGCTTGTGTATGTATTTATTTATCTTATTTTATTTTATTTTATTTACTTATTTATACTTCTCTTAGGTCAGTGTTGTTTGTTTGGGTGTTGTTGTTGTTCCACTCATTCTTTCTGTTTAGCTTTGGTCTTCTAATTTCTATTTCACTGGCCTCTCTGATTTGCCTCTCTGCTGGGTCATTCCTATGTTTAGATATTATTCTAATTTCTATGTTGTCTATGTTACCGTCATGTTGTTGTCTAGCATGTTCGTATAGTACTGACCCGTTTTTTCGTCCTTTTAGTTCCCCCCAGTGTTGGTCTATCCTTTCACCTATGCTACGAGCTGTTTCGCCTATGTATGTTGTTGTCATGTTTCTGCAAGTACCCTCTGTACATCTTATGCTCTAGACTACGTTTCTAGTTTTACAGTTTATCCGGGGGTTCACCTTACATATGATATATTTCCTATTGGTACAGTGGGTTTTCTTAAAAGGGTAGGTTTTGCTGATCAGGGATTTTATGGTGGTTCCTGGCTTTTCTACCACCTTTATTTTTAAGTGGGTCTTTCTCA
Organism: Eledone cirrhosa; assembly: GCA_964016885.1. Classification (NCBI taxonomy): domain Eukaryota; kingdom Metazoa; phylum Mollusca; class Cephalopoda; order Octopoda; family Eledonidae; genus Eledone; species Eledone cirrhosa. The sequence goes on along the minus strand of OZ024742.1, from coordinate 275,883,303 downwards.
GGGCCTTTCTACACTGGTTAGCTAATTTCCCTCCAGGGGTGGCGTCCACAAACATGACACTCTGATATCTCTGGTTGTCGTACCATGATGTGGCCTTCCCTATCTTATGTCTAGCCCTATCTAAGCTATTCCATGATTTACTCCTGTATAATGGGCAAATTCCTTTCATGTCCAGTTCTATGAGGGTCTTATACTTTTCCATGGCTCCTTCGTATACTCTGACTCTGTCTCTTTGGTTGTAGCCAGAGAACCGCATGCGGTTGATGAAGTGTTGGATGTGTCTTTCCATTTCTGTTGGGTCGCACATGCTGGACACATTCTTCATCACTCGTACCAAATCTGCGATCAGAATATTAAACTTAGCACTACTGGACATTGCTGAGTTTTTGAGTATCAGGTATTTGGAGGCCATGGGTTTAGCATAGTGTGAGTGGAGAATTTGGGCTCTCTCGTCTATAGTGTTAATCCAGAGTTCTGTGTCTAATACAGGTAGTCTATTGTTAGGGTGTTTGGAAAGGAAGTCGATAGTTACAGTTATACTCTGGTGTATGGAATTAGCTATCTTCTGGATGCTTTCCATCGTGCTACGTTCTAAATCAAACTTGTTAGTGCTCTCTAGTGGGGGTGTTCTTATAACTATATTGATATCGTCTACATAACGAGAGTACATGATGAGGTCTATGGAGCTTTCATTAAGGAGATCTTTAAGTCTCCTTTCCCACCATACCATGAAAAGGTTGGCAACATCACCAGCTATGCTGACGCCGATGGCTGCTCCCTCATTTTGGGTGTAGATTTTCTCATTGAACTTAAATATGTGGCCCTTTAGGGTAGTTTTGATACTAGCCCCTATTGCATGTGCGACCATTTTTCTTACCTGGTCATTGTTTTGGGGGGTCCGTATAGCTTTGGTCCACCCAATCCACCTTCCCATGGGAGTCTTTTTTGCCATTGAGGTTATGGTGGGGGGTCTACCTCTTATAGGTCTACTAGGGCAGAAACATCTAAGGTCATGGCTGTCTAGGTAGTCAGTGTCGTAGGTAAGTCTAAGTAGGAGGCCCAGTTCGTCTGTGTCGACGTCGCAGAACTCCACCTCACTCTCAATGATCATCTCCACACATCTTTTCACAGAAAAATCAATGTTAATGGATGGGTACAGTGACACCACATCCATGCTGCCTATTATGCAGTTGGATAGGCTCCTGTTTTTGTTGCACTCACTGATTCTGCTGAGGAGGTCCTCTGTACTTTCACATACATCTGGGGACATCTTGATTATGGGGCGTATAACCATTGAGAGGAAGTAGGAGATCCTGTAGTTGCTAGCTATATTAGCTCCGCATACGGGTCTTGTTGGTGGTCCTGTTGTCGGGTCGTCGACTGTCTTGTGGTCTTTGCGGAGCCCATACAAGGGTGGTATGCCATTGTTAGACGCCTGGAAGTTGTTGGCAGTGCGTCTGCTTGGCTTTAGGATGTCAGTCCACATCATCATGTGAGCGTTGAGGATTTTTTCTCTCCCATCGTGTGTTTGTTGTGCAACTTCGCTCGTGTTGGTGATGTGGGGTTGCATAGCCTCGATGTAGTTCGGCATGCTATCTATTGACATCCTACCAGACTTATCTGTGGGTAGACACACTACCTCACCATCCCTTGTGCGGTGCTTGAGGCTAACCAAGCCTTCTACAGGTTTCCTCCCAAGTTGTTGGGCCTCTGGTCTGCTCTGTCTCTTAGTATACCTGTCTACTACTTGTCTAATCTTATTTCTAGCTATGGTGAACTGTGTGTAGCGGTTGTCTCCCTTGTTTGGATTAACATCTAGACGGGAAGTAGAACCCTTTCTGTAACTTCCGGTCAGAACCCTATAAAACTAACAACTTTAAGTTCTCATTCTCTCATTGCCCTTTCGGCACCAGGCCAAGAGCCTCTCATTTGCCTTCCGGCGCCTGGGCCTTAGCCAGGCGTCTTCTGCCAGCCGCGTTTGCCTGGCAATCAAAACGGTAACGACTAACTTTGTTTCATTCTATCATCTATTTCTTTGACATGTCAACTATACTATCTACCATTGTTAATTAAATATTATACACACAAACCATGTCTCATTTTGTTACATTCATACAACCCAGTACTCTCGCTATATTGGCTACCCCGACGTGACACGAACACGCAGCCGTTCATCGCTATAAGTGGTCACCCCGAAAAAAGAAAAAGATAGCAGATTCTGGAGTTGTGTGGGTAACATTACGAATACACAGCAAATTTATCGACAAACTATGAAAATACTCAAAGAAACGGACACACGCACATGTGGAATTCGCGTTCAGACAGACTTTTTCTCTCACGCATCAACTAACTGTCGCATTTCACGATATATATTCTCGTTTCTTACAACGAACACTTTCAAAACAAAAAAAATAAATAACATTTCACGATATATATATATGTTTCTCGTTTCTTACAACGAACTCTTTCAAAAAAAAAAAAAAAAGAAATTTGATATTCTTTAAAAAACATTTCAACAGGAACATTTATTTTCGATGAACCATTGGCTTTTTTTTTTCATCGTTTTCTTCATCGTTCAAGTTTTTTTTCCAAAGTTCACACCAATAATTATGCTGAGTGAAGCCTTTCTTTTTCATCATTGTCACTTTCACACTTGCACTATCATTTTCTCGCGCGTTAGAAATATTATTTTTTCAACCTTGTATTGGCACGTGTAGGCAGCACAAATTCTCGACTCACAGAGATAGCCGCACGCCAGAGATAACGTTTCTCGCCAAGGATTCTTCAGCCTTAAGCTATATTCTCCTATTTGCCGGTTTAAAAATTTACTACGTAAATTTGCCGTTGAAAACTGCGCATTTATTCAGAATGCTTATTTCTTTGGTCGCTGGCCTCTTGACCCTTCCAGGTCAACGCATTCTCGACATCGACCATCAACTTCGGCTGCTATTTCTAGCACTTTGCGCAACTCATTTTTTCTGAAAAAAATTTTTTTTACTGTGAATTTAAACACCAAATACGCTCACTCAGCGAGACAACAGCAGCAGCAACAGCAACAGCAATATAACAGCAACAGCAGCAGCAACAGCAACAGCAATATAACAGCAACAGCAATACAGCGACAACAGTAGCAGCAACAGCAACAGCAATACATCAACACAGCTTCACCAACAACCAAAGCCAGAGAATTTATTTTTGCAGCACTC
>OZ024742.1:275870097-275875097 GCA_964016885.1 Eledone cirrhosa | reverse complement strand
GTTATAAGCTTTTCTGGGTGGGAAACGACGATGGGCTGGGTCGAGTAGGAATCATGGTAGCAGAAAAGTGGGCAGATAAGATAATAGACGTAAATAAAGTGAACGACAGAATAATTAAAATACGACTTGTCCTCAATAGAACTACGGTGACAGTAATATCTGCGTACGCACCCCAATCCGGACTGCCCGGCACTATAAAAGACAGATTCTATGAGACACTGATGCTAACTACCTCCCAAATATCCGAGAGTGACTATATAATTATCGCAGGCGACCTAAATGGTCACGTTGGACAACATTGTGACGGCTACGACGAAATCCATGGAGGCTATGGGTTTGGTACTAGAAATGAGGAAGGCTCCAGAATCCTGGAATTCTGTGATGCAAATAACCTAACTATCTGTAACACTAACTTCAAAAAACGTGACAATCACCTGATCACCTATAGATCCGGGGAACACACAAGCCAGGTAGATTATATCCTTACCAGAAGACGTGACAGAGTGTCTGTTGTAAACACTAAATCCCTCCCCCATGAAGAATGCACCTCCCAACATAGACTGATAATTAGCGACCTCATAGTCAGGACGAAACGTACTCGACAGCAGAAGAGGACTATCCTCAGGAGAAAAATATGGAAGCTAAAGGACCCCACAGCCAGGAATAAATTTCAAAGCATATTACTTGATGCTTTCGACAGTAAGGAAGAACATTTAGAGTCGGACAATATAGAGGGAGAGTGGGAATTTCTGAAAGCAAACCTGCTGTTGGCGACAGACGAAGTCTGTGGCTGGAGCAGGCCTGTAGGCAGGAGGAGAGTAACATGGTGGTGGAACAGTAAGGTGGAGGGGTCAATTAAGGCCAAAAAGCAGGCTTGGAAAGTATGGCGGGATGGGGGAAGTAGAGAAGACTATCAAGTGGTCAGGAGGGAAGCTAGGAGACAAGTGTACTTAGCAAGAAGGGAAGCTGAGGAAAGAAAGTTCAAGCATGTTCTACAACGCGATGACCAAAAACGTGAGGTGTTCAGGATTGCTAGGCAATGCGTCAAGGAAAACCGTGATATTGTCGGGGAGAAGTGTGTACTAAACCACGATGGCACACTTGCCATCACCGACGCTGATAAGAAGGTAGCTTGGAAGTGTCACTATGAAAGGCTACTAAATGAGGAGAATAAATGGGAGAAAGACAGTCTCCCCCATATCGACCCAATAGAGGGACCAGCAGTGTTAGTCGAGGGGAGTATAATAAGTAAGGCAATCAAGGATATGAAGACGGGTAAGGCGGCTGGGCCTTCGGAAATAGTTGCTGAGATGCTGAAGGCATCTGGCACGGTGGGACACACCATGGTCACCCGCATAGTTAACCAAGTCGTACAGAATGGGGTTGTTCCGAAGGACTGGCATACAGCATCATCGTTAACTGTTATAAGGGTAAAGGAGACGCCCTAGATAGGAGTAACTATAGAGGCATTAAATTAATCGACCAGGTCATGAAGGTCACGGAAAAAGTAATAGCGCAACTAATCAGAGAGAGAATTGACCTAGATGAAATGCAGTTCGGGTTTGTGTCAGGCAAAAGTACCACAGACGCTCTTTTCATAGTACAACAACTACAGGAGAAGTACCTAGCTAAAGGTAAACCCCTCTACTTAGCTTTTGTCGACTTGGAGAAAGCCTTCGACAGAGTCCCCCGCTCCATTATCTGGTGGGCTCTTAGAAAACTAGGCGTTGACGAATGGCTTGTGAGGGCTATACAAGCCATGTATAAAGAAACAGTCAGCAAGGTTAGAATTAACAACGAATATAGTGAAGAGTTTAGCGTAAAAGTTGGCGTCCATCAGGGCTCTGTTCTCAGCCCCCTACTATTTATTATTGCCCTTCAGGCTATAACAGAGGAGTTCAAGACAGGCTGCCCATGGGAACTCCTATACGCAGACGACCTGACACTCATAGCGGAATCAATGGCCGAGCTAGAGAAGAAATTTCAAACATGGAAGCACGGCCTAGAGTCAAAAGGACTTAAAATTAACCTGGCTAAGACCAAAGTACTAGTTTGTAGGAAAGAAAACAAGGCGGCGGTCCCTTCTGGGAAATGGTCGTGCTCGGTGTGTAGGAAAGGCGTAGGTAGAAACTCCATTTTATGCCCTAAATGCAAAGTATGGGTGCATAAAATATGTAGTGGGATCAAAGGTAAGCTAACTAAGAACATAGATTTTACATGTGGCCGGTGTTCTGGTGCAATAAGTAGCAGCAAGTGCCCACAAAATACTAGCTCTTTCAATTGCGCAGAGGGTTCTATAGAAATAGTGGACAGCTTCCGTTACCTGGGCGATAAAATCAGCAGTGGGGGAGGGTGCTCTGAAAGTACTGTAGCTAGAGTCAGAACTGGTTGGAAAAAGTTCAGAGAGCTTATACCACTATTAGCTGCTAAAGGGTTCTCCCTAAAAATGAAAGGCAGGTTGTACGATGCCTGCATACGAACAGCAATGCTGCATGGCAGTGAGACCTGGGCATTGTGTGCAGAGGATATACGCAGACTAGAGAGGAACGAAGCTTGCATGCTCCGCTGGATGTGTAACAGTAATATACGTGAACGGCAAAGCATAAACGAACTAAGGAAAAAATTAGAGATAAGAGGGATCAGATGTTGTTTACTCGAGAGAAGGCTACGTTGGTATGGACACGTGATGCGCATGAAAGTCGATAGCTGTATAACAAAGTGCAGGGCAATAAAGATAGACGGTAGTCACGGAATAGGCAGACCTAGAAAAACCTGGGACGAGCTGCTAAACTCCGACATCACACACTTACACCTCTCCAAGACAATGTCACTGGACCGAGACCTTTGGCGGTACTCAGTAACAGAGAAGACCCGCCTTACCTAAATATATAGTAAAACCTACTCCAGCCAGTAGGCATCTCTAATAAAATACACCCCGTCCCACCCCCACCCCATCCACACCACCCCGTTCTATGTAAAGTTATGTTGGTGCCGCGCCATCCAGGCCGAAACAAATGAGATCGTGTAGGTGTCACGACAAAAAAACACACAGTCCACGCTGTAATGTGGCCGTGTAGGCAACACGGTAAAAACCTCCCAGACCCACACTGTAAATGTGGTTGGTGTTAGGAAGGGCATCCAACTGTAGAAAACCTGCCAGACAGTCCTATGCGAGCAAGACAATCACTCTTGCCTCAAGTGGGACTACCCCCGTCCAAACCGATGCAAGCGTGGAATACGGACGTTAAACGTTGATGATGATGATGATGATGATGATGTATGTATATATATATATATGTATGTGTATATATATATGTATGTGTATATATATATGTATGTGTATATATATATATATATATATTTATTAAAATAACAGATTAAAGTTTAAGCAAGTGGTTTTGTCTTTGCGTGCTATTGCTCTCCACGCTTCACATATGACTTATTTCTTCGTTTTTTCGCTCATTGCCAGAGAACGTCTCTATGCACCACCTAAGAGAACATTAGTCTACGATCTCTTTTATACCTTAAACGTGGTTCTGTCTTTGCGCGTAATTGTTTTTCACCGCTCCTATTAATGACGTATTATTCGTTTTTTCCCGTTCTTTGCCAGCGAACGTCTTCCTCCGGTTGCAACGTTTTTTGAAATATCCAGTTCTGCGTTTACAGATTGACTTTGTTAGTTTCAGAAGATCCCGTTAAGTGTGAAAGCAGCGATTCTTTGCTTAAACTTTAATCTGTTATTTTAATAAATACTAGCAGTAAAGCCCGGCGTTGCTCGGGGTCGCTCAGTAGCTGTGTTAAAGTTACAATGTTAAGTTTCTTTCTTGGCTTAAAAACTGTAGTGTCTACTGTGCAGACTTGCATGTAGTGTTTTTGATTAATATTCCCTCAACCAACAATATGCCTTATGAAGTTAAGAAAACATAACGATAACCCGAATGTTATAACAAAAGAGGATGCTGGGGATAGAAACTGCACTGGTTATTTATTAACAAAGATCGAAAATGTAAACACTGCAACGCAGAGAAAAACATTAGCGTAACCAAATTATCAGTTATGTCTGTCTGCACGCCTATATCACCTCTCTGCACGACTATCTGTCTGCACGCCTATATCACCTCTCTGGACGACTATCTGTCTGCACGCCTATATCACCTCTCTGCACGACTGTCTGTCTGCACGCCTATATCACCTCTCTGCACGACTGTCTGTCTGCACGCCTATATCACCTCTCTGCACGACTGTCTGTCTGCACGCCTATATCACCTCTCTGCACGACTGTCTGTCTGCACGCGTATATCACCTCTCTGCACGACTGTCTGTCTGCACGACTGTCTGTCTGCACGACTGTCTGTCTGCACGCCTAACGACGAAATATTTGCTTGTTTTACGTAGTCTTTAAATAGACTTGTTTTCAAGTAAAAATATTGTTTTAAAATGCTTTTAAATGGAAATGAAGCAAAACGGAAGCTTAGTGTTCGAACTGATGAATTTTGCAGGTCAATATTTTGCTGGCTCGACAACTGTTCGTGTATTGTGTTAATGTCATTTTAAACGCTGAGAAAGCCAGCGTAATTTTTTACGTAAGACGCTCAATGTAAACAGAACAAAGGGAAATAACTGATAACTTACGCTCAAAAATCGATACATTATATTCGATTTCGTCACATAGGGTGGGTCAATTTGAAATATTTTTTTTCCGATGTCTTCGCTAGGGCTCAATGTACAAGTATAGCAATTTCGGTGCAATTCCGTCAGAGATTCTAAGAGGAGATGTGTGCCAAAAATCAATAGACAGACAGACAACCACAGTTTTATATATATAGATTTGCTCTACGGTTCTTATATATTTGATATATATTTATCCTTATCGACCCCTCTTTGGATTTTAGTCTTCAATTTTATTATTATTACTATATATATATATATATATACGATAATAAACAAATGGAAACTATATTTATAAAACCATATTTATTTCGTTATATATATTTCTGGGA
>OZ024742.1:275760097-275865097 GCA_964016885.1 Eledone cirrhosa | reverse complement strand
TCACGTGGTTGTGTTCACGTGATATTACATGTAAATATGTGAATGTTCGGAAAAATGATAAACTGGAATAATTCTAAAATCGGGAAAATTTTTTATATCACTCAAATGATGCTATTGCATTAAGCATCCTTTTCACACTTCCAGTATCGATGGAAAATTTTATAAGCTGAAGCTTATAAAATTTTACATTCACTCTACAATGTTGCAAGCGAGTTTTGTTGACTTGCATTTTAAATGATAATAAAGCGATTATTAATCATTGAAAAACTCAAAATAATAATACTATGGAATATTTTTACTTAGTCCAGATAAGAGTATAGTTCGGTTAATATTTTCCATTCCCGAGGGTATACTCTTAAGCGGACTCGACTGTACCTGCGGGGCTAGACCGAGGGGGCGGGGAAAAGTCGGGTCCCATCACAATATTCCCGTTCCATGATAGTAAGGCCCCTTCACCTGAGGGGCAAAGGCTGTTGTTTAGCCCTAGGTCAACCTTGACTAAACCACATAATTCCATTATGATCAACGGTATTCCAGCCACGACCATCCCGTCGTTTTAGGTGTATCTAATACGAACATTATCGGACATCGTGTTCTTTCTTAATATTTTTTTTAAGGTGGGTGGAAAGAATTGGCTGTTATTTTTAGCAAACTGAGTGCCCATATAGTATGTGTATATGGGGGAGGGGTATGTTAAAGTAAGGGAGTACAAGTGTTTGTGAAACATTTAACCATTTACATTATAAATTCAAATGTGTGGATAGTTCTTGGTGATCGAACGAAAGGAACCGATACGAAATCCATTAATTCTGTATAAGCCTATCAGAGGTTCATCGATATACCAACCATTGGTAAATATTCCAAGCACACACATACACACATATATATATATATATATACATACGTACACAGCATTCTCCTCACGAAGGGCGAGAGTGGCGATCGCAAACATATATACATATACACACAAACACATACACACCACATATAAATATATACGCAGAAACACACATACAATAACGACTAGTACTACGATTATGGAGGAGCGAATGATGGAGAAGATGAAGCTCCCTGCCGCAGAATAAATGGTATTTAATTTTAATAATAATACTAATAATATATATATATATATATTTCTTAATTGAATTGATTATCATTATCGTTTTTATGGCAAAAGATAGACAGAGAGGGAAAGATTTTGACATATATATATATATATATATATATATATATATATATATATATGATAGAAAGAAGAGAAAAAAACGACACCCTTTGAAACGAATAAGAGTCATCAAAGCGATCATATGTATTGCTTTAAACTGTAATGCGAAGGGATACACTATTATTTGAGGTACCATCATTTGGGATTTTAACCCTCAGACTTTTCCCTCCTGGTTTTGAAATTTAGGGAAAATTTAGGGGTGACTGGGAATATTACATAATGTACAGATTTTCTTTTCCTTTTCTATCATTTCTTATTTATGTATTTATATATTTATTTATCTACTCTCGTGATTGATATTCCGACAAATGTTAGGGGTGTATTTTGGTTTTTTATTATGTCAGGTATAGCATCCAAAAATTTCTCCCTTCCTCCAATATATATATATATATATATATATATATATATATATATACAAACAGTGTCCCAAAAAATGTATACACACTTCAACAGCAAAGTAATCAAAGTGTGTATATATTTTGGAGGGGACACCGTGTGTATATATATATATATGTGTGTGTGTGTATGTGTAACTAGTAAAACTGTAAAAACGCAGCGGTATATTCTAATTTGGCCCTTTTAAGGGCCACCTATATTTTCATTTAAGTAACTCCACTTACATCTATATGCTTTAATAAAAAAAATTTAAAAAAACGCGTGAAAAAAATTTTTTTTTTTTATTTAAGTAATTCCACTTACGCGTGGTAGTAATACGGAAATAAACGATGTTTTGCTTTCATCGGCTGCTTCGACTGACAGATAATAGCGTTGTAGTGCCAAAATTACGATTATTTTGGGAGAATTTATTCGTTTTTAACTATTTACGATTTAAGAGAAAAATAAAAACTTTCAATCTCCTTTTTCTCAGCAGAAACTTTTACTTGTTTGGCTGTTATTTCTTGTATGTCGGGAGATTTTGTAGAAGCTCCCTTGTTTGTTAATGGGAAGTAGCAGAAGGAAGGACTTGAGGGAGATTTGGCTGTTATTCGTAGTATATGGAAGTTGACTTTTTACTTATTGGTAAATAGGAGAAGGAAAGTCTGAAGTGTGATGTGAGGGAGATTTCTCTGTCATTTGTAGTATGTTGGAAGACCATGAGGGGACCCTTTGTTAGTTCCTCCTCCTCCCGCTTATTCCTGAGAGGGGTGTTGGGGCAGAGTCCCCAAACACAACTTCCAACGGGTCCTGTCATAAATAACTCTCCAACTGATCTGGCTTGATCCGCAAGCAAGACCAGCCAAGCTCATGGATGTTATCCAACCATCCTGCTCTAGGTCTCCCATCTGTTGGTTTTGCCCATAAAGTTTGTCCAGCAATTCTTTCCTGTGACATTCTAACCACATGCCCATGGTATCGGAGCTGTGATCTCTCAATTCGAAGTAGCAGCTCTTCCTAGAGTGACTCTCTGATCTCCTAGCTTTACACTTTATCAAGCAACATTACTTAAAAGACCTTTCGGAGGAATGCTATTTCTGCCGCTTGTATTCGCAATCATTACCCATCATTCATGACTATAGGTAAAGGTTGGCATGAATATTGAATTGAAGATAACAAGTTTGATTTTTATGCCTACCTCCCTTCTGATTACTGAGTACTAAGTCTGGCACATTACTGCACCAGCTCCTGCAATCCTTGCACTTAATTCACTCTCCTACCTTCCATTAATTTTGACCACGGCCCCAAAATACATGAACTTCTCTTCCTGCTTCAGTGGAACTCCATTCACATGTAGAGTGCACTGCGCAGGCTTCCTTGAGAGGACGAGTATCTCAGTTTTTGCAGCACTGATTTGCAGCACTCGGCATCAAAACTATCAAGTGCAAGTCGAAGATCATCATCTGTCGAGTTAAGTAACAGTTTGTGATCTGCAAATTGCAGCCAACAGATTTTACACCTCCCAGTCATAATACAATTTCCAACAGCTGCACATGTCAATCCTGTTCATGCAAATAATGAAGAGGAGAGGTGACAGTATGCGTCCTTGGTGGAGTCCGACTCCCACATTGAATGGTTTCAATTTAGCACTATTTCTCCTAACACAAATGTTTGGGCATTTGTATAGAGACATCAGGGCAGCAAGAAGCTGACCATCATTGCCATACTGCTGCACAATCTTCCACAGCAGGTCCATAATTAGCAGGATGATTTAATTATATTATTTAAAATATAAAATTAAGATTCTGTCAAAAAAACCTCACATCACATCCCCAGTCCTCCCTTCTAATATGCACCATGTACACACTGTATTATGGGAATGTATGTAAGTGAAACCCTCTTAGCCCCACCATCTATCTGAAAGGTCAGTTGCACAGATTAAGTAGTCTTGGCTGATGACAAATCATCTAACCCATGCTAAGAGTCAAAACAGATAAATGATGATGATCATCATCATTTGATGTTTATTTTACATCAGTTTTTCCATGTACCATTAATACCACTTTACAGAGTGTACTAGGTGCCTGTAGGGTGGAAGATGAGGAGATCTTTTGTAGAAATAGCTTTGTTAACCTTTTTCTTACTATATTTCTAACTAAAATACACTGTATATGTATTCTGAAATAAGCAAAAAATTTGACAGGTTTTATCTAAATTAACAAAAGGTCATTAAATAAATTGCAAGTCAATTTTGTAAAATTATTAAAATTTGTTGGAACATCAGCTTACGAAATGAATTCAAAATCATCATCATCATCATCATCGTTTAACCTCTATCTTCCATGCTAGCATGGGTTTAGACGGGAATTGTCCCACTTGAGGCAAGATTGGTCGTCTTGCTCGTATGGGACTGTCTGGCAGGTTTTCTATGGCTGGATGCCCTTCCTAACACCAACCACGTTTACAGTGTGGACTGGGAGGTTTTTACTGTGTTACCTACACGGCCACATTACAGCGTGGACTGTGTTTTTTTGTTGTAACACCTACACGACCTCATTTATTTAGGACTGGATGTTGTGGTACCAACATAACTTTACAGAGAAAGGGGTGGTGTTGCTGGGGGTGGCAGTATGGGTAGTGGGATGGGGTGTATTTTTGGTTAAGAGGTGCCTACTGACTGTAGATTTCGCTTTGTACTTAGGCAAGGCGGGTCTTCTGTATTACTGCGTAGCGCCAAAGATCTCAGTCCAGTGATATTGTCTTGGAGAGGTGTAAGTGTGTAAGGTCAGAATTTATCAAATTGTCTCACGTTTTTCTGGTTCTGCCTACTCCGTTAGCCAATATCCAGCTGGGTATATAACAACATTATAATATTGAAGAATCGTACACATTGAATTACAAGGTGCATTACAATGGTAATAAAGTGTATTCGTGAGTTTTATATTAAATAATAATAAACGATTTGTTTGCAAGAAAACAGCCTCATTACACTATGTTTATTAGATGACCATCGCCATCCTTTTGTTTTAGCAATGACAGAGAGAAACAATCGACAATAATTGTTTCTGGATTATTGCCCTTTGTCAAGATTATGTTTGAAGAATACTTAGAAAATGACACATAATAAACTACAAAATGAAATAGATTTACAAATACATAAATAGACACAATAAAAAATATATTCTTCCTCTTGTTCATGTACTTCTGTAACTGCCCCATGATAAAAATTGCATCAGTTGTTCCTTTTCCTTGCATGAATCCAAATTGCATCTCATCAGTTTTCCTTATCCACTTCTCTAACACTCTTTCCAGTACCTTTATTTCATGTTCCAATAAGTTAATTGCTCTATACAAACCAATATCTAAAGGATTGCCTTTGCCCTTGGACAGACTGATGAGAGTACTCATCTCACAGTCCACTGAAATATGGTCTTCTTTCACCACCAACCTACAGATCTCTGTCATATTCTTCACACCTCAACATCTCACTGCCTTTAACATATCTCTTATAACACCTGGCAGTCTTCCAGTTCTTCCACTTGTCTTTTTCAATACTTCCTCAACTTCTTCCCCTTTATCTCTTCTGTAGCTCTGAGAACAGGATTGCTTGTCAAGCCCTCTTGACTATCTTGTAATCTCTTCTGTTATCATACGCCACACTTTGTCATTCTCTGAATCACTCGCTTTTCTCATCAATTCTCTTTCTAACTTCATCATCCCACTATCAGTCATGTTTCTTAGTGACGTCTTGGTTCTTTTATCCATCCATGAACATCATCAACAGCTCTCAGCTAACCATCTTTTGAAACTTCCAGACACTCAAGTTCATTGATGTCTTCTAACATACTCAGTTTCTCTTTTAGAGCCTTCTTCATTGTGGCTTCTTTTAACCTCCACACCTTCAGCCTTTGTTGATATTTCCTGTTAAGCTCTCACCTTCCATCCTTAGATCACAGACAACTAGATGGTTCTGTGTACCAACTTCCTCACCTGGGATTACCTTTGTATCATGAAGGTTCTTCCTATTTCACTCATATACCATCAGGTAGTTCACAGTTTATAATGATCCACCTGATGTGTACATGAAGTGTTTCTTTTTTTCTGGAATTGGTTATTACAGATTGACATCTCAGCTCTATCAGCAAACTCATAAATCCTTTCTCCTTCTTCATTCTTCACGCCATACTTGTAATCTCCATGGACTCACTCACAACCACCCATACTCCTTCCCACATCCATTCAAATTCCTCCCTATCACAATAACTTCCTTGTCTTTCATATCTTCAATCATCTTCTCTATTGCACACCAAAACTTCCCTTTTTCTTCAACATTCTCACCAGCCTGTGGGGCATATCTTAATATGATGTTCACCAAGAACTTTCCAATCACCAGTTTAACCACCATCAACTGTTCACTTACTCTAGCTATACTCACTACACTGTCTGTAAACTCTGTGGAAATCATGATACTCACCAACACCATGCACATCTTCCAGACAACCTTTTGGTACACAAACATGTATTTCTGTCAGTGTCTTCTCACTATTCTAGTATCACTTTCCTTTCATCTTATCTCCTGCACTCAATATTGGTCCATCCTTCTTCTAGCCATTACCTCCACCACTTCTTTTGATTTCCCTGTTATTGTCTCCATGTTCCAAACCTCATATACTAGTCTCCACAAAGAACATTAGACATTTGGTCATCATAAATGGACTGAACTTCTTCCTTGTTTCAATCATGTTCCTCTCTTTGAGTTTTGAAGAGTGGAGTGGGGACACCCATGAGCTACTTCAGGTTGTACTCTACATGTATGTTATTATGTTCATCATGAGATCCTATATGAGACACTATTTTAGGTTGGGTGAATTGAGAGGAATATTCATTTGTCTGCTGGCTTTTGCTTTCCCCCTAACAGATAATTCTTTCAAGAATACCCTACCCTGAACCACAATACTATATCTGCTAGAAACTGCAGACAGTTGCAGTTCTTTTGAGTAACTTGCAATTTGCTGTTTAGTAAAAAAAAGCATTTACAATACTTATAATTACTATATACCAAACTAGGTATCGCCACTACTTATTACCTGGTCTGCCAACCAAGTAATAACTCATTATCTGATTGATCAGATCTACATCACCCATAAAACTGTTACAATCTTGGTTTACAAATGGTTTACCATTTACATCCACATGTGGTTTAAGCACAAGAAGATAGAACATTTATTTACCTTTTGTCTTTTTATGCAGTTTCTTGTAAATTTCCTGTCTCACATTATTTGTAATTAGAGCAGTTGTATATCAAATCTACTGAACTAAAACACTGGTTAAAATATAATATCTAGTCTTGGTTATGGTATGGAAGTGATAATTTCCAGACTACATTAAACCCTAGGCCATACTAACTTGGAACACTATCTCTCATTCCTGTATCAAAAATAAATCTGCAACAATGTTCAGTACATGATTCACAAATTTTCTAGACTTTGAACTCCCACTTAATGGGCTTGTTTGACATATATTGTTTGAAATTTATCTGACTTATCTAAACCATGCCATCCTATCATTTGAAAGATTGTGGTGAAGTCCTGACACTTCAGAAAAATCTTGAAGTGTGTTCTCTTCCAAATTTTCTGTCCATTCCTCTTAGTAAATATTGCTTTCCTTATTTGAATCACTGCTGTTATCATAATTGGAGTCACTATCACTTTTGTAATTCATATATCTGATTCAAAATTTCCCATGTGATTTTGCTTTCAGCTTCTTTCATAAAACTGTCAAATTTTGTTTCACATGTCAGGCTGATATTGTTTTAAATGTAAACAGAAACTGAACATTACTTATGCTGATTATGAATGACATATAGTGGCAGGTATGACTGTCTTGTTAAGTAGTTCACCTCACAAACACATGGAAAAAGATAAATAGTTGGGGTTTTATAATTGAATAAAACTTCCTTCAAGTTAGTATCTCATGAATAGAGAAAAAAGAATGTTGTATTTCCTAAAGAAAAGTTTGAAGCTCCAGTGATGCTTCTTTCAATAAAGCTAATTTTCAATTCTTCAGGTAAATGTTTATATCTTTAGTTTATTGATATAGAAATGTAGTAAACTTTCCATTGTTGAATCTCTACATTGCAAATAGCCTATATAAAATTTCTTTATTATTTCAGAATATCACCAATATTTAACAGTGACAGAAAGGATATAATATGGAAAATGAATTATGGAAGAAACAGGTTAAGATTAAATCAGAGTCTGAAAGAAATGATTTTCCTAGTGAGGTACTGAATGAGATAATAAAAACATCATACCATTGTGATATCAAAGGTAAATCATTGTCCAAAGAATATAAATTGAATTCTCATGAACATACTAATACAGGAGAAAAGCGATACCATTGTAATATCTGTGGTAAATCATTCTCTGAAGATGGTCATTTCACTAGACACAAACATACTCATGGAGGAGAGAAACCATATCACTGTGATATCTGTGGTAAAAATTCTCTACAAATGGAAGCTTAATTCTACACATGCGTATTCATTCAGGCGAGAAGCCATATCACTGTAATATCTGTGGTAATTCATTCTCTCAAAATAATATATTAACTGAACACAAAAGCATCCATACAGGAATAAAGCCATATCACTGTGACATCTGTGGTAAAACATTTTCTGCAAATAGAACCTTAACTACACACATACGTACTCATACAGGTGAGAATCCATATCACTCTGATATCTGTGATAAATCATTCTCCCAAAAAGAACACTTGACATTTCACAAAAGCATTCATACAGGAA
This sequence comes from Eledone cirrhosa, assembly GCA_964016885.1. Lineage (NCBI taxonomy): Eukaryota > Metazoa > Mollusca > Cephalopoda > Octopoda > Eledonidae > Eledone > Eledone cirrhosa. The sequence goes on along the minus strand of OZ024742.1, from coordinate 275,856,692 downwards.
TAAAACCTTATTGCTGTGATATCTGTAGTAAATCATTCTCCCGAAATTCAGACTTAAAGAAACATAAACAGTGGCATACAGGTGTAAAGCCATTTCAATGTGATATCTGTGGTATATCTGTCTTTCAGAGTGGTGACTTAACCAAACACAAACGTATTCATACTGGTGAGAAGCCATATCGCTGTGATATCTGTGGAAAATCCTACTCTATAGGAAGTGTTTTAACTAGACACAAACGTACTCATACGGGAGAGAAGCCATATCACTGTGATACCTGTGGTAAATTTTACTCTAGAAGTTGTGAGTTAGTTATACACAAACGTACTCATACAGGAGAGAAGCCATATCGCTGTGATATCTGTGGTGAATCTTTCCCCGCAAGACGTTACTTATATAAGCATAAACTCCTTCATTCAAGAGAAAATCCTTATCGCTGTGATATCTGTGGTAAGTCATTCTCTGAAGATGATGCCTTAACTAATCACAAATGCATTCATACAGGAGAGAAGCCATATCAATATTACATCTCTGGTAAATTATACAATTATACTCTAGAAGTTGTGAGTTAGTTATACACAAACATATTCATATAGGAGAAAAGCTATATCAATGTTCTATCTGTGATAAATCATTCTCTGAAAGCAATACCTTAACCAAGCACAAACGTACTCATACAGGGGAGAAACAATATTTCTGTGACACCTGTGGTAAATCATTCTCTGAACGAATTACATTAACTAAATACAAATGTATTCATACAGGAGAGAATCCATATCACTGTGATATTTGTGTGAAATCATTCTCTCAAAATACTGTGTTAACATTACATAAGCGTATCCATACAGGAGAAAAGCCATATCACTGTGACATCTGTGGTAAATCTTTCTCCCAAAGAGCTAACTTGTTATCTCATGAAAATATACATACAGAAAAGAAGGCCCATCACTGTGATGTCTGTGGTAAATCATTCTCTAGGAGAACTCGCATGATATTTCACAAACGCATTCATACAGGAAAGAAGCCCCATCACTGTGATATCTGTGGTAAATCATTCTCTAGGAATACCCACTTAACTATACACAAATGTACTCATACAACAGAGAAGCCATATCGCTGTGACATCTGTGGTAAATCATTCTCTACTAATGGAGTATTTACTATACACAAACGTACTCATACAGGAGAAAAGCCATATCACTGTGATATCTGTGGTAAATTGTTCTATGAAGGTGGTACCTTAACTTGTCACAAACACATACATACAGGAAAGAAGCCCTATCACTGTGATATCTGTGGTAAATCATTCTCTAGGAGAACTGACATGATATTTCACAAACACATTCATACAGGAAAGAAACCAAATCGCTGTGATGTGTGTGGTAAATCATTCTCTAGAAGTACCCAGTTAACTAAACACAAACGAACTCATACAGGAGAGAAGCCATATTGCTGTGATGTCTGTAGTAAATCATTCTCTACTAATAGATACTTAACTATACACAGACATACTCATACAGGAGAGAAGCCATATCACTGCGTCATCTGTGGTAAATCCTTCTCTCAAAGAGCTCATTTAAAAGCTCACGAAAGCATTCATACAGGCATAAAACCATATTGCTGTGATATCTGTGGGAAATCATTCCCTCAAAATTGTGCTTTAACTAGACACAAACGTATTCATACAGGAGAAAAGCCATATCACTATGATGTCTGTGGTAAATCATTCTCTCGAAATGGTGACTTAATTAAACACAGACTAGTTCATACAAGAGATAAATTGTATCTTTGTGATATCTGTGGTATGTCATTCTCTCATACAAATGTCTTAACTAGACATAAACGCATTCACACAGGTGAGAAACCATATCACTGTGTCATTTGTGGTAAATCATTCTCTGATAAAACTCCTTTAACAAATCACATACGTACTCATACAGGAGAGAAACCATTTCACTGTGACATATGTGGTAAATCGTTTTCTCAAAGTAGTGATTTAACTACACACAAATATATTCATACAGGAGACAAGCCATATCTCTGTGATATCTGTGGTAAATCATTTTCTCGAAATAGTACCTTAATTATACATAAACGTATTCATACAGGCGAAAAACCATATCACTGTGATATCTGTGGTAAATCATTCTCTGAAAATAAAGCCCTAACTAAACACAAGCATATGCATATTGTGGGAAAACTTCGAAAATCTATATCACTCTGATATTTTCTAGAAATTGTGTTTAACTAAATACATATCTGTTCATTCTGGAGAGAAGCTATGTCACTTTCATCATCATCATCATCATTGTTTAACATCTACTTTCCAAGGCTCTTGATATCTGGTAAATCATTCTGTAAAAATGTCTCTTAACCCTTTAGTGTTAAAACCGCCCGAAACCGGCCGAAATTATTTCCCCTTCATTTGTTCAAACCTCCTGAAACCGGCCGATAACACCCACACTAAAATATCGTTCTAAACATAAACAAACCATCATCAACATCTTGTCAATTCGAGATTACTGCGAGATTAGGCCCTTACCACGAAAATTAACACTTAATATAGTGAAACAACTTAAAACATGTGTTTTTTTAACGTTGAAAGTAGAACAGATTTTTTGTGTATCAACATGGCTTGTGAAAGTAGCAATACCGACTTTGAAGGTTTTACACACAACGACATTCAGAATGAACAAGAAACAAAAGATAATATTAGTGATTTATCTTCAAATGAATCAGATGTTTACATTTCTGAAATTTCATCCGACGATGACTGTTGGCTTGAAAGTGAAAACGAAGGAGATCTCTAGGATGCCATTGAAAATATTACAGCAATGTGGTTGAAAAATACCACACCAATATATGTTCCCGATTTTATTCAAAATACTGGTCCCACAACACACATTAGCCCCCGATGCTAAAGCACTGGATTATTTCTTTTTGTTTTTACCACTAACTTTCTTCAAAGTTGTGGCAGAAGAGATTAATCGATATGCCCAGCAACAGATTTCAAATCGAGGAAAACCCGATCTGTTTGGCGACCGACAGATGCTGCGGAAATGGAAACATTTTTTACCGTAAATATTATGTTTGGTATAAAACAATTTCCAAGACTGTGGAATTACTGGAGCACTGATATAAGGTTTAGTGATCCTTATATATCAAGTATTATGCCAAAAACAATGTATTTAAAATTAAACCAGTATTTGCACCTAGTTGATACTTCAAATGCCCCTATTAATTAATTTCACCTGCCCATAAAAGTCAAATTTAACCAAAAAAATCAGGTAAAATTATATAATTGTAAATTATTGATATTTAAACATCTACTGACAAAATTTCAAGCCTGCACATAGAAAATTAAGAAAATTACAAACAAATAAAATTGATAACCCTCTTGAGTATGATTCACTCAAAATAATTGTTTCTACTTTTGTCACAAGGCCAGCAATTACCCAGTGCATTACTGGTACTTTATTTTATCGACGCCATAAGGATGAAAGGCAAAGTTAACCTCGGCGATGCGAACAGATAAGCATGACATTTGAAAATGAATGCGAATGCTAAAGGGTTAATACACATTTTTATATTAATACAGAATTATAACCATATCAATGTCAAAAGTCATTCGATAAAAAAAGAAGATATCGCAATGTTTGATGATAACTTTCTAAAACTATCTTTTATATAACCACAAATATATCTACATTGGTGAGATAATTTACTATTGTGATATTTTTAATAAAATTAATCTTTTACTATACATATTTGTTTTCTATCTAATGTATTTGTAGAAGCATAGATTAATTGGGTGTGTATAAAAGAACTCAGATGCAGTGTGTAAGAGAGAGAATTGTGGATACATTATGTGTACAGATGGTGATCACTGGGTGAAGAAGTGTGAAGAGATCTGAGTGGAAGGAAGCTGCAGTAGAGGGAGACCTGGGCAGTAAAATGATGCATCTGACAGAGTAGATGACAAATGACCAACATATCACTAATACTGATACCACAAGAAATTCACCCAGTACACCCTGTAAGGCAGCTTGTGATAAGAAGAGCATTCCATGGTAGAAGCTCTGCCACAAGAGTAGAGTGGATTCTCCAGTTGTTATAAGGGCATGGAAACTTCTCTAGTGTTGGTGATGTACATGATAAATGTACCCAGTATATTGTGTAAAGTGGTTCATGGAAGAAGAGCATTCAGCTGTGGACAACTTGCCAAACAAATGTGAAGTAATGCCATTAGCAGGATTTGGTATGTGAGGTTGCTCATATAATGATGAAGCTGACCAGGTGGAAGTGGTGATCATAATGAAAAGAAAAATACAATATAGTAAAATAAAGTAATGACAGGAATAGGATGAGGGGGACTTTCAGAGCTGGGTATATGTAAACAAACTTAGGAAAATAGAAAAAAATAAACAAATGCTAATCGTATAAAAAAAATAATGAAAATTATTGTGTACAATGCTCGGGTGCACTACAACTCATCAAAGGTGCATGTAGAGTACATAGAATAATGTACAAATGTTAGGAAAGTGAACAGTGTATGAGTCGTGATATACACACAGATACCTGCATGCATGTGTTGAGGGGGAATATCAGGTGTAGTGTTGGCGAATTTTGGGAAGCATGGAAGTTTTGAAGGATGCAGTGTTCCGATAGCTAACTACCGATGCTGATAGTTTATTCCATACTTCAGCAACTCTGAGCATGAGTCATAGGAGCTGTGCTGTTTTCTGACATTGTAGGCATGTCCATGGGTGTTAGACACATGGAATTCAAAAAGGTGATCAGGGTTGTTTGCAAGGGGTTAATAATTTTGTGGGTGTTCACCAAGTCAGTTGCCAGATGTCGGATCTTTAATGTATCCATGCCCAGGGAAACAAGGCATTCAGCATATGGTAGTTGCCTTATGGAGGGTATCTGCTTGGTTGCATGTCTCCAAACAGTTTCCCGGAAGTCAATATTCTTAGCAAGATACGGTTCCAGACTGGTGATGCAAATTCTAAGTGTGACCGCACCATAGCTATATACAGCTTTAAGTAGATAGCTGGAGAGCGGCTGACAAAGATTTTACTGAGTGATGCCAAGACACCCTCGGCCTCATCTTCTTGAGAATTTTAGAGATGTGCTTTGTCCAACTCAAATCACTGCTGACAGTAATGCCTAGGTCACGTTCACAAGAAAACTTCTTGAGATTAGTGTTGTGGAGGGAGTATGTGAACACAGGGTTTTTCCTCCCAAAATACATGGTGATACACATGTCCACAACCAGCTTGAGTTGCCAGTCTGTGATCCATTGTTGTATTATGTTGTATTGTGATCTATAGTATTCAGGATCTGTCCTTTTTATCTCAAGGTATAGCTTCATGTCATCTGCATATTTCAGCACTGTGGCATTCTTTAAGTTGTCATCTATGTCATTAATATATGCAACAAACAAAAGGAGACCAAGGACAGATCCTTGTGGTACACCAGATGACATCTCATAGGGTGAAGAATACTGTCCTAAAGCCGTGATTACCTCTTTTCAACTAAGAATGAAGGACTTCAACCGGTTATAAAGATCATCTCTCACACCAATTGCAGAGAATTTTGACATAAGTCTTTTGTGCGGTACAGAATTAAAAGCTTTAGCAAAGTCAAGGTAAACAACATCCACCCATGAGCCACCATCAGCGATCTGGGTAATGTCTTCAAGAAACTTGTTGAGTTGATCTCAGCAGTTGCAGTTAGGGATAAATCCAAATTGCAAGGGCTGGATAAGGCTATGAGAATTCCAGAAATTCCAAAGTGTTTCTCTGACACAGGATTTGGTGATGCAGTTAGTAAGACTGACAGGCTATGTGTGATCACTTTTTTTGAACAGAGGAATGTTTTCCACTGCTCTAGAGTAACACTGTTGTTAACACAGAATTGAAAGAAGAGTGAAAGCTGCAGAAGAAAGTACCCACCATGAAGACTAGGAGAGGCATAGTTGCGCTTATTCTTAAGGTGACATCGCAGCATTGTAAGTGTAAATTCCATAATTGTTATAAAATTTGATGTCAGAGGTGGTGGAGATGGTATGTTTTGGTTTTCAACAGTAAAAATGCCTGCATAACATTCAGCAATGAGTTCTGCATATTCTTTGGGATCATCAGTAATCTAGCTTGTGTCAGGATTGCGAAGAGGACTAACTGGAGAGTGAGGTCTCTGCTTTGAATGTACTTGTTTCCAGAACACTTTTCCATCAGGGTTGGTTGCTATACCCTGATGGTTGGATATAAATAAAAGTTCTTGATTCTGTGTGTCCACCTAAAACTAAAAAATTACTGAATGGATGACCACAAAATTACATATATATATTTACTACATCACAGTACAAGTAACAGTAACAGTTGTTTTGCTTTACAAGCAATCTGTGTTACTGTGGAAGAATATCCCTGGGTACCGCTGCAATATAAAGTAGTATAAGTAAGTTGGTTGTGAACAGATACTTATAAACCTAAGCGTTTAGATTTATTCAGCTTCAGCTTGTACCCAAGGGAAATTGGGTCTTCTGTATTACTGCGTGACACCAGAGGTCTCGGTCCTGTGTCATCGCCTTTGAGAGGTCCAATTGGGCAAGGTCAGCTTTTATCACCTTATCCCAGGTCTTGTTGGGTCTCCCCACTCCAAGGCTTCCATCGACTTTTAGTGCTCTGCATCTTTTTATGTAGCTGTCATCCTTCATACGCATCGCATGTCCATACACGCATCGCATGTCCATACCAACACAATCTCCTCTCCTGCACACAGCATTTAATTCCCCTTATGCTTAGTGTCTCTCTCAATTCGTTTATGCTTAGCCAGTAATGGCTGTGAGTAAAGCCAGTAATGGCTGTGAGTAAAGCCAGTAATGGCTGTGAGTAAAGCCAGTAATGGCTGTGAGTAACCTTAAACTATGCTTAAACTATGAGTAGGTCTAGTAATGTGTCATAGCTGGTCCCATAGGGCAATATGTATATTTTTTCAAAAATGAAAATATTCTATTTCTACCTAAGGATGTTTAGGAAGTGTTTACAATAACACTGTGTAACATGTTTTTTGTTCCCCGGTTCTAAGTGTCATTTACTGGTTTGTTATATCCCATTATTATAAAAAAACACTATTATTTAATCAGAAGTTTGGGTTTGTGGTTTCGAAATTTTCATATTTTTGTTTGATATTTCGAAATTATCATATTTTTCAAGAAAAAACACATTTATTTTAAATTTATCAGTTCATATAATTAAATCAACAGAGTATATATTTATTTTATTACACAAGCTTATCAAAAGCAAACAAGTAAAAACAAAAAACACTTATAAAGCAACTTATACACGTCAGAAATGACTGGATTTCTTGGATTTGCAGTTATAGTCCAGGTCACATTCCTGTACTAGCCCCCAGATATAGTCCCCCATCATTTTTTCATTATAGTGGCCCTGGTACCTCCTCTCTATCTCTTTCACATCTTGGTGGAATCATTCGCCTTGTTCTTCTGAGTAGGCACCCATATTGTCCTTGAATTTTTCCAGGTGAGCGTCCAGCATATGGAGTTTAAGCGACATCCTGCGCCAAAACCCATGGCGCCAAAATCCTTTATCAGATCCTGCACCAGTTGCTGGTAGTTTTCAGCTCTGTAGTTGCCCAGGAAGCCCTTAACAACTGCCTTGAAACAGTTCCATGCTGTTCTCTCAATCCTATTGAGCTTATTGGAGAACGTGGTAGACTCAAACACCTTCTTTATCTGAGGTCCAACAAAAATTCCACCTTTGATTTTGGCCTCAGATAACTTGGGGAAGAACTCAAGAAGGTACTTAAAAGTGGCTGATTCTTGGTTGAGAGACTTCACAAACTACTTCATCAACCCCAACTTAATGTGCAGTGGCGGCATGAGCACAATCCTGGGATCAACCTGTGTCTCCCACATGATGTTCCGCGTCCCAACTGCAAATTCTGTTCGCTGCTCCCAGTTCTTTCTTTTGTAGTGGTCAGAGGTAGCTCTGCTGTCCCAAAGGCAGAGGAAACATTAGAATTTGATAAAGCCTCCTTGGAGTCCAAGCAGGAAAGCCACCATCTTGAAGTCTCCAATGATTTTCCAATTGTACTGGTTGTATTGCAGAGCTTCCAAGAGGACTTTCACACTGTAGTAATCTTCCTTTAAGCAGACTGAATGAGCTAGGAGTAGTGTTGGGAACTTGTTTCCATTGTGGAGGAGGACAGCCTTCAATCTTGTGGTAGAGCTCTCTATAAATAGCCGCCACTCCTTGGGCACAAATGGCACCGCAATAACGCCAAACAGTCCAGGCACGTCATGGCAGAAGTCGAGGCCATCCCTAAGAGTGTAAAAGCTTGAGAAAGGTTTGTGTCGACTTCTCTGACTTGTCACCTGCACTTCCTCCTTGACCAAGTTCCACTGCTTCATCCTGGAGACGAATAGCTCTGCATTGAACTTGGTCAGACCCATATCCCTGACCAAGTCATTGACTTCTTTTTGGTTTGGGAAGCAAGGAACTTTTTCTGGTACCCCAGTATCAATAAATCTCTTTAATCCACTTTTTAACAATTTTATACTTTATTGCACTTTTATAATTTTCTTTAGGTATTACTCTTTATTTTATCATTTTAATTTAACCTGAAACATATCTAAAAAAAATCATTTAACATAAGCAAATTAAACTTACATACAACGTAAAATCCAGCATACAAATAATTCTAGTGAATAGCTGAGAATTTTTACAAACCCAAACTTTTAACTGTTTAATAGCACTTTTTTAAATATTTATTTGGGACCTAAGCAACACAAAAAAAGTGATTACAAGCCAGGAACAGAAAAAAAATTTTTTGTTACACGGTGTAATGAAAATATTCTATTTCTACCTAAGGATACTTAGGGTTTCCTCTATCTTAGTGTGTAAGTGGGAGGGATATTAAAGCCAAGATCTACCCACTTGGGTCGTGAGGGGGTTTGAAGGTAAGATATGTCCTATATATTCTGTGTTTACACAAGGTAATGAGTTCATCCTTTTTATTTAATAATTGGTCCTTGGCAAACAGCATCTGGATCATTTCCTCCGAGCATAAATTGCATGGACGACATCCTCCCGAGTAAGATTTTGCCTTGGAAAGTAGGCTCCATTTTATATGATACATAATTTTGTTGTCTTGGAGGTCCCAAATATGGCCAGAAAGTGCTGTAGTGTGTTGCCTGACCAGGTTTCTAAATGAATGTTGGTGTAACTGTCTGGATAGATCATCGTGTCCCCTCAACAATAGATGCCGAGAACAAAACGTGGTCTACCAGTGCAATGTGAGGACGGAATTTCCAACAAGGCCTACATCGGATTAACCACCTGTAAGTTTAAGGTCTCAAATGGCGAGAGCAACGGGTTCAGTTGAGGAGATTTGTAGGTATTAAATCTATACATATCCTTTAAGTCGATGTCCTGTGTATCATGGCGTCTATCATAGAAGAAGGCTCTCCATCAGAATCCTTTCATGAAAGTATCGATTTTCTGAGTGAGAGTCCTTAGGTAGAGTTTTCCTGGTGGAATTGAAATGTTCTTCGTTGTAGAGTCGATTGTATGTTTATGCATGGTGGGTGCAAAAGACTATGGAGGAACAGGAAGCTGGTTATTAATACTGGGATGGAAGTGTGGTATGGATCAAAGAGTGCTCCACTACTAAAGTAGGAGCTAAAGATCAGATATCTTTAGCTATCTGATATATATAAGGAAACAACACATCACCCAGTCTGAGAATTGAACTCACAACCTTTCGATTGCAAGCCCAGTGGTTAGAGCATTGGGCTTGCAATCGAAAGGTTGTGAGTTCAATTCTCAGACCGGGTGATGTGTTGTTTCCTTGAGCAAGGCACTTTATTTCACATTGCTCCAGTTTACTCAGCTGTAGAAATGAGATGATAGGACTGGGGTCCCTATCATTCCACTGCAAAGTGATCGTGGAGGTGCCACTGGAAAAAAGCACCCAGCCCACACTGTAAAGTGGACGTGTAGGCAGCATGGAAAAAAAGCACCCAGCACTCACTGTAAATGAGGTTGGTGTTAGGAAGGGCATCCAGCTGTAGAAATCAAGCCAGAATCACCCGTCCCACCCTTGCAAGCAGGGAAAAGCGGACGTAAAATGATGATGAAAATGATGATATATATATATATATATATTGTTATACTTTGGGAGGGTCATGTTGCCAATAAGAAACATACGCACCAGTTGCTTCACTTCAATTTATTATAATAAATTTATAAATTTAGGAATTTATAAATTTCCGGTTGGTTGGTTGGTTCCACAACCAGATGGTTGTTTATATATTTACGTAGGACAGAACAAAGGAGAGGCACAAAAACAAAGAAAAGAATCCCCAGTCACTGAAGAGGTCACAGAATGTGTGACGAAAGAACTTTGACAATATATAAACAACCATCTGGTTGTGGAACCAACCAACCAACCGGAAATTTATAAATTCCTAAATTTATAAATTTATTATAATAAATTGAAGTGAAGCAACTGGTGCGTGTTTCTTATTGGCAACATGACCCTCCCAAAGTATAACAATATCGGTTTCAACACACGTTTTCAGATAAAGAATCTTGCTAAACAAATTCAGAAACGATATATATATATATATATATACTTATATATAAGTATATATATTTCTACAGTTGGATACCCTTCCTAACACCAACCACATTTACAGTATGGACGGAGAGCTTTTTACCGTGTTACCTACATGACCACTACTGGGGGTAATTTCTCTCCCATTCGTTCTCCACATTCATCAATCTCTCATAGTGACATTTCCAGGCCTCCTTTTTTTTATCATTCGTGACACTAAATACACCGGCATCATTCCGGACACACTTATCTCCAACAACATCCTGATTTGCACTGATACACTACCTTGCAATGCGGAACACCGCACGTCCCTGATCTTCCCGTCGCAGAACATTGGAAAACCTCCTACTCTCAGCCTCCCTGCGTGCTAAGTACACCTGATGTCTAGCTTCTCTCTTAGCGGCTGTGTATCCTTCCCTACTCCCACCATTTTTGGATGAAAATCAAATTTTGGAAATTGATATTTTGGAAACAGCATTGCCAGTTAAGAGACAGAGGAAAAAAAGAATGGCAGATGAGCTTGTTAATGATAAAGGAAATTCCTCAGATTCTCTAGTTGATTTTCGAGTAAATGTGTTTAACCTAATAATGGATCCATTATCTAGTCACTAGAATCACACTTTGTACAACACAAACAGTTGTATAAAGATTTATCCTGCTTGAACCCAGCAAAGTTTAAAACTATTGCAGAGAGGGCTTTGAAGTTGAAGCATTGGATGGTATTAATTAGTTATTTCCACAAATCAGCAAAGATCAAGTAAAATTAGAATTGTGTTCTTTTGCTTCAAGCTTTGATGTATTAAAGCTATTGCTTAATGATGGTGAGAATATGGGTTCCAGTTGCAACAACTGTAAAATTTGCATCACTTGCCCATCATGTGTACTAAAAATTCTGGCATCCAACAGACTTCATGACAAGGCATATGATAACCTTTATGAACTTTATAAAGTCATCTGCACACTATCAGTCATCCAAGTCCAATGAGAGAGGACATTTTCAAAGCTAAAGTTCATAAAGACAAGATAAGAAATTCGCTATCTGAGAACTTCGAATCATGTTGCTATCCATTGAAAAGTAATTGTTAGATGAATTGTATGCAGAAGCAATTATTTGTAGATTTGCACAATCATCTACTAAACTCAAATGATTGCTCTTAATATAATGGCCTGCACGTAATACACTTTTTAATTTTTAAATAATTGGGGCATATTTTTAAATAGTTTACTAGTACTGCACACTTTACACATTGACAATTAATTCAAAAATTGGTACATGTGTAATAAACTGCAGGTCCCCTGTCAGGCGGATCGAGTCTAGCTTGGACAAACACCGCCTTGCTTGTCTCTGCTTTGCTTCTCAGCCCAACAGCAGTGCGTGGCTCAATTCGGTGCCCTCCTCATCAACCGGTACCCTTCTTGATGATGAGTACACTCACATCAGAGTAGCCCAAAGCTTTGGCTAAAGCATGTGAGAGCCACATAAATGCTGCTGTGGGGCAGTTGTTGACAAGTTTGGCTTGCACCCTATCTTGCTGCCAGAGTGCAGGCCGGTTCCCACAACACACCGCTCTCAATGACATATTGAGAAGAAGCCTGGACACAGCTGGCTTTCCATCTCAACTGGAGCCGGCAGGCCTAGACCGCGGAGATGGCAAGCGCCCTGACGGAATCACCCTCTTCCCATTCGAAGGAGGTAGATCCCTCATCTGGGACACCACCTGCTGGGACACGTTCTCCACCTCCAGCTTAGTCGCTTCAGCCACAAACCCCAGCATTGCAGCCCGCCTCGCAGAAGAACGTAAAATAAACAAATACCAGGGTTTCTCTGGCCGCTTCCTCTTCGCACTGGTCCCTGTTAAGACCTCAGATATACTTGGACCTCGTACTGCCAAGCTCCTCCGCAAGATCGGCGCGTCGGCGGCCCGTCTGAGGAGGGAGCCCCGCAAGGTTGGTTGTCTGTTGCAGCTGGTGTCACTGGCGATCGTCCAGGGTGATCCTTTTATCGTCTTGTCAGCGGGGCACAGCACTCCTGCCCCTTGCTCTATGCCCAAAGCCCAATCACTCTCCTCTCTCTTCTGCGACACCATCTTGTCATCCCCTCCCCTTCCTGTTCTTTTTCTTCTTACTGTCTCTTTTTTTTATATTTCCCTATTCTCTCTTTCCTTCTGCCCCCCCCCCTTATTTATTTATTATTTCTTACAAATTGTAGATTGTTTCTATTAGAATCATGTTATACTTATCTACAATCAGGTGAATTGAGACTGCAGGTTCTAAATATACTGTTATTTTGAAAATGTTATAAAAACAGTAATGGCAAGAACAGGGGAAAACGAATAATAGAAGGATGTAAAATATTATAAGTAGAAGAAATGAAAACCATGTAAATTTATCTTTTATTTATAGAGGGCTGGAGCAATCGAGTTTGTGGTGATAGAATTCTTGGCATATGTACATTTAATAAAAAAAAAAAGTTGTTTGAAAGAAATCTCCTTTGTAAAGAGCAAACAAACAAATGATGTATATGTATGAAGATGTGGTATTGACTGCAATGCCGTGATTTTCATAAGCAAACATAGTTATCTATTTGACAGTAAAAAGTCTTCATTAAAAATATTGCAATTGATTTATACAACTTTATTTTCAGTTTGGTTAAAACTTTTCAGAATAACAGTATTTATTTAAAAATTCAATTATAACATTTTGTATTTACATTTGGTATTACTGTAATCTGCCAGTAATATGTACATTATATATATATACTATAATTAGTAAAAAAAAAATATACATATTTTTCCCGCAGAAATTTGATTGCACTTTTTTTGTTTCCACTTATGTATTTTTTGAAAATGTTATTTATTCGGTATAAAATTAGATGATAGCATTCTAGGCAACCAATATTTTTAGACCCAGTCTCCCACTGCTCACACACATATATATGTATGTATTCCATGGGAGCCACTATAATTGTTGATATACCTGACAGAAATAGAAAACAAATCTCCCTCAAACAAGATCCTACTGTCTTAGAGGCATAGGTAGGTGAAAGCTACAGTGTAAAAATCTAAATACACTTTCTGAAGAATTACAGAAATGAATAATAGTTCATTGCTATTTTATTGGTCAGATACTTTGTAATATGCAGCAAAATATATTGTTACTTTCATAAAATACCCCCGCATTGCTGGGTACTTCAGCTAGTAAAAATATAAAAAAATATCAACCGCCATAAAGAAATATATTTTTTTTAAAGTGAAAAATGTAAAGTATTATAAAATGTAGAATCATATAAAGCATAAGAATATAAACAACTATCTGTGTGTGTATATATATATATATATACACACACACATACTTAATAATACTTACAAAGTTACTACACCACATGATGAGACAATAACTCTGCACACTAGTGTGTTTACCAAGTATATCATAATTCATTGATTTCCACTTTTCAATGCTTGTATGGATTGGACAGATCTTTTCCAGCACAGTTTCCCTCAACCTTCTGCGTTCCTTTGTCATCTCTGTCAGCTTTTTGAGATCTAATTTCACTACATTGACTTATGTCTTCCTTGACCTTACTCTACTGCAGCTCCCTCCCACAGGGAAGGACAATTCTTCACCCAGCATTCATCATCTATAGGCATCATATGTCCAAACCAGCAAAGCCTTCTCCTTTGCAGACTACATCTGATTTCTCTTATACTCAGCTTTTCTCTCAGTTCCTCCATGCCCCATTATTTATGAACACTAATGGGGTCGATAAAATAAAGTACCAGTAATGTACTGGATAATTGCTGGCCTTGTGCCAATAGTAGAAACAATTATTTATGAACACTAACATTCCACATTCAACGAAACATGTTCACTTCATTTCTCTCCTGCTTTTGTATATCCTCAGAAATTTACTGTTCATAGCTCACTGCAGACATCATACGATCTTAACTCCATAAACATTTTCCAGTCTGTTCTTATTCTAAATACCATGCTTTCTGAGCAAGCTCCTCCATTGCAAATTATGTCACCTAAGTAACAGAAACTATCAACTACTTCTATGGTATCTATGATTGGAAAATGTTTTCTTCCCTGCTGCTCTTATTACACACTATTTTTTACATCTGCCACATGCAAAGTCTATCTTTTTTGTCTGCTTGCTAGCAATCCTACTACACATCTTGTGTACCAATACCTTACATTCAGTACATTGTATAGAGTTTCTACATATTGTGCACAGCCACTCACTTCCTTGATGGAATCAATCTTGACCTTTTTCCTACTTACTAACACTTTGGTCTCGACAAGGTTTGATTCTAAGTTCTGTTTCCACAACTGGAATTTCTTCTGAAGCTCTCCCAAAGATTCAGCTATAAGAGCAAGGTCATCAGCATACAGAAGTTCTCATGGACAGCCAGTCGTAAAATTCTCTGTTATAGCAGGGAGAACCATGAAAAACAGATGGGAGCTGAGTACTGATCTTTAATCAACACCTGCTTGCACATTGTATTCCCCATTAAACTCATTACATACACTAATTTTACTGACGGCTCCTTTGTACCTGGCTTGCATTACTCATCTACATCCAGTTTCAGATAACAAATCGTGGTACTCTGTCAAAGGCCTTTTTCACACACATACCCAGGCAAAAAAAGAGCCTTGGCTTTGGCTATGCTGTGTTCTAGAAAATGTTGTTTTTCCTGAATTGTCACTTTTCTTATGGACTTTTCTTTATTTTCAACTTTGAGTGAATATAAACTAAATCTTAATTACAATTGTCTTATGTCACCAAAGAAATTACGCTATCACCATGATGAAAAGGTGAAAAACCAAATTGCTGGAATGGATTATAAACAGATTGGCCTGCGCTAGGAGCAAACAGACTCTGTTGCAATAATTGTTTCTACTTTTGGCACAAGGCCATCAAATACCCAGTACATTACTGGTACTTTATTTTATCAACCCCGTAAGAATGAAAGGCAAAGTTAACCTCGGCGTTGCAATAATATTGGATTCTAGTCATCCAAATGCTTCAACAAAAAGAGATGGCCACAATTTAAAACAAGTGATGGAAAAACCCTATGAAAAAGAACCGTCACCTGAAGGTTGAAGAAACCTGGAATATCTTTTAAAAAATATGCAAAGAAGGCTTGGCTGTCGAAGAAGAATGCCAAGGACAGATTGCACTTTACAGCTGAATACAGAATCATTGATTCAGAATAGTTTGAACATGTTGCAATGGTGTGATGAGTCAAGGTTTTCTCTCTGTAGTGATGCACCTGAATGCTTTCAAAGATCAAGTGAAAGATTCAGGCCTGACTGTCTACAAACAACTGTTAAGCATGGAAGTAGTGGAATCATGATGTGGGGAGCATTCTCATCTGCAGGTATTAGCAAACTTACTCAATGAAAGAAGGCTATCAATGCTAAGGAATACATCAATATTCTAGAGAGTGGGTTGTTGCTAAGCATTGACAATCTGTTCAGTTCACAAACTTGAGTGAATCTCATCTTTCAGCAAGATAACACACTTGCCCAGAATGTTAAATTGACAAAGAAATAGTTGAATTACAACACTTTTAAATTAATGTTCAGGCAAGGTGCATGATCCATTTCTCGTCATCCAGCCAGGTAAAACATTCCATCTTACCCTGAACATCAAAAAATAATTTGAGTTCATCTCTTAGCTCAAATATTCAATCAGTTACATTCCCTCTTGACAGCCATGAAACATAGCTGGTGCTCCAGCCATACAGCACCCACTGATATTATTCCAGATATTATTTTGTGCGAGGGAGGGCGTAGCTTTAATGAGAGGAGAGGGGGAGGGGGTACTCATAATAGGAGACTAGGCAATACGTAAGGGCACTTGCAGACAAACCATTCACTGGTGCATATGTCTTTCCTATGAGGTAGCCTGTCGATGCGTTATCTATTTAGAACTTTACCATTCAGGAGCTTGTGATGCACAGTTTAACAGGCTGCTTGCAGCAATTAACCGATGCACACTGCGTTCTGTGCCGCCCTAGGGAGCACAAAAGCAATACAAAGCTCAACATTCCAACAGTTTGAGTCTACCAATATGTGGTTCCAGTACCCACTTAGTTCAGAACCCCTTTGATATATTGAAGCGGACGTAAAATGATGATGATGATAGATATATTTCTTTATTAGCCACAAGGGCGCTCAAGAAAAGGGGACAATACAAAGACATGCCAGGGATTTTACATACAGTCGTGTAAAAAATATAAAAACAAACAATTACAACAATCGAAATCCCCAATAGGGGGGAGGCGCCATAAATGGGTTGTTTTATACTCCGTCGATAGAACAACCCTCAACTCCAGGAGCGTGTTGTGCAAGTGATCCTTTCTTCCTTTTGCTCTCTTCCTCAACCTACAGGCTTATAAACAGAGAAGGCCCAATCACTCGGGCCATTTCCGCTTCATTCACCCACCTTTCAGTAAATTTACTGGGGTGCAGTGCCTCTCTCCACCCTGATTCTCCTTCTAAAGTGATACTTAAAGAAAGGAATCAATTGTTGTCCAGAGAGAAAGGCATCTGTCCTCAGTCCTCTCAACCTCGTCCACCATATAACTTCTTTCACCATAGCCACCATACAGAGGAAAACCGCCTCTCTTTTGTTTTTGAAAGACGCTGGCGGTTTGATCCTTACTATGGACTCGGCAGTCAACTGGATTTGTCCTATACGCGACAGCAGTTGTTCTGCATAGTTCCACAGGTTGGTTACGCCCGGGCAGTGTACAATTGCGTGCAGGACTGTTTCAATGTCCTGCGCACATCTTGGACACGTCCTCTTGGAAGGATCCCTTCCGGGGCGTGCGTGCCTGTAGATCTTGTTGAAACCGGTAGAGCTCCTCGGTAGCACTGCCAGGCCAGGGACCTCTGGAAGTTGTCCATAGGTCCTGGGCGGAAAGTCCTACCAAACAGACTGGTGAGCTCATCGTCTTCGATGCCCAGAGTCTCTCTGAGCACGTCGTCGCCCTTGTAACGTACAATCCCTCTATAGAATGTCGAAGTGGAGTCTCCACTGATTGCTGCGCCCACTTGCCAGAGGACTGTTAGCGCCTGAGCGCATTCAATGTGCCAGGCACCCATCGTTTTCGGTCTTTTCTTCACCCAGGACTGCAGCTCTATCAGCGAGACAAGCTGTGGGAAAGCCTGTCTGACAAACGGTGCCCACACCGGTTGGAGGTCGGTGAGGAATACCTGGAGATTCCGTAGCCTCAGCGCATGTTTGCGCATCATCAGCCACCGCATTCCCAGCCCTCCGTTGGAAGGGTGCTGACAGCAGACAGATCTCCTCACCAGCGGAGCCTGCTTCTTCCACAGAAACTGGAAGAGCATGCGTTCCATCTTGGCGAGATGTTCACGGGGACAAGGCACGACAGTCAAGCGGTAGTAGATGATGGACGCTATGAAAGTGTTCGCCACATCCGCTCGACCTTTCAAGGACAGTTTGCACTCTGCCCACTTCTGGGTGAGTGCAAACACCTTGGCCGTGACCTCGTTCCAGTTTTTCTCCACCTAGAGATCTGGACCGAACCAGACCCCAAGCAATTTCACCAGTCCGTCCGTCCAGCGTCCAACGACGCTGTCGGACGTCATCGGTTTGCCTCTCCACGTACTGAGTTGTAAACCGACAGACTTGTCCGGGTTTAGTTTTACTCCCGTCAGCGTTTCGTATTATTTCAGTAAGTTGCCGATCACCCCGATTTCCGAGGTGCTCGACACCATTACCGTCACGTCGTCGGCATAAGCCGACACCGCTTTGCGCAGTCCCGGTTCTAGAGGGATGCCCTGCAACAGCTCCAATTTTCGCAGTAGTGGCTCTAGAGTCAATACATACAGAATGGAGGAGAGGGCACCCCTGTCGAATGGAACGCGTGATTGCGAACGGTTCTGATAGGTAGCCGTTCACCTTGACCCTCAAGCAGATGCTGGTGTGCATCGCCTCGACCCATCCTCTGAACACGGGACCGAAACCGGCCGCCTTGAGAACCGCTTCCAAGTATCGATGGTCGACCTTATCGAATGCCTTAGACTAATCCAAGTTGATCAGAGCCCCACCGAAGCCGGGTTTTCTACCCACCCTCTGTATGATGTATCGCATGAGGTGGTGGTTGTCGTGTATGGACCTGGTCGGGATTGCACACGTTTGCGCTTTCCCTACCAGGTTCTCAACAACAAGCGCCAACCTCGTCGCTAGCACCTTGGCCAAAATCTTTAACTCTGTGTTGAGCAGAGTTATGGGCCTGAAGTTGTTAATTTCGCCCCCCTTGTTCTCGTCTTTCCTGATCAGCGTTACTACGCCCTTGCCTGCAGAACTAGGTATTCTCCCATTCTGCTGCCAATTGCAGTAGACAGCTTTGAGGACGCCAGAGAACAAGTCTGGCATGCCTATGTAAAACTCGTAGGGTAGACCATCTAGACCGGGTGACTTGCGTTTCCCGCAGCGGCCCAGAGCGTCCCGTATCTGTGTCCGTGATCGGTCTTTCGCAGACCTTGGCGTCCGTGTTCGAGAGACGTGGCAGGCTATCGAGGTATGAACTAAAGTCCATTGCCCCGTTCGGCTCACCGTCGTTCTGCTCAAACAGTCGCGCAAAGTGCCGCTGAAAGGCCGCGCACATTTGCTTGGGGTCAAGTAGCACGCGTCTGTTTTGGTCTTTCAAAGACCGAATCGTGGACTGTTGCTACTTTTTGCCTCCGCCACTCGGGCCCAGCTGACAGCTTTCGCTCCTTCGTTTCCTAGAGCACGTGTTTTGCTTCTGACCACAGATAGATAGATAGATAGGTATACTTTCTTCCTTACAACTGTTCATGCTTTCACATACATTGCCATCACTATTCTAACCAACCATTCCTCCTCTCCCAACTATTTCAATGCTCTTGCCACTACTTCACAAGGCACCCTATTGAGAGCTTTCTCGAAGTCAACTACCCTCCACCCTCAAAGAAAAAAAAATACATTCTTCCTCTTGTTCCTGTACTTTTGTAACTGTTCCATTCTCTTAAGTAGTGGAAGAAATCACCGCCAGCTACATTGTCTTTAATATCACTAGCATAAAAACCACCCTACGGGTGATTTTCTGCTAGCATGTATAGTGTGTATACTGATATTATACATCAAATAAAATCGTAATTGACAATATAAACAGAAATTGAACGAAGACGTTGTTACACTGTCTTATGTAATCAGTAACGTAATCTATATATATAAAACTGTGGTTGTCTGTCTGACTATCGATTTTTGGCACACATCTCCTCTTAGAATCTCTCACGGAATTGCACCGAAATTGCTATACTTGTACATTGAGCCCTAGCGAAGACATCGGAAAAAAAAACATTTCAAATTGACCCACCCTATGTGACGAAATCGAATATAATGTATCGATTTTTGAGCGTAAGTGATCAGTTATTTCCCTTTGTTCTGTTTACATTGAGCGTCTTACGTAAAAAATTACGCTGGCTTTCTCAGCGTTTAAAATGACATTAACAGTTGTCGAGCCAGCAAAATATTGACCTGCAAAATTCATCAGTTCGAACACTAAGCTTCCGTTTTGCTTCATTTCCATTTAAAAGCATTTTAAAACAATATTTTTACTTGAAAACAAGTCTATTTAAAGACTACGTAAAACAAGCAAATATTTCGTCGTTAGGCGTGCAGACAGACAGTCGTGCAGAGAGGTGATATAGGCGTGCAGACAGATAGTCGTCCAGAGAGGTGATATAGGCGTGCAGACAGATAGTCGTGCAGAGAGGTGATATAGGCGTGCAGACAGACATAACTGATAATTTGGTTACGCTAATGTTTTTCTCTGCGTTGCAGTGTTTACATTTTCGATCTTTGTTAATAAATAACCAGTGCAGTTTCTATCCCCAGCATCCTCTTTTGTTATAACATTCGGGTTATCGTTATGTTTTCTTAACTTCATAAGGCATATTGTTGGTTGAGGGAATATTAATCAAAAACACCACATGCAAGTCTGCGCAGTAGACACTACAGTTTTTAAGCCAAGAAAGAAACTTAACATTGTAACTTTAACACAGCTACTGAGCGACCCCGAGCAACGCCGGGCTTTACTGCTAGTCCATGATACATTTAAAAAAGACGATATTATATATAAACTGCATTAGGAGAAAATTAGTGACAGAAAATAGTAAGTTTATTTAAGAGATCGCCACTGGAAGTGTTGACATTACACACTCTCTGGTGGTGGCAACAATATATCGGAAGTGCAACTTTGAAAAGAAGTCAATTTTAAATTATTTATTTTTACGAAATTTAGTAGATAAATTATGTAATAGGCAGTATCGGTAGAGGGTCGGACGCCATGCTTTGACGCTTAGTTACGGCCCTTGCCATTCTGAGTTCAAATCCCGCCGAGGTTAACTTTGCCTTTCATCCTTACGGGGTCAATAAAATAAAGTACCAGTAATGTACTTGGTAATTGCTGGCCTTGTGCCAAAAAGTAGAAACAATTATTTATTCAAAGTAATCCAACTTATTTTACTAACGAGATAAAAAAAAAAAAACGTACGCAGTCCCGCAGCCCTTCCTTTATTATAGTTAAGGTGGTGGTGGTGGTGGCAACGATATACCGGAAGTGCAACTTTGAAAAGTAGTCAATTTTAAATTATTTATTTTTAGGAAATTATTTTTGTTTACCAAATTTAGTAGATAAATTATGTAATATTCATTCATTATTTATTCAAAGTAATCCAACTTATTTTACTAACAGGATAAAAAGAAATAAACCGTACGCAATCCCGCAGACCTTCCTTTATTATAGTTTAGATACATAGAGCACCGGATATTGACTACAATCTGCGTTTGCCGTTTTTGAAAAACCTTTCAGTCTTATTTTCAAACGTATCAAATCGATCTGTAGAATTATCTATTAAACACAAAACATAAAGTTATTGTAACGTAGCCATATTTATCTACTATAATATTTTATATATATATATATATATATATACAAACGAAGAAGGAAAGAGTGTAGAAGAGAAGAGAGAATACAACACATTCAACCGCCATTTCTGATTTCCCAACAATAGCTCTAATATATACGAGGTATTTATTCATTTTAGTTGCTTTCTTTATTCAATCGTCTTTTCTTGGGTGTATTATTGACGGCAAATTCCCTATAAACCATCACTGCATTAAGGTGAAAGTAAAATCAACCGATCCGATGTACCGTATGTTTTGAATAAATTATTCTAATTACCCGTCCAACACTTGCTAACAAGGTAGGAGCACGTTAAATGATTTAGAAATGAATTTTTAAAAAAAGAGGTGGAGTTTCGGAATAAGTATCTAAACAAAAAATTTTTGCTGCAACGTGAGATGGGGGTAAGTGTAAAACATTACCATTATTTTTGGAGAACTATTTGAATTATTTACAATTTACGAATCTCCAAAAACTATTTTATTTTTTGGTTGTTATTTTGGGTCTTCTTGCCAGTTTGTTTTGCCCATAAAATATGTCTAGCAATTTTTTCCTGAGACATTCTAACCACATGCCCTTGGTATCTGAGCTGTGATCTCTCAATTTGAAGAAGTAGCAGCTCAACCTAGAGTGACACTCTGATCTCCGACTTTGCACTTTATCGAGTAACGTTCCTCCAAAGACCTTAAAGAGGCATCTCATTACCGGCGCTTGTATTTGTGATCGTATACTTTCGGTCATTGCCCATGATTCACGACCATAAGTAAAGGTGAGCATGAATATCGAACTGAAGATAAAGAGTTTCCCTTCTATGCCTATCTCCCTTCTTGTGAGTGCTGAAGCTTGCGCATTACTGCACCAGCTCCTGCAATTCTTGCATTTAATTCAGCCTCCTACCTTCCATCAAATTTGAACATGGCCACCTGCTCCAGTGGAACTCGATTCACATGTAGAGTGCACTGCGCAGGTTTCCTTGAGAGGACAAGTGACCCAGTTCTCGCAGCACTGATTTTCATTCCAGCCATGCAGCACTCAGCATCAAACCTATCAAGTACAAGTCAAAGATCATCTTCAAGTTAATAGTCAAGTTCATAATGTAACGATTGGTACTTTCGTTCAGATTTCTTGGAGATTAGCAAAACTATACATTTTCGAAAACTTTAGGACATACTGAATCGAAAAACCGAAGTTGCCATTTTTTTCAAGGTGTCTGGTGGCTATCTTGGAATTTCAAAATGGTGTCTCCCTAAAAATGAAAGGCAGGTTGTACGATGCCTGCATACGAACAGCAATGTTGCATGGCAGTGAGACCTGGGCATTGTGTGCAGAGGATATACGCAGACTAGAGAGGAACGAAGCTTGCATGCTCCGCTGGATGTGTAACAGTAATATACGTGAACGGCAAAGCATAAACGAACTAAGGAAAAAATTAGAGATAAGAGGGATCAGATGTTGTTTACTCGAGAGAAGGCTACGTTGGTATGGATACGTGATGCGCATGAAAGTCGATAGCTGTATAACAAAGTGCAGGGCAATAAAGATAGACGGTAGTCACGGAATAGGCAGACCTAGAAAAACCTGGGACGAGCTGATAAACTCCGACATCACACACTTACACCTCTCCAAGACAATGTCACTGGACCGAGACCTTTGGCGGTACTCAGTAACAGAGAAGACCCGCCTTACCTAAATATATAGTAAAACCTAGTACAGCCAGTAGGCATCTCTAACAAAATACACCCCGTCCCACCACCGCCACCCCATCCACACCACCCCCGTTCTATGTAAAGTTATGTTGGTGCCGCGCCATCCAGGCCGAAACAAATGAGATCGTGTAGGTGTCACGACAAAAAAACACACAGTCCACGCTGTAATGTGGCCGTGTAGGCAACACGGTAAAAACCTCCCAGACCCACACTGTAAATGTGGTTGGTGTTAGGAAGGGCATCCAACTGTAGAAAACCTGCCAGACAGTCCTATGCGAGCAAGACAATCACTCTTGCCTCAAGTGGGACTACCCCCCGTCCAAACCCATGCAAGCGTGGAACACGGACGTTAAACGTTGATGATGATGTCTACCGATAACCTTTTTCAACAGTATCTCAAATTCTAACCAACTGGGCTTCTAATTTTAGTGGCTAATTTAACATAATAATGATAATGATAAAAATAATAATAATAATCAAATGCCATGTAATTACTTCATTAGTGTTTATAATTTTTCAGACCAATGAACAACGTGGCCACAGCAACGTTACCACGACTTGGTAGACAGCAACAAGAGACAATTGACTGGAAACGGTGTATTTTGTGCCTACAAGATGCAGGCCAGTTTGTGTTACAACCAAAATTAGATTCATACCATAGTTTGTTAGCTGCAGTGAAGGAGCGAGCATTACTGCATGATGGCAAATTTGTCAAAAGAGGCTAGAAGACTGCACAACAGAAACTTTGCAGAGAAATAAGTCTTTTTGGCATCGCACGTGCTACTCCAACACCACCAGTAAAATCAAAATGCAACGTGCAAGAGACCGTCACCAACGGTCTTTGTCTACTGGATCACATATCCGCAGAAAGCGAGGACGCCCTTCAAGCTTTGACAGGAGTGAGCCATCAACCTCTGCCGCAATCTTAGGGCCGTTTACACAGTCAGCAACAAACCCACTGGAAAATGATTTATGCTTTTTTTGTCAAACGTTTGGTGACCAACAGTTGTTTGCAGTAAGAACTGCCAATGCGGGCCAAGCTCTAAAAAAAGCTGTGGAAATCTCTCCTAATCCAGAACTAAAAACAAGAATGGCATCTTGCATCTCCGAAGGGGATGCCCACGTTGTTGATATCAAATATCAGAAACAGTGTTGGACAAGAAATGTGTTCCATGTTCTGAGAGATAACGCTATCGCAAACAAAGAGAGGGTGTCAACAGCAAACAGCTAGTTTCATTGAATTCGTGCAAACTACAGGTAGTGCATATCTTTCCATGGCAGAGATCGAGAATACCTATTTGAACATGCTAGTGGAGCAGAGGCTTTGCCAAATCACAGACCTGTCTATACCAGACAATGGCTGAAAGACAAAATATTAACAGAATTACCAGGTGTAAGGTCTGTTCTGCAAAGCAATAGGCGAAAGTCAGCTGTGTTGTATTACCCTGAAGCCTGTGAGGTTAAAATGGTTCACTCTGCCATCACTTCTGATGACATGGACAACATGAAGAATCTCTATAGGTCAGCACAGCTTGTTCGCCAAAGCATTGAAAATTTTACCAAAAGACAACCGCCACAAAGTTCAATCCCAGTTTCCAGCAAAATAGATGATGTGCCAGTGGAACTCTATACACTTATTCGCTGGATCATGGCAGGGCCTGCAAATGAACTGGAGACTGAAGTTCGAACACATGATGTGGACAGAGCTGCCCTTACAATGAGTCAAAATCTGATGTTTGGATTCAAGTCTAAGAGACAAGTCACATACAAGCCCCAAACTGAGCATGCTGGCTTTCGGTCGCAGCATGTTAGAGAACATGGCACTCTACAAGAAAGCAGTACAGTTGGTTAATGCTAGGCCGGATTTGAAGGGCAAAGTGCTGCCAAGACTTGGTGAGTTTCATGTTGTCATGGCTGCGTTGAGAGCTCTCGGCTCTTCAATTGAAAACTCGGGAATAGACGACGCCTGGATGGAAGCCGATCTGTATAGTTCTGCCACAACCAGACAAATTCTCAAATGCACACATTTACTCCCACATGGCACTTTATGAACTGGCATTGGAGCAGTTCCTAGAGGACAATCCTCATCTGAAAGATCTGTGTCTAGAAGCAACGATTCAAGTAAAAGAGGCAGTTCAGAACAAAAGCACCAAGGCTGAGTCTGTGAAGCATGCAAATGTTCATCTACAGCAAGTCTTAGCAGAGTATGATGTGATCAAGAAACTGCAAGACTGGGAAGCAGAGAAGTCTAAGAATGCCATGTTCAGATCATTGATGAACTATATGCATCGGGTAGAGACAGTTCTGTACTTTGTAGCGGCATCACGGAATGCTGATCTGAATCTTCATCTTGAAGCTGGAGAAGCACTGAGCAAGCTGTTCTTCTCAATGGACAGGTTAAAGTATAAGAGACTCTGGCCACGCTACATAGCAGATATGCACGCATTGAAGACCAACCACCCCGACACATGGAGGGAACTTGAAGAGGGCAATATATCCATCACCAAGAATGCCATCCCGTTCGTATCCATTGGAGGTGACCATGCCTGTGAACATCTTAACAAATTCATGAAAGTTCAAGCTGGTCTCATTGGAATTTCCAATAATCCAAATGCAAGGCAACGCTTCTTCATGGCAGCTCCTGAAATGTCCTGCCTTACGAAGGAGTTTAAGGACCAATTCGGTGTTGGTGAAAGCCATGCCCTTGAGCATCATGACCTATCTCCAGCTGCAATCAAGCGAGATCATGGAGCAGTAAGCAAAATCAAGCGTGCTATATTGACTCACGGCAATCCATTTGCTGCTGATGGGGAAACACTCTACAACTTGATAACTCATGTATATATCCCAGATGAGTATGTAACGCAGATCTTGGAGATAGATGACACTGGACAAAAGCTGTACGAGGAATATGTTGCTGAACATATCAATGGAAACGTCAGCCTTTGGGCACCAGTGAAGAGACAAAATAACGAGATGTTCACATCTGGCAACAAGAGACATGCTGTAAAGGTTTGTGACAAAACCATTGACATGAAGGAAACCAAAGATTTGTATGGCAGACTTATGGTTCTTGCCAGGTCCGACCGAGACGTGAACCAGAAAGAAGCAATTAGCAATTACGAGTTCACCTTGACACCAAGAGCACTATTTGCCCCAAATGGGTCAGTGTTGCCATGCACTAACAAGTCCAAACTCATTCATCTCCTTGAGTAGATAGCATCAGAGAAAATAGCACAAGATGATTCACTGCAAGATGAAGCCACTGAAAAGGACAATCTCAATCACAACAGGGGGGTTGCGGTGGTAGATGGAATGGTGCTTATTCAGAAGCTGACTAAGAAACCAGCTACCATGGTTACAGTGAGAGATCTAAGCCAAAGTTTCTATGAAAGACTGATGAACCTCACGCAGAACTTTGACAAAATAATTCTCGTGTTTGACACATGTAAGACCGATTCCTTGAAGAATGCAACCAGGCAGAAGAGACGCCAAGGGGAAGGATCCAGTCCAGTATCAAGTCAGAGATGAGACGAGCATCAAGCACATAACCATGAGCAGATTCCTGTCACATGAAAAGACGAAAGCTGATTTGACCAAGTACTTGGTAGAAAAGACTCTCTACTACAGCAAATATTATGGGAAGGTTTTCTAGAGTAGGAAAGGCCACATGGTTCAAGATCTTCCTTGAAACTGACGATAACACCATTGACGCTCTGAAAAAGCTGTCTGATGATACTGAAATGACTGAAGAACTTCTGACCACCTTGGAAAGTTTTGTCTGTCCTGCCTACAGTCCAAAGGGAATCCAAATCAAAAGCATTCCAGAGTTGTGATGGTACCTGTTCTGTAAATACATGTCAGAGAGTGACAAGTTACCACCTACAGTTGGTGCCCTCAAGAAGCACATCTTAAGGGTACATGTGCAAGCACTCTCCAGCAAGTTCTGCTGGATCCAATGCAGAATGGCTACTACAAGGGAGATGATGGCCAACTAAAACCAACCACTACTGATGATCCTCCAGCACCTAAAGCCATCAGTGAGATGGTGAGATGCCAGTGCAAGGGAGATTGTTCCTCACAAAGATGTTCTTGCAGGTCAAAGAATCTGCTGTGCACCACACAGTGTGAAAATGACACGGAAAGAGTTTATGAAAACCTTGACTCAGGTAATACTGATAGTGAGAGTGATGACTGATTCCGTTCTAAAAGTGGCAATAAAGTGTGCACAAATTTGTATTCGTGCCTGTTAAAAGTCATGACTGATTTTATCGTGAAATGGATAAAAGCAAAGTATCCACGAATTAATTGTTTTATGTATTAAAATAAAGTGTACATGAAGACAAATTTATTTTTATTTGTTTTATGTATTAAAATAAAGTGTACGTGAAGACAAATTTATTTTTATTATGTTTGACTCGTGCTTCGATATCCTGATTATGAGTGGATCTAGAGAAGAAATATATTTGCATGTGGTGTTTGCAGTTTTGTCATTAAAATTGGTATTTTTATTTTAAAAATCTTTCTTCATGTTAAACGTAAGGGATTGTTGTCAATTTCTGGTCCCTTAAAATGTAAGTTTAGCCACTGAAAGTAAAAGGCTACATGGCTTGGAAGTGGATATATTGGTAAATTTAGATTTCAAACGGTCGCTATTTTGAAGCTCTAAGACGGTCATGTTCGGAACCCTAAAAAAATGGCAACATTGATTTTTGTGTTCAATACATCCTAACGTTTCCAAAAATGTATAGTTTAGTAAATCTCCAAAAAATTTGAACGAAAATACACAAGGAACTGGACTATAAGTAACATCTTGTCATTTGCAAATTGCAGCCGACCAATTTTACACCTGCCAGTCATGATACCACTTCCAACCCTGCTGTGCATGTCAATCCTGTTCATGTAAATAACAGGAGAGATGACAGTATACACATTTGAATGGTTTCAATTTAATACCATTTATCCTAACACATACTCGGGCATTCATATAGAGACATCAGAGCAGCAAGAAATTGACCATTAATCCCATACTCCTGCACAGCCTTCTACAGCAGGTCTCGAGGAATGTGATACATAAATACACACAATAATGATTCCTTAATCCTATTCATCACTGGTTTTATTCTCATAATCCTCTGCAATCTATTGTTTGTCTTCCTCTATCTCTGTAAAAATCCTCATTTCTGTTCTTTCAATCTTCATCACCCATGAGTCACTCCTATATATCATGGAACTTCCCACATGCACATTACACCTTTCCCTTCAGTTTCAGTGACACCCCCACCCCTCATTAGCACACTATTTAGTTTCCGGAACATCTTCCATTCACATTACACTCTAAATACTCTTGCAGAATTTGAGCCATATTTATACCATTCCAAAGATCCAGCTTAACATCATACCCTGTTATGAACACCAGATCATCTGTGTGTAGTAACTCCCATACTAAACCTTTCTTTCCACTTCAAGCCAGTATTTCCATTCCAACTACAAATAATAGTGGGCTTAATACAGATCTCTGATGCACACCAACCGCACTTCAAACTCATCACTGTTCTCGACTTTCATCCTTATGCTTTCTCATGATTACCATTAATATTCTAATCAACCATTCCTCCATTCCCAACTCTCTCAATATCCTTGCCACTACTTCACGTAGAACCCTATTGAAAGTTTTCTCCAGGTCAACAACCCTCCACCCTCAGAAAAAATTACATTCTTCCTCTTGTTTCTGTACTTCTGTAACTGCCCCATTCTCTGAATCTCTTTCCTTGTGGAAGTAGTGGAAGAAATATAGAGGAAGAATTCACCACCAGCTACTTTGTCTTTAATATCATATATGCAGTTGTACAGAAGACCCAACTGCCACTGCATACAAACCTACAGTCTGTAGGCACCTCATAACCCAATCTACACCCCACCGCGCACACCCTACCCCATCCTCCCTTTCCGGTTCCGTCCACTGTCAATGACACAACAGTCTACACTGTAAGGTGGTCATGTAGGAGACACTGTAATGAAGGGCATCCAGCTGTAAAAAACCTGCCAGAAACACTTCCGTACGGGCAAGACACGGTCTCCCGCATCAAATGGAACAAAACCATCTAACCCATGCTAGTGTGAAAGATAGATGTTAAATGATGATGATGACGATGATACTACCAAATACTAATTCTCTCTTGAACACAAAAGAACCAAACTCCTACTGTCACCACCTTTGTCCCTCCTGCTCTCCCCATCTCTCACTATTCTGAGCAAATGGGTGTCCAGCGGAGCGAATAGAGAAGGCATTTCCCTGGAGGATGTTGAGGGAGATGCGCTGGAAGAGCCATTCCAGCTCGCAAAACTCACACCTGCAGGATGCTAACTCTGTGCCAATGGTGGTGAGCAGGGAGGTGGCCCTAGGGCCAAGGACACCAGAAGTCTCCACTGCCACGCGCTCGGCTGCAAACCTGTCGGATAACAACCGATATTTTTCTCCTCAATTCTCTTTCTAACTTTTTTTGTCGTGACCCGTACACAACCTCACTTATTTAGGACTGGAAGTTGTGGTACCAACATAACTTTAGAGAGAAAGGGGTGTTGTAGATGGGGGTGTATTTTTGGTTAGGAGGTGCCTACTGACTAGGTTTCGCTTTGTACTTAGGCAAGGCGGGTCTTCTGTATTACTGCGTAGCGCCAAAGATCTCGGTCCAGTGACATTGTCTTGGAGAGGTGTAAGGTCAGAATTTATCAAATCGTCCCGGGTTTTTCTGGGTCTGCCTACTCCGTAGCTTCCATCTATTTTGATAGCCCTGCACTTTTTTATACAGCTGTCTTTCATGCGCATCACGTGACCATACCAACGTAGTCTTCTCTCGAGTAAACAGCATCTATCAGCAAACTCATAAATCCTTTCTCCTTCTTCATTCTTCACGCCATACTTGTAATCTCCATGGACTCACTCACAACCACCCATACTCCTTCCCACATCCATTCAAATTCCTCCCTATCACAATAACTTCCTTGTCTTTCATATATCTTCAATCATCTTCTCTATTGCACACCAAAACTTCCCTTTTTCTTCAACATTCTCACCAGCCTGTGGGGCATATCTTAATATGATGTTCACCAAGAACTTTCCAATCACCAGTTTAACCACCATCAACTGTTCACTTACTCTAGCCATACTCACTACACTGTCTTACACTTTGTGGAAATCATGATACTCACCAACACCATGCACATTTCCCAGACAACCTTTTGGTACACAAACTTCTATTTCTGTCAGTGTCTTCTCACTATTCTAGTATCACTTTCCTTTCATCTTATCTCCTGCACTCAATATTGGTCCATCCTTCTTCTATCCATTACCTCCACCACTTCTTTTGATTTCCCTATTATTGTCTCCATGTTCCAAACCTCATATACTAGTCTCCACAAAGAACATTAGACATTTGGTCATCATAAATGGACTGAACTTCTTCCTTGTTTCAATCATGTTCCTCTCTTTGCATTTTGAAGAGTGGAGTGGGGACACCCATGAGCTATTTCAGGTTGTACTCTACATGTATGTTATTACATTCATCATGAGGTCCTATATGAGACACTATTTTAGGTTGGGTGAATTGAGAGGAATATTCATTTGTCTGCTGGCTTTTGCTTTCCCCCAATAGATAATACCCGCAGTTGCAGTTCTTTTGAGTAACTTTCAATTTGCTGTTTAGTAAAAAAAAAAAAGCATTTACAATACTTATATTTACTATATACCTCGTCTACCAACCAAGTAATAACTCATTATATGATTCATCAGATCTACATCACCCATAAAACTGGTACAATCTTGGTTTACAAATGGTTTACCATTTACATCCACATGTGGTTTGACACAAGAAGATAGAAAATTCATTTATCTCTGTCTTTTTATGCAGTTTCTTGTAAATTTCCTTTCTCACATTGGTTAATATTGTGTCCTTTTTTTGTTTTGCTTCTTTTTATATTGAATGGCAGTCCCTTTTCTATTTGCTGTCATTGTGGTAGATGAATTTGTCACTACAGCTTCTAAGTCCGTCACAAGATCTACTGAACTGAAACACTGCTCAAACTATACTGACTTATGCATGTTCAACACCAGATCTTAGTCTGTTTAGGCATTTCCACACTGCATAGTTTGTATCTGTACCAGGCGGCAGTGCCTCACTCGACTTTAGCTCCATTGTTGTTACTGAGTGGGAGGTTGCTAATTTTTCCTTCCCAGCGAGTGACTCACTATTTATGCTTGATGTTCCTTAGGAACCTTCTCCTGGATTTAAGGCAGCTTTTGGCTGGCACATGGCTGAAAAGAGGATGTTTTTGATCTGTAATCTGTTGTTGGTGCTCTTTCTTGCTTGAATCACCATTGTATCTGGTGGGGGGGATTATGCCTGCAAAGATATACAGATAGTTCCTAGGTGTAGATTTCAGGCAGCCTATGATGAAGCGGCAGCTAGCATTGAGGGCGGGATCTAGCTTCTGGACATGAACAGCTCGCTCCCATACCGGGCATGCATACTCGGCAGCTAAGTAACAGAGAGCAGTGAGCTTGCGGATGATGTTCCTCGCATTCACTTTGCACTTGGTCTTCTCAATGTGGATCTTGAAAGAGAGACACCTGTCCAGGGTTCACCTAGATAGACTGGTTGTTCACAATGTTCAAGAGGGGTTACTGATCAGTTGACCTCCAGTAAGCGCTTGGCTGCACGGTTTTGTAGGTGCAAAGCACACACCTGCGTCTTGGATAGATTTGCATGCAGGTGGTTCTCTTCATAATAAGGTGTTAGCTCTTCCAGAGCATTGGAGAGTCTCTGCCACAACTTTGAAATCAGTGTCTTGTGCACCTATAACAAGATAGCCTGCATAGATGAAGGTGTCTGCACTTTTTAGTTGGTCGTTGGTGTAGATGTCGAAAAGAAGTGGTGCAAGCACACTTTCCTGTGGGCAGACATTCTTGAGTCTTTGCCAAAGGGATTTCAGGCAGTTTTGTTATAAATAAAGTCTGATAAAGAAACAACATGACTTATTCTGATCATGAATGATATATAGGGACAGGTTTGACTGTCTTGCATTGTAGTTCACCTCACAAACACATGAAAAAAGATAAATAGTGGGTACATATAATTAAATAAAAATTCCTTCAAGGTGGTATCTCATTAACAGAGAAAGAAGAATGTTGTATTTCCTAAAGAAAAGGGTTTGAAGCTCCAGTGATGCTGCTTCTTTCAATAAAGGTAATCATCAATTCTTCAGGTAAATGTTTATATCTTTAGTTTATCAGTATAGAAAGATAGTAAACTTTCCATTGTTGAATCACTACATTTCAAATATTCTATATATCTTACAGAATTTCTTTATTATTTCAGAATATCACCAATATTTAACAGTGACAGAAAGGATATAAAAAGGAGTGAAAAAAAAGATATGGAAAA
Source organism: Eledone cirrhosa (assembly GCA_964016885.1). Classification (NCBI taxonomy): domain Eukaryota; kingdom Metazoa; phylum Mollusca; class Cephalopoda; order Octopoda; family Eledonidae; genus Eledone; species Eledone cirrhosa. The sequence continues at coordinate 275,823,935 of OZ024742.1, read as the reverse complement.
TGAATTATGGGAGAAAGAGGTTAAGATTAAATTGGAGTCTGAAAGAAATGATTCTCCTATTGAGGTACTGAATGAGATAGGAAAAACATCATACCATTCTGGCATCACTGGTAAATCATTGTCCCCAAAATATGAACTGAATTCTCATGAACATACTAATATAGGAGAGAAGCCATACCACTGTGGTAAATCATTCTCTGAAGACAGTCATTTAACTAGACACAAACATACCCATAAAAGAGAGAAGCCATATCACTGTGACATCTGTGGTAAAACATTCTCTACAAATACAAACTTAACTATACACAAATATACCCATACAGGTGAGAAGCCATATCACTGTGATATCTGTGGTAAAACATTCTCTACAAATGGAAACTTAACTATACACAACCATACCCATAAAAGAAAGAAGCCATATCACTGTGACATCTGTGGTAAATCATTCTCTACAAATGCAAACTTAACTATACACATACGTACTCATACAGGTGAGAAGCCATATCACTGTGATATCTGTGGTAAAACATTCTCTCAAAATAATATTTTAACTGAACACAAACATATTCATACAGGAATAAAACCATATCACTGTGACATCTGTGGTAAAACATTTTCTGCAAAAGGAAGCTTAACTATACACATACGTACTCATACAGGTGAGACGCCATATCACTGTGATATCTGTGGTAAATCATTCGCCCAAAAATATCACTTGACATTTCACAAAAGCATTCATACAGGCATAAAACCATATTGCTGTGACATCTGTAGTAAATCATTCTCCCGAAATTCAGACTTAAAGAAACACAAACAGTGGCATACAGGTGTAAAGCCATTTCAATGTGATATCTGTGGTATATCTGTCTTTGAGAAAGGGGACTTAACCAAACACAAACGTATTCATACAGGTGAAAAGCCATATCACTGTGATATCTGTGGTAAATCCTATTCTACAGGAAGTATTTTAACTATACACAAACGTATCCATACAGGAGAGAAGCCATATCATTGTGATATCTGTGGTAAATCTTTCTCTAGAAGTTGTGTGTTAGGTATGCACAAACGTACTCATACAGGGGAAAAGCCATATCGTTGTGATGTCTGTGGTAAGTCATTCTCAGGAAGAAGTGGCTTCAATACACACAGGCGTATCCATACAGGAGAAAAGCCATATCACTGTGATATCTGTGGTAAAACATTCTCTGAAGGTGGTAGCTTAAATAATCACAGATACATTCATACAAGCATAAAACCATATTGCTGTGACATCTGTGGTAAATCGTTCTCTGAAACAGCTAACTTGATAGTTCACAGAAGTATTCATACAGGCTTAAAAAAGTATCACTGTGGCATCTGTGGTAAATCATTTTCTGAAACAGCTTCCTTGATAGCTCACAAAGGTATTCATACAGGGTTAAAAAGTTATCATTGTGATATCTGTGGGAAATCATTCAATCAGAATTCTTCTTTAACTAAACACAAACGTATACATACAGGAGAAAAACCATATCACTGTGATGTCTGTGGTAAATCATTCTCTCGAAGTGGTGACTTAACTAAACACAAACGTGTTCATACAAGAGATAAATTGTATCTTTGTGATATCTGTGGTATGTCATTCTCTCATACAAATGTCTTAACTAGACATAAACGCATTCACACAGGTGAGAAGCCATATCATTGTATCATTTGTGGTAAATCATTCTCTGATAAAACTCCCTTAACAACTCACATACGTACTCATACGGGAGAGAAGCCATTTCACTGTAACATATGTGGTAAAACGTTTTCTCGAAGTGGTGATTTAACAACTCATAAATATATTCATACAGGAGACAAGCCATTCCCCTGTGATATCTGTGATAAATCATATTCTCGAAATAGTACCTTAATTATACATAAACGTATGCATACAGGCGAAAAGCCATGTCACTGTGATATCTGTGGTAAATCATTCGCTGAAAATAGAACCTTAACTAGACACAAGCACATGCATATTGTTGGAAAAATTTGAAAATCTATATCACTGATATTTTCTCGAAATTGTGTTTTAACTAAATAGATATGTGTTCATACTGGAGTGGAGCTATGTCATTTTCATCATCATTATTTAACATCTATTTCCTAAGAGTTTGTGGTAAATCATTCTGTAAAATCTTCACACACATTTTTATATTAATACAGAAGTATAATCATATCAATGTCAAAAGTCATTCTATGAAAAGATATCACAATGTTTGATAATAACTTTCTAAAACTATCTTTTATATAACCACATTATATTTATGTTTGCTGAGATAATTTACCATTGTGATATTTGTAATAAAATTATTCTTTCACATTACATATGTTTTCTATCTATCATATTTCTAGAAGCATAGATTAATTGGGTGTCATCATCATCATCATCATCATCATCACCGTTTTACGTCCGTTCTTCCACGCTAGCATGGGTTAGACGGGGCAGTGTGGTCGGCTGACCATGCCTTGCTCATACAGGAACTGATTTGGCTTGATTTCTACAGCTGGATGCCCTTCCTAACACCAACCTCATTTACAGTGAGTGCTGGGTGCTTTTTCGTGGTGCCTACACGTCCACTTTACGGTGTGGGCTGGGTGCTTTTTTGCAGTGGGGGGTGTGGGGGCATATTGTCTATATGCTTCAGCTTGTACCCATGGGAGGTCGGGTACTCTGTATTACTGCGTGACGCCAGAAGTCACGGTCGTGTGTCATTGCCTTTGAGAGGTGTAATTGGGTAAGGTCGGCTTTTATCACCTCATCCCAGGTCATCTTGGGTCTCTCCACTCCGCGGTTTCCATCAACTTCTAGTGCTCTGCACCTTTTTATGCAGCTGTCATCCTTCATACGCATCACATGTCCATACCAGCGCAACCGCCTCTCCTGCACACAGCATTTGATTCCTCTTATGCTCAGTCGCTCTCTCAATTCATTTATGCTTTGTCATTCACGTATATTACTGTTACACATCCATCGAAGCATGCAGGCTTCATTTCTCTCTAATCTACGTAAGTCTTCCACTTTCAGCGCCCAGGTCTCACTACCATGCAACATCGCTGTTCGGATACACGCATCATACAGTCTGCCTTTCATTCTGAGGGAGAAGCCTTTTGCAGCTAGCAGTGGTAGTAGTTCCCTAAACTTCTTCCATCCCGTTCTTACCCTAGTTATTGTACTTTCTGAACACCCACCTCCGCTGCTAATTCAGTCACCTAGGTAGCAGAAGCTGTCTACTGTTTCTACAGAGCCCTCCCAGAGATTGGTGGTACTTGTTTCCTGTGGCTGTTTGCTGCTTGCTGTCTCAGCACAGCTGCTGCATGTGAAGCCTACATTCTTAAGCTTCCTGAGATCCCGCTACATCTCTTGTGTACCCATTGTTTGCATTTGGGGCAGAGAATGGAGTTCCTACCTACACCTTTCCTACATACTGAGGGGATCTGGGTTCTGTTTTCTCGTCTACTTACAAGGACCTTAGTCTTTGTCATGTTGACTTTGAGACCCTTTCTTTCTAGTCCCTGCTTCCAAGTTTGGAATTTATTCTCTAGTTCTACCATAGATTCAGCTATGAGTGCGAGGTCATCAGCATACAGGAGTTCCCATGGGCATCCGGTCTTAAACTCCTCCGTTATTGCCTGCAGGACTGATGAACAGGAGGGTGCTAAGAACAGAGCCCTGGTGGACCCCAACCTGTACGCTAAATTCCTCGCTATACTCATTGCTAATCCTAACTTTGCTGACTGCTCCCCTATACATGGCTTGTATCGTTTTCACAAGCCATTCATCTACTCCGAGTTTTCTAAGAGCCCACCAGATTACAGCACGTGGAACTCTGTCAAAGGCTTTCTCAAGGTCGACAAATGCCAAGTAGAGTGGCTTACTTTTAGCTAGGTACTTTTCCTGTAATTGCCTCACAAGGAAGAGGGCATCAGTGGTGCCTCTTCCTGGTACAAACCCAAATTACATCTCATCTATTTCCACCCGGTCCCTAATCAACTGTGCTATAACTCTTTCTGTTACTTTCATGACCTGTTCCATCAACTTTATACCTCTATAGTCCTCTATCTAGTGCATCACCTTTACCTTTGTAGCAGTTGACATATGGGTGTGTATAAAGGTAATCAGATGCAGTGTGCAAGAGAAAGAATTGTGAAGGTATTGATACATTATGAGTACAGATGGTGATCATGGGTGAAGAAGAGATCTGAGTGGAAGGAAGCTGCAGTAGAGGGAGACCTGGGCAGAAGTGATGATAGCATATTTCAAAATGCTGCATCTGACAGAGTAGATGACAAAGGAACACAACAACTGGAAAAGTTCCATCCAAACCATATAAGTATGGGAAAGCAGACTTAAGAGGATGGTAATATTTTACATTATGAATAAATAGCTTAGAAATGTATTCTTATAAATCAGATGTTAGAAATATATATACAAACATAAAAGAAAATATTTCATTATACACTAATCAGATTCAGGTTTGATATCCCCACACAGCCCTATCATAAACCCTCCACCTCTCTCAGTAACTCTTGTCAGAACCTCATGTTGCTAGAGGTCACCCAGCCACCTACATTAGTACTACTCCACCCTTGACATATACACATTATATACTTCTTTTACCTACTGTCATGTACAATATGGAGGGCTCATTATTTGAGACAATGACCAACACATCACTACTACTGATACCACAAGAAATTCACCTAGTACACCCTGTAAGGCAGTTTATGATAGGAAGAGCATTCCATAGTGTTGATGTACATGATAAATGTACCCAGTATATTGTGTAAAGTGGTTCACGATAAGAAGAGCATCCAGCTGTGGACAACTTGCTAAATAAAGGGTCATGAGAACTCTTCAGCTATGTCAATGATATAACAATCTCCCTATTGTTGGTGATTAAACAATAAAGACACCAAGTATACTGTAAAGTGGTTGGTGATAAGAATCACGAGCTGTAGAATATCTTCTAAACAAAAGGTTGTGAGGACTTTTCAGTTGTATCAAAACATGACAAACTCACTAATGTGTCAGGATAAAATGCACTTATAAGAGCATAGGAACATTTTGTAAGCAAATGTGGAGCCCTGATCCACCTGACCAGCTGGTATATTGTGGGAATGCAAGTAAGTGAGATGGAAGACCATGGCCAATCTGAGAAGACAGTAACTCCATTTGAGTACTGACAGCGGGTATAAAGACCTGTTCAATCCTTGCAAATCCAGAGCCTTCTATGAAGCACTTAGGGAGGTATGTGGCCCTATTCACCAAACAAGCTCCTCTCAGCAGAATGGTCAGCACTGCTGGACTGAACACTATGGCAACCTATTTGGAGGCAATTATTCGGTAGCAGACAGTTCAATCAACATCTCACAGTAGCAAGTCAAAAGTGAGCTGGATGCATCACCCTCACTAGAGGAGGTAAAGACTGCAGTCACCCACCTGAAAACAAGGATTCTGATGTTGACACTATGTGTGCCCTTCTGGGGTACACAGAGGAAGATCTCCAGGTAGCCGTCAGCTGCTTTGCTCAGGCTGCCAAAGCCTTTGGCCTGACCATCAGCCTCAAGAAAATTGAAGTCATGTCCTAGAAGCCAGCAAATGAAGAGTACCACCCTCTGCAGATTAACATCAATGGGCACCCTAGAAGAGGTAAAGACTGCAGTCATTCATCTGAAAACACGGCTTCTGGTGTTGACAGTATTTCCACTGAGGTGTACAAGTATGGCAATGGCTCACTCCTTGAGAAGCTCATGGACCTGTTTGTACAGTGCTAGGTCAAAGGGAGAGATACTAACAGACCTCCGAAATGCTGAGATAGTGTCCCTGTACAAGAACAAAGGCCAAAAATCAAACTTCAAACTACCGTGGCATCACATTACTCTCAACTACAGACAAAATTCTAGCTTGTGTCCTGCTCAATAGACTCATCCCAGCCATTGCAGAGGATGTCCTCCCAGAAAGCCAATGTGATTTCTGTGCCAACGACAGCACCACAGACATGATTTTTGTCCTCCGCTAGATCAAAGAAATTAAAATGTAGAGAGCATAATATGGCCTTGTACGCTGCCTTCATTGACTTGATGAAGGCATTTGATACAGACAGTAGGAATGGACTATGCAAGATCCTCAGCAGACTTGGATGTCTGACAAAATTCCTGACCATGCTCCAGCAACTCTACAAAGGACAGGTGAAGCACAATGGTGGTCTCACTGATCAATTCCCCATCAAGAATTGCATGAAACAAGCCTGTCTCCTTGCACCAACCCTATTTGCAATCTTCTTCAGCAGACTTGGATGTCTGACAAAATTCCTGGCCATGCTCCAGCAACTGAAAGGACAACAGGGACAGGTGAAGCACAATGGTGGTCTCATTGATCAATTCCACATCGAGAATGGCGTGAAACAAGATAACACACCTGTCCATCTTATAATTCTTGGTGTTGCATCCATTCGTTCATACATTACGCTTTCAGAAGTGCAAACACACACACACACTAATCTACTCATGCATTTTCATAAATAGACACGACCCATATTTCAGAGAGACCTGCCTACACACAAATTGTAAATAATATATAATGAATAAAATTGTTAATTTATATATAATAAATAATATATTTACTATGCATAAATAAATATATTAATATGTATCATTTAATATTTAATATACTATATATACTATAATATACTATATATACTATACTGCCCACAAAATACTAGCTCTTTCAATTGCGCAGAGGGTTCTATAGAAATAGTGGACAGCTTCCGTTACCTGGGCGATAAAATCAGCAGTGGGGGCGGGTGCTCTGAAAGTACTGTAGCTAGAGTCAGAACTGGTTGGAAAAAGTTCAGAGAGCTTATACCACTATTAGCTGCTAAAGGGTTCTCCCTAAAAATGAAAGGCAGGTTGTACGATGCCTGCATACGAACAGCAATGTTGCATGGTAGTGAGACCTGGGCATTGTGTGCAGAGGATATACGCAGACTAGAGAGGAACGAAGCTTGCATGCTCCGCTGGATGTGTAACAGTAATATACGTGAACGGCAAAGCATAAACGAACTAAGGAAAAAATTAGAGATAAGAGGGATCAGATGTTGTTTACTCGAGAGAAGGCTGCGTTGGTATGGACACGTGATGCGCATGAAAGTCGATAGCTGTATAACAAAGTGCAGGGCAATAAAGATAGACGGTAGCCACGGAATAGGCAGACCTAGAAAAACTTGGGATGAGCTGATAAACTCCGACACACACCTCTCCAAGACAATGTCACTGGACCGAGACCTTTGGCGGTACTCAGTAACAGAGAAGACCCGCCTTGCCAGTAGGCATCTCTAACAAAATACCCCACCCCCCCCACCCCACCCCGTTCTATGTAAAGTTATGTTGGTGCCGCGCCATCCAGGCCGAAACAAATGAGATCGTGTAGGTGTCACGACAAAAAAACACACAGTCCACGCTGTAATGTGGCCGTGTAGGCAACACGGTAAAAACCTCCCAGACCCACACTGTAAATGTGGTTGGTGTTAGGAAGGGCATCCAACTGTAGAAAACCTGCCAGACAGTCCTATGCGAGCAAGACAATCACTCTTGCCTCAAGTGGGACTACCCCCGTCCAAACCCATGCAAGCGTGGAACACGGACGTTAAACGTTGATGATGATGATGATGATGATACTATTATATCATCTCTAACCCCCACCCCCTTAGTCTCCAGCCCCCCTGGACCTTCTCAATGCCCCTCATGAGGGGGGGGGGGGGCAGTACTGCCCACTTTGAGAACCTCTGAACTAGACAAACGTCTCTTCAATAACTCCTCTTAATTTTTTCGTCCAGGGAATTTCCAAGCGTCCTGCTACTATTGCTGAATTGACAACGAAATGGTTGAATTACAACCCTTTAAAATTAATGTTCTGGCCTGGGCAGAATCCAAATTGAAGTCCAATTGAAAATATAAGAAACATTATTTCAAAAAAGTTATCCCAGCAAAAACTTTTCTAGAAAATAAGTGGCAAAATATTTCATCTGAACAGTGTAAGAAGCTAACAGATACCATGCCCCAAAGAATTTCTATATTGAAAAAATCCATAGGTGGAGCTATCCAATATTAATATGAAATAAAGCTCTACAGATTCATTTTCATATAAAACATTATTTTTTGTCTGGGATTGTATATATCAGTGCTTCTCAACCTGTTTTTGCCCCATGCACCCCTTTCACCATATGTCAGAATGTCATTTCTCCCTTTCCAAGATTGTCTTACTCAAAGGATGCATTCCAAATAATATGCATATAATATTGAAAATCCTCTATTTTCTTCCATATTAGTACATATAGCTTTACACTGATTATTTTTATAGTGGAGTTTTATACATTTAATTGTTTCTACGTTAGGCACAAGGCCAGCAATTACCCAGTGCATTACTGGTACTTTATTTTATCGACCCCACAAGGATGAAAGGCAAAGTTAACCTTGGCGGTATTTGAACTCAGAATGGCAAGGGCCGTAACTCTATACGTCAAAGCATGGCGTCCGACCCTCTACCAATACTGTCAATCCACCGCCCTTTTATACATTTAATAGCAATCGAAAATGTTGAATAAAAGTATTTTTGTAATATTTATAATTAATTACTTAACAAAGCATACTGAGATAGAAAAAAGTTGAATACAATGATATTGTAAATTTGTAATTTATTTTATTCAGATAAAGATTGCAGTCAATGAGAAACCTGTGATTGTGTTTTTCTTCACCAATGGTATACGCATAGGAGTGCTTGAAAGGGTACAATCTATTATGTTGTTTCGTTTTAATTTGCACACTTTTGCCACTCTTGGGTAGGAATTGCACATGAAGGACCAAAATTCTGTGATTGATTTCTCATTGAACATATATCTTGTTCCCAAATCAGTTTTCAGCTCCAGAAATTCATCTTGCCAATCATTGGGAACTTTTTCAACTGACAATTTGAATGGATTTTGCATTAAATCCAAATCATCATCCCTGAGTTCAGGAAAATATTGGTTGAATTCATTTTCCACTGATGCCAAATATTACAAAATTTCATTTTTTACAAATTGTGGAAGCACTTGGTCTTCACCACCACCAACAACAGATGACAGCTTCTCAAACATTGCAACATTTTTGATATTGATCTTTCTCTTGTAGATTGCTCATGAAAGCTTTCAAGGCATCCACAAATTTTATGATATTTGTATTCCTTCCTTTTGTCTGAAGATTCAGTTTATTTAGCTGCTCAAAAATATCAACCAAATAGGCAAGGTGCATGATCCATTCCACAAGCTGAATTGAAAATAAGCCAAATACTGCAGACTTGATCTCTTGATCCTCCTTTGAACAGTATGGATTGATAATAAACCTGGAAGTGTTTTGGAGGCTGGTGCCTGACGATGGATCATACATTGAATGCCTTTCACTTTTAGAGCTCGCTTTTTCACACAAACTTGAAATCCTGATTTTGTACCCAACATAGCTGGTGCTCCATCTGTACAGCCGCCACAAATATTATTCCACAAAAGATTTTCTGATTTAAGGAAAGAGGAAACCTTTTGATGAGATCAAAAGAGAAACTCCTCTTCAAATGAACCTGCATACACATACCTTGCAAACACCATCAACGGAACACGATGCCAAATCAGTTGATTCATCAAGTTGAATTGGAAATAAGCCAAATGTGGCAGACTTGATCCTTGATGTTATTGGCCATGTCTCTGATCCTCCTTTGAACAGCACTGTTTCATAGTGAAACTGTCATAAGTTTGTTCTCCAATCCACTTCCCAACACAATTTCCACCATTTTGAGAGAGCATGGTTTGATCAAAGTTTCCCCAAATGTATGTGGCTTTTCTGCATTGCTATCTCTAGTGCTACGACAAAGAAGCTTCATTGTTTCTTGGAATGCTCCTGTTGAATCCAGCTTCATCCATTTAAGAGCATTCCCATGACATTCAAAAAAGCTTTTGTCCTTGTCCTTGTATTGAGGATGAAAATTTTGTAAATCTTGCTTCAACTTTGTCGGTTTCATAGAATCATTTGACAAAGCTTTACTGCAAACAACATATTGAGGCCTTTCTTCTCCATTTTTTGCTTCAAAATCTGTAAATAAAAAACAAGAAAAGTCAAAGATTAAAAAGTGAAATACTTCTTTTTTATTTAAGCTACAATATAAGCTGATGCCAAGAATTAAATACTGCCGGTGATGCTATAAAAAACAACATAAATGCATAAATAAGGGAGATAATGGTTCACGCGAACACAAAAACTAGAGAAGTAGAACCACCAATTTGAGTGTGAAATCAATAATATAATACTAAAAGTGGCAAAAAGCACATCAGCTGGAGGAGAGAAAACCCAGCATGACCTTTCAGTAGCACAGACCACTGAAGAAGGTTCAGAATTGCAAGCATGAGTTACACATCATCTGTGGGAATAAGGGCAGCAAAGCAGTAGCATCACTTCATGAAGAAGGTGTACTCATGATAGAAGACTAGGCAATACGTAAGGGCACTTGCAGACAGACCACTCAGAGGCGCATATGTCTCCCTTTGTGGCAGCCCTATCTATGAGTAATCTATTTTGAACCTTACGGTTCAGGAGCTTGTGATGCACAGTTTAATAGGCTGCTTGCATCATGTAACCGATGCACACTGCGTTCTGTGCCGCCCCGAGGAGCTCGAAAGCAATACAAAGATCAATATTCTAACAGTTTGAGCCTGCGAATATGTGCTCCCTTCCACCTGGTTCAGAACCCCTAGGATATATTGATAGATATCTTTCTTTATTTGCCTCATGGCATACAAGAAATGGGACATTACAAGACGTTTTACGGGGGTTTTACATAGAAATTGTATAAACTTAGGGAGGAACGTTACTGTGGGGCCGTTTTACACCTCGTAGATAGAACACTAGGAGAATGTTTTGTAGGTGTTCCCGTCTTCCTCAACCTACAGGTTTATATACAGAGAAGGCCCATTCCCATTCACTCGGGCCATTTTCTCTACATTCATCCACATTGCAGTGAATTTACTGGGATACAGCACCTCTCTCTCCACTCTTACCTTCCTTCTGAAGTAGAATTTAAAGAAGGGGATGAGTTGTTGTCCGGAGAGGAAGGTGTATACCATCAGTCCTTTCAACCTCGTCCATCATAGCCACCAGACAGAGGAAAACCGCTTCTTCATTCTTAAATGAAAGCGGCAGGGTGATCCTCACGATGGACGTGGCTGACAACTGGATCTGTCCCACACATGGTCACTGAACAATTGCATGCAGAACAGTTTCAATGTCCTGCTCGAATCTAGGACAGGTACTTTTGGCAGGATCCCTGCCAGGGCGCCTGTACCTGTAGTTTTTTTCTTGAACTGATAGAGCTCTTTGGTAGCACTGCTATGCCAGAGACCTCTGGAAGCTATCCATAGGCCCTGGACGGAACAGACTGGTGAGTTCGAGAACGTTGTTACACTTATCTTCCACTAATCCCCTATAGAATGTTGATGTGGAGTCTCCGCTGATTGCCGTTTCCACTTGGTAAGAGGGCTGTGAGTGCCTGAACGCACTCGAGGTACCAGGCGCCCATTTTCAGTCTTCGCTTGACCCAGGATTGCAGCTCCGTTAGCGAGATGAGTTGTGGAAAAGCTCGTCTCACAAACGACAACTACATCAGTTCACCAGTCAGGAATAGCTGGAGATGGCGTAGCCTCAGCGTGTGTTTGTACATCCTCAGCCATGACATGCCCAGCCCTCCGTTAGAAGGGTGTTGACAGCAGATGGATCTCGTTCACTATTGCAGCCTGTTTGTTCCAAAGAAATTTGAAGAATAGACGTTCCATTTTGCTGAGGTGATCACGGGGACAAGGCACAACTGTCAAGCAGTAGTAGATGACGGGTGCTATGTAAGTGTTCGCTACCTCTGCTCGACCTTTTAAGAAGGGTTTACACTCAGCCCACTTCTGGGTTAGTACAAATACCTTCGCTATAACCTCGTTCCAGTTTTTGTCCACCTGGAGGTCAAGACAAAACCAGACCCTGAGCAATTTCACCAATCCTACCATCCAGCATTCAACGATACTGTTGGACGGCATGGGCCTGCTTCTCCATGTGCCAAGTTGCAAACCGATTAACCTGTTCGGGTTTAGTTTTTCTCCTGTCAACGTTTCGCATTCCTGTAATAAGTTGCCGATTACCCCGATTTCTGAAGTCTTCAACACCATTACGGTCATGTCGTCTGTAGAGGCTGACACTGCTTTTTTGCAGTCCTGGTTCCATTGGAATACCCTGCAATAGCTTCAACTTCCACAGTAGTGGTGGCTCGAGAGTCAGCACATACAGAATGGAGGAGAGAGGGCATCGCTGACGGAATGGCTCCGACAGGTAGCCATTCACCTTGACTGCCAAGCAGCTGTTGCTGTGCATGGCAGCGATCCAGCCTCTGAAGACGGGACCAAAGAGGTATTTTTTTTTATTCTACAGAAGATCGTTTTCCTTAGGGTTGCAGCCCTAATTCCTGGTGGGGTGTTTATGCGGAATCCATTCCCCTCGACAGTAATATATTGTGCAGTGTCCTTCGGGTACTGTGCTTTATTTGTTATGACTATTTCGATGAATGCGATTTCTTTGGCAACTGTCGCTGCAAAAGTTTTTCTATGTGTTTGATTTTTATTTTCACTGCTGTTTTTGTCATTTTCATTGTTGTTGATGATGATGTTTTTCACTTGGTTTGTCATGACGTCAAGAGTGTTCAGTTGTTTGTAAGCAGGCAAAGAAATTTGTCCATCCCCCAAATATTGGGGCTGGGAGTGTTGGTATTCTTTTGTTGCGATCTGCTACTATAAGGGGGGTAGGCTTGTGTTGTAGTAAGCATGGCTTCCCCTTATAATGTTGTTGTGTTGACAAAGAAGAAGATACCGTTTCTTCAGCCACTTTTTGAAATTATAATTTTTGCAAAAATATTTTCTCGGTAATATGCTTAATGTTTTTTCCCTAAAGGGCAGGATAGTTTGAGAGACTGGCCTGGCAGTCCTTCTACAAATACTTTTTAATGTAGTTAATCAAAAATATGAACATGATATATACAAAGCATATAAATAAATTTACAGTAGAATAACATAACAAACATGTTTTAAATATATACATAAATAACATTACATCGAAGGGCACAACAGAATGTGCTGTTAGAAGTGAAAGTAGAAAAATGTGACGTCATTCGTCAACCTTCGTTTATTTCCGTATCACCACGCGTTTATTTATGTTTATTTACGTTTAGCGTAATCGATGAAAATATATTTATTTCTCTCTGTATATCAAATTAGAAAACAAGTAGGCGTAGTAATCGATGAAAATATATTTATTTCTCATCAAATTAGAAAACAAGTTAGCGTAATCGATTTGTTTTCAAATAAAAATATATTTATATATTTAACAAATGAAGAAGTTAATTTTAAAAATAAATATATTTTCATAGTCATGGTTATCAAATTAGAAAACAAATGAAGTTAAGTTTATAAATAAATATATGTTCTTTTTTCTTCACCCACCTTATACATTTATGAAGAATATGTATCTGTTCCAATAATATGTTCAATAATGTTTCAAAAGCATGGCTACAGTAAAGTGAGTACATTTGAAAACAAATCGATTACGCTAAACATACAGAGAATACCAATCAGCACCACCAATCCAGACTCTCACACAATCCCCACCACGTGTAAATAAATAAACTTTGAAATCACCACGTTGATGCAAAACTTGGTTTTTCACTTTGGGATAATACACGGATTTGCAACTTGAAAAATATAATGAATTCTACATTATACAGAAGCGTAAATGGAATTAATCATCGCTACCGCTACTACAGCAGATAGCATTAATTGGCTGAAAGAACATGGACTTCTGAATACTGAAAAGGTCTGCCCTTCATGTGGTGAACGCATGTTGGAAGTAGCGAAAATAAATGTGTCAGATGGAATTATCTGGTCATGTAAAAATGAGTGTTGAGAGTGACAAATTTCTAAAGGAATTTAAACAGAACTTACCAAGCAAGTTTTACACGTGTCCATCCCAAGCAATCTATAAATATTGCTCAAACTCATTCATTTTTTTTTTGTCTGAGATGGCATTTATTGATACTCAACTACATGTGTCTGCAACTTGGACTGATATTTTACTAATTCGCATAATCAACCGGATATTGATTGCATTCTGCATTTGCCGTTGTTAAAGAACTCTCCAGTGTTATTTTCAAACGAATCACATCGATCTGTAGAATTATCTATTAAGCATGGCACATAATGTTATTGTAACGTAGTCATATTTCTCTACTATAATATATATATACACACACACTCACATGCGAAGAATGAAAGAGTGTAGAAGAGAAGAGAGCATACACCACGTCAAACCACCAGTTCTGATTTCCCAGCAATAGCTCTAATATATACGAGGTATTTATTCATCTTAATTGCTTTCTTTATTCAATCGTCTTTTCTTGGGGTACCATTGACAACAAATTCCCTAGAAAGCATAACTGCATTGAAATGAAAGTAAAATCAACCGATCCGATGTATCGGATGTTTTGAATAAATTATTCTAATTACCCGTCCAACACTTGCTAGCAAGGTAAGAGCACGTTAAATGATAAAGAAATAAACGAAAGAAAAAAAAGGTGGAGTTTCGGAATAAGTATCCTACGAAAATAGCCATAACATTAACTGAGACCATACTAAACATAAAAAAAGTAACTTCCGACTTCGTTCAAAGCACATCAACAGCCATAGTAAAAACATACATTTTCGTTCCAACTTGAGATGGGTGTAAGTGTAAAAGATTACGGATATTTTGGGAGAATTATCCGTTTTGAACTATTTACGATTTACAATTTTCCGAAAAAAAATTTAATATCGTTTAAATTAAGCAGCAACTATTTCATTTTTTTCGCTGATATTTCTTGTATGTCGAGATATTTACAAGCTCACTTGTTAGTTAGTGGAGAAATAGCAAAAGAAAGGGCTGTAGTGTGATGTGAGGGAGATTTGGCTGTTATTTGTAGTATGTAGAAGCTCCCTTGTCAGTGGGGAAATAGCTGGAGAAAGGACTGGAGTGATGTGAAGGAGATTTGGCTGTTATTTGTAGTATGTAGAAGCTCCCTTGTTAGTGAGTAAATAGCAGAAGGAAGGGCTGGAGTGTGATGTGAGGGAGATTTGGCTGTTATTTGTAGTATGTAGAAGCTCCCTTGTTAGTGGGGAAATAGCAGAATGAAGGGCTGGAATGTGATGTGAGGGAGATTTGGCTGTTATTTGTAGTATGTAGAAGCTCCTTGTTAGTGGGGAAATAGCAGAAGGAAGGGCTGTAGTGTGATGTGAGGGAGATTTGGCTGTTATTTGTAGTATCCAGAAGCTCCCTTGTTAGTGGGGAAATAGTAGAAGGAAGGACTGTAGTGTGATGTGAGGGAGATTTGGCTGTTATTTGTAGTATGTAGAAGCTGACTTGTTAGTGGGGAATAACAGAAAGAAGGGCTGGAGTGTGATGTGAGGGAGATTTGGCTGTTATTTGTAGTATGTAGAAGCTGACTTGTTAGTTATTATGAAATAGGAGAAGGAAGGACTGGAGTGTGATATGAGGGAGATTTGGCTGCTATGAGCTGTGATTTCTCAATTTGGAGAAGTAGCAGCTCTACCTGGAGCGAATTTCTGATCTCCGAGCTATGCACTCTATCAAGTATTTTTCAGGACATTACCATGATTCATGACCATAGGGAAAGGTTGGCATGAATACCAAATTGAAGATAACAAGTTTGCCTTTTATGCCTACCTACCTTCTTCTGAGTACTGAAGCTGGTGCATTTTGAACACAGCCGTGAAATACTTG
This sequence comes from Eledone cirrhosa, assembly GCA_964016885.1. NCBI lineage: Eukaryota > Metazoa > Mollusca > Cephalopoda > Octopoda > Eledonidae > Eledone > Eledone cirrhosa. The sequence continues at coordinate 275,808,029 of OZ024742.1, read as the reverse complement.
AACTTCTCTATCTGCTTCAGTGGAATTTCATTTACATGTAGAGTGCACTGCGCAGGCTTCCTTGAGAAGACGAGTGTCTCAGTTTTTGCAGCACTAATTTTCATTCCAGCCATGCAGCACTTGGCATCAAACCTATCAAGTACAAGTCGAAGATCACCTTCTGTCAAGTTAAGTAACACCATGTGGTCTGCAAATTCCAGCCGACTGGTTTTACACCTGCCAGTCATGATACCACTTCCAGCCTGGCTGCACATGTCAATCCTGTTCATGTAAATAATTGTTTCTACTTTTGGCACAAGGCCAGCAATTATCCAGTGTATTACTGGTACTTTATTTTATCAACCCCGTAAGGATGAAAGGCAAAGTTAACCTCGGTGGGATTTGAACTCAGATCATAAAGGGCCGTTCATGTAAATAATGAACAAGAGAGATGAAAGTATGCACACTTGGCGGAATCCAACTCCCACATTAAATGGTTTCAATTTAGAACCATTTATCTGAACACAAATACGCGGGCATTCGTATAGAGACATCAGGGCAGCAAGAAGCTGACCATCAATCCCATACTCCTGCACAATCTTCCATAGCAGGACCCTAATTATCAGAAGGATTTAATTAAATATTTTAAAATATAAAATTAATATTCTGCCAAAAAAGCCTAATGTCCCTCACATCACATCCTCAGTCCTCCCTTCTAATATGCACCATGTACACACTGTATTGTGAGAATGTATGTAAGTGAAATCCCCTTAGCCCCACCATCTATCTGAAAGGTCAGTTGCACCAATTAGTAGTCATGGCTGGTGACAAATCAGCCAACCCTTGCTAACAGTGAAAACATATTAAGTGAGGATGATCATCATCGTTTGATGTTTATTTTACATCAGTTTTTCCATGTACCAGTACTACCACATTACAGAGTGTACTAGGTGCACATAGGGTGGAAGATGAGGGGATCTTTTGTAGCAATAGCTTTGTGAGCCCTTTTCTTACTATATTTCTAACTAAAATACACCATGTATGTATTCCAGTTAAATTCTGAAATAAGTAAGCAAGAATTTTGACAGGTTTTGTCTAAATTAACAAAAGTTAATTCAATAAATTTGTTATACAACTGCTCTAATTACAGGTAAATTACAAGTTAATTTTGTAAAATTATTTAAATTATGTTGGAACATCACCTTATAAAATGAATTATTAGCTAATATCCAGCTTTATAATATTAAAGAATCGTACTCATTGAATTTTCAATTGAACTTAAGTGTATATAAAACAGGTGCATTATAAAGGTAATAAAGTGTATTTGTGAGTTTTATATTGAATGATAATAATAATAATTGATTCGTTTGCAAGTAAACAGCCTGATTATTCTATGTTTATTAGATGATCATGTCATCCTTTTGTTCTAGCAGTGACAGAGAGAAACAATCGACAATATTGTCCTGGGTTATTGCCCTTTGTCAAGATTATGTTTGAAGAATACTTACAAAATGAAATAAATTGACTGACACATAATAAACTACAAAATGAAATAGATTTACACATACATAAATATACACAATAATGATTCCTTAATCATAATGTTACTACTTACTTTGCAGGTCATCTTCCCTGTTAAAGCAGGAATTAGCTTTGTCGATCCCATGACACATCTCCATTTTCCCCTATTGTCTGCATCCTCCCTCACCAAATCCTTAGCTTTTACTTCCTCCTTTTTTGTTAGCCATGTCTAGGTCTACTCCTTCCTCCACATTCATTTCTATCACTTCTCTTATCCAGTCACTTTCATCTTTCCTCAACACATGACCCAACCATCTCCTTCCATTTCTCTTTATAACATTCGTCACTGGTTTTATGCACATAATCCTCTGCAATTCATTGTTTGTTTTCCTCTATAATTGCAAAAATCCTCATTTCTGTTCTTTCAATCTTCACCACTCATTATATCATGGCACTTCTCACATGTGCATTACACCTTTTCCTTCAGTTTCAGTTTCAGTGACACTGAACCCTAACCCTAACCCTCCTCATTACCACACTACTTTGGAACATCGTTTCTGGAACATCTTCCATTCACTCACACTCTTCCTATTTCACTCATATACCATCAGGTAGTTCACAGTTTATAACGATCCACCTGTGTACATGAAGTGTTTCTTTTTTTCTGGAATTGGTTATTACAGATTGACATCTCAGCTTTATCAGCAAACTCATAAATCCTTTCTCCCTCTTCATTCTTCACACCATACTTGTAACCTCCATGGACTCACTCACAACCACCCATACTCCTTCCCACATGTTAATTCAAATTCCCTCCTATCACAATAACTTCCTTGTCTTTCATATCTTCAATCATCTTCTCTATTGCACACCAAAACTTCCCTTTTTCTTCAACATTCTCACCAGCCTGTGGGGCATATCTTAATATGATGTTCACCAAGAACTTTCCAATCACCAGTTTAACCACCATCAACTGTTCACTTACTCTAGCCATACTCACTACACTGTCTTACACTTTGTGGAAATCATGATACTCACCAACACCATGCACATCTTCCAGACAACCTTTTGGTACACAAACTTCTATTTCTGTCAGTGTCTTCTCACTATTCTAGTATCACTTTCCTTTCATCTTATCTCCTGCACTCAATATTGGTCCATCCTTCTTCTATCCATTACCTCCACCACTTCTTTTGATTTCCCTGTTATTGTCTCCATGTTCCAAACCTCATATACTAGTCTCCACAAAGAACATTAGACATTTGGTCATCATAAATGGACTGAACTTCTTCCTTGTTTCAATCATGTTCCTCTCTTTGAGTTTTGAAGAGTGGAGTGGGGACACCCATGAGCTATTTCAGGTTGTACTCTACATGTATGTTATTACATTCATCATGAGGTCCTATATGAGACACTATTTTAGGTTGGGTGAATTGAGAGGAATATTCATTTGTCTGCTGGCTTTTGCTTTCCCCCAACAGATAATACCCTACCCTGAACCACAATACTACATCTGTTAGAAACTGCAGACGGTCGCAATGCTTTTGAGTACCTTGCAATTTGCTGTATCATAAAAAAAAGCATTTACAATACTTATATTTACTATATACCAGACTAGGTATTACCACCACTTATTACCTGGTCTGCCAACCAAGTAATAACTTATTATCTGATTCATCAGATCTACATCACCCATAAAACTGTTACAATCTTGGTTTACAAATGGCTTACCATTTACATCCCCATGTGGTTTAAGCACAAGAAGATAGACAATTTATTTACCTCTTGTCTTCTTATGCAGTTTCTTCTAAATTTCCTTTCTCACATTGGTTAATATCCTGTTCTTTTTATATTCAATGGCAGTCCCTTTTCTATTTGCTGTCATTGTGGTAGATGAATTTGTCACTACAGCTTCTAAGTTTATCACAAATCTACTGAACTGAAACACTAGTCAAAATATAATATCCAGTCTTGGTTATGGTATGGAAGTGATAATTTCCAGACTACATTAAACCATAGGCCATACTAACTTTGAACACTGTTTCTCTTTCCTGTATAAAAAATAAATCTGCAGCAATGTTCAGTACATGATTCACAAATTTTCTAGACTTTGAACTCCCACTTAATGCGCTTGTTTGACATATATTGTTTGAAATTTATTTGACTTATCTAAACCATGCCATCCTATCATTTGAAAGATTGTGGTGAAGTTCTGACACTTCGGAAAAATTTTGAAGAGTGTTCTCTTCCAAATTTTCTCTCCTAAAATTTCTTATGTGATTTTGCTTACAGTCTCCACTTGTTTTTTCAGCTTCATAAAACTGTCAAATTGTGTATCACTTTTCATGAATGTCAGGCTGATATTAATTTTTTTAAATGTAAACAGTAACTGAAAATTTTCAAATTTCAATGTAGAAGAAAAATATCCAAAAGTTTTGGGATAAGAATTGTTGGAATAATTCTGAGAATTGTTTCTCCTGGAAAATTGCATGTTATCAGACATGTACTAATGAGATTCACATTGATGTTCTCATTTAAATATGAATGGGTAATTTCAGGTGGGTTAGTATTATGAAACCAAAATGTTTTTCAACAGTTTTGGTATTATTAAATCAAAAAAATTTCAAGTAGTTTTAGGCAAGTTTGTTTTGAAAGAAAATAAAGTCTGGTAAAGAAACTGAACATGAATGATATACAGTGGCAGGTATGACTGTCTTGTTAAGTAGTTCACCACACAAACTCATGGAAAAAGATAAATAGTTGGGGTTTTATAATTAAATAAAAATTCCTTCAATGTAGTATCTCATTAACAGAGAAAAAAAGAATGTTTTATTTCCTAAAGAAAAGGGTTTGAAGCTCAAGAAAAGGGGTTGATTCTCTACATGTCAAATATCCTGTATATCTTATAGAATTTCTTTATTGTTTCAGATGACATTGGTATTAAAGAATCTTTACATCAGATGCATCATCTATATTTAACATCTACAGAATAGATATAAAAATATATATTATGGAAAATGAATTATGGGAGAAAGAGGTTAAGATTAAATCGGAGTCTGAAAGAAATGATTCTCCTAGTGAGGTACTGAACAAGATAGTAAAAACATTATACCACTGTAAATCATTATTCAAAATATATAAACTGAATTCTCATGAACTGTGACATCTGTGGTAAAACATTTTCTACAAATGGAAACTTAACTGTACACATGCATACTCATATAGGCGAGATGCCATATCACTGTGATACCTGTGGTTCATCCTTCTCTCGAAGAGATACGTTGAGTGCTCACAAAAGCATCCATACAGGAATAAAACCATATCACTGCGACATCTGTGGTAAAACATTTTCTGCAAGTGGAAACTTAACTACACACATACGTACTCATACAGGTGAGAAACCATATCACTGTGATATCTGTGGTAATACATTTACTGCAAATAGAAGCTTAACTGTACACATGCTTATTCATTCAGGCGATAAGCCATATCACTGTGATATCTGTGGTAAATCATTCTCTCAAAATAATATATTAACTGAACACAAACGTATTCATACAGGAATAAAACCATATCAATGTGATATATGTGGTAAATCATTTTCTGCAAAGGGAAGATTAACTATACACATACGTACTCATACAGGCGAGAAGCCATATCACTGTGATATCTGTGGTAAATCATTCTCCCAAAAATATAACTTGATATTTCACAAAAGCATTCATACAGGCATAAAACCATATTGCTGTGATATCTGTGGTAAATCATTCTCCCGAAATTCAGACTTGCAGAAACACAAAGAGTGGCATACAGGTGTAAAGCCATATCAATGTGATATCTGTGGTATATCTGTCTTTCAGAGTGGTGATTTAACCAAACACAAACGTATTCATGCAGGAGAGAAACGATATCACTGTGATATCTGTGGTAAATCCTACTCCACTGGAAGTATTTTAACTATACACAAACGTAGCCATGTGTTAGGTATGCACAAACATACTCCTTCGGAAGAAAAGCCATATCATTGTGATATCTGTGGTGAAACATTCTCTGAAGGTGGTACCTTAACTAATCACAAATGCATTCATTCAAGAAAAAAGCAAACTCACTGTGACATCGGTGGTAAATTATTATTTACAAATACTAAATTAACTATACACAAACCCATACATATAAAAGAGAAACCATATCAATGTGACAGCTGTGGTAAATCATTTTCTATAGGAAGTAAATTAACTATACACAAGCGTATTCATACAGGAGAGAAGCCTTATCAGTGTGATATCTGTGGTAAGTCATTCACTGAAGGCGGTACCTTAACCAATCATAAACGTATTCATACAGGTGAGCAGCCAAATCGCTGTGATATCTGTGGTAAATCATGCTCTAGAGGTAGTGAATTAGTTGTACACATACGTACTCATACAGGAGAAAAGCCATATCACTGTGATGTCTGTGGTAAATCATTCCTTCGAAGTGGTGACTTAACTAAACACAAACGTGTTCATACAAGAGATAAATTATATCTTTGTGATATCTGTGGCATGTCATTCTCTCATACAAATGTCTTAACTAGACATAAACGCATTCACACAGGTGAGAAACCATATCACTGTGTCATTTGTGGTAAATCATTCTCTGATAAAACTCCCTTAACAAACCACATACGTACTCATACAGGAGAGAAGCCATTTTACTGTGACATATGTGGTAAATCATTTTCTCAAAGTAGTGATTTAACAACCCACAAATATATTCATACAGGAGACAAGCCATATCCCTGTGATATCTGTGACAAATCATATTCTCGAAATAGTACCTTAATTATACATAAACGTATGCATACAGGCGAAAAGCCATATCACTGTGATATCTGTGGTAAATCATTCTCTGAAGATAGCGCCCTAACTAAACACAAGCACATGCATATTGTGGGAGATCTTTGAAAATCTATATATATTTTCTAAAATTGTATTTTAACTAAATATGTATGTGTTCATACTGGAGAGAAGCCATCATTGTTTAACATATACTTTCCAAGGGTTTTGATATGTGTGGTAAATCATTCTGTAAAAAAATGTCTCTTAATACAGAAGTATAACCATATCAATATCAAAAGTCATTCTATAAAAAAGAAGATATCCCAATGTTTGATAATAACTTTCTAAAACAATCTTGTATATAACCACATTATATTTATGTTGGTGAGATAATTTACCATTGTGATATCTATCTATCTGTCTATTTGGGATGGACACATGTGTTAAACTTGCTCAGTAAGTTTTGTTTAAATTTCTTTAAAAATTCGTCTTTGTAAACTTTGATTTTTATACCAATTTTGATCTGGTCAGTCCCCCAAAATATTGTGCCCCTCAGGGCAAAAAACATCCAACATATTTTCGAAAATATTTTTGCCAAACACTTCATTTTTTTTAAAATGGCCGAAGCAAAGGCACCTACTTCTTTGTCAAAACAAGAAGATGGGAAGGGAAAGCCATGCCTACTTGACCAACAGGTAGTAGCAGACATAGACAAAGGAATGCCAACATCTTCGCCTCAACATTTAGAAGAGGAACAAGCTTCAGCTGCTTGTAAGCAACTGAACACGCCTGACGTCACATGTGTCCACACACAGAAGGAAATATATGTAGCAAATACTTCGTTTCGAAAAGAAATGGAAATTCACACAACACAAAATGAAAATAACAGCCCACAACAGACACCAAAAAATACAGAAAATGAAAAAATTGAAAATTCATCCAACAACACCAATCAAAAGGAAAAAAATGTCAACACAAACACCAAAGAAAATACAAACAACAGTGACAACAAGAAAGACAACAACAGCAAAATTTCTTTTGCTGATACTGTAAAAAAAAAGGAAATATTTCAACTTTTGGATTTAATCAACGCGAAACAAAAGTTGGAAGAAGCTAAACAATATGTTACTTTTGGACCCAATGGGTCATTTAGCATAAATTCACCACAAGAACTAAGGAGAGAGAATGCCCTGAACACGGTGGTTTTCAGGACAATCTCAAATGCATAAAAAAAACCAGCTCAACTATCTTAGATTGAGCTGGTTTTAAGGAACCACATGGATAACATTTTATTCATTCAAAAAGCCAAACTTTTCGGCAGCATTTCGGTGCTGATGAAAGACAAAACAACAGCACAAAAATATTCCATCGCGCCCATTGTGTCCACCCATTTTACCTTTTTCCCTACATACATGGGGAAAAAGGACGCTAAAAATAAAAATTACATGCATAAGACCCAAAGTAGATATTTGGTGGATACTTTATGGCCTAATTGACTTTGAACAAGACATTTTGATCTCAGTAGGAAAATCCTCCAGAGATATATTTAGTGGGACTAGCATTGAAATTCTGGTGCAGATAAGCTCAGAACGTATAGCGAAAATCCCACAAAGAGTACCTCTGGATGGACAGATCTACATAAACATTTCGGTTGAGGGTAGGCGGTCCGCATGTTACCTCTGCGCAAGCAGAGGTGACCTAAGGATGCCTGTCCTCAATTGACAAAAAGAAAACCACTTTTGCCGACACCACAAATAACAACACAACCACCACCACCACAACAAGAAAAAACAACACAGAACACTATCCCACCCAAAACAAATACAAAAACACACACAGACACTACAGAACCCCAAAACATACCCCTACCCATCAACACGGATGAGGAACCCCTATCGACGGCACCCAGCGGCGATGAGGAGGAACCCTTCCAACGCGTGAAAAGAAAAAAAAGAAAGCACCGCATGAACAAAAACGAAACAAACACACAAATACCAGCACAAACAGCACAAGCAAAAGTTCCCCCTCCCGAAAACAAAACACCCACACCAAAGAGAAAACACACGCAGGAACCACAGACAAAAACAAACAACACAGGAAAAGTACACATACACTTACATAAACAAAGAAAATAGAACACTGATGGATATCATAAAAAACAACCCGTTGGTCAAAACCGAAGGGAAAACTTTGGATAGCTACAAAAAAAACAAACCTAAAACTGATCAGGGTCCCTATAGGAACTTATAGATCCCTAAAAGAAACATTTGTAGAGGACGTGGGGAATTCCTGCGTGAAACCAATCAACCGCGTCCTCTTCAAAAGTCTCCCCACCACAGGCACCCCTACCCCAGTCACCCCCATCCCACCAGACACCCCCTCCCAACCAAACACCCCCTCCCAACCAAACACCTCTGTCCCCACCCCGCCAGAAACCACCACCCCACCAAACATACCCTCCAACACCCCCATGGAAATTGGTCCCCAGGAGACAAAGAAGTGAGTGATTTCTTTTCCTCTTTTAACTTTTCAGCACCAACATGGCCAATATAAGAGTTGGATGTGTGAATGTACGTGGCCTGGGGATGCCCTGGAAACAGGGCAAACTCTTAAACGATCTCAGGTCGCACAGTATGGATGTAGTAGCCATTTGCGAGTCCAGGATTCACAGCAAGCGACAACTGGCCCCCATCTTCGACGACTTTGAGATCTACGCATCTCTCTGTCAGCCGGGAGGTGGGGGTGGGGTTGCTGTTTTGCTGCGGAAACACCTGGATCTCGTAACACAGACGGTACACCTGGACCCAGAGGGTCGACTGGTGGTCCTAGACATTGACGGTGGTGAAGGTGGAGCCTTCAGGCTGGTGGCCGCATATGCCCCATCCGGGACCCTGCGGCCAGACTTCTTCAAACGTCTAGAGACTTTTCTGGGAACGTCCCGCTCCTTGCTTTTAGTGGGAAACTGGAATGTAATTCTAGATGCACGTTGGGACTATGTGGGAGCTTGTCCTGATAAAGGGGGATGTAACAGCCTCAAACAGTTAATCGGCCGATTTAACCTGGCCAATAGATATCGACTAGATTTTCCGACTGTGCCAGTGTTGATGTGGACTAATCGTAGCGGAACATCTAGATAGGGTTCTAGTTAGAAAGCAGGATAGGGACATTTTAAGCTGTCCACAAATGTTCATGGTTGCCTATTCAGATCACAAATTAGTGACCTGCTTAGTCAACCTTGACAAAACCCATAGACAGGGTCCCGGCTACTGGAAGCTGAACTTGTCGTTACCGACATGCAAAGCCTACAGTTGACGGATTACCACTTTAGTTAAGCAGCACTTGACGGGGGCCATTGTCAACAACAGATGGTGGTACTCTCTCAAGAGGGCAGTTAGATTAGACTCGATAGGTTTTAGTAAAGAATTAGTGTTAGATAGAAATAAGACCGAAAAGGAACTGGTAGATAAAGTAGGAGTGGCAACGTAGCCAGCGTGCTAGCGACGAGAATGGCCTTGGACCAGTTCTTCGATGCATGAAGGCTGCATTGTCAGAAGCAAAATACGTGCTCTGGGAAACGAAGGAGCCAAAGCTGTTAGCTGGGCCCGAGTGACGGAGGTGAAAAGTGGCAACAAGTCCATGATTCGGTCTTTGAAGGACCAAGATGGGCGCGTGATATGTGAGCCGAAGCAAGTGTGCGCGGCCTTTCAGTGGCACTTTGCTCAACTGTTCGGGCAGGGCGGCGTGCCGGGAGGGGCTATGGATTTCGGTCCATACCTCGACAGCCTACCGCGACTCTCGAACAGCGAGGCGAAGTTCTGCGAAAGGCCGATTTCGGCCGCTGAGATAGGTGTCACGCTGAGCCAATGCGGAAAACGCAAATCTCCAGGTCTCGACGGTCTACCCTACAAATTTTACATAGCAATGCCGGACTTGTTCTCCGGTCTCCTGGAAGCGGTCTACTGCAACGGCCAAGGTGTTTGCGCTCACCCAGAAATGGGTTGAATGCAAACTATCCTTGAAAGGTCGAGCAGAGGTGGCGAACACTTTTATAGCGTCCGTCATCTATTACCGCTTGACCGTTGTGCCTTGTCCAGCCAAAACGTTCACCAAAATGGAGCGCGTGCTCTTCTAATTCCTTTGGTGAGAAGATCCATCTGCTGCCAACACCCTTCAAACGGAGGGCTGGGGATGCCATGGCTGACGATGCAGAAACACGTGCTCAGGCTGCAGCACCTCCACGTATTCCTCACCGGACAACCGGTGTGGGGTCTGTTCGTGAGGCGAGCATTCCCACGACTCGTGTCGCTGACCGAGCTGCAGTCCTGGGTCAAGCAAAGACCGAGGAAAATGGGCGACTGGCACATCAAATGTGCTCAGGCGCTCACAGCCCTCTGGCAGGCGGACTCGGCGATCAGTGGAGACTCCACTTCGTCATTCTATAGAGGGTTGGTCCGCAGCAAGTGCGACGACGCACTCGGAGAAACTCTAGGCGTAGAGGAAGATGAACTGGCCAGTCTGTTCGGTAGAACCTTCCGCCCGGGACCGATGGACAACTTCCAAAAGTCACTGGCCTGGCAGTGCTACCGAGGAGCTCTACAGACACGGGCGTCCGGGCAGGGACCCTTCGAAAAAGATCTGTCCGAGATGCGTGCGCGACGAGGAAACCATCGCGCACACATTTGTACACTGCCCGGGCGTTACCGACCTGTGGAGCTATGTAGAACGACTATTGTCGCGGGTGGGACCAATCCAGTTGACCACCGAGTATATTATCATGATCAAACCACCACCCTCCTTCAAAAACGAAGGAGAGGCGGTTTTCCTATGTGTTATGGCTATGGTGGATGAGGTTAAAAGGGCTGAGGTCAGACACCTTTCTCTCTGGCGAACAACTGATTCGGTTTTTCAAATATCATTTTGGAAGAAGAATCAGGTTGGAGAGAGAGGTGCTGTACCCCAGCAAATTTTATAAAAGGTGGGTGAATGTGGCAAAGATGGCTCAAATGGTTGGGCCTTCTCTCTATATAAGCCTGTAGGTTGAGGAAAAAGAGAAAGAGAGGAGGGGAGTACTCACTCTTGGTGCTCCTGGAAATGAGGGTTGTACATTTTTTCGGGGTGTGTACAACCCCTGTGTAACGCCTCCCCCGTATTGGGAATTTCAATTGTTATTTGTTATTTTATTAATAGTTTTATTTTCATATACTTGTATGTAAACTCCCCATTTGTATTTGTCCCCTTCTTTTGTGCCCCTGTGGCTAATAAAGAAATTTATCTATTATATTTCTAGAAGCATAGATTAATTGGGTGTGTATAAAAGAAATCAGATGCACTGTGTAAGAGAGAATTGTGATGGTATGGATACATTATGTGATCACTGGATGATGAAGAGATCTGAGTGGAAGGAAGCTGCAGTAGAGGGAAACCTGGACAGAAGTGATGATAGCATATTTCAAAATGATGCACCTGACGGAGTAGATGACAAAGGAACACAACAACTGGAAAACTTCCATCCAAACTATGCAAGTATGGGAAAACAGACTTAAGAGGATGGTAATATTTTACATTATGAATAAATAGTTGAGAAATGTATTCTTATAAAATCAGATGTTCGAAATATATACACAAACATAAAAGAAAATATTTCATTATACACTAATCAGATTCAGGTTTGATATCCCCTCACACCACTATAATACACCCATCATAAACCCTCCCCCTCTCTCAGTAACTCTTATCACCAAATCTCATGCTGGTAGAGGTTACCCACCCACATTAGCATTTCTCCACCCTTGTCATATACACATACTTCTTTCACCTTCCCTCCTGTAGAATATGGAGGGCTGATCAGTTGAGACAATGACCAACAGATCCCTACTACTGATACCACAAGAAATTTACCCAGTACACTCTGTAAAGCAGTTTGTGATAGGAAGAGCATTTCATGGTAGAAGTTATGCTAAAAGAGTAGAGTGGATTTCCAGTTGTTACAAGGGCATGATAAACCCACCCAGTACACTGTAAAGTGCTTCATGATAAAAAGAGCATCCAGCTGTAGACAACTTGCCAGATAATGGGTCATGAGGACTCTTCAGCTGTGTCAATGATATAACAACCTCCCTATTGTTGGTGATTAAACAATAAAGGCACCAAGTATACTGTAAAGTGGTTGGTGATAAGAATCACAAGCTGTAGAATATCTTCCAAACAAAGGATCGTGAGGACTTTTCAGTTTTATCAAAACATGACAAAATCACTAATGGGGTCAGGATAAAATGCATAGGAACATTTTGTAAGAAAATGCGGATCACTGATCCACCTGACCAGCCGGTATATTGTGGGAATGCAAGTAAGTGAGACAGAAGACCACTGCTAATCTGAGAGGCCAAAAGCTCCATTTCAGTACTGACTGCATGTATAAAGACCTGTTCAATCTATATAAAACCAGAGCGTTCAATGAGGCACTTAGGGATATCTATGGCCCCATTCACCAAACACAAGCCTCTCTCCTTTCAGCAGATGGGTCAGCGCTGCTCACAGATAAAAAGGCGAACTAGAACCATTGGACTGAACACTATGGCAACCTATTTGGAAGAAATTACTCGGTAACAGACACTTCGATCCACAACATGTCACAGCAGCAAGTCAAAAGTGAGCTGGATGCATCATCCTCACGAGAGGAGTTAAAGACTGCAGTCACCCACCTGAAAACACAAGGATTCTGGTGTTGATAGTATGTGTGCCCTTCTGGTGCATACAGAGGAAGATGTCCAGGTAGCTGTCAGCTGCTTTGCTTGGGCCGCCTAAGCCTTTGGCCTGACCAGCAGCCATCAAGAAAACTGAAGTCATGTCCCAGAAGCCAGCAAATGAAGAGTACCACTCTGCAAATTAACATCAATGGGCACCCCTTCAGTACACTAGTGATGTTACAGCATTGCCAAGGCCAACAGCTCATTCGGAGACTTGCAGAAACACATGTGGCAGAACCACTCTATGCCTCACCACAAAGATCAGTCTACAGAGCTGTTGTAATCACTACTCTCCTCTACAGAGCTGAAAGCTTGGTCCTATACTGTAACCAGATCAAGCTACTGGAAAGATTCAATCAGTGATGCCTTTGCTCCATCATAGGCATCCTTTGGCAGGACTATGTAACAAATGAGGAAGTTCTCAAGAGGCCCAATATCACAAGCATTGAGAGCATGCTGATGCTGAGACAGCTCTGCTGGGCAGGTCATGTCTCGCGCATGTATTTGTACACAAATCACAAGTTTAAACTTTCATTCAGCATAGCAGTTCATCACAGGCTTCATACCATCTGCCTTTCACTCTGAGTGAGAAACGCTTTGTGCTCAGCACAGTTCACACTCTGGCTACTGTACCTTTAGAACACCCACCTTTACTGATAATTTGGTCATCCAAGTAACAGAAGAGATCGATTACTTTTATAGAGCATTTGATAGAGCTTTCTTCATGTGAGCCCGGCATTCTATGCTAGCCTGCGTGAGATCCCACCATATCTCTTGTGTATCCATAGTTTACATTTGTTACATATAATAGAATTTCATCCTGATACTTTTCTGCATACTGAACACAACCATTTCCCTGATGGAATCAGGGCTCTGGGGTTTTTTCTACTTTGTAGTTGACTTTATGGTTTTTGGGTTTGAGGTTTGTTTGGAAGTCAGGAATTTTTTCTCTAATTCTGCTGCAGATTCAGCTACAATAATTACTTCATCAACATATGGGAGTTCCCATGAGCAGCTAGTCTTAAATTCCTGTGTCATGGCCTGTTTGACAATAATGAACTTGAGAGGGCTGAGGATAGTGGGCCCCTGATGTATCCCCAAATTCATGGTAAATCCTCACTATACACCTTGTTAACTCTCACTTTGCTGTCTGCACCACTGTACATGACTTGTACCTCACTCACACGTCATACATCTACCCTTAGTTTCCTAAAAGCCCACCAGTTTATGGAGCGAGGAGCCTGTCAAATGCTTTCTTCAGGTCAACAAATGCTAGGTAGAGATATACATATTTATGTGAAAGACATGACAATGTAGCTAGTGCAGATGTCATGATAAAATGCACTCTGTGCTTTCTGTAGCATGTAGTAACATCATCATCATCATTATTTTACGTCCGCTTATCCCTGCTCGCAAGAGTGAGATGGGTCCTATTCAGCACAACATCTCTCCATTTGTCATGGTCCTTTGTCATCTCCAAAAGCATCAGCAATCTGAGGTCAGCTCTCACCACCCCCGCCCATGTTTTTCGTGGTCTTCCTTCTTTTGGGATTTCTTGATGCGCATTACATGTCCAGACCAATGCAGTCTTCTCTCCCACACACTAAAGCATATCCCTCTTATACATAGTTTCTCTCTCAACTCATCTATGCTTGGTTATTCACGCACATTGACATTGCATATCCAACGGAGCATACTCGCTTCATTTCTCTCCAGCTGTCGCATATCCTCTGCAGTTGTTGCCCATGTCTCACTACTATGCAGCATCACACATCTCACACAGGCATCATATAACCGGCCTTTCGTTTGTAGAGAGAAACCCTTCTTTGGCAACTTCTACTGTCAAATTTCCCTGTACATGTATTGCATATGTAGTTTTCTCTACCTGTTAGTTTGCCTGCTATCCCACTACATCTCTTGTTTACCCAAGATCTGCATTGTGTACATTCTATAGAATTTATGCCAACTCCTTTCCTACATACTGAACATGGCCATTTCCCTGATGGAATCAGAGTTTTGTCCTCTTTTCTACTTATCAACACTTTAGTCTTAGCTAGGTTCACTCTCAGTCCTCTTGATTCCAACTGCTGTTTCCATAGCCAGAATTTATTCTCTAACTCCTCTACTGATTCTGCTATAAGTACCAGATTGTCAGCATAGAGAAGTTCCCATGGGCAGCTAGTCTTAAACTCCTCTGCTATGGCTTGGAGAACTATAATGAATAAGAGTGGACTGAGGACCAAAACCCTGATGCACTCTTGTATCTGGAATTCCTCACTAAACTCCATTCCTACTCTCACTTTACTGACAGCACCCCTGTACATAGCTTGCACTGTCCTCACAAACCATTCCTCTAAACCTAGTTTCCTTAGGGACCACCAGATGACAAATCAGAGTACCCTATCAAAGGCCTTCTCTAGGTCAACAAAAGCTAAGTATAGTGGCTTATTCTCCTCTAAGAACCTCTCTTGTAGTTGTCTCACTAAGAAGAGGGCGTCTGTTGTACTTTTCACAAGCACAAAACCAAACTGCATCTCATTTAATTTGACCCTTGCTCTAATTAGTTGCGCTAGTATTCTTTCTGCCACTTTCATAACCTTCTCCATCAGTTTTATGCCCCTATAATTGCTCCTCTCCAGAGCATCCCCTTTATCGTTGTAGCAATTTGCAAGAATACTGCTGCACCAGTCTTTGGGTATGACTCTGACATATATAGCTTGATTGACAATGCGTGCAACCAGTTTAGTTCCTACTTTTCCTGATGCCTTCAGCATCTCAGCAACTATCCTCGACGGTCCAGCAGCCTTACCACTTTTCATTTCCTTAGTGGAGGTGCCACGGCAAAAAAGCACCCAGCCCACACTGTAAAGTGGACGTGTAGGCGCCACGAAAAAGCACCCAGCACTCACTGTAAATGAGGTTGGTGTTAGGAAGGGCATCCAGCTGTAGAAATCAAGCCAGATCAGTTCCTGTATGAGCAAGGCATGGTCAGCCGACCAGACACTGCCCACAACAGGACAACCCGTCTAACCCATGCTAGCGTGGAAGAACGGACGTAAAACGGTGATGATGATGATGATGATGACCCTATAGTCGTCAATCTCAATAGCTGGTCCCTCTGTCTGGTCTATTGGGGGTAGTTTCTCTCTCTCCCATTCATTCTCAATATTCATCAGTCTCTCAAAATCACATTTCCAGGCCTCCTTTTTCTGAGCATCAGTGACACTAAGTACACCCGCATCATTCCGGACACACTTATCTCCAACAACATCTTAATTTACACTGACACTGCCTTGCAATGTGGAAAACCGCATGTCTCTGATCTTCTCGTCGCAGAACATTGACAAACATCTTACTCTCAGCTTCCCTGCATGCTAAGTACACCTGATGTCTAGCTTCTCTTTTAACGGCTGTGTATCAGTCTCTACTCCCACCATTTTTCCAAGCCTTCCATGCTAGTCTTTTGTCTTTAATGGCCCTATCTACCATGCTGTTCCACCACCAGGTCACCTCTGTCTGGTTGGAGCTCTGCTCCAGCCACAAGTTTCTTCAGTAGCCTGCAGTAAGTTGTCACATCAATGATAGATGTCAAGGTAGCCAACCGCTCTTGGCCAGAGAACGACTGGACATCTATCTATCCATCACCCAAAGATACAATGTAATAACGTAAGAGAAGAGCTCAAAGTTCAAATGTACAAAATATAGTTCACAGGTGTGCAATCACATGACAGCAGGAAAGAAAGTGTGTTCCAGAGAATGAATGCAGGTGGTTTCTGTTCTGTGGTATATCGTGAAATTTCAAACCTCCGAATGGATTTTCTCACAGGAAGAGTGCTGCAAAAATAAATTCTCTGGCTTGTTCTGCTGGTTTTGGTTGTTGGTGAAGCTGTGTTGCTGTTGTTGTTGTTGTCTCACAGTAAAAAAAAAATTTTTTCAGAAAAAAATGACTTGCAAAGTGCTAGAAATAACAGCCGAAGTTGATGGTCGATGTTGAGAATGCGTTGACCTGGAAGGGTCAAGAGGCCAGCGACCAAAGAAATAAGCATTCTGAATAAATGCGCAGTTTTCAACGGCAAATTTACGTGGTAAATTTTTAAACCGGCAAATAGGAGAATATAGCTTAAGGCTGAAGAATCCTTGGCGAGAAACATTATCTCTGGTGTGCGGCTATCTCTATGAGTCGAAAATAATATTTCTAACGCGCGAGAAAATGATAGTGCAAGTGTAAAAGTGACAATGATGAAAAAGAAGGGCTTCACTTAGCATAATTGTTGGTGTGAACTTTAAAAAAAAACTTGAACGATGAAAAAAAAAAGGCAATGGTTCATCGAAAATAAATGTTCCTGTTGAAATGTTTCTAAAAAAAAAAATATCAAATTTCTTTTTCTTTTTTTTTTTTTTTTTTTTTGAAAGTGTTCGTTGTAAGAAACGAGAAACATATATATATATCGTTAAATGCGACAGTTAGTTGATGCGTGAGAGAAAAAGTCTGTCTGCACGAAAGTTTCACATGTGCGTGGTGTGTTCGTTTCTTTGACTGAGTATTTTCATAGTTTGTAAATAAATTTCCTGTGTATTCGTAATGTTACTCACACAACACCAGATTCTGCTATTTTTTTCTTTTTTCGGGGTGACCACTTATAACAATGAACGGCTGCGTGTTCGTATCACATCAGGGTTACCAATATAGCGGAGAACTGGGTTGTATGAATGTAACACGGTGACATGGTTTGTGTGTATAATATTTAATTAACAATTTAACAGTATAGTTGACATGTCAAAGAAATAGATGATAGAATGAAGCAAAGTTAGTAGTTACCGTTTTGATTGCCAGGCAAACGCGAGACGCCTGGCAAAGGCCAGGCACCGGAAGGGCAAATGAGAGTGAGAACTTAAAGTTGTTAGTTTTATAGGGTTCTGACCGGAAGTTACAGAAAGGGTTCTACTTCCCGTCTAGATGTTGTTAATCACAACAAGGGAGACAACTGCTACAGGTCTTTTAGCTTCCAGACCTTCCTTTTCCACACCTTCCTGTATGTCTCATTTTGTCTCTTGCTTATTGAGATGTCACTAACGATTAACCTATGCTGGGGTGTACATTCTTCCCCAGGGTACGCTTTAGTATTTGACTCCATCTGTCTGTCTTGTTGCCTAACTAGCAAGAAGTCAATCTGGCTTATGTGCTCACCTGATTGGTAGGTTATTAGGTGGTTGGTAGGCTTCTTGAAGTTAGTGTTGTAAATGGTTAGTTCATTTGCATCACAAAATTCAAGAAGCCTCACTCCTTCATTTCTTGAACCATAACTATGACCACTATGTAACTCAGTGTATTCATCCTGGAGCTGTTCAACATGACCATTGAAATCCCCTGCTAGCATAACTAGGTCTCTGTCCTGTCAGTGTGGTTGTTTCTAGAAGTTGCTCATAAAAGCAGTCCTTCTCTTCTTTACCTAGGGGCCTGCCTGGGGAGATAATTGTCAGCAGTCTCTTGCCTACAACTAATCTAATCTTAATTATTCTATTACTGACTCTAACTACGGCTATTCTCTTATTGATCCACCTCTCGGCCAGTAAAATGCCTATCCCACCTAACACATCATCATTTCCTACCCAGAAAAGCTTATAGCTAAGATGTTTGTCTGTAATTAGTCTTGCTGAGGCACCTCTCCATCTCACCTCTTGTCAGGGTACCAACATTAAGTGTGGCAACCCTGAGATGCGACATCTTTCGTTGAAATTTCTTCCTTTTCTGCAAAGAAAATATATACAAATATTTACTATCAGTAGTACCTGATTACACTCAACTTCAACTCTAAATTATATATATATATATTTACTACATCAGGGGACAAGTAATGGTAACAAAGCAAGCAATCTGTGTTACTGTAGAATATCCCTGGGTACCCAAATATACTTAGCTAGGAGGGAAGCAGAGGATAGAAAATTCAAGCATGTTTTACAACGTGAGGACCAGAAACAGGAGGTATTCAAGATTGCGAGGCAATGTGTCAGAGATAGTTGTGATGTCATTGGAGAGAAGTGTATCCGGAATGATAAAGGTGAGCTTGCCCTCACAAGTGCTGAGAAGAAAGATGCATGGAAGAGACATTATGATAGATTACTAAATGAGGAGAATGCATGGGAAGAAGAGACCCTACCCCACGTAGACCCTATAGAGGGACCAGCAGTACAAGTCAGCGGCAGCGTAGTAAGTAAGGCAATCAGAGATATGAAGATAGGGAAGGCAACCGGTCCATCGGGTATAGCTGCCGAGATGCTGAAGGCATCTGGGTCTGTAGGTCACACGTATCGTTAACCAGGTAATACTAGAGGGGGCCATACCAAAAGATTGGTGCAGTAGCATCATTGTCAACTGCTACAAAGGTAAAGGCGATGCACTAGATAGAGGAAACTATAGAGGTATAAAGTTGATGGACCAGGTCATGAAAGTAACAGAAAGAGTTATAGCACAGCTGATTAGGGACCGGGTGAATATAGACGAGATGCAATTTGGGTTTGTACCAGGGAAAGGCACCACTGATGCCCTCTTCCTTGTGAGGCAATTACAGGAAAAGTACCTAGCTAAAAGTAAGCCACTCTACTTGGCATTTGTCGACCTTGAGAAAGCCTTTGACAGAGTTCCACGTGCAGTAATCTGGTGGGCTCTTAGAAAACTAGGAGTAGATGAATGGCTTGTGAAAGCGGTACAAGCCATGTATAGGGGAGCAGTCAGCAAAGTTAGGATTGGCAATGAGTATAGCGAGGAATTTAGCGTACAGGTTGGGGTCCACCAGGGCTCTGTTCTTAGCCCTCTCCTGTTCATCATAGTCCTGCAGGCAATAACGGAGGAGTTTAAGACCGGATGCCCATGGGAACTCCTGTATGCTGATGACCTCGCACTCATAGCTGAATCTATGGTAGAACTAGAGAATAAATTCCAAACCTGGAAGCAGGGACTAGAGAGAAAGGGCCTCAAAGTCAACGTGACAAAGACTAAGGTCCTTATAAGTAGACGAGAAAACAGAACCCAGATCCCCTCAGGGAAATGGCCTTGCTCAGTATGTAGGAAAGGTGTAGGTAGGAACTCCATTCTCTGCCCCAAATGCAAACAATGGGTACACAAGAGATGTAGCGGGATCTCAGGAAGCTTAATTAAGAATGTAGGATTCACATGCAGCAGCTGTGCTGAAACAGCAAGCAAACAGCCACAGGAAACAAGTACCACCAATCTCTGGGAGGGCCCTGTAGAAACAGTAGACAGCTTCTGCTACCTAGGTGACCGAATTAGCAACGGAGGTGGGTGCTCAGAAAGTACAATAACTAGGGTAAGAACGGGATGGAAGAAGTTTAGGGAACTACTACCACTGCTAGCTGCAAAAGGCTTCTCCCTCAGAATGAAAGGCAGACTATGATGCGTGTATCCGAACAGCGATGTTGCATGGTAGTGAGACCTGGGCGCTGAAGGTGGAAGACTTACGTAGATTAGAGAGAAACGAAGCCTGCATGCTCCGATGGATGTGTAACAGTAATATACGTGAACGACAAAGCATAAAGGAATTGAGAGAGAGACTGAGCATAAGAGGAATCAAATGCTGCGTGCAGGAGAGGCGGTTACGCTGGTATGGACATGTGATGCGTATGAAGGATGACAGCTGCATAAAAAGGTGCAGAGCACTAGAAGTTGATGGAAACCGCGGAGTGGGGAGACCCAAGATGACTTGGGATGAGGTGATAAAAGCCGACCTTACCCAACTACACCTCTCAAAGTCAATGACACACGACCGTGACTTCTGGCGTCACGCAGTAATACAGGGTACCCGACCTCCCATGGGTACATGCTGAAGCATATAAACAATACGCCCCCCCCCCCCCACCGCAAGGTGGTCGTGGAGGTGCCACGGCAAAAAAGCACCCAGCCCACACTGTAAAGTGGACGTGTAGGCGCCACGAAAAAGCACCCAGCACTCACTGTAAATGAGGTTGGTGTTAGGAAGGGCATCCAGCTGTAGAAATCAAGCCAGATCAGTTCCTGTATGAGCAAGGCATGGTCAGCCGACCAGACACTGCCCACAACAGGACAACCCGTCTAACCCATGCTAGCGTGGAAGAACGGACGTAAAACGGTGATGATGATGATGATGATGACCTCTGCTATATAAAGTAGTATAAGTGCAATCTTTGTGTAGTAGCTAGACCTGTTAAAAATAGCAACCAAATTTCCTTCAAATCCTACCTTACTGTCTTATGTATGTATTATGTATGAAGCAAAAAGGAAAGGTTCTATGTGATACCTTGATCTACTAGAAACACAAACAAAATCCTCCTCAAATCACAGCCTACTGTCTCACGCACGCATACATATATGTGTGTATATGTATGTATTCTATGGGAGCAACTATAATTGTTGATATACCTGACAGAAATAGAAAACAAATCTCCCTCAAACATGATCCTACTGCCTTAGAGGCAAAGGTGAGTGAAAGCTATAGTGTAAAAATCTAAATACACTTTCTGAATTATAGAAATGAATAAGTAAATACTTTATAATAGTTCATTCATGAGCCAATACTAACTTTATCTTTTATGTTATTTCAGTCATGGTTTTCAAAGTAGCCTTCTGGTGCTTTGTTTTGAATTTTGGAGGTTCTGATTGTGCAAAAAAAAACCTACAAAGATAATAAAAAATTTGGAATTTAGTTTTAATATTTTTATAATCCCTACTTAGAATAATCCTATTTCATTGGTCAGATATTTTGTAATATGCAGCAAAACATATTGTTACTTTGGAGGCACATGGCTTAGTGGTTAGAGCATTGGCCTTGTAATCGAAAGGTTGTGAGTTCAATTCTCAGACCGGGTGATGTGTTGTTTCCTTGAGCAAGACACTTTATTTCACATTGCTCCAGTTTACTCAGCTGTAGAAATGAGATGATAGGGACTGGGGTCCATATCGTTCCACTGCAAAGTGGTCGTAGAGGTGCCACGGCAAAAAAGCACCCAGCACTCACTGTAAATGAGGTTGGTGTTAGGAAGGGCATCCACCTGTAGAAATCAAGCCAGAATCAGTTCCTGTCCCACCCTTGCAAGCAGGGAAAAAGCGGACGTAAAATGAAATGATGATGAAAGGACTTTCATAAAATACCTGGGCATTGCCAGGTACCTCTGCTAGTAAAAATATGAAGAAATATATTTTTTAAAAAGTGGAAAATGAAAAGTAATATAAAATTATATACAGTGTAAGAATATAAAAAACTGTGTGTGTGTATGTATGTATATATATATATATATATATATTCATTAGTTAAGCAAAACAAGACCACAAATTTCACAAGGAAGACATTATTAAAAGATTGTCAACATATTTTAGTTTGATGTAAGGAATGTAGAGAATAATAATAATAATAATAATGTCCTTTTACAATTGTTTCGTTACTCCATATAATATTTCTGGATCAGATGACTATATATCATAATAGATCTGGTTCAGTTGAAAATAATTAACATATTTAAAAGACAGAGCGGCTCATCAGAACTTCAAAGGAATATAAATTAAAATAATGAGAGAATGTTACATAATATAATCTTCCATATATTGGTTTTCACTATGGTGTCTTGGTTGCATCAGTTGTCAGCCATAATCAAGCAGTATTCATCTGTCGAGGCTGCATTGTGTGAGATCTGCCTATGGGTAACAAGATGGCTGCCAAAGGACATATTTACCTTACTAATTAGAGGGTGGTTTCAGGGGAAGTAACTCCTCGAGAGATTAGAAATTGTGGGTATTTATAGTTAAGTGCTAATTTTTTAATTGAGAGACAATGTAGGGGAGGTAACTTATAATTATCTAAGTTGTTCATAGCTATTTAACTTAGTAGCTACAAGTAAAAATGGGGCTAGATGACTAAGTTGGGTTAAATATTCTATTGGCGAAGGAATTAGCCCTTCGATGTTGACAGCTAATAGTTACCTCCGTTCTATCGTTAATTGGTAGAGGCCTTGATAGAGTTATGTAATATGCTTCTGTAATACAGAGATCACAAGATTTTCTTCATCCATTGAACGGTTGGGCCCTAGCCACGATATCCCATTTTATTGAGTGTTGAACGTTGTTTAATTTAAGGTTTTTAATGAGCCTAGCTAGCGATGTCGAACATCTGTTGCTAGGGTCTCGGGAGGAAAAAGAGTGTGCGTTATAGCGTACCTTAAAAGGGTTAGAGGTAGACCCGATATAAGAGCTGGTATTCGAAGCAGTTTTAACCGTGCACCTATAGACTATGTTGGGTGTCAGGCAGTTTCCATTTAATGGGCATGCATTGGGGTACCGGCAGTTGCAGTTGCTTCTGCGGTTAGTGAGAGTAGGGTAGTTTAACCTAAGCGGTAGGTCAGTGCTAGAAGGATTAGATGGGGGAGGTGTGCTACTAGAGTAATTATTGGTGTTTTGGCATGGTGTATTTGATAGGGGTGGTGGTACCGCGGTGTTGGAGTTATACTGTCTTAGTTTATGATGGTTACTGAATGCGATGTGGCTAGCTAGGTTAGGTGTTGTGGAGAATGAGATTTTAATGTTATTTTTATTAAATAGTTTGTAATATCTATGGTTGGGGGGGAAATGTTTAGATAGGATAGAGAAGAAGCGTTTGGGGATATTAGTGGCTAGATTAGATGAGAATGGGGAGTTAAGCCAGGTGATATTTCTAGGTCTATTCCTTCTAGGGATTCTAGTGGAGTTGGTAGAGGCCTTCATAGGGTTATTATTACCTGGGGATTTGTTATTTGTCATCCCATTTCTCATTCCTATTCTAGGGTTGATCTTTAGTTTACAACTTGGAGTGGGGAGCAGGCCGCTGCCACCATTAACGTTCCCTGTATAGGTGCTGTTTACTGCTAAAATTCCGGCGAATCTGGCTATATGCTAAGGTATTTTTAGTTCTAGTGTTAAGTTTATTATGGTGAATTGCTGTGTTATGGCATTTAGGTATGTAATAAATTGATTGTTCATAACCAGATTCAGAAAGAGCCTTATTATAATATTGTGCATGGTTTATAAATATCTCCTCATTTGCTGATAGCATTGAGATCCTATACAAGATAGATTTGATTACTGCTCTGATGACTGCCGGTGGGTGGTTAGAGTGTGGGCTAATATATGTGAGTATTTCCCATGGTTTATGGTAAGGGTAATATAGGTTATTGTTGAGATCCAGGGTGACGTCTAGGAAGTTTACTACTTTATGGTTCGGCTCGATGGTGATAGAGAGACCGTTATTTTTAAAGAATCTATGTAATTGTTTTTTTAGCAAATCGATGCCCCGATTAGTGCAATTGTGGACTGCAAATAGGGCGTCGTCCCTGTATATTCCGCCTTGCAAGGGTTGGATTTCGGCTCTGATGTTATGTAATAGGTAAATTCCAACTAAATCGGTGATTTGCGCGGAGTCACTTGAGCCCATCATAATGTCAAAGTTGTCTGTTCTATCTTTTCTAGTTCAGAGTGCTCCGTTGAATTCAATGATAGTCTGCCTAGCCATAAGTATGGTGCTAATCTCATTATTATATATACTTTCTCCCGTTTGACCTGTGTGAGATTCTTTCTCCACACACACTTTGACCAGGTCGTATGATCTTTATTCTCTCTCGTCTACGATTTCACAGAACTTATGTTCATCGATTTCAGGGACTTGACTCCTTCTTCCTCACTTTTCGTTGCATTACCATCTTTGATTGTTTACTGTCTCGCTTGTTCCCCTTATTTACGTGTCCCAACGACTTTCTTTAGCCGTTGCTCGCACCAACCGGCGGTATATGGTCTTTAAAGCGATGAAATACCAATGAAGGTTGGAAGATCACTGATGAAGGACTAAATTTATTCATATATATATATATGGAGGCACATGGCTTAGTGGTTAGAGCAATGGCCTTGCAATCGAAAGGTTATGAGTTCAATTCTCAGACCAGGTGATGTGTTGTTTCCTTGAGGAAGACACTTTATTTCACATTACTCCAGTTTACTCAGCTGTAGAAATGAGATGATAGGGACTGGGATCCATATCATACCACTGCAAAGTGGTCGTGTAGGCGCCATGGAAAAAGAGCACCCAGCACTCACTGTAAATGAGGTTGGTGTTAGGAAGGGCATCCAGCTGTAGAAATCAAGCCAGAATCAGTTCCCGTCCCACCCTTGCAAGCAGGGAAAAGCGGACGTGAAATGAAATGATATATGTGTGTTTAATGGTAGCTATGATGCTTCCATAGGCGGTATGCCAGTTGAGCACTCTATGTTCTTACAGAGCAGAGTGTGATATAACATAAAACGAAAAATCAGTGGTGCATCTGGACTCAATTTATTGTGTGTTAGAATTGTTTCGCTGGCAGACAGCTCGAGACACGATCATTGTATGGATCTGTCTGATTCTAGAACTGCAGGTTCGTCGGACACTTGCAATAATTTCGGAACAAATTTTCTCCGAGAATATTTGTTCCATTCAATGATCGTGTCTCGACCTGTCTGCCGGCAAAACAATTGTAACACACAATAAATTGAATCCAGGTGCATCACTGATTTTTCGTTTTATATTATATATATATATATATATATATAAGTGTGGCTGATTGGTTAGAGAACTGGATTTGCAATTGTGAGGTTGTCAGTTCGGTTCCTGGACTGGGCTATGTGTTATGTCCTTGAGCAAGACATTTTATTTCCTGTTGCTCCTTCTACCTAGATAGATGGTATTAGCAATTGGAAAGACCAACGGAAACATTGTTTCCTCGCTCCAATTTGACGAAAGTCGATCGACAAATTT
Source organism: Eledone cirrhosa (assembly GCA_964016885.1). NCBI lineage: Eukaryota > Metazoa > Mollusca > Cephalopoda > Octopoda > Eledonidae > Eledone > Eledone cirrhosa. The sequence continues at coordinate 275,782,160 of OZ024742.1, read as the reverse complement.
TTTTTAGAAAAAATATATTATATATATATTAATTTATGTAGTTAACTGTCTATTATACTTACACATCTCAATGAAAAGTTAAGACATATTAATAAATTGACTTATGTCTTCCTTGGCCTTACTCTACTGCAACTCCCTCCCACAGGGAAGGACAATTCTTCACCCTGCATTCATCATCTATAGATATCATATGTCTAAACCAGCAAAGTTTTCTCCCTTGCACACTACATCTGATTTCTGTTATTGTCAGCTTTTCTCTCAGTTCCTCCATGCCCCATTATTTATGAACACTAACATTCCACATTCAATGAAACATGTTCACTTCATTTCTCTCCTGCTGTTGTATATCCTCAGAAATTTACTGTTCATAGCTCACTTCAGACATCATACAATTGTTGTCAACAGAGGTAGTAACTCCATAAACATTTTCCAGTCTGTTTTTTTTCTAAATACCATGCTTTCTGAGCAAGCTCCTCCACTGCTAATTATGTCACCTAAGTAACAGAAACTATCAACTACTTCTATGGTATTTATGATAGGAAAATGTTCATTTTCAAATATCTTACATTGAGTACATCGTATAGACTTTCTACCTATTCCTTTTCTACATATTGTGCACAGCCACTCACTTCCTTGATGGAATCAGTCTTGACTTCTTTCCTACTTACTAACACTTTGGTTTCTACTAGGTTTACTCTGTGTCTTTGATTCTAAGTTCTGTTTCCACAACTGGAATTTCTTCTGAAGCTCTCCCAAAGATTCAGCTATAAGAGCAAGGTTGTCAGCATACAGAAGTTGTCATGGACAGCCAGTCGTAAAATTCTGTTATAGCAGGGAGAACCATAATAAACAGATGGGAGCTGAGTACTGATCTTTAATGAACACTTACATGCACATTGTATTCCCCACTAAACTTATTACATACACTAATTTTACTGACAGCTCCTTTGTACATGACTTGAATTATTCATCTACATCCAGTTTCAGATAACAAATCGTGGTACTCTGTCAAAGGCCTTTTTCACACACATACCCAGGCAAAAAAAGAGCCTTGGCTATGCTGTGTTCTAGAAAATGTTGTTTTTCCTGAATTGTCACTTTTCTTATGGACTTTTCTTTATTTTCTATTTTGAGTGAATATAAACTAAATCTTAATTACAATTGTCTTATGTCACCAAATAAATTACGTTATCATCATGATGAAAAGGTGAAAAACCAAATTGCTGGAATGGATTATAAACAAATTTTTACCATTTGGAAAATGAAAAATGTGCAAACATCCTTGTTGACTGTCAAACAGATTGGCCTGCACTAGGAACAGACAGACTCTGTTGCAAGAATATTGGATTCTAGTCATCCAAATGCTTCAACAAAAAGAGATGGCCTCTGAGATAGGAAGGTAACCATGACAAATATGAACAAATAATTCAAAATTAGTAATGGAAAGACTCTATAAAGGACTGTCACTAGGAGGGTGAAGGAATCTGGAATATCTTCAAAAAGATGTACAAAGAGGCCTTGGCTGTCGAAGAGGAATGCCAAGGACAGATTGTGCTTTGAAGCTGAATAGTTTGAACAAGTATGGTGTGATGAGTCAAGGTTTTCTCTCTGTAGTGATGCACCTGAATGCTTTCAAAGATCAAGTGAAAGATTCAGGCCAGACTGTCTACAAACAACTGTTAAACATGGAAGTGGTGGAATCATGATGTGGGGAGCATTCTCATCTGCAGGTATTGGCAAACTTACTCAATGAAAGAAGGATATCAATGTTAAAGAATACATCAATAATCTAGAGAGTGGGTTGTTGCTAAGCGTTGACAATCTGTTCAGTTCAGAAACTTGAGTGAATCTCGTCTTTCAGCAAGATAACACACCTGTCCACCTTATAATTCTTGGTGTGTTGCATCCATTCGTTTTTACGTTATGCTTTAGTTACATACACACATCTACACATAAATACATAAACAGGTAAACAGACAACAGAAGTGCAAACGCACACACACTAATCTACTCAGACATTTTCATAAGTGGACACATTATAATAATTAATATATACACACACATCTACGCAATGATTGAGGACGCAAGGGGCTGGGGAAATGCTATAGCGACGAACGTTCCAAGATTAACTACACTTGTGTGTGTATGTGCGTTTTGTGTGAGTGTGCATTTGCGCATTTATATTTATATACTCATATATACTAAGACAAAAGGAGGGAAGAGATAATATACAACTAGACCAGAGGTTCTCAAATGTTTTGGGCCACCGCCCCCCTTATGCCAAGTTATACCCTCAGTGGCCACCCCCGCCCCCCACCCATATTTCCAGAAAGACCTGCCTACGCACAAATTGTACATAATATATAAATAAAATCGTTAATTTATATATAGCTAGCAGTGGTACCTGGCGTTACACAGGATAAGGTATTTTGGAAGGCAGGCCGCCAACAGACCTAATCGTGGAAAAAATGGCATGCCTGGACAATATGTAAAGAAAATAAACTGAATACTCTGATGGCTGGATAATCTTTAAGATTTTCCTCGATGGAGCAGGAAAAATGCAGGGTTTCACCTAATGCGGGCCCTAGGGGATCAAGAAAATGAATTTATTTTATGTGCATAATATGCCTTGAAATTTTGGAAAAATCGGCTAGACGTAACGCCTCCAAAAAGCCCTAAAAAGCTTAAAAAACGCAGTTTTTCACCTAATGCAGGCCCTAGGAGATCAAAATTTGAATTTTTTATGTGCATAACACTCCCTGAAACATAAGTAATACACATGTAAAGTTTGAAAAAAATCGGTTGGGTACTTCTCGAGTTTTGGGGATTAGTACTGCCCACTTTGAGAACCTTGAACTAGACAAACGTCTCTTCAATAACTCCTCTTAATTTTTTCGTCCAGGGAATTTCCAAGCGTCCCACTACTATTGCTGAATTGACAACGAAATGGTTGAATTACAACCCTTTAAAATTAATGTTCTGGCCTGGGCAGAATCCAAATTGAAGTCCAATTGAAAATATAAGAAACATTATTTCAAAAAAGTTATCCCAGCAAAAACTTTTCTAGAAAATAAGTGGTAAAATATTTCATCTGAACAGTGTAAGAAGCTAACAGATACCATGCCCCAAAGAATTTCTATATTGAACAAATCCATAGGTGGAGCTATCCAATATTAATATGAAATAAAGCTCTACAGATTCATTTTCATATAAAACATTATTTTTTGTCTGGGATTGTATATATCAGTGCTTCTCAACCTGTTTTTGCCCCATGCACCCCTTTCACCATATGTCAGAATGTCATTTCCCCCTTTCCAAGATTGTCTTACTCAAAGGATGCATTCCAAATAATATGCATATAATATTGAAAATCCTCTATTTTCTTCCATATTAGTACATATAGCTTTACACTAATTATTTTTATAGTGGAGTTTTATACATTTAATTGTTTCTACGTTAGGCACAAGGCCAGCAATTACCCAGTGCATTACTGGTACTTTATTTTATCGACCCCACAAGGATGAAAGGCAAAGTTAACCATGGCGGTATTTGAACTCAGAATGGCAAGGGCCGTAACTCTATACGTCAAAGCATGGCGTCCGACCCTCTACCAATACTGTCAATCCACCGCACTTTTATACATTTAATAGCAATTGAAAATGTTGAATAAAAGTATTTTTTTAATATTTATAATTAATTACTTAACAAAGCATACTGAGATAGAAAAAAGTTGAATACAATGATATTGTAATTTATTTTATTCAAATAAAGATTGCTTTACATAGATTATTTTTATAGTGGAGTTTTATACATTCAATAGCAATTGAAAATGTTGATGGATGTTAAAACTTGAATAAAAGTATTTTTTTAATATTTATAATTAATTACTTAACAAACCAAACTGAAGCATAATGAAATTAAAAAAAAAGTTCAATACAATGTCAGGATATTGTAAATATTCAATCAGATAAAGATTGCAATCAATGAGAAACCTGTGATTGTTTTTTTCTTCACCAATGGTATATCCATAGGAGTGCTTGAAAGGGTACAACACAGGTCATTTTCAACCTCTAATCTATTATGTTATTTTGTTTTAATTTGCAACAGAGTTGAAAAACCTGATTCACGAATATATGTTGACACAAATTGAAGCAATGCACTGATTACTCTTTCTCCACTTTTGGGTAGGAATTACACACGAAGAGCCTAAATTCTGTAATTGATTTCTCATTGAACATATCTCTTGCCCCAAAATCAGTTTTCAGCTCCAGAAATTTATATTGGGAACTTATTCAATTGACAATTTGAATGGATTTTGCATTAAATCCAAATCATCATCCCTGAGTTCAGGAAAATATTGGCTGAATTCATTTTCCACTGATGACAAATGCTACAAAATTTCATTTTTTACAAATTGTCGAAGCACTTGGTCTTCACCACCACCAACAACAGATGACAGCTTCTCAAACATTGCAACATTTTTGATATTGATCTTTCTCTTCCAATTTTCTAGTTTGCCCATGAAAGCTTTCAAAGCATCCACAAATTTTATGATATTTGTATTCCTTCCTTTTGTCTGAAGATTCAGTTTATTTAGCTGCTCAAAAATATCAACCAAATAGGCAAGGTGCATGATCCATTCCACAAGCTGAATTGAAAATAAGCCAAATACTGCAGACTTGATTTCCTACACAACTTGATACTTGATCCTCCTTTGAACAGTATGGATTGATAATGAACCTGGAAGTATTTTGGAGGTCGGTGTCTGATGATGGATCATACATTGAATGCCTTTCACTTGTAGCGGTTGTCTCCCTTGTTTGGATTAACATCTAGACGGGAAGTAGAACCCTTTCTGTAACTTCCGGCAGAGCCCTATAAAACGAATAGCTCTCGGCTCTCTGCCTCTCATTTGGCCTTCCGGCGCCTGGCGTCCTCTGCCAGCCGCGTTTGCCTGGCAATCAAAACGGTAACGACTAACTTTGTTTCATTCTATCATCTATTTCTTTGACATGTCAACTATACTATCTACCATTGTTAATTAAATATTATACACACAAACCATGCCTTGTTTTGTTACATTCATACAACCCAGTACTCTCGCTATATTGGTAACCCTGACGTGATACGAACACGCAGCCGTTTTAGAGCTCGCTTTTTCACACAAACTTGAAATCCTGATTTTATACCCAACATAGCTGGTGCTCCATCTGTACATCACCCACAAATATTATTCCACAAAAGATTTTCTGATTCAAGGAAAGATGAAACCTTTTGCAAAATACCAGGGGCCTTGGTAGTCGTTTCAAGATGAGATGAAAAGAGAAACTCCTCTTTAAATGAACCTGAATGCACATACCTTGCAAACACCATCAACAGGGAACACGATGCCAAATCAGTTGATTCATCAAGTTGAATTGGAAATCAGCCAAATGTGGCAGACTTGATCCTTGATGTCATTGGCCATGTCTCTGATCCTCCTTTGAACAGCACTGTTTCATAGTGAAACTGCTGCAAACTTTTTCTCCAATCCACTTCCCAACACAATTTCCACCATTTTGAGAGAGCAAGGTTTGATCAAAGTTCCCTCAAATGTATGTGGCTTTTCTGCATTGCTATCTCCAGTGCTACGACAAAGAAGCTTCATTAATCTTTAGGTTTGTTTCTTGGAATGCCCCTGTTGAATCCGCTTCATCCTTTTAAGAGCATTCCCATGACATTCAAAAAGCTGTTGTCCTTGTCCTTGTGTTGAGGATGAACATTTTGTAAACGTTGCTTCAACTTTGTCAGTTTCATAGAATCATTTGTCAAAGCTTTACTGCAAACAACATATTGAGGCTTTTCTTCTCCATTTTTTGCCAGTCATGATGTGCTCTAAAAAAACAAGAAAAGTCAAAGATCTACAATAGAGCTGACGTCAAGAATTAAATACTGCCGGTGGTGCTATACAAAAACATAAATAAGGGAGATAATGTTCCACGCTAACACCACAAAAGCTAGAGAAGCATAGCCACCGATGTGAGTGTGAAATCAATAATTGTTTCATACAATACTAAAGGTGGCAAAAAAAAACATGAGCTTGAGGAGAGAAAATCCAGCGTGACCTTTCAGTAGCACAGACCACTGAAGAAGGCTCAGAACTGCAAGTATAAGTCACACATCATCTGTGGGAGGGAGGGTAGCAGAGCCGTGGCGTCGCATCACCGAGAAAGAAAAGGGGAGTACTCATGAAGGAGAGTAGGTAATACGTAAGGGCACTTGCAGACAGACCACTCGGTGGTGCATATGTCTCTCTTTTGTGGCAGCCCTATCTATTCGTAATCTATTTTGAACGTTACGATTCAGGTGCTTGTGATACACAGTTTAATAGGCTGCTTGCAGCAGGTAACCCATGCACATTGCGTTCTGTGTCGCCCTGGGGAGTTCGAAAGCAATACAAAAGTCAATATTCTAACAGTTTGAGTATGCGAATACGTGACCCCCCCTCTTCCGGGGTATATTGATAGATGGGTATACTGAATGTATCCACATACACATACTCGTTCATCTACGTATCTCTGCAATCTCGTCTTCTGATATTTTACTAATGCGCATGATCAACCGGATATTGAATGCATTCTGCACTTGTTGTTGTTAAAGAACTCTTCAATGTTATTTTCAAATGAATGACATCGATCTCTCAAATGATCTATTAAGCATGAGACATAGTGTTATTGTAACGTAGCCATATTTATCTACTATAATATAAATATATATACAAGCGAAGAATGAAAGTGTGTACAAGAGAGAATACAACACGTCCAACCACCAGTTCTGATTTCCCAACAATAGCTCTAATATATACGAGGTATTTATTCATCTTTGTTGCTTTCTTTATTCAATCGTCTTTTCTTGGGTGTATTATTGACGGCAAATTCCCTATAAACCATCACTGCATTAGGGTGAAAGTAAAATCAACCGATCCGATGTACCGGATGTTTAGAATAAATTATTCTAATTACCCGTCCAACACTTGCCAGAAAGTAAGAGTACGGTAAATGAATGAAGAAATAAATGAAAGAAAAAAAGGTGTAGTTTCGGAATAAGTATTCCACGAAAATAACCATAACATTAACTGAGACCATACTAAACAAAAAAAGTAACTTCCGACGGGTTTTCGCTGTTATTTCTTATATGTAGGGTGATATACTGTTATTTGTAGTATGTAGAAGCTCCCTTTTTAGTTAGTGGAGAAATAGCAAAAGGAAGAGCTGGATTGTGATGTGAGGGAGATTTGGCTGTTATTTCAAGTATGTTGGGAGACCTTTTTAGGGGGCCCCTTGTTAGTTCCTCCTCTTCCTTTAACTTATTCCTGAGAGGGTCGTGGGGGCAGGGTCCTCAAAGACTCTATCCAGCGGGTCCTGTCAGAAGCAACTGATCCGGCTGGTTCCCCAGGTGTGACCAGCCAAGGTCGTGGATGTTATCTAACGATCTTGCTCGGGTACTACTCCTAGGCCTCCTGCAGGTTGGTTTTGCACATAAAATGTGTCCAGCGACTCTTTCCTGAGACAATCTAACCAAATGCCCATAGTATGGGAGCTGTGATTTCTCAATTTGGAGAAGTAGCAGCTCTACCTGGAGCGAATCTCTGATCTCCGAGCTATGCACTCTATCAAGTAAGATTACTTTAAAGACCCTTCAGAGGAACCCCATTTCAGCCATTTTATTTGCAATCGTATTTTTTCAGTCATTACCCAAGATTCATGACCATAGGTAAAGTTACAATTACAGAATCTATTTCCCATCTATACTCATACAAAACTATGTTCAAAGAATTTTCTGTATTAATATTTTAAAGATACCAGATCCATCAAATGGTATGCTTAAGCACCTGTCATCTGACAGGTATTCTTTCTAAATTGAATTTAATAGAATAGAAGCAATTTCAGTTTCCAACCTAAAAATAAATCTGACATAATATTACTCCAAGGACCCTTCGGAGGAATCCTATTTCTGCTGCTTGTATTCGGGATCATATTCTTTCGGTCATTACCCATTATTCATGACTATAGGTAAAGGTTGGCATGAATACTGAATTGAAAATAGCAAGTTTGACTTTTACGCCTACTTATCTTCTGATTACTAAGTACTCCTGCATTTCTTGCACTTAAGTCAGTCTCCTGCCTTCCATCACTTGTGAACACAGCCCCGAGATACTTAAACTTCTCTATCTGCTTCAGTGGAACTCGATTCACATGTAGAGTGCATTGTGCAGACATCCTTGAGAGGACAAGTGTCTCAGTTTTCGCAGCACTAATTTTCATTTCAACCATGTAGCACTGGGCGTTAAACCTATCAAATACAAGTCGAAGATCATCTGTCAAGTTAAGTAACACCATGTGGTCTGCAAATTCCAGCCGACTGATTTTACACCTGCCAGTCATAATACAACTTCCAACCCGGCTGCACATGTCAATCCTGTTCATGTAAATAATGAACAGGAGAGGTTAAAATATGCACACTTGGTGGAGTCCGACTCCCATATTGAATGGTTTCGATTTAGAACCATTTACAACCTTCCGCAGCAGGTCCCTAATTAGCAGAAGGATTTAATTCATCATCATCATCATCACTTTACGTCCGCTTTTCCCTGCTTGCAAGGGTGGGACGAGAACTGATTCTGGCTTGATTTCTACAGCTGGATGCCCTTCTTAACACCAATCTCATTTACAGTGAGTGCTGGGTGCTTTTTGTCGTGGCACCTCCACGACCACTTTGCAGTGGAATGATATGGACCCCAGTCCCTATCATCTCATTTCTACAGCTGAGTAAACTGGAGCAATGTGAAATAAAGTGTCTTGCTCAAGGAAACAACACATCACCCGGTCTGAGAATTAATTATATATTTTAAAATATAAAATTAAGATTCTGCTAAAAAAACCTAATGTCCCTCACATCACCTCCTCAGTCCTCCCTTCTAATATGCACCATGTACACACTGTATTGTGGGAATGTATGTAAGTGAAATCCCCTTAGCCCCAACATCTATCTGAAAGGTCAGTTGAACCAATTAAGTAGTCATGGCTGGTGACAAATCATCCAACCCTTGCTAACAGTGAAAACAGATATTAAATTAGGATGATCATCATCATTTGATGTTTATTTTCCATCAGTTTTTCTATGTACCAGTAATACCACTTTACAGAGTGTACTAGATGCACATAGGGTGGAAGATGAGGGGATCTTTTGTAGCAATAGCTTTGTTAACCTTTTTCTTACTATATTTCTAACTAAAATACACTGTATATATATTCCAGAGGAAGTATTGTAAAAGACAAGTGGAAGAACTGGAAAACTGCCAGGAGTTGTAAGAGATATGTTAAAGGCCGTGGGAAGTTGAGGTGTGAAGAATGTGATAGAGATCTGTAGGTTGGTGGTGAAAGAAGACCATATTTCAGTGTACTGTGAGATGAGTACATTCATCCCTCTGTCCAAGGGGAAAGGCAATCCTTTAGACTTTGGTTTGTATCAAGCAATTAACTTATTGGAACATGAAATAAAGGTACTGGAAAGAGTGTTAGAGAAGTGGATAAGGAAATATGTGGCAACTGATGAGATGCAGTTTGGATTCATGCAAGGAAAAGGAACAACTGATGCAATTTTTATCATGGGGAAGATGATGGAAATAAAGCCAGTGACGAATGTTGTGAAAAGAAATGGAAGGAGATGGTTGGAACATGTGTTGAGGAAAGATGAAAGTGACTGGATGAAAGAAGTGATGGAAATGAATGTGAAGGAAGGAGTAGACCAGGAAAGACATGCTAACAAAAAAGGAGGAAGTGGAAGCCAGGGATTTGGTGAGGGGGGGATGCAGACAATAGAGGAAAATGGAGACGTATCATGGGATCCACAAAGCTAATTCCTGCTTTAACAGGGAAGATGACCGTAATACATTTGTTATTTAGTTGTAATTTTAATTGACTTGCAAAGTAAGTAGTAACATTATGAGTTCAAATCCCGCCGAGGTTAACTTTGCCTTTCATCCTTACGGGGTCGATAAAATAAAGTACCAGTAATGTACTGGGTAATTGCTGGCCTTGTGCCTAAAGTAGAAACAATTATGATTATGGAATCATTATTGTGTGTATTTATGTATGTGGGAATCTATTTCATTTTATAAGTATTCCCCAAAATAATATTGTTGATTGTTTTTGAGTCACCTGTTTTTATATACAAGTTCAATTGAAAATTCAATGTGTACAATTCTTAATATTACAATTATGTTATACACTCAGTTGGATATTGGCTAATAATTCATTTCGTAAGGTGATGTTCCAACAAAATTTAAATAAGTCCATCACAAGTTCTACTATCATTTGAAAAATTGTGATGAAATCCTGACAGTTCATTTAAATATAAATAGGTTATTTCAGGTGGTTTGCTATTATGAAACCAAAATAGGGTGGTGGGTTGGCAGTATCGGTAGGGGGTCAAACGCCATGCTTTGCAGCATAGAGTTACATCTCTCTCTGATCTGAGTTCAAATCCCGCCGAGGTTAACTTTGCTTTTCGTCCTTACGAGATTGATAAAATAAAGTACCAGTCATGCACTGGGGTTGATTTAATCAACTTCCCCCTCCCCAAATTTGCTGGCTTTGTGCCTATATAAGAAACCATTATGAAACCAAAATGTATTTAGATAGTTTTGGTATTATTAAGTAAAAAAAATTTCAAGTAGTTTTCGGCAAGTTTGTTCTGAAAGAAAATAAAATCTGGTAAAGTAACTGAACATTACTTATTTTGATCATGAATGATATACAGGGGCAGGTATGACTGTCTTGTTAATTAGTTCACCTCACAAACATGGAAAAAGATAGATTGTTTGGGTGATATAATGAAATAAAAATTCCTTCAAGGTGGTATCTCATTAACAGAGAAAAAAAGAATGTTTTATTTCCTAAAGAAAAGGGTTTGAAGCTCAAGCGATGTTGATTCTCTACATGTCAAATATCCTGTATATCTTATAGAATTTCTTTATTATTTCAGATGACATTGGCATTAAAGAATTCTTTACATCAGATGCATTATCTATATTTAACATCTACAGAATAGATATAAAAAGGATATATTATGGAAAATGAATTATGGGAGAAAGAGGTAAAGATTAAATCGGAGTCTGAAAGAAATGATTCTCCTAGTGAGGTACTGAACGAGATAGTAAAAACATTATACTATCAAAGAGATACTTTGAGTGCTCACAAAAGTATCCATACAGGAATAAAACCATATCACTGTGACATCTGTGGTAAAACATTTTCTGCAAATGGAAAGTTAACTACACACATACGTACGCATACAGGCGAAAAGCCATATAACTGTGATATCTGTGGTAAATCATTCTCCCAAAAACATAACTTGATATCTCACAAAAGTATCCATACAAGAATAAAAAGCTATTGCTGTGAGGTCTGTGGTAAATCATTCTCCCGAAATTCAGACTTACAGAGACACAAATCTACTCACACAGGAATAAAACCATATTACTGTGAGGTCTGTGGTAAATCATTCTTCCGAAATTCAGACTTACAGAGACACAAATTTACTCATACAGAAGAAAAGCCATATCATTGTGATCCCTGTGGTAAATCATTCTTTACAAATACTAAATTAACTATACACAAACGTACTCATACAGGAGAAAAGCCATATCACTGTGATACCTGTGGTAAATCTTTCTCTATTAGAAGTAACTTATCTAAGCACAAACTCCTTCATTCAAGAGAAAAGCAATATCACTGTGACATCTGTGGTAAATTATTCTTTACAAATACTAAATTAACTACACACAAGCGCATTCATACAAAAGAGAAGCCATACCAATGTGACAGCTGTGGTAAATCATTTTCTATAGGAAGTAAATTAAATAAACACAAACGCATTCATACAGGAGAGAAGCCTTATCACTGTGATATCTGTGGTAAGTCATTCACTGAAGGTGGTACCTTAACCAATCATAGACGTATTCATACAGGTGAGCAGCCAAATCGCTGTGATATCTGTGGTAAATCATGCCATTGCGGTAGTGAATTAATTGTACACATACGTACTCATACAGGAGAAAAGCCATATCATTGTGATGTCTGTGGTAAATCATTTCTTCGAAGTGGTGACTTAACTAAACACAAACGTGTTCATACAAGAGATAAATTATATCTTTGTGATATCTGTGGTAAGTCATTCTCTCATGCAAATGTCTTAACTAGACATAAACGCATTCACACAGGTGAGAAGCCATATCACTGTGTCATTTGTGGTAAATCATTCTCTGATAAAACTCCCTTAACAAACCACATACGTACTCATACAGGAGAGAAGCCATTTCACTGTGACATATGTGGTAAGTCATTTTCTCAAAGTAGTGATTTAACAACCCACAAATATATTCATACAGGAGACAAGCCATATCCTTGTGATATCTGTGGTAAATCATATTCTCGAAATAGTACCTTAATTATACATAAACGTATTCATACAGGTGAAAAGCCATATCACTGTGATATCTGTGATAAATCATTCTCTGAAGATAATGCCCTAACTAAACACAAGCACATGCATATTGTGGGAGATCTTTGAAAATCTATATCAGTCTGATATTTTCTAGAAATTGTGTTTTAACTAAACACGTATTCATACTGGAGAGAAGCTATGACATTTTCATCATCATCATTTAACATCTACTTTTCAAGGGTTTTGATATCTGTGGTAAATCATTCTGTATAAAAACGTCTCTTAATACATATTATATTAATACAGATGTAGGGCGATGGATTGGCAGTATCGGTAGAGCTTTGGGCAACGTGCTTTGCAGCATAGAGTTGCGTCTCTCTACGTACAGAGTTCCCATCCTGCAAATTTAGTTTTACCTTTCATTCTTACAGGGTCAATAAAATAAAGCACCAGTAATACACTAGGGTCAATTTAATCGACTTTCCCTTCCCCCAAAATTGTTGGCTTTGTGCCTAAATCAGAAATCATTATATTAATTCAGAATTATAACCATATCAATGTCAAAAGTCATTCTATAAAAAAAAGAAGATATCAAGGAATTGTTTATTGTTTCATTTCTTGTATTTACTGCTAGTGCCGCAATAAAATACACCCAGTACACTGTAAAGTATGTTAATAACATAGGGTAGAGTGTATTCTTTAGTATTCTTGAGGACATAGCAACATCCCTAGTACTGGTACCACAATGAAATACTCTTAGAACACTCTGTAGAGTGGTTGATCATTAAATGTTGACAGTATGTATTATCATATTACCATCTTGTTGGCAATGCTTAATGCTGCTATGGGTTGGACATATCTGTAGTGCTTCATGTTATCATCATCATCATTTTACGTCCGCTTTTCTCTGCTTGCAAGGGTGGGAAGGGAACGGATTCTTGCTTGATTTCTACAGGTGGATGCCCTTCCTAACACCAACCTCATTTACAGTGAGTGCTGGGTGGGTGCTTTTTTACCGTGGCGCCTACACGTCCACTTTACAGTGTGGGCTGGGTGCTTTTTTGCCGTGGCACTTCCACAACCACTTTGCAGTGGAATGATAGGGACCCCAGTCCTATCATCTCATTTCTACAGCTGAGTAAACTGGAGCAATGTGAAATAAAGTGTCTTGCTCAAGGGCACAACACATCACCCGGTCTGAGAATTGAACTCACAACCTTTCGATTGCAAGGCCAATGCTCTAACCACTAAGCCATGTGCCTCCATGTACAAAAATGTCCACCTTTCATTTATTTAATGGTGGTCAGTATTTGTTGCACCTCTGTGACCTGATTAATGACACAGTCCCATGTTTCAATATCAGGCATGGCAACATAGATAGAAAAGAAAGGCAGAAGGAAACCCTTAATTAGTTGCCAGTAGAAATAATGTTGATTATTGACAAGGATAATAGCTAATTCAATAGATTTATTAGAACATATGTTATAATATATATAATATTAAAGTGGTAACAATGGATTATGCTGTGGAAATGGGGTGGTAAGAGTTTGTCTGCGAGAAACAGCTAAGGTAGTAGTGACAGCAGCCGCAAGTTTTTATTTTTCAATTTCACATCCTAATGGAAATGGAGTGGTCAGCATGTGTGTGTTGAGATAGAGAACTAAAAGATATTTACTTATTAAAACTTGGATCAGCTTGTGGAAAGGGAATGGTAAGAGTATGTGTGTTTGAGAGAAAAAGATTACTCTCTGTTGTTAATCTTGAGTTTCACAGATAAAATATATGTATACACATATTATCATCATTTCCCATGCTTGTATTGGTTAGATTGGTTATCATATTCTGTCGCTAGACAAGTCAGGTGATCATGTCTTGCTCATACATTGTTTTTTTTGCTTGGTTTCTATGCCTGGATGCTCTTCCTATCACCAACCACATTATAGTGTACTGGGAGCATTTGTCATAGCACTGGCACTTCAACCTTGCAAGGTGGACTGGGTGTTTTTTTCATCCCACAGTACCATGATGTCCATGTACACAAAGCACAAGTTTAAACTTTCATTCAGCATAGTTCATGAGAAACGCTTTTTGCTCAACAGTGAACCTTTCCTATCCAGTTCACACTCTGGCTATTGTACCTTTAGAACACCCATCTTCACTGATAATTTGGTCACCCAAGTAACAGCAGCTGTCAATTACTTTTATGGAGTTCCCATGAGCTGCTAGTCTTAAACTCCTGTGTCATGGCCTGGTTGACAATAATGAACTTGAGAGGGCTGAGGATAGAGGGCCTCTGGTGGATCCCCAAATTCATGGTAAATTCCTCACTATACACCTTGTTAACTCTCACTTTGCTGTCTCTGCACCACTGTACATGACTTGTACCTCACTCACACGTCATACATCTACCCTTTGTTTCCTAACAGCCCACCAGTTTATGGAGCGAGGAGCCTGTCAATTGCTTTCTTCAGGTCAACAAATGCTAGGTAGAGATATACATATATATGTGAAAGACATGACAATGTAGCTAGTGCAGATGTCATGATAAAATGCACTTGTGCCTTCTGTAGCATGCAGTAACATGTATATATATATATACTAATATTTACTAGTAGTAGTACCTGACATTGATTGGGAAAGAGATGAGTCAGTCAGTGGGTAATTGCAACCCTGCATAATTATATTGTTTGAAGCATGTTATATTCAATGTATAAACATCCTATCCAGAAAAAGGTCACTTGTCTGATTGGCATAGTTACTGACAGACACTCTCTCACCTCTGGCCCACAGATACTGTTACCTCTCTCTGTCTTTTCTATTGCTACTACAATGGCCTCTGCTCCTCATAAATGGTGGAGCAACCAGTACTCTGACATTCCTGCCTCAATAATCTCTCCTGATCTCATCACCTATATTACCTCACACTAACCAATAAACTCAGCCTTTCCTCCCCAGTATGTCATCCCTCTGGAATTCATTCCCTGCACATGTCTTTCATGCAGGAGTCAACCTGGATCAATTGAAATTGAAAATAAACAGCATCAGTCTCTTGGTAAAGGTTATGGGCACAGTTCCTTCCTCCAAACCTAACAAAAAGACAGAAATCAGTAATTTAAATGTATACCCCTTAATGTGAACATATATCTGTGTGGGTGTGTGCATGCATTTGTGAGAGTGTGTGTGTTATGTACATATATATATTACCTGTTTGTTTTTTTTCTCTTAATGAAATAACTTTTAATGTCTGTGCAAACTAAGAAAATATTCCAAAGTAGGGAGTGAGAAAAAGGAGATAAAGAAAGAAAAAGATAAATACAAATACAAAGTGAAAGAGGGTGCTTGTTTTTTTGTCATGACAACACATGTGAATTGGATATTTGTAGTTAAAAGTGTGTATTAGCATTGACATTGTTATTGGTGTACTATACAGAGGGTTTATATTAAGAATGAGAGATCAAAGTTTCCGTTTAATATATTTTATTTGTAATCATGCTTAATACATGTTTTGCTAATGACCAGATTGAAGCCTTAATTGATTACACTCAGCTTCAACTCTAAATTACATATATATATATTTACTACATCACAGGACAAGTAATGGTAACAAAACAAGCAATCTGTGTTACTGTTGAAGAATATCCCTGGGTACCTCTGCTATATAAAGTAGTATAAGTAAGATTGTGTAGTAGGTAGATCTGTTTGAAATAGCAACCAAATTTCCTTCAAATCCCACTCTACTGTCTCATGTATGTATTATGTATGAAGCAAAAAGGAAAGGTTCTATATGATACCTCGTTCTACTAGAAATATGAGCAAAATCCACCTCAAATCACAGCCAGCTGTCTAACGCACACAAACATACATATTTGTGTATATATGCAGGCTACTGAAGAGACTTGTGGCTGAGCAGAGCTCCAACCAAACAGACGGTGACCTGGTGGTTTAACAGCACGGTAGATAGAGCCATTAAAGACAAAAGACTAGCATGGAAGACTTGTAAAAATGGGCTGAGTAGAGACCGATACTCACCCAGTAAAAGAGAGGCTAGACATCAGGTATACTTAACATGCAGGGATGCTGAGAGTAGGAGGTTTGCCAATATTCTGCAATGAGAAGATCAGAGACGTGCGGTGTTCCGTAAATCAAGGCAGTGTGTCTGTAAATTAGGATGTTGTTGGAGATAAGTGTGTCCGAAATGATGGCTTGTGAGGACAGTGCAAGTTATGTATAGAAGTGTTGTAAGTAAAGTAAGGGTAGGAATGGAGTTTAGTGAGGAATTCCAGATACAAGTAGGAGCGCATCAGGTTTCGGTCCTCTTCCCACTCTTATTCATTATAGTTCTCCAAGCCATAACAGAGGAGTTTAAGACTGGCTGTCTATGGGAACTTCTCTATGCTGACGATCTGGTACTTATAGCAGAATCAGTAGAGGAGCTAGAGAATAAATTCTGGCTATGGAAACAGCAGTTGGAATGAAGAGGACTGAGAGTGTACTGAGCTAAGACTAAAGTGTTGATAAGTAGGAAAGAGGACAAAACTCTGATTCCATCAGGGAAATGGCCATGTTCAGTATGTAGGAAAGCAGTTGGCATAAATTGTATAGAATGTACACAATGCAGATCTTGGGTACACAAGAGATGTAGTGGGATAGCAGGCAAACTAACAGGTAGGGAAAACTACATATGCAGTAGATGTACAGGGAAGTTTTTAGACACATTTTTCAAATGCAGGTAGGATCTATAGAGGTGGTTGATAGCTTTCGATACTTAGGTAATCAGATTAGCAAGGGAGGAGGGTGCTCTGAGGACAGTATCTAGAACAAGGATGGTTTGGAAGAAGTTTAGGAAGCTGCTTCCTCCGTTGACAAAGAAGGGTTTCTCCCTACGAATGAAAGGCTGGTTATAAGATGCGTGGTAGTGAGATATGGGCAGCAACTGCAGAGGATATGCGATGACTGGAGAGAAATGAAGCAAGTATGCTCCGTTGGATGTGCAATGCCAATGTGCGTGAACGACCAACCATAGACGAGTTGAGAAAGAAACTGGGTATAAGAGGGATAAGTTGTGGTGTGCAGGAGGGAAGGCTGAGATGGTATGGACATGTGATGCGCATGGAGGATGAAGGCTGGGTAAAGAAGTGCCAAGAAATACCAGTGGAGGGAAGATGCAGTCGAAGGAAACCATGAAAATCATGGGCAGAGGTGGTGAGAGCTGACCACAGATTGCTGAAGCTAAGAGAGGAGATGACGAATAGAGAGATGCTGTGCAAGCAGGGAAAAGTGGATGTAAAATGATGATGTTTGTATGTATTCCATATGATTGTTGATATACCTGATAGAAATAGAAAACAAATCTCCCTCAAACAAGATTCTACTGCCTTAGCGGCAAAGGTGAGTGAAAGCTATAGTGTAAAAATCTAAATACACTTTCTGAATTACAGAAATGATTAAGTAAATACTTCATAATAGTTCATTCATGAGCCAATACTAACTTTATCTTTTATGTTATTTCATTCATGGTTTTCAAAATAGCCTTCAGGTGCCTTGTTTTGAATTTCGGAGGTTCTGATTGTGCAAAAGAAACAAAAACCTTCAAAGATAATAAAAAATTCGGAATTTATGATATTTGTATTCCTTTCTTTCATCTGAAGATTCAGTTTATTTAGCTGCTCAAAAATATCAACCAAATAGGCAAGGTGCATGATCCATTCCACAAGTTGAATTGAAAATAAGCCAAATACTGCAGACTTGATCTCCTGCACAACTTGATCCTTGATCTCAATGGCCATGTCACTGATCCTCCTTTGAACAGTATGGATTGATAATGAAGCTGGAAGTGTTTTGGAGGCCGGTGTCTGACGATGGATTATACAATGAGTGCCTTTCACTTTTAGAGCTCGCTTTTCAAACAAACTTGAAATCCTGATTTTGTACTCAACATAACTGGTGCTCCATCTGTACAGCATCCACAGATATCCCACAACAGATTTTCAAGAAAAGAGGAAACCTTTTGCAAAATATCAGAGGCCTTGGTAGTTGTTTCAAAGAGAAACTCTTCTTTAAATGAATCTGAATGCACATACCTTGCAAACACCATCAGCAGGGAACACGATGGCACATCAGTTGATTCATCCAGTTGAATTGAAAATGAGCCAAATGTGGCAGACTTGATCTCCTGCACAACTTGATCCTTGATGTCATTGGCCATGTCTCTGATCCTCGTTTGAACAGTACTGTTTGATAGTCAAACTGTTAAAAGGTTTTTCTCCAATCCACTTCTCAACAGAATTTCCACCATTTTGAGAGAGCAAGGTTTGATCAAAGTTTCCCCAAATGTATATGGTTTTTCTGCTTTACTATCTGCAGTGCTACAACCAACATAAGAAGCTTCAGTAACCTTTAGGTTTGTTTCTTGGAATGCTTCTGTTGAATCCAGCTTCATCAGTTTAAGAGCATTCCCATGACATTCAGAAAAGTTTTTGTCCTTGTTCTTGTATTGAGGATGAACATTCTGTAAATGTTGCTTCAACTTTGTCGGTTTCATAGAATCATTTGACAAAGCTTTACTGCAAACAACACATTGAGACCTTTCTTCTCCATTAGTGATGATGGATATGAATCGATATTGAATATATGAATAATTGTACTCTCTTTTTTTGCTACTCATGATGTGCTCCAAAATCTGCAAATAAATAAACAAGAAAAGTCAAAGATTAAAAAGGGAAATACTTATCTTTATTTTTTTTATTTAATCTACAATATGGCTGACGTCAAGAATTATATACTGCCGGTGACGCTAAAAAAAACAACATAAATGCACAAATATGGGAGATAATGGTCCACGCTAATGCCACAAAAACTAGAGAAGCACATCCACCAATGTGAGTGTGAAATCAATAAAATAATACTAAAAGTGGCAAAAAAACACGAGCTAGAGGAGAGAAAACCCGCGTAACCTCTCAGTAGCACGGACCAGTAAAGAAGGGTCAGAACTGCAAGCATGAGTCACATATCATCTGTGGGAGGGAGGGTAGCAGAGCAGTTGTGTCGCATCACTGAGAAGGAAAGGGGAGGCGGTACTCATGATAGGAGACTAGGTAATACGTAAGGGCACTTGCAGACAGACCACTCAGGGAAGCATATGTCTTTTCTTTGTGACAGCCCTATCAGAGTAATCAATTTTGAACCTTACAGTTCAGGAGCTTGTGATGCACAGTTAATAGGCTGTTTGCAGCAGGTTACTGATGTACACTGCGTTCTGTGCCGCCCTGGGGAGCTTGAAAACAATACAAAAATCAATATTCTAACAGTTTGAATCTGGCAATATGTGGTCCCAATTCCCCCCTAGTTCAGAACCCCTTTGATATATTGATAGATAGGTATACTGTGGGTGGTGCAAGTTTATACCTCAAATACGGTGTCTGAATACAGGTCCTTCCTTGATTAAGTCACTGCAGCTTTAGATGTAGTTAAGACTGACTCATATATCCTGATGGGAGACTTTAATGCACATGTTGGCACTGATGACTTGACATGAAATGGCGACCCTGAACTAAATACGTATGGAGAGGCTTTGCTACACTTCTGTTCTAGTAATGGACTCTCTATTATGAACACCTTCTTTGAGCACAGAGACATCCATAAATATACATGGTATAAAGGGAAGCAGGGACAGAAATCAATAATTGATTTCGCAATTGTCTCTGATCTCTTTGATTCTATGCTGGGTGTTCATGTTAAGAGAGGAGCTGAGCTGTCAACTGATCATCATCTAGTTATCTACAACTTGGGATTACCTAAAGCTAAAGAAGCCCACAAAACTGACAGGTCCAGGGCGACCTACAGGATATGGATAAGGTAATCATGCCCAGATATGCAGATAATATTGCATCCAAATTCATACAACTCCCTGAGCAAACTGAGGACATTGAGACAGGGTGGAGATTGTTCAGCGCAACAGTTTCTGCTTCAGCTGTTAAATGCCAGCCAAAGAGGCTTGGTGTGGTGCCAAATGGCAGGAAGACCCCTTGGTTTAATCAAGAGGTCAAAAATGGCATCCGAACAAAGAAAGAGACTTACAAAGCTTGGCTTGGAAATAAGTCCTCCTTCTTGCACTTGTGGTACAAGCAGGCATGTAAATTTGCAGCAGAGACAGTATAAGCGTCAAACGTTAAGACATGGGAGGACTTTGGGGTTAAGCTGGAATCCGACTTCAGATCAGCAGATAAAGTGTTCTGGCAGACTATTTGCCGACTTCATAATAGAAAGCCCACCTCCACACCTGCTATCAAGAAAGCATCTGGGGTTCTCTCTTCAGAGAGCTGCATCTTCACTAGGTGAAGAGAATCATCATCATCACCGTTTTACGTCCGTCCTTCCACGCTAGCATGGGTTAGACGGGTTGTTCTGTTGTGGGCAGTGTCTGGTCGGCTGACCATGCCTTGCTCATACGGGAACTGATGTGGCTTGATTTCTACAGCTGGATGCCCTTCCTAACACCAACCTCATTTACAGTGAGTGCTGGGTGCTTTTTCGTGGTGCCTACACGTCCACTTTACAGTGTGGGCTGGGTGCTTTTTTGCCGTGGCACCTCCACGACCACCTTGCAGTGGGAGGGTGTTGAAGCATATTGTCTATATGCTTCAGCTTGTACCCATGGGAGGTCCGGTACTCTGTATTACTGTGTGACGCCAGAGGTCACGGTCGTGTGTCATCGCCTTTGAGAGGTGTAATTGGGTAAGGTCGGCTTTTATCACCTCATCCCAGGTCTTCTTGGGTCTCCCCACTCCGCGGTTTCCATTGACTTCTAGTATTCTGCACCTTTTTATGCAGCTGTCATCCTTCATACGCATCACATGTCCATACCAATGCAACCGCCTCTCCTGCACACACCATTTGATTCCTCTTATGCTCAGTCTCTCTCTCAATTCATTTATGCTTTGTCGTTCGCATATATTACTATTACACATCCATCGGAGCATGCAGGCTTCGTTTCTCTCTAATCTACGTAAGTCTTCCACCTTCAGCGCCCAGGTCTCACTACCATGTAACATTGCTGTTCGGATACACGCATCATACAGTCTGCCTTTCATTTTGAGCGAGAAGCGTTTTGCAGCTAGCAGTGGCAGTAGTTCCCTGAACTTCTTCCATCCCATTCTTACCCTAGTTATTGTACTTTCTGAACACCCACCTCCGCTGCTAATTCGGTCACCTAGGTAGCAGAAGCTGTCTACTGTCTCTACAGAGCCCTCCCAGAGAGATTGGTGGTACTTGTTTCCTATGGCTGTTTGCTGCTTGCTGTCCCAACACAGCTGCTGCATGTGAAGCCTACATTCTTAATTAAGCTTCCTGAGATCCCGCTACATCTCTTGTGTACCCATTGTTTGTATTTGGAGCAGAGAATGGAGTTCCTACCTACACCTTTCCTACATACTGAGCAAGGCCATTTCCCTGAGGGGATCTGGGTTCTGTTTTCTCGTCTACTTACAAGGACCTTAGTCTTTGTCATGTTGACTTTGAGACCCTTTCTTTCTAGTCCCTGCTTCCAAGTTTGGAATTTCTTCTCTAGTTCTACCATAGA
>OZ024742.1:275730097-275755097 GCA_964016885.1 Eledone cirrhosa | reverse complement strand
ACCCAGTCCACACTGTAAAGTAGTCGTGGAGGAATCACAACACAAAACACCCAGTACTCACTGTAAATGAGCTTGGCATTAGGAAGGGCATCCAGCTGTAGAAACCAAGCCAAAATCAGTTCTTTATGAGCAAGACATGGTCACCTGACCTAACATTGCCAACAATAGAAGGCACATGGCTCAGTGGTTAGAGCATTGGGCTTGCAATTGAAAGGTTATGAGTTTAATTCTCGGACCGGGTGATGTGTTGTTTCCTTGAACAAGACACTTTATTTCACATTGCTCCAGCTTACTCAGCTGTAGAAATGAGATGATAGGACTGGGGTCCCTATCATTCCACTGCAAAGTGATCGTGGAGGTGCCACGGCAAAAAAAAACAAAAAAACACCCAGCACTCACTGTAAATGAGGTTGGTGTTAGGAAGGGCATCCAGCTGTAGAAATCAAGACAGAATCAGTTCCCGTATGAGCAAGACAAGGTCAGCGGACCGGACACTGCCCACAACAGGACAACCCATGCTAGCGTAGAAGAACTGACATAAAATGATGATGAAATATAACAGAGTTTTATAGCTTGCTTGAAGCATTGATGAATAGGAAATAAAAATTTAAATTTTGAAAACCAAGTTGAGGGCCTTTGAACCCCAGGCTATTGCAATAGCTGCTCCTGATTCTAGATGTGGAAGACGGGACCTTTGGTACCATACAGTGACGTCCTGTTCGAGAATTGGTCCAGCTCTCAATGCGACAGTTTGGTCTTAGTTTCCCCAGGATTTTTCATATGTATATCATTGCATATCTCTCCCGTCTTCATTCCAAGGAGTAGAGTTTCAGTTCTTTTAGACTCTCCCAGTAGTTTATCTCCTTCATCATGGCAACCTTCTTGGTGTAGCTTCATTGGATTGCTTCAAGCTCCATGATTAGTTTGATACTATGGGGTGACCACAGCTGGGAGTATTCATCATCATTTCAATTTACGTCCACTTTTTCCCTGCTTGCAAGGGTGGGACGGGAACTGATTCTGGCTTGATTTCTACAGCTGGATGCCCTTCCTAACACCAACCTCATTTACAGTGAGTGCTAGGTGCTTTTTTCCCGTGGCACCTCCACATCCACTTTACAGTGTGGGCTGGGTGCTTTTTTGCTGTGGCACCTCCACGACCACTTTGCAGTGGAATGATAGGGACCCCAGTCCTATCATCTCATTTCTACAGCTGAGTAAACAGGAGCAATGTGAAATAAAGTGTCTTGCTCAAGGAAACAACACATCACCCGGTGTGAGAATTGAACTCACAACCTTTCGATTGCAAGGCCAATGCTCTCAATATGTATGTATGTATGTATATATATACACACATATATATAAACTAATATATACACACACACACACTCTCTCTCTCTCTCTATATATATATATATATATATATATACATATATTAGTAATAATACATATGAAGACTAAAATCCAAAGAGGGCTCGATAGGGATAAATATATATCAAATATATAAGAACCGTAGAGCAAATATTTATTAAAATAACAGATTAAAGTTTAAGCAAAGACTCGGTTGCTTTCACCCTTAATGGGATCTTCTGAAACTAAAAAAAAATCAATCTGTGAATGCAGAAGTAAATATTTCGAAAAATGTTCCAACCGAAGGAAGACAGGAAGACGATACTTTGGTTCGTGGGGACGTAGTTTTAGCTATTTCTTCCTGCTTGGTACGGGTATGTTCTTTGTAGAAATATTCAGATGTTTCTGCATGATGAATATAAGTCAATAGCGTACTCAATCAAGGGAGCCAAATAGTAATAATAATAAATTTGAAGACTAACATCTAAAGAGGGTTCGATAAGGATAAATATATATCAAATATATAAGAACTGTAGAGCAAATATTTATTAAAATAACAGATTAAAGTTTAAGCAAAGAATCGGCTGCTTTCACCCTTAATGGGATCTTCTGAAACTAAAAAAAAAATCAATCTGTGAACGCAGAAGTAAATATTTCGAAAAACGTTGCAACCGAAGGAAGACAGGAAGGCGATACTTTGGTTTGTGGGGACGTAGTTTTAGGTATTTCTTCCTGCTTGGTACGGGTATGTTCTTTGTAGAAATATTCAGATGTTTCTGCATGATGAATATAAGTCAGAGTACTCAGTCAAGGGAGCCCAATAGTAATAATAATAAATTTGAAGACTAACATCCAAAGAGGGCTCGATAAGGATAAATATATATCAAATATATAAGAACCGTAGAGCAAATATTTATTAAAATAACAGATTAAAGTTTAAGCAAAGAATCGTCTGCTTTCACCCTTAATGGGATCTTCTGAAGCTAAAAAAAATCAATCTGTGAACGCAGAAGTAAATATTTCTAAGCCGACCTTTCCCAATTGCACCTCTCAAGGGCAATGACACACGACCATAACCTCTGGCGTCACACAGTAATACAGAAGACCCGACTTTCCACAGGAACATATAGACAATATTTGTTTTCCTTTGTTATTTTATGTCCTATCAAGTAATCCGACCTCCAAAATGCTTGCAATTGACTATTTTTTTAGCATATTAACAACAAATATGATTTCCACTGCAATTAAAAATGACTAGCTTTGTGAATGGTTTTTTCACCAACTTTCTGCCTTCATTTTGCTACAAAGCTAATCATTGACGATAGGTTTCAAAGTTATATTCATTCATAATATGTGAAAAAAATAGTCAACTGCGAGCATTGGTGTGATGTAAATGGTAGGAGTAGGTGTTCTGTAATAAATTTACCATATGGTGAAGTATGGTTATGGTGAAGTATATGGTGTGGATTGGGGTAGATTAATGTGCTGTGGTGTGCTTTGTTATAAGTGAGGATTTAAATTTCCACTTTGATTTATGTTAGAAAAAATATTTTTCCTTCATTTTTACATGTGCTATCAACTTCTGAGATGCTCGCAGTGGACTATGCTTTTAGCATATTAACAAAAAATATGACTTCCACTGCAATAAAAAATGACTAGCTTTGTAAATGGTATTTCCACCCACATACTCCGACCTCAAATTCCGACCTCATACTCCGACCACAAATTCCGACCTCACACGCTTACACCTCTCCAAGACAATGTCACTGGACCGAGACCTTTGGCGGTACTCAGTAATAGAGAAGACCCGCCTTACCTAAATACAAAGTAAAAACCTACTACAGTCAGTAGGCATCTCTATCAAAACACCCCCCCCGTCCCACCACCTCCACCCCATCCACACCGCCCCTTTCAATGTACAGTTATGTTGGTCCCACAACATCCAGACCGAAACAAATGAGATCGTGTAGGTGTCACGACAAAAAACACACAGTCCACGCTGTAAATGTGGCCGTGTAGGCAACACGGTAAAAACCTCCCAGCCCCACACTGTAAATGTGGTTGGTGTTAGGAAGGGCATCCAGCTGTAGAAAACCCGCCAGACAGTCCACGCTGTAATGTGGCCATGTAGGCAACACGGTAAAAACCTTCCAGCCCCACACTGTAAATGTGGTTGGTGTTAGGAAGGGCATCCAACTGTAGAAAACCCGCCAGACAGTCCTATGCGAGCAAGACAACCACTCTTGCCTCAAGTGGGAAAACCCCCGTCCAAACCCATGCAAGCGTGGAACACGGACGCTAAACCTGATGATGATGATGATGATGATGATACTCCCTCTTTTTTCTACAAAGCTAGTCATTTTCATCAGGTTTCCATGTCATAAACATTGATAATATGTGCATAAAATAGTAATTTGCGAGCACCTTTTATGTCAAATTGGGTGGTAAGCACACAAAAAAAAAAAAATGCCAGATGAAAATTTGTCACACCAAAATCAATAGCTTGGTGTGATGTAGCATGGTGTCGTTTGGTGAAGTTTCTACAAAGATAGTCATTTTCGACAGGTTTCCATGTCATAATTATTGATAAGTGGGAAAAAAATAGTCAATTGGGAGCACCTTTAATGTCAGATTGGGTGGTAAGCACACACACAAAAAAAAAAAAGGAAACGGGAAATGTTTCACACCAAGATCAATAGCTTGGTGTGATGTAGTATGGTGTAACTTGGTATGGTGTGGTTTGGTTTGGTTTGGTGAAGTTATGAAATGGAAACCAATTGTAAACGATAGATTGCCATGTCATATTCATTGTTAATGTGTGGGAAAATAGTCATTTGCAAGCACCTTTGATGTTAGTTTGAGGTTGTAACCACCAAAAAAAAAAAAAAGCAGGTAGCAAATTTGTCACATTGATGTCCATACCATGGTGTGATGTAAATGGTAGGAGTAGGTGTTTTGTAATAAATTTACCATATAGTGAAGTATGGTTATGGTGAAGTATATGGTGTGGATTGGGGTAGATTAATGTGCTGTGGTGTGCTTTGTTATAAGTGAGGATTTAAATTTCCAATTTGATTTATGTTAGAAAAAATATTTTTCCTTCATTTTTGCATGTGCTATCAACTTCCAAGATGCTCGCAGTGGACTATGCTTTTAGCATATTAACAAAAAATATGACTTACGCTGCAATAAAAAATGACTAGCTTTGTAAATGGTATTTCCACCCACATCCTCCCTCTTTTTTCTACAAAGCTAGTCATTTTCATCAGGTTTCCATGTCATAACCATTGATAATATGTGCATAAAATAGTAATTTGCGAGCACGATTTATGTCAAATTGGGTGGTAAGTACAAAAAAAAAAAAAAATTGTTGGATGAAAATTTGTCACACCAAAATCAATAGCTTGGTGTGATGTAGTATGGTGTGGTTTGGTGAAGTTTCTACAAAGATAGTCATTTTCGACAGGTTTCCATGTCATAATTATTGATAAGTGGAAAAAAAATAGTCAATTGGGAGCACCTTTAATGTCTGATTGGGTGGTAAGCACACACACAAAAAAAAAAAAGGAAACCGGAAATGTTTCACACCAAGATCAATAGCTTGGTGTGATGTAGTATGGTGTAAGTTGGTATGGTGTGGTTTGGTTTGGTGAAGTTATGAAATGGAAACCAATTGTAAACGATAGATTCCCATGTCATATTCATTGATAATGTGTGGGAAAATAGTCATTTGCAAGCACCTTTGATGTTAGTTTGAGGCGGTAACCACCAAAAAAAAAAAAAAGCAGGTAGCAAATTTGTCACATTGATGTCCACACCATGGTGTGATGTAAATGGTAGGAGTAGGTGTTTTGTAATAAATTTACCATATAGTGAAGTATGGTTATGGTGTGGATTGGGGTAGATTAATGTGCTGTGGTGTGCTTTGTTATAAGTGAGGATTTAAATTTCCACTTTGATTTATGTTAGAAAAAATATTTTTCCTTCATTTTTGTATGTGCTATCAACTTCCAAGATGCTCGCAGTGGACTATGCTTTTAGCATATTAACAAAAAATATGACTTCCGCTGCAATAAAAAATGACTAGCTTTGTAAATGGTATTTCCACCCACATCCTGCCTCTTTTTTCTACAAAGCTAGTCATTTTCGACAGTTTTCCATGTCATAATTATTGATAATATATGCGAAAAATAGTCAATTGCAGCACCTTTGATGTCAGATTGGGTGGTAAGAACACAAAAAAAAAAAAAGAAACAGGAAGAAAATTTTTCACACTGAGATCAAAAGCATGGTGTGATGTAGAATGGTGTAGTTTGTTATGGTGTGGTTTGGATTGTTGTAGTTATGACATGGGAACCTATTGCAAATGATAGGTTTCCATGTTATATACATTGATAATGTGTAAAAAAATAGTAATTTGTGAGCACCTTTGATATCAGATTGGGTGGTAAGCACACACACACACAGAAGAAAAAAAACAGGAAGAAAAATGTTCTCGCTGAGATTAATAGCATGGTGTGATGTAGTATGGTGTAGTTTGATGTAGTTTAATGTGGTATGGTTTTCCAACCTCCAACATGCTCACAGCCGACTATGCTTTTACCATCATCATCATCATTTTACGTCCACTTTTCCCTGCTTGCAAGGGTGGGATGGGAACTGATTCTGGCTTGATTTCTACAGCTGGATGCCCTTCCTAACACCAACCTCATTTACAGTGAGTGCTGGGTGGTTTTTTGCCATGGCACCTACACGACCACTTTGCAGTGGAATGATACAGACCCCAGTCCTATCATCTCATTTCTACAGCTGAGTAAACTGGAGCAAATTGAAATAAAGTGTCTTGCTCAAGGAAACAACACACCACCTGGTCTGAGAATTGAACTCACAATCTTTCGATTGCAAGGCCAATGCTCTAACCACTAAGCCATGTGCCTCTATTACCATATTAACAACAAATATGACTTTCACTGCAATCAAAAATGACAAGCTTTTTGAATGTTATTTCCACCCACTTTCCGCCCTCTTTTTTCTACAAAGTTAGTCATTTTCAACAGGTTTCAAAGTCTTCATTGATAATATGTGCAAGAAATAGTTAATTGTGAACACTTTTAATGTCAGATTGGGTGGTAAGCACACACACAAAAAAGACAAAAAAAGCAGGAAGAAAATTGTTCACACTGAGTTCAATAGCATGGTGTGATGTAGTATGGTGTAGTTTGTTATGGTGTGGTTTGGTTTGGTGTAGTTATAACATGGAAACCTATCATAAATTTACCAAGGTATGGTATAATCTGGTTTGGTGTAGTGTAGGTTAGTGTGGTGTGGTGTGTTATTGTGTTGCAAAATCATTAAAATGTAATGCCTATCTTCTATATCTTAAAGAGTGACCTTAAATGTGATTGCAAATGACTTTTTTCTCTGGGTTAATGTTAGATTTAGGGTTAGTGTTAGGGTAAGTTTTACTGTTAATGGTAAGTTTATTGTTAGTGACTGTGTTACTGTTAGCATTATTGTCACTGTTAGTGTTACTGTAACTGTTACTCTTACAATTACTGTTTGCGTTACTGTCTGCATCAGCGTTAGCATTTGCATAAGTGTCTATGTAAGCTTTTGTGTTAGTGTCTATGTAGACTGGTGTTAGCATCTGCGTTAGTGTTTGCGTAAGTGTCAGCATCTATGTCAGCATTTGCGTCAGCGTGTGCATTGGTGATAGTGATTTTGTCAGCATTTCCCTTAGCGTCTGAGTCAACATTAGTGTTTGTTTCAGTGCCTGCGTCTACGTCAGCATTATCATTAGCGTCCGTGTCAGCACTTGTGTCAGTGTCAGCATTTCACTCAGTGTCAGCGTTTGCATCAGCGTGCACGTCAGCATTTGCATTAGTGTTTGAGTCAGTGTTAGCATCAGCGTTTGCATTTGTGTAGGTGTTAGCATTTGCGTCAGCATCTGCATCAGCATTCACATTAGCATTAGCGTTTGCGAAAGCGTTTCCTTTAACATCTTTCTCAGCATTTCCGTTAGCTTCTATGTCAGTGTTTCCGTTAGCTTCTATGTCAGTGTTTCCGTTAGCTTCTACGTCAGCGTTTCCGACTGCGCCTGTGTCAGCGTCAGTATTTACATCTACATCAGCGTTAGCGTTTCAGTTAACGTCAGTGTTTACGTTAGCTTCTACGTCAGCATTTCCGTTAGCTTCTACGTCAGCGTTTCCGTAACGTCTACGTCAGCGTTTCTGTTAGCTTTGGCGTTTCCATCAACCTTTCCTGTGGCCTCCGCATCATTGCAGCGTCTGCATATCCCATGTAAGCGTTAACTTAAGCATTAGTGTTAGCCTTAGCCCTAGCGCATCAGCATTTGCGTTAGCGTCAGCATACACGTCAGCGCCGGCAATACTGCCTCAACATTTGCGTCACCGTTAGCTTGGCTTTGGCTTCAGCAATCCGCATTAGCAATTGCGTTTTGGAGATCAGCTTCGGCGGTAAGGGTAAACGCTAACTTCTACGCCTGCTTCTACGTTAACAACTATGTCAGCGTTTTGTTAGCTTCTACGTCAGCATTTACGTTAGCTTCTACGCCAGCAACTACGTTAGCTTCTACGTCAGCGTCTATGTTAACATCTACGTCATCGTTTATGTTAGCTTCTACGTCAGCATCTACATTAGCTTCTACGTCAGCGTTTACATTAGTGTCTGTGCCAGCGTTTGTGTTAGCTTCTACATCAGTGTCTGTGTCAGTGTCTGTATTTACATCTACATCAGGGTCAGCGTTTACATTTGTGTCTGCGTCATCGTTTATGTTAGCATCTGTGTCAACGTGTGTTAGCATCTGTGTCAGCGTCTGCGTCAATGTTTATATTAGCATCTGCGTAAGTGTTTACGTTAGCATCTGTGTTAACGTGTGTTAGCGTCTGTGTCAGCGTCTGCGTCAGCATTTTCATTAGTGTTTGCATCAGTGTTTCCTTTAGCTTCTACGTCAATGTTTACGTCTGCGTTAAGGTTCACATTAGCATCGCTGTCATCTTTTGCGTCAGCATTTGCGTTTGCTTTAACATCTGCATCAACATTTGCGTCTGTGTTTGCATTAGTGTCTGCATTTGCTTTAGTGTTTGCATCAGCGTGAGCATTTGTATCAGTGTCCACATCAGCGTTAGAGTCTGTGTAGCATTTACATCAGCGTGTGCATCAGAGTCTTTGTCAGCATTCGCCTTTGCACCCGCATCAGTATTCATGTTAGTGTTTGTGTCAGCGTAAGCGATCGTGTCAACATTTGCGCTAGCGTTTGTGCCAGCATAGCCATCTTCGTCAGTGTCAGCGTTGGCGTTAGTGTTAGTGTTTCCATTAGTGTTCGTGTTTGATTTTGTATTAGTGTTAGCATTTTTGTTAGTGTTAGTGTTTGTGGTAGTGTTCAGGTTAATGTTGACTTAGTTTTCTGGTTAGTGTTATTTTTCAGATTAGGGTTCGTGTTAGTGCTCAGGTTAGTGGTTTATGGTAGTGTTAGTTTTAGTGGTAGTGTTAGTGTTCAGGTTAATGTTCGTGTTAATGTCAGTTTTAGTGTTAGTGTTCAGGTTAGTGTTAGTGTTTACGGTAGTGTTAGTTTTAGTGTTAGTGTTATTTTTTCCATTAGTGTTAGTGTTTTATTTTGTGTTAATGTTTGTGTTAGTGTTTTATTTTGTGTTAATGTTTGTGTTAGTGTTTCCATTAGTGTTAGTGCTAGTCTTTGTTTTTCTGTTAATGTTAGTGTTTGTTTTAGTGTTGAGGTTAATGTTAGCTTAGTTTTCTGGTTAGTATCAGTTTTCGTGTTAGTTTTAGTGTTAATGTTCAGGTTAGTGTTAGTGTTTTTTTAGTGTTAGTTTTTATGGTATTGTTAGTGTTAGTGCTCAGATCAGTGTTAGTGTTTGTGTTACTGTTTATGGCAGTGTTAGTTTTAGTGCTAGTGTTTAGGTTAATGTTAGTTTTAGTGTAAGTGTTCAGGTTAGTGTTAGTGTTAATGTTAGTTTTAGTGTTAAGGTTAGTGTTAGAGATTGTGTTAGTGTTAGTATTTGTTTTTGTGTTGATATTTGTGTTAGTATCTCTGTTAGCATTAGTGTTTGATGTTTCCATTAGTGTTAGTAATTGTGTTAGCGTTAGTGTTTGTTTTTGTGTTAAGATTAGCGTTAATGTTAGCATTAGTATTTCTGTTAGTGTTAGCATTAGTGTTTATGTTAGTGTTCAGGTTAATGTTAGCTTAGTTTTCAGGTTAGAGTTAGTGTTCAAGTTAATGTTAGTTTTAGTGTTAGTGTTGAGGTTAGTGTTAGAGATTGTGTTAGTGTTTGTTTTTGTGTTAATATTTGTATTAGAATCTCTGTTAGCGTTAGTGTTTGTTTTAGTGTTGAAGTTAATGTTAGCTTAGTTTTCTGGTTAGTATCAGTTTTCAGATTAGTGTTTGTGTTAGTGTTACTTTTAGTGTTAGTATTCAGGTCAGTGTTTATGGTAGTGTTAGTTTTAGTGCTAGTGTTCAGTCTAATGTTTGTGCTAATGTTAGTTTTAGTGTAAGTGTTCAGGTTAGTGTTAGTGTTTGTATTAGTGTTTACGGTAGTGTTAGTTTTAGTGCTGGTGTTCAGGTTAGTGTTAGTGTCAGTTTTAGTGTTAGTGTTCAGGTTAGTGTTTGTGTTAGTTTTCTATTTAATGTTAGTTTTCAGATTTTGTGTTTGTGTTAGTTTTCATGTTAGCGCTAAGTTCACTGTTAGAGCATGTGTGAGTGCAAGTGTTAGAGCATGTGTGAGTGCAAGTGTTAGGGTAAGTTATTTTTAAAGTTCGGTTTTAGCTTAAAGTTAGGTTTTCTACTTTCCAGGAAAAAAGTTGATCCTCTCTAACTTGAGTGGTGTGATATAGTGTGGTAAAGTATAGTGTTTCATAGTCTTGTGTGGTGTTGTCTATTGTTGTATAGTGTAGTATGGTATATTGTTTCATAGCATGGTCAGATGTGAGGCCGTACAGTGTTTCGTAGTGTGGTGTTGGATAATGTGGTATGGTATAATGTTTGTCAGTGTGGTGTGGTATGGTATAGGTTGATGTAGTGTGGCTTAGTTTGATTATAATAATACAAATAATAATAACAATAACAATAGTAATAATAATTGTTCTTCTTGTTCATTTTCTTTGACTTCTTCTGTGCCTTTGACTTCTTCTGTGCTTTTGACTTCTTCTGTGCCTTTGACTTCTTCTGTGCCTTTGACTTCTTCTGTGCCTTTGACTTCTTCTGTGCTTTTGACTTCTTCTGTGCTTTTGACTTCTGCTGTGCCTTTGACTTCTTCTGTGCTTTTGACTTCTTCTGTGCTTTTGACTTCTTCTGTGCTTTTATCTTCTCCTCTGCCATCTAAATACCAAAAACAAAGAATGTAAAACATATATGATGCCTATCTCTCAGACTTTACAAAGTGCTGAGGAGATAAAATTAATTTAAAGAGCAGTGTGCTCATGCACTGTGATCCTATAATGTAGCTTATAAGCTATTTCATAACTAAAAACAATGTCAAACATCAACAAAAGTATATACAAATATCTTTGAATGTTTAAGTTAAACCTAAATAGATCATATCTACAGGTCATTAGGTTAAGGCTGAACTAAGATCATATCTATAAATCATTAGGTTTAGACTGAACTGAGATCATACTTTCTTCTTCCTTTCGTCATCTTCGTTTCCCGTGTCTTCTTTGTCTTTGTTGTCATTTTCATTTTAGTCGTCTGCTTCGTCGTCTTTTTCTTCTTTTCCATCTAAATATAAAAAGAAATTGTGAACAAATATATAGCTCTCCAAGACATTGTAAACAAATATATACCTCTCCAAGACAATGTCACTGGACCGAGATCTTTGGCGCTACACAGTAATAGAGAAGACCCACCTTACCTAAGTACAAAGTGAAACCTACTACAGTCAGTAGGCACCTCTAACAAAATACACACCCGTCCCACTACCCCCACCCCATCCACACCGCCCCTTTAAATGTAACGTTATGTTGGTACCACAACATCCAGCCCGAAACAAATGAGGTCGTGTAGGTGTCATGACAAAAGAACACACAGTCCACGCTGTAATGTGGCCGTGTAGGTAACATGGTAAAAACCTCCCAGTTCCACACTGTAAATGTGGTTGGTGTTAGGAAGGGTATCCAGCCGTAGAAAACCCGCCAGACAGTCCTATGCGAGCAAGACAACCACTCTTGCCTCAGGTGGGAAAACTCCCGTCCAAACCCATGCAAGCGTGGAATATGGACGTTAAACGATGATGATGATAGCTGATCTCTCAGACTTTCACGAAACACCGAGGAGATACAGTTAATATAACGAGCGGGGACCTCATATATATATATATGGTATAGCATGGTGTTATGTGGTCTGGTGTGGTACAATATGATGTGATGTGGTGTGGTATGATATGGTGAGGCGGGGGAGGGGGGGACAACGTTAGATTAACGTTAACAATACACATGTAGCATCCACATGTGATGAGAAGGGGGAAACAGTGTTTAACTAATTTTAACATTACATGTAGCATCCATCTACAGGTGATTAAGTTAAGACTGAGGTGTAATCATATGAAAAGGTCAATTTAAAACTACACTGAGATTCTGCTTAAAATGATGGTCAATGAAGTGTTTACTTACTCAGATCTTTTGAAATAACTTTCTTTCTCTTACTGTAACTGGACATACCTACGAAATAGAAAACAGTCGAATAGACAGTGGTCTGGTGTGGTGTGGTGTGGTGTAGTTTAGTGTGGTTTAGTGTAGTGGACAGTGGTGTGGTGTAGTGTAGTGGAGTGTGGTTTAGTGTAGCGGACAGTGGTGTGGTATAGTGGAGTGTGGTTCAATGTAGGGTGGGGGATATGGTGTAGTGGAGTGTGGTGGGATGTAGTATGATAGCATGTGGTGTGATGATGGCATGTGATGTGATGTGGCGTGGCGTGGTGAAATGTGATGTGATGTGATGAAATGTGGCGTGGCGTGGTGAAATGTAATGTGAGGCGAGACGAGACGAGACGTGATATGATGTGGTGTGGTGTGATGTGGTGTGGTGAGATGTGATGTCAAATTTTTTCATCCTATTTTTCATGTGCTATCAACTAATCCAATCTCCAAGATGCTTGAAACTGACCTTTTCCCCCCAGGAAAACGGCGGGGTGAGGTGGTTCCCCCTTCATCCGGATAACCCCTGCTTACTCGGAATTTTCTCTTTGATTCTATTTTCATGCGTTATCAGTGAATATGACTTCCAAACCAGTCAAAAACAACTAGCTTTGGAGAAAGAGGAGAGGGAAAGAGTTTTGCAGATCCACACCTCACTCACATGTTGTGGGACTTAATCATTTTCGGTATATTTCCTGTGCTATTAATTTCCTGTGCTATTTCCTATGCTATTTCCTGTGCTATTTCCTGTGCTATTAATTAATCTGACCTCCTAGATGCTTCCAATCAACTTATTTCCCTGGGTTAGGTTTAGGGTTTAGGGTTTAGTTTTAGGGTTGGGGTTAAGTTTAGGGTTTAGTTTTAGGGTTGGGGTAATGTTTAGGATCTAGTTTTAGGATTGGGGTAAAGTTTAGGATTTAGTTTTAGGTTTGGGGTAAAGTTTAGGGTTTAGTTTTAGGGTTGGGGTAATGTTTAGGGTTTAGTTTTATGGTTGGGGTATAGTTTAGGGTTTAGTTTAAGGGTTGGGGTAATGTTTATATTTAGATTTAGCTTGGTTTGGTTTAGATTTAGAGTTTAAGGTTGGGGCTAGATTTAATTTTATGTTTAATTTAGTTTTAGTTTCCAAATCCCAGCAAAAAAAATGATTCAGAGCAACTAAAAGGTCAGATTAGTTGATAGCACTCAAAAGGAGACCGAAGAAAAATCATTAGGGTATATATCTACAAAACGACAATGGTTTTTCCACCTGCTTTACCCCTCCTTTTTCCTAGAACAACTAATCATTTCCAACTGGTTTGGAGGTCATATTCGTTGATAACATACGAAAAATCTTAGAGAAAACTCTGGGGTTAAATGAGAGAAGTGCATCCACCTAAGTTTTCCATGAAGAGAGAGTCAATAACAAACATCTTGGAGTTCGGATTAGTTGATAACACATGAAAAAAAGATGAGGAAAAAATTTTGGGTGTTATGTGGTGTGGAGTAGTGTGGTGTGTTTTTATGTAGTGTGATGTACTGAGGTGTGTAGTGTTGTGGTGTTATGTGGTGTGGAGTAGTGTGGTGTTTTCTTATGTGGAGTGATGTAGCGAGGAGTGGTGTGTTGTGTTGTTATGTGGTGTGGAGTAGTGTGGTGTGTTCTTATGTCGTGTGATGTAGTGAGGTGTCGTGTGTTGTGTTGTGGTGTGGAGTAGTGTGGTGTGTTGTAGTGAGGAGTGGTGTGTTTTTATGTGGAGTGGAGTAGTGTGGTGTGTTGTGGTGTGTTTTTATGTGGAGTGGAGTAGTAAGGAGTGGTGTTATGTGGTGTGGTGTAGTGTTGTATGTTTTTATGTGGTGTGCTGAAG
Organism: Eledone cirrhosa; assembly: GCA_964016885.1. Lineage (NCBI taxonomy): Eukaryota > Metazoa > Mollusca > Cephalopoda > Octopoda > Eledonidae > Eledone > Eledone cirrhosa. The sequence goes on along the minus strand of OZ024742.1, from coordinate 275,741,244 downwards.
TGTGGCGTGATGTGCTGCGGTGCACTGCGATGTGGTGTGGTGCAGTGTGGTGTTGTGCAGTGCGGTGCAGTGAGGTTCTTCATCTTTATCTTTCTCTTCTTCATCTTTGTATTCATCTTTTTGTTTTGTCTTCCATCTAAACAAAAAAAAAAAAATATATAAAACATATATGTAGCCAATCTCTCATACTTTTACAAAGCTCCAGGGAGATAAATTTAATATAAGTGGAGTGTTTCTGAACAGAGATACTACAAAATAGCTTAAAAGCTATATATATATATATACATATATATATATATATATATATAAATAAATATACACGGGTGTGTATGATTGTGTATAGAAGATTATATTAATAAAAGGAATTCCAACTTTGTCTGATTTACTCGTTTTATTTACAATCCTTTAAAATTATAATGGTATTAGAATGAAATAGTATGGTAGAATATTAAGTGTTAATTGAACAAGTAATTTCATGCTTTCGCAATCTTCAGGTTCATATTCTGTAGTGACAGTCAAGTTTACAATTTTCAACTGTAATGAGATGGGTAAATTTTGTGCCTTATATACAGTGAAAAGCGGCTACAGAATGCTAAATTTTGCAAACTGTATTTTGACCAATCGGTGTGTAGTTTCACTGGATTACTGAAGCTGATTGGTTTAGGCATCACGGTTGGTTGGGCATGTCTAACGACTTCTATTTGGCCCTATTCAAAGCATCAATTGTTTTGCTATTTTTAGAAATGATGAAAATAGCATTTTCTAGGGTTTTTATACCCCTAAGAATTATTATTGTTCATTTAGCTTGGGTTGGAATTTTGAAAAATATTCCCAAATGCAAATATGAACTGCAAAAGCAGAAATCTAATTTACTGCATTAAATGTCCGAATTGTGAAGAACTATATGTCAGTCAAACTGGAAATGTACTATCGGAACGTGCACGGGAGCACCGACAGCAAATCAAAGACCCAACTGTCCGTCAGATACCCCTGAGTAACCATCTAGCAACATGTGGTCAGAAAATATTTATAATATTTCCACTCTACAAATTACACAGGCCAAGTGAATTCAAGAGAAAAATCAAAGAAAAGAATTTTATTGATAAATTCCAACCCAAGCTAAATGAACAATTATAATTCTTAGGGGCATAAAAACCATAGAAAATGCTATTTACATCATTTCTAAAAATAGCAAAACAATTGATGCTTTGGATAGAACCAAATAGAAGTCGTTAGACATGCTCAACCAACCATGACGCCTAAACCAATCAGCTTCAGTAATCCAGTGAAACTACACACCAATTGGTCGAAATACAGTTTGCAACATGTAGCATTCTGTAGCCGCTTTTCACTGTATATAAGGCACAAAATTTATCCATCTCATTACAGTTGAAAATTGCAAACTTGACTGTCACCACAGAATATGAACCTGAAGATTGCGAAAGCATGAAAGTACTTGTTCAATTAACATTTAACACTTAATATTCTACCATACTATTCAGATTACATCTATAAAATTCAGATTACATCTATATATATACACATACATATATATATATATATATATATATATATATATATATATATATATATATATATATATATATATATATATATATATATATATATATATTTCGTTTCTGAATTTGTTTAGCAAGATTCTTTATCTGAAATCGTGTGTTGAAACCGATATTGTTATACTTTGGGAGGGTCATGTTGCCAATAAGAAACACACGCACCAGTTGCTTTCACTTCAATTTATTATATATTTATAAATTTATAAATCTACAAACTTATAAATTTCTGGTTGGTTGGTTGGTTCCACAACCAGATAGTTGTTTATATATAGTCATAGTCCTTTCGTCACACACTCTGTGACCTCTTCAGTGACTGGGGATTCCTTTCTTTGTTTCTGTGCCTTTCCTTTCTTCTGTCCTACGCCATTTTGTTTCTGTGTGTGTGTTGTGTGCTCAGTCTGCGCACGCGCCACATCCGGGTGTCTGTGTGTGTTTGTGTTCATTTATCTATTTGTTTATTTATTTATTTACATGTTGTTGGTTGGTTGTTTGTTCTATGTGTGTGTGTGTTCTCACTCTGTCCCCAACATGACCCTCCCAAAGTATAACAATATATATATATATATATATATATATATATATATATATATATATATATATATATATATATATATATATATATATATATATACATTCATATATACACTTCTACGAAATGTAATGTAAAAATACCATTTTCTTCTTGTCTCCCCACCCTTCGGTTCATTCATCCATATATCCGTATAATCGCCCAGAATCCAATCCTACTTTCTCAATGCTATTCTATAATTCTGTTTGGATGTTCTAAATAATCTTGTGTATTTTAAAATCCCAGTATATCGCTTGTTACTGTTATATGCTTTATTTAAAACCTTCTCCTCGCTTAATCTTAATTTTGGACGAAATTTTCCAGGATTCATAAAAATGGCCTCCCTAGTCCCTCTAAATCTCTGTCACCCTCCCTTCTTTATCACATACGTGCCTGTTGGTCTCTCTCTCTCTCACTCGATCACTCCCTACTCGCACCAAATATAAATAAACCTGTTACGAGATACGAATCTCAGAATTTGTCAACTCTTATTAATGGTCAGTCCACTTCTACGAAATGTAATGTAAAAATACCATTTTCTTCTTTTCTCCCCACTCTTCGGTTCATTCATCCATATATCTGTATAATCGCCCAGAATCCAATCCTACTTTCTCACTGCTATTCTATAATTCTGTCTGGCTGTTCTAAATAATCTTGTGGATTTTAAAATCCCAGTATATCGCTTGTTACTGTTATATGCTTTATTTAAAACCTTCTCCTCATTCGCTAACTACCCCATACCCCTCCCGCCCGCCCCCACTCTCCACCATTATTACTTGGACCAATCATAAGTCAGCGGCCTATGCCATCACTTCTGGTTGCTTTTCGATATGATGGATGGACTAAGGAATTCAGGAGAGTCTGAAGAATCTGGACACTCAGAGACAATGCCAAAGATAACGACAAATTCACCTCATGCTGCCGGACGAAAGGCCAAGGACTCCTCCTCTTTGTTTCGGCTGCGGATGGCCAACATAACCCCAACCCCATCCCCCTCACCCCTCCCCGCGCCCCACTCACCAAACGCAATCCAAAACTTCAGAGTTGGTACCATGAATGTAGGCACCTCAAAAGGTCGCTCTAACGAGGTTGTAGAAATGCTTGAACGTAAGGAGGTTGATGTTTGCTGTATCCAAGAGACCAGGTGGAGGGGAGGGTCTGCTTGATTCATTGTGGGTAAAAAACGATGCTATAAGCTTTTCTGGGTGGGAAATGACAATGGGCTGGGTGGGTTAGGAATCATGTTAGCAGAAAAATGGGTGGATAAGATAATAGATGTAAATAGAGTGAACGACAGAATAATTAAAATAAGACTTGTTCTAAATAGAACTACTGTGACAGTAATATCTGCGTACGCACCCCAATCCGGACTGCCTGGCGCTATAAAAGACAGATTCTATGAGACACTGATGCTCACTACCTCCCAAATAACCGACAGTGACTATATGGTCACGTTGGACAACATTGTGACGGCTATGACGGAATCCATGGAGGCTATGGGTTTGGTACTAGAAATGAGGAAGGCTCCAGAATCCTGGAATTCTGTGACGCAAATAACCTAACTATTTGTAACACTAACTTCAAAAAACGAAACAATCACTTGATCACCTACAGATCAGGGGAATATACCAGCCAGGTAGATTATATCCTTACCAGAAGACGTGACAGAGTGTCTGTTGTAAACACTAAATCCCTCCCCCATGAAGAATGCACCTCCCAACATAGACTCATAATTAGCGACCTCATAGTCAGGACGAGACGTTCTCGACAACAGAAGAGGACTATCCTCAGGAGAAAAATATGGAAGCTAAAGGACCCCACAGCCAGTAATAAATTTAAAAGCATATTACTTGATGCTTTCGACAGTAAGGAAGAGCAATTAGAGTCGTACAATATAGAGGAACAGTGGGAATTCCTGAAAGCAAACCTGCTGATGGCGACAGATGAAGTCTGCGGCTGGAGCAGGCCTATAGGCAGGAGGAGAGTAACGCGGTGGTGGAACAGTAAAAGGTGGAGGAGTCAATTAAGGCCAAAAAGCAGGATTGGAAAGTATGGCGGGATGGGGGAAGTAGAAAAGACTATCAAGTGGCCAGGAGGGAAGCTAGGAGACAAGTGTACTTCGCAAGAAGGGAAGCAGAGGAAAGAAAGTTCAAGTATGTTCTACAACGCGAGGACCAAAAACGTGAGGTGTTCAGGATTGCTAGGCAATGTGTCAAGGAAAACCGTGATATTGTCGGGGAGAAGTGTGTCCTTAATGATGATGGTGTTCTTGCCATCACTAACGCTGATAAGAAGGTAGCCTGGAAGTGTCACTACGAAAGACTACTAAATGAGGAGAATAAATGGGAGAAAGACAGTCTCCCCCACATCGATCCAATAGAGGGACCAGCAGTGCTAGTTGGAGGTAGTATAATAAGTAAGGCAATCAAAGATATGAAGACAGGAAAGGCGGCTGGGCCTTCGGAAATAGTTGCTGAAATGCTGAAAGCATCTGGAACGGTGGGACACACTATGGTCACCCGGATAGTAAACCAAGTCATACAGAATGGGGTTGTTCCGAAGGACTGGCGTAGCAGCATCATCATTAACTGCTACAAGGGTAAAGGAGATGCCCTAGATATGGGTAACTATAGAGGCATTAAATTAATCGACCAGGTCATGAAGGTCACAGAAAAAGTAATAGCGCAACTAATCAGAGAGCGAATTGATCTAGATGAAATGCAGTTCGGGTTTGTGTCAGGTAAAAGTACCACAGACGCTCTTTTCATTGTACAACTACAGGAGAAGTACCTAGCTAAAAGTAAACCCCTATACTTAGCTTTTGTCGACTTGGAGAAAGCCTTTGACAGAGTCCCCGTTCCATTATCTGGTGGGCTCTTAAAAAACTAGGTGTTGATGAATGGCTTGTGAGAGCTATACAAGCTATGTATAAAGAAACAGTCAGCAAGGTTAGAATTAACAATGAATATAGTGAAGAGTTTAGCGTAAAAGTTGGTGTTCATCAGGGCTCCGTTCTTAACCCCTACTATTTATTATTGCCCTTCAGGCTATAACAGTGGAGTTCAAGACCGGCTGCCCATGGGAACTCCTATACGCAGATGATCTAACGGTCATAGCTGAATCAATGGCTGAACTAGAGAAGAAATTCCAAACATGGAAGCATGGCCTAGAATCAAAAGGCCTTAAAATTAACCTGTCTAAGACTAAAGTTCTAGTTTGTAGGAAGGAAAATAGGGCACCGGACCCATCCGGGAAATGGCCATGCTCAGTGTGTAGGAAAGGAGTAGGCAGAAACTCCATTTATGTCCCAAATGCAATGTATGGGTGTATAAAAGATGTAGTGGGATCACAGGTAAGCTAACTAAGAATATAGATTTTATATGTGGCCGGTGCTCTGGTGCAATAAGTAGCAGCAAGCGCCCACAGAATACTAGCTCATTCCATTGCACAGATGGTTCTATAGGAATAGTGGACACCTTCCGTTACTTGGGTGACAAAATCAGCAGTGGTGGAGGGTGCTCTGAAAGTACAGTAGCTAGAGTCAGAACTGGATGGAAAAAGTTCAGAGAGCTTATACCACTATTAGCCGCTAAAGGGTTCTCTCTAAAAATGAAAGGCAGGCTGTATGATGCTTGCATACGAACAGCAATGTTACATGGCAGTGAGACCTGGGCATCGGGTGCAGAGGATATATGCAGACTGGAGAGGAACGAAGCTTGCATGCTCCACTGGATGTGTAATAGTAATATACGTGAACGGCAAAGCATAAACGAACTAAGGGAAAAATTAGAAATAAGAGGGATCAGATGTTGTTTACTCGAGAGAAGACTACGTTGGTACGGTCACGTGATGCGCATCAAAGACGACAGCTGTATAAAAAAGTGCAGGGCGATAAAAATAGACGGTAGCCACGGAGTAGGCAGACCCAGAAAAACCTGGGACGACTTGATAAATTCCGACCTCACACACATACACCTCTCTAAGACAATGTCACTGGACCGAGATCTTTGGCGCTACACTGTAATACAGAAGATACGATGTTTTGCTTCCATCGGCTGCTTTCGACTGACAGCTAATAGCGTTGTAGTGCCCAAACATACATTTACTTCAACAAACATACACTTCTTAACCAACATTGCCTCTCTCACATAATATACCGTTACATTTCTCGCTATAACAATTAGCTGGACAACTCCTCGTGTGCTATCAACAAATAACAATAATTTCTCTTATTCTTATTATGCCAACACGGTATAATAAACTTTCGTAAAAATATTATGCCAACATGGCATATTATTTTTTTGCTAAAAGCTCAACCAAGGATGGATACTGTCACCTCTCCTGTTCGTTATTTACATAAACAGGATTGACATGGGCAGCCGGGTGGGAAGTGATATAATGATTGGCGGGTGTAAAATCAGTCAGCTGAATCTTGGGTAATGACTGAAAGAATACAAGCGGCTTCAATGCGATTCCTCCGAACTGTCTTTGGAGAGACATTACTTGATAAAGTGTATAGCTTGGAGATAAGAGAGTCACTTTCTGAATTGCGAGATCACAGCTCCGATACTATGGGCATGTGGTTAGAATGACTCAGGAAAGAATCACTGGACAAATTTTGCGGACATAACCAACCGGCAAGAGACACAGGTGTAGACTCTGTGCAAAATGGTTGTATAACATCAATTGGCTTCGCTGTTCTCACGTGGGGATCCAGCCAGATCAGTTGGAGATGTTTGCTTCTGGAAGGAGTGTTTGAAGACTCTACCCCAACAGCCCTCTCAAGTCCAAGAGAAGAAGAAATGTATAATGAAAGTCTTCACACACATACACTCGTTCAACTACTCATGTCTTATATTTTACTAATGCGCATGATCAACCGGATATTGATTTAATTCTGCGTTTTTGTTGTTGCTAACGAACTCTTTAGTGTTATTTTCAAATGAATCACATCGATCAGTAGATGGATTCTGTTAAGCATGAAACATAATTTTACTGTAACGTAGTCATATTTATCTACTATAATATTATATATATATATATATATATATATATACGAAGAATGAAAGAGTGTACAAGAGAGAATACACCATGTTCAACCACCATTTCTGATTTCCCAACAATAGCTCTGATATATACGAGGTATTTATTCATCTTAGTTGCTTTCTTTATTCAATCGTCTTTTCTTGGGTGTATTATTGACGGCAAATTCCCTATAAACCATCACTGCATTAAAGTGAAAGTAAAATCAATCGATCCGATGTACCGGATGTTTTGAATAAATTATTCTAATTACCCGTCCAACACTTGCTAGCAAATGATGAAGTGAATGAAAGAAAAAAAAATAGGTGGTGTTTTGGAATAAGTATCTCACGAAAATAACTATAATATTAACTGAAACAAAACAAAATATAAAAACATATTTTCGCTCCAACGTTAGATGGGTGTAAGTGTAAAAAATTACCATAGTTTTGAAGAACTATCGATTTTGAACTATTTACGATTTACAATTTTAAGAGAAAAATGTTAATTTTTAAACTCCTTTTCTTCAGCAGCAACTATTTCATATTTTGGCTGTTATATCTTGTGTGTCGGGATATCTCGTAGAAGCTCTATTGTTAGTTAGTGGGAAATAGCGAAAGGGCTGGAGTGTGATGTCACAGAGATTTGGCTGTTATTTATGCAAAAGCTCACTTGTAAGTTAGTAGGGAAATAGCAGAACGAAGGTCTGGAGTGAGATGTGAGGGAAATTTCGCTGTTATTTCATGTATGTTGAGACCCCTCCCCCTTACTACTTCCTCCTATTTATTCCGAAGAGAGTCGTTGCGACAGAGTCCTCAAACACAGTCCTGTCAGCAGCAACTGATCCGGCTGGTTCTCCAAGCGAGACCAGCCACACTCAGAGTCTACCCCTGGATCTCCTGCCGGTTCTTTCCTGAGACATTATAACCACATGCCCATAGTATGGGAGAAGTAGCAACTCTACCTGGAATGACTCTCTGATCTCCGAGCTACGCACTCTATCAAGTAACGTTACCTCAAAGACTCATTTCAGCCGCTTGTATTCGCAATCGTATTCTTTCAGTCATTACCCAAGACTCATGGTCATAGGTAAAGTTACAATTACAGAATCTATTCCCATCTATACTCATACAAAATTATGTTCAAAGAATTTTCAGTATTTACATTTTAAAGATACCAGATCTATGCTTAAGCACCTGTCATCTGACAGATATCCTTTCTAAATTGAATTGAATAAAATAGAAGCAATTTCAGTTTCCAACCTAAAAATAAATCTGACATAATATTACTCCAAGGACCCTTCAGAGGAATCCCATTTCAATTGCTTGTGTTTGTGATTGCATTCTTTCAGTCATTACCCATTATTCATGACTATAGGTAAAGGTTGGCATTAATAGTGAATTGAAGATAATGAGTTTGCCTTTTATGCCTACCTCCTCTATCTTTCTGATTATACTGAGTGCCGAAGTTGGAAGTAATGCACAAGACTCTCTGCAATTCTTGCACTTAATTAAGCCTCCTGCCTTCCAATCAGCTTCTGAATACAGCCCCGAGATACTTAAACTTCTCTATCTGCTTCAGTGGAATTTCATTTACATGTAGAGTGCACTGCGCAGGCTTCCTTGAGAGGATGAGTGTCTCAGTTTTTGCAGCACTAATTTTCATTGCAGCCATGTAGCACTTGGCATCAAACCAATCAAGTACAAGTCGAAGATCACCTTCTGTTGAGTTAAGTAACACCATGTGGTCTGCAAATTCCAGCTGACTGATTTTACACCTGCCAGTCATGATACCACTTCCAACCTGGCTGTACATGTCAATCCTGTTCATGTAACTAATGAACAGGAGAGGTGAAAGTATGCACACTTGGCAGAGTCCGACTCCCATAATTGAAATTGGTTTCAATATTAGAGCACTATTTAATCCAAACACAATTACTTGGCCATTCGTATAAAGACATCAGGGCAGCAAAAAGCTGACCATCAATCCCATACTCCTGCAAGCAAACTTTCTACAGCAGGTCCTGAGGAGCGCGGTCATATGCCTTCTCAAGGTCAACAAAACAACAATATATTTCTTGGCAATACTCCCAAGTGTTTAATTAGCAAAAGGATTTAATTATATATTTTAAAATATAAAATTAAGATTCTGCCCCAAAAACCCTCACATCACATCCTCAGTCCGTCCTCTGACTTCTATGATATGCACCATGTACATCACTATATTTGTGGGAATAGTATGTAAGTGAAACCCCCTTAGCCCCAACATCTATCTGAAAGGTCAGTTGCACCGATTAGTAGTCATGACTGGTGACAAATCAGCCAACCCTTGCTAACAGTGAAAACATATTAAATGAGGATGATCATCATTGTTTGATGTTTATTTTACATCAGTTTTTCCATGGAACAGTACTACCACTTTACAGAGTGTACTAGGTGCACATAGGGTGGAAGATGAGGGGATCTTTTGTAGAAATAGCTTTGTTAACCTTTTTCTTACTATATTTCTAACTAAAATACACCATGTATGTATTCCAGTTAAATTCTGAAATAAGCAAGAATTTTGACAGGTTTTATCTAAATTAACAAAATAGTATTTTAATAAATTTGTTATACAACTGCTCTAATTACAGGTAAATTACAAGTCAATTTTGTAAAATTATTTAAATTTTGTTGGAACATCACCTTATAAAATGAATGATTAGCCAATATCCAACTGAGTGTATAACAGCATTATAATATTAAAGAATCGTACACATTGAATTTTCAATTGAACTTAAGTGTATATAAAACAGGTGCATTATAAAGGTTCGTTATATTGAATAATGATAATAATCGATTTGTTTGCAAGCAAACAGCCTCAATATACTATGTTTATTAGATGACCACACCCTCTTCTTGTTCATAGGCCAGCAGTGACAGAGAGAAACAATCGACAATATTGTTTCTGGGTTATTGCCCTTTGTCAAGATTATGTTTGAAGAATACTTACAAAATGAAATAAATTGACAGACACATAATAAACTACAAAATGAAATAGATTTACACATACATAAATATACACAATAATGATTCCTTAATCATAATGTTACTACTTACTTTGCAGGTCATCTTCCCTGCTAAAGCAGGAATTAGCTTTGTGGAGCCCATGACACACCTCCATATACCCTCTTAATTGTCTGACAAGTCCATCCTGCTCCTCATCACAATGTCCTTTTTTTCTAGCTATGTCTTTCTTGGTCTCATCCTTCTCTCTTCACTAGTATTATCTTTAGCAATAGCTCTTTCTTTCTTCATCTTCCATTTCTCTTCACAACATTCTTCTCTGGCTTTACTTCCATTATCCTCTGACCCATTCTCTCTCAACAATGCTTAATACATGACCCAAACATCTCCTTCCATTTCTCTTTATAACATTTATCACTGGTTTTATTCTCATAATCCTCTGCAATTCATTGTTTGTCTGCCTCTATCTCTGTAAAAAAATCCTCATTTCTGTTCTCTTTCGCATCTTGATCATTCATGAGTCACTGCTATATATACCATGGCACTTCTCACATACACATTACACCTTTCCCTTCAGTTTCAGTGACACTCTCCTCTCTCATTAACCACAATACTTAATCTAGTTTCTAGAACTATCTTCCGCTCATTCGCACTCTAGATACTCTTGCAGAATCTGAGCCATATTCTCTGTTCAACATCTCCAACAAAACATTACCACACCATTCCAAAGGTCCAGCTTAACATCATACCTTCTGCTATTAACACCAGATCATCTGTGTGTAGTAACTCCCATACTAAACCTTTCTTTCCACTTCAAGCCAGTACTTCCATCCCAACTACAAATAATAGTGGGCTTAATACAGATCTCTGATGCACACCAACCTCACTTCAAACTGTTCTCATCTTTCATCCTTTCAACTATATATGCTTTCTCATACATTGCCATCACTATTCTAACCAACCATTCCTCCACTC
>OZ024742.1:275643128-275729897 GCA_964016885.1 Eledone cirrhosa | reverse complement strand
TCAGTTTCTCTTTTAGACCCTTCTTCATTGTGGCTTCTTTTAACCGCCACACATTCAGCCTTTGTTGATATTTCCTCTGTTAAGCTCTCCTCCCACCTTCCATCCTTAGATCACAGACAACTAGATGGTTCTGTGTACCAACTTCCTCACCTGGGATTACCTTTGTATCATGAAGGTTCTTCCTATTTCACTCATATACCATCAGGTAGTTCACAGTTTATAATGATCCACCTGATGTGTACATGAAGTGTTTCTTTTTTTCTGGAATTGGTTATTACAGATTGACATCTCAGCTCTATCAGCAAACTCATAAATCCTTTCTCCTTCTTCATTCTTCACGCCATACTTGTAATCTCCATGGACTCACTCACAGCCACCCATACTCCTTCCCACATGTTAATTCAAATTCCTCCCTATCACAATAACTTCCTTGTCTTTCATATCTTCAATCATCTTCTCTATTGCACACCAAAACTTCCCTTTTTCTTCAACATTCTCACCAGCCTGTGGGGCATATCTTAATATGATGTTCACCAAGAACTTTCCAATCACCAGTTTAACCACCATCAACTGTTCACTTACTCTAGCCATACTCACTACACTGTCTTACACTTTGTGGAAATCATGATACTCACCAACACCATGCACATCTTCCAGACAACCTTTTGGTACACAAACTTGTATTTCGTTGGTGTCTTCTCACTATTCTAATATCACTTTCCTTTCATCTTATCTCCTGCACTCAATATAGGTCCATCATTCTTCTCTCCATTACCTCTACCACTTCTTTCAATCTCCCTGTCATTGTCTCCATGTACTAGCCTCAGATACTAGTCTCCACAAAGAACATCAGACTTTTGGTCATCATAGATGGACTGAACCTCCTTGTTTCAATCATGTTCCCTTCTTTGAGTTTTGAAGAGCGGAATGGGGTCACCCATGAGCTATTTCAGGTTGTACTCTACATGTATGTTATTACATTCATCATGAGGTCCTATATGAAACATTATTGAGTAAACATTCATTTGTATACTGGCTTTTGCTTTCCCCCAACAGATGATTCTTTCAAAAATACCCTACCCTGAACCACAATACTATATCTACTAGGAACAATTGCAATGCTTTTGAGTATCTTGCAATTTGCTGTATAGTAAAAAAAACAAAAAACATTTACAATACTTATATTTACTATATGCCAAACTAGGTATTGCCACCACTTAATTCCTAGTCTACCGATCCAAGTAATAATTCATTATCTGATTCATCAGATTTACATCTCCCATAAAACTGTTACAATCTTGGTTTACCATTTACATCCACATGTGGTTTAAGCACAAGATAGAACATTTATTTACCTCTTGTCTTTTATGCAGTTTCTTGTAAATGTCCTTTCTCACATTGGTTAATATCCTGTTCTTTTTTTTTTGCTTTTTATATTCAATGGTAGTCCTTTTTCTATTTGTTGTCACTGTGGTACATGAATTTGTCATTACAACTTCTAAGTCCTTCACAAGTTCTATTGAACTGTCAAAATATAATATCCAGTCTTGGTTATGGTATGGAAGTGATAATTTCCAGACTACATTAAACCCTAGGCCATACTAACTTGGAACACTGTTTCTCATTCCTGTATAAACAAACAAATCTGCAGTACATGATTCACAAATTTTTTAGACTTTGAACTCCCACTTAATGGGCTTGTTTGACATATATTGTTTGAAATTTATCTGACTTATTTAAACCATGCCATCCTATCATTTGAAAGATTGTGGTGAAGTCCTGACACTTCAGAAAAATCTTGAAGAGTGTTCTCTTCCAAATTTTCTCTTAGTAAATATTACTTTCCTTCTGAATCACTGCTGTTATCATAATTGGAGTCACTATCATTTTTGTAATCAGATATCTGATTACAAATTTCCCATGTGATTTTGCTTACAGTCTTCACTTGTTTTTTTCAGCTTCTTTCATAAAACTGTCAAATTTTGTATCACTTTTCATGAATGTCAGGCTGATATTAATTTTTAAAAATGTAAACAGAAACTGAAAATTTTCAAATTTCAATGTGGAAGAAAAATATCCAAAAGTTTTGGGATAAACAATTCTGAGAAGTGTTTCTCTAGGAAGATTGCATGTTTTCACAGATGTACTAATGAGATTCACATTGATGTTCTCATTTAAATATGAATAGGTTATTTTGTGTGGGTTGGTATTATGGAACCAAAATATTTTTAGACAGTTTTAGTATTATTAAGGCAAAGAAATTTTGGGTAAGTTTGATGTGAAAGAAGATGAAGTCTGGTAAAGTATCATTATTTATTCTCATCATGAATGATATATAGGGGCAAGTATGACTGTCTTATTAAGCAGTTCACCTCACAAACATGGAAAAAGGTAAATAGTGGGGTGTTATAATGAAATAAAAGTTCCTTCAAGTTGGTATCTCATTAACAGAGAAAAAGGAATGTTTTATTTCCTAAAGAAAAGTGTTTGAAGCTTCAGCAATGCTGCTTCTTTCAATAATGGTAATCTTCACTTCTTCAGATAAATGTTTTTATCTTTAGTTTATTGATATAGAAATGTAGTAAACTTTCCATTGTTGAATCTCTACATTTCAAATATCGTATATATCTTATAGAATTTCTTTATTATTTCAGATGACATTGGCATTAAAGAATTCTTTAGATCAGATGCATCATCCATATTTAACATCTACAGAATAGATATTAAAAAAATATATTATGGAAAATGAATTATGGGAGAAACAGGTTAAGATTAAATTGGAGCCTGAAAGAAATGATTCTCCTAGTGAGGTACTGAACGAGATAGTAAAAACATCATACCATTGTGATATCACAGCTAAATCATTATCCAAAAAATATAAACTGAATTCTCATAAACATAGTAATAGAGGAGAAAAGTCTTACCATTGTAATATCTGTGGTAAATCATTCTCTGAAGATGCTCGTTTAATTAAACACAAATTTGCTCATAAAAGAAAGAAGCCATATCACTGTAACATCTGTGGTAAAACATTTTCTGCAAATGGAAGCCTAACTATACACATACGTACTCATACAGGTGAGAGGCCATATCACTGTGATATCTGTGGTAAGTTCTACTCTTCAGGAAGTATTTTAACTATACACAAATGTAGCCATACAGGAGAGAAGCCATATCACTGTGATATCTGTGGTAAATCTTACTCTAGAAGTTGTGTGTTGGGTATGCACAGACATACTCATACAGGAGTAAAGCCATATCATTGTGATATCTGTGGTAAGTTATTCTCAGGAAGAAGTAGCCTCACTAGACACAGGCATATCCATACAGGGGAAAAGCCATATCACTGTGATATCTGTGGTAAATCATTCTCTGAAGGTGGTAACTTAACTAATCACAAATGGATTCATACAGGCATAAAACCATATTGTTGTGACATCTGTGGTAAATCATTCTCTGAAACAGCTACGTTGATAGCTCACAGAAGTATTCATACAGGCTTAAAAAAGTATCACTGTGACATCTGTGGTAAATCATTCTCTGAAATAGCTACATTGATAGCTCACAAAAATATTCATACAGGCTTGAAAAATTATCATTGTGATTTCTGTGGGAGATCATTCACTCAAAATAGTACTTTAACTAAACACAAATGTACTCATACAGGAGAAAAACCATATCACTGTGATATCTGTGGGAAATCATTCTCTCGAAATGGTGACTTAACTAAACACAAACGTGTTCATACAAGAGATAAATTGTATCTTTGTGATATCTGCGGTAAGTCATTTTCTCATATAAATGTCTTAACTAGACATAAACGCATTCACACAGGTGAGAAGCCATATCATTGTGTTATTTGTGGTAAATCATTCTCTGATAAATCTCCCTTAACAAATCATATACGTACTCATACAGGAGAGAAGCCATTTCACTGTGACATATGCGGTAAATCGTTTTCTCAGAGTGGTGATTTAACAACCCACAAATATATTCATACAGGAGAGAAGCCATATCCCTGTGATATCTGTGGTAAATCATATTCTCGAAATAGTACCTTAATTATACATAAACGTATTCATACAGGCGAAAAGCCATATCATTGTGATATCTGTGGTAAATCATTCTCTGAAAGTAGAGCCTTAACTAGACACAAGCACATGCACATTGTTGGAAAACTTTGAAAATTTACATCACTGATATTTTCTAGAAATTGTGTTTTAACTAAATAGATATGTGTTCATACTGGAGAGAAGCTATGACATTTTCATCATCATCATCATTGTTTGACATCTACTTTCCAAGAGTTTTGATATCTGTGCTAAATGATTCTGTAAAAAATGTCTCTTAATACAGAAGTATAACCATATCAATGTCAAAAGACATTCTATAAAAAAGAAGATATTACAATGTTTGATAATAACCTTCTAAAACTATCTTTTATATAACCACAAATATATCTACATTGGTGAAATAATTTACTATTGTGATATTTTTAATAAAATTATTCTTTCACAATACATATTTGTTTTCTATCTAACATATTTCTAGAAGCATAGATTAATTGGGTGTGTATAAAAGTAATCAGATGCAGTGTGCAAGAGAAAGAATTGTGATGGTGTGGATACATTATGTGTACAGATGGTGATCACTGGGTGAAGAAATCTGAGTGGAAGGAAACTGCAGTGGAGGGAGACCTGGGCAGAAGTGATGATAGCATATTTCAAAATGCTGCATCTGACAGAGTAGATGACAAAGGAACACAACAACTGGAAAAGTTCCATCCAAACCATGTAAGTATGGGAAAGCAGACTTAAAAGGATGGTAATATTTTACATTATGAATAAATAGCTTAGAAATGTATTCTTATAAATCAGATGTTAGAAATATATATTCAAACATAAAAGAAAATATTTCATTATACAATATTCAGATTCAAATTTGATATCCCCACACACCACTATAATACACCTATCATAAACCCTCTGCCTCTCTCAGTAATTCTTATCACAGAACCTCATGCTGCTAGAGGTCACCCATCCACATTAGCACTACTCCACCCTTGTCATATACACATATACTTTTTTCACCCTCCTCCTGTAGAATATGGAAGTCTCATCAGCTGAAACAATGACCAACACATCACTACTACTGATACCACAAGAAATTCACCCAGTAGACCCATGGTAGAAGCTATGCCGAAAGAGTAGAGTGGATTCTCCAGTTGTTACAAGGGCATGGAAACCTCTCTAGTGGTGGTGATGTACATGATAAACGCACACAGTATATTCTGTAAAGTGGTTCATGATAAGAAGATCCAGCTGTGGACAACTTGCCAAATAATGGGTCATGAGGACTCTTCAGCTGTGTCAATGATATAACAGCCCCCCTCCCCCTATTGTTGGTGATTAAACAATAAAGGCACCCAATATACTGTAAGAATCACGAGCTGTTGAAAATCTGACAAACATAAGGTTGTATCAAAACATGATAAACTCACTAATGCTGGTGCCAGGATGAAATGTACTCATTAGAGCATAGTAACATTTTGTAAGCAAATCTGATCCACCTGACCAGCCAGTAGATTGTGGGAATGCAAGTAAGTGAAACGGAAGACTACGGCCCATCAGAGAGGCCACTAGCTCCATTTGAGTACTGACTGCATGTATAAAGACCCGTTCAATCTTTGCAAGACCGGAGCCTTCTATGAGGCACTTAGGGAGGTATATGGCCCTATTCACCAAACACAAGCCCCTCTCCATTCAGCACTGCTCACAGACACAAAGGCCATCCTGAACTGTTGGACTGGACACTAAGGCAACATATTTGGAGACAAACGCCCGGTAGCAGACATTTCGATCAACAACATCTCACAGCAGCAAGTGAAAAGTGAGCTGGATGCATCACCCTCACTAGAGGAGGTAAAGACTGCAATCACCCATCTGAAAACACACAGGGCTTCTGGTGTTGACAGTATTTCCGCTGAGGTGTACAAGTATGGCAATGGCTCACTCCTTGAGAAGCTCACGGACATGTTTCTACAGTGCTGGTCAAAGGTAGAGATACTAACAGACCTCCAAAATGCCATGATAGTGTCTCTGTACAAGAACAAAGGCCAAAGATCAGATTGTTCAAACTACTGTGGCATCATGTTACTCTCAACTGCAAGCAAAATTCTAGCTTGTGTCTTGCACAATAGACTCATCCCATCCATTGCAGAGGATGTCCTCCCAGAGAGCCAATGTGGATTCTGTACCAACTGTGGCACCACAGACATGATATTTGTCCTCTGCCAAATCGAAGAAAAATGTAGAGAGCAAAATATGGCCTTGTACACTGCCTTCATTAACCTGATGAAGGCATTTGACACAGTCAGTAGGGATGGACTGTGCAAGATCCTCAGCAGACTTGGATGCCAAAATTCCTGGCCATGCTCCAACAACTCGAGAATGGCGTGAAACGAGGGTGTCTCCTTACACCAACCCTATTTGCAATCTTCTTCAGCAATATTGCTCTGCAAAGCAAAGTTCTGTGGGAGGGCATTTGCATCCGGTTCCGTACTGATGGGAATGTATTCAAAGTGCGATGTCTGCTCTCCTGCACCAAACACTGGAGGAGTTGATCCTGTATCTGTTGTTCACAGATGACTGCCCTTCCAATGTTTATGGAGGAAGATGTCCAGGTAGCTGACAGCAGCTTTGCTTGGGCTGCCAAAGACTTTGGCTTGACCATCAGCCTCAAGAAAACTGAAGTCATGTCCCAGAAGCCAGCAAATGAAGTGTACCACCCTCCACAGATTAACATCGATGGGCACCCCCTCAGTACAGTGGAGCACTTTGCATACTTGGAAAATATTATTACTAATGACGCTACATCAGCAAAGGACATTGACAACTGCATTGCCAAGGCCAGCAGCTTATTTGGACACTTGCAGAAACGCGTGTAGCAGAACTACTCTCTATGCCTCACCACAAAGATCATAGTCTACAGAGCTCTTGTAATCACTACTCTCCTCTACAGAACTAAAAGCTGGGTCCTGTACCGGAAGCAGATCAAGCTACTGGAAAGATTCAATCAGCGATGCCTTCGCTCCATCATGGGCATCTTTTGGCAGGACTGTAACAAACAAGGAAGTTCTTAAGAGGGCCAATATCACAAGCATTGAGAGCATGCTGATGCTGGGACAGCTCTGCTGGGCAGGTTGTATCTTGAGCACGAACCATTCTAGGATACCAAAGGTAGTTTTCTACAGCGAATTACAGCAAGGCAGCCCCAAATACGCTTTGAAGACCAACTCAAGCAACCATTGGTCCAAAGCAATAGGGGATGGGAATATTTGGCAGAAGACGGAGAGAAATGCAGATCGACCATGAAAAGAGCTGCAGTCAGCTTTGAGGAGCACAGGAAGGCAGTAGCTGAAGACAAACATCAAAGAAGAAAGCTGTCCACCACCCAACCACCAACTGACCAAGTACACATTACCCCAACTGTACCAGAGCCTATGGGTCCAGGATTGGATTCTACAGCCACTTCAGGGTGTGCCTCTACATGGAACAGGACAACAATTCTTCCGACTGGTCTTCGCAAATGAAGAATTCGCCATTCATATTCAATCCTTGCTAGCAGACAAAGAAGTGATGATGATATATCATCACTTCTTTAGTGATGATGATATATATATATGTGTAAATATTTTCATCTGGTAAGGTTTGTGCCAAAATTACAAGAAGCACTCAGTCCATCCTTTAGGGTATGCTGGTGACACAACAAAAAGCACCCAGTGCAATATGCAAAATGGTAGTGTTGGTGCCACAAGGAATCTCCCATTACATGCTGTAATGTAGTTGGCATGAGGAAGGGTATCCAGCTGAAGAAAATGAAACTAAAAATAGGCAGGCTCATAATGTGATTACTCTTCAAACCCATGCAAACACGGAAAACAGATGTTAAAGTGATAATGACTATACATTCATGTATATTCTGGTGTAAATATTATTTGGTATATATCCCATCAATGAATTGTTTGTTGTTTCATTTATAGTATTTACTGCTAGAGCCACAATAAAATACACCAAGTAAAGTACGTTTATAACATAGGGTAGAGTGTATTCTTTAGTCTTAAGGACATAGCAACATCCCTAGTGCTGGTACCACAATGAAATACACTTAGTACACTCTGTAGAGTGGGTGATCATTGCATGGTGACAGTATGCATTATCATTTTACCATCTTGTTGGCTTAATGCTTAATGCTGCTATGGGTTGGACATATCTGTAGTGCTTCATGTTATATGTACAAAAATGTCCACCTTTCATTTATTTAATAGTGTGTCAGAATTTGTTGCACCTCTGTGACCTGATTAATGACACAGTCCCATGTTTCAATATCAGGCATGGCAACATAGATAGAAAAGAAAGGCAGAAGGAAACCCTTAGTTAGTTGCCAGTAGAAATATTTTTCATTATTGACAAGGATAATAGCTAATTCAATAGATTTATTAGAACATATGTTATAATATATATAATATTAAAGTGGTAACAATAGATTATGCTGTGGAAAAGGGATGGTAAGAGTTTATCTGCAAGAGACAGCAGCCACAAGTTTTTATTTTTCAATTTCACATCCTAATGGAAATGGAGTGGTCAGCATGTGTGTTGAGAGAGAGAACTAAAAGACATTTACTTATTAAAACTTGGATCAGATTGTGGAAAGGGGATGGTAAGAGTATGTGTGTTTCACAGATATAATATATGTATACATATATCATCATCATCATTTCCCATGCTTGTATTGGTTAGATTGGTTATCACATGTTGGCATAATATTAATAAGAGGGCTGCGTGTTGTTGTTTTTAGAACACGAGGAGTTGTTAGGCTATTTGTTATGGCTAGAAATGTAACGTATATTATGTGTGAGAGAAGTGAATGTTTGTTGAGATAGTTGTAAGTCCGCGATAATATTTTTACATGTTTTTATTTACAACTAAATTACAGAAGTTAAGCAGGCATGCCGTTCAAAAAGATATAAACAAAATTAAGAAAAAGATATAAACAAAATTGGAAAAAAAATATTATGCTATGTTGGCATAATATTAACTAGCTGACGTACCCAGCTTCGCCCGGGTAAACAGATGATAAGAGAAGACAGGTAAAAGAGAAAATGACTGTATTGGATGTTTGTCTGGTTATAGTATGAGGCGAGTCCGTGGTGTCTGTGTGATACAAAAAACAGTAAAATAAATCTTCCAGATATACAAGATTCTTCATTGTACCATTTGTGCATAGTATATGAACAATTCTAGGTGCTCCCACCTAGAATAGTGACCTCTAGGAGATGGTTCATCTTCTGCCTGACTGTAAAACGTGTATCATTGCATAGACGTGGTTGTTCCACGTTTCTCAAAAGGATGATGGAAATTCCAATCTTTTATATTATATGTAGATGTAGATATAGATAATTAATATAAAAGATGATGCTCAGCCAGTTCATCTTCAACCATCGCAGCACGCCATCGCTGCTTGGCTCCAGTGTTTCGTTGGCGCTGTTCAGCCAGCTCCTCTTCATTCATGGCGGCACGTCTTCGCCTCTGAAGTTTGGCGTTCCAATGGCGCTGTTCAGCCTGTTTTTCTTCATTCCTGGCTGTACGCCGTACCTGCTGTAGTTCACTGTTTGATAAAGTCGAATTGCTTTTACTTTCTGTGGAACGCTACATAAACACACACATAAACATATGTGCACGTACACAAACATATACGCGCACACACATAAACATATGCGCACGTACATACACATGCACACATGGTAATAGTTACAGCATTCACTTTGCCTCTCTTTTTCTTATTCTCCCCTCTCACTCCCTCATTGGCATTATGCATATTAATTTAAGTTTGGTGTTGTTGAGGTGGGCGGAGTCGTTT
This sequence comes from Eledone cirrhosa, assembly GCA_964016885.1. Lineage (NCBI taxonomy): Eukaryota > Metazoa > Mollusca > Cephalopoda > Octopoda > Eledonidae > Eledone > Eledone cirrhosa. Next base: position 275,719,979 of record OZ024742.1, on the reverse strand, counting down.
GAAACCTATGAACCAATGATAATCGAGAATTATGACACACGGAATACTGACATTGTTGAAATTAATATATAGATAAGAAGGCTGCGTGTTGTTGCTTTTAGAACACGAGGAGTTGTTAGGCTATTTGTTATGGCTAGAAATGTAACGTATATTATGTGTGAGAGAAGTGAATGTTTGTTGAGATAGTTGTAAGTCCACGATAACATTTTTACATGTTTTTTTTTACAACTAAATTACAGAAGTTATGCAGGCATGCCGTTCAAAAAGATATAAGCAAAATTAAGAACCAAGAAGTAAGAGTGGCGTTGTGCCAAGCCAAAGTGAAAATCTCACCATTACATAATAGTGTCTTTTCCTTTCAGCGATTAAAGCAACAACTGAGATAGTGTTAACCACAGAAGCAGGAAAATCTTTGTTTGGGCGGAAGTTGAAATATATATTCGTGCGCCTCACTTAGCCAAATCATGTGTGAATAGATTATCAATATGCCAAAAGCAAGTAGCATCGCTCCATATACATATATCATCATCCTCATTTCCAATGCTTCTATTGGTTAGATTGGTTATCACATTCTGTCGCTAGACAAGTCAAGTGATCATGTCTTGCTCGTACATTCTGTTTTTTGCTTGGTTTCTATGGCTGGATGCTCTTCCTATCACCAACCACATTATAGTGTACTGGGAGCATTTTTCATGGCAACTGTACCATACTGAGTGTACTATATGCTTTTGTCATTGCACTGGCACTTCAACCTTACAAGGTGAACTGGGTGATTTTGTCATGTTACCAGCACCGTGAAATTACAGGATGGACTGGGTGCTTTTTTCATCCCATTCAGCATAGCAGTTCATCACAGGCATCATAGAATCTGCCTTTCACCCTGAGCAAGAAACGCTTTGTAACCAGCACTGATAGTAGTTGTCTGAACCCAGTTCACACTCTGGCTACTGTACCTTTAGAACACCCATCTTCACTGATATTTGGTCACCTAAGTAACAGAAGCAGTCGATTACTTTTATGGAGCATTTGATAGAGGTTTCTTCATGTGAACCCGGCAGTCTTTGCTAGCCTGCAAGAGATCCCACCATATCTCTTGTGTATCCATAGTTTACATTTGTTACATATAATAGAATTTCATCCTGATACTTTTCTGCATACTGAGCACAACCATTTCCCTGATGGAATCAGGGCTCTGTTTTTTTTTTCTAGTTTGTAGCACTTTAATTTTTGCCGAGTTGACTTTATGGTCTTTTGGTTTGAGGTTTGCTTTGAAGTCAGAAGTTTTTTCTCTAATTCTGCTGCAGATTCAGCTACAATAATTACTTCATCAACATATGGGAATTCCCATGAGCAGCTAGTCTTAAACTCCTGTGTCATGGCTTGGTTGACAATAATGAACTTGAGAGGGCTGAGGATAGAGGGCCTCTGGTGGATCCCCAAATTCATGGTAAATTCCTCACTATACACCTTGTTAACTCTCACTTTGCTGTCTCTGCACCACTGTACATGACTTGTACCTCACTCACACGTCATACATCTACCCTTAGTTTCCTAAAAGCCCACCAGTTTATGGAGCGAGGAGCCTGTCAATTGCTTTCTTCAGGTCAACAAATGCTAGGTAGAGATATACATATATATGTGAAAGACATGAGAATGTAGCTAGTGCAGATGTCATGATAAAATGCACTTGTGCCTTCTGTAGCATGCAGTAACATGTATATATATATATATACTAATATTTACTAGTAGTAGTACCTGACATTGATTGGGAAAGAGATGAGTCAGTCAGTGGGTAATTGCAACCCTGCATAATTATATTGTTTGAAGCATGTTATATTCAATGTATGTGTATTTGTGTGTATCTGTTCATGTCTAGTCTTACTGTTGTCCCATAATGTGATAATTTGGTAAATGAAGATTATAAAAATAAGTATTGGGATTGATATGATTGCAAAACCTTTTAGGAAGTTGAATATCTGAAACCAAATCAGTGAAACATCTTATTAATTTGTATTGTTATTGTTCATTTGTTATTTTGATTATAGGTGTATCAAACTAAAATATCACTACACCTCTTAAACGTGAACAGCACAGAGTTAGAGACCTTACGTACCTTCCAAATATTAGGCCTCATTCTTGTGACGAATGTACATCCTAAATATAGCTACAACTGTATCTAAAAGACTGATTCTTTTCTTCAGAGCCAGAAATTACTTCAATCCTTACCAACTTTTGATCTTTTACAAAGTTTGAGTAACACCTATAATGGAGTACAACTCCCACCTCTGGGATGATGTTACTACCACTCACACAAACATCCTATCCAGAAAAAGGTCACTTGTCTGATTGGCATAGTTACTGACAGACACACTCTCACCTCTGGCCCACAGATACTGTTACCTCTCTCTGTCTTTTCTATTGCTACTACAATGGCCTCTGCTCCTCATAAATGGTGGAGCAACCAGTACTCTGACATTCCTGCCTCAATAATCTCTCCTGATCTCATCACCTATATTACCTCACACTAACCAATAAACTCAGCCTTTCCTCCCCAGTATGTCATCCCTCTGGAATTCATTCCCTGCACATGTCTTTCATGCAGGAGTCAACCTGGATCAATTGAAATTGAAAATAAACAGCACCAGTCTCTTGGTAAAGGTTATGGGCACAGTTCCTTCCTCCAAACCTAACAAAAAGACAGAAATCAGTAATTTAAATGTATACCCCTTAACGTGAACATATATCTGTGTGGGTGTGTGCATGCATTTGTGAGAGTGTGTGTGTTTGATATTATGTACATATATATATTACCTGTTTGTTTTTTTTCTCTTAATGAAATAACTTTTAATGTCTGTGCAAACTAAGAAAATATTCCAAAGTAGGGAGTGAGAAAAAGGAGATAAAGAAAGAAAAAGATAAATACAAAGTGAAAGAGGGTGCTTGTTTTTTTGTCATGACAACACATGTGAATTGGATATTTGTAGTTAAAAGTGTGTATTAGCATTGACATTGTTATTGGTGTACTATACAGAGGGTTTATATTAAGAATGAGAGATCAAAGTTTCCGTTTAATATATTTTATTTATAATCATGCTTAATACATGTTTTGCTAATGACCAGATTGAAGCCTTAATTGATTACACTCAGCTTCAACTCTAAATTACATATATATATATTTACTACATCACAGGACAAGTAATGGTAACAAAACAAGCAATCTGTGTTACTGTTGAAGAATATCCCTGGGTACCTCTGCTATATAAAGTAGTATAAGTAAGATTGTGTAGTAGTTAGATCTGTTTGAAATAGCAACCAAATTTCCTTCAATTCCTACCTTACTGTCTTATGTATGTATTATGTATGATGCCAAAAGGAAAGGTTCTATGTGATACCTCAATCTACAAGAAATACAAGCAAAATCCTCCTCAAATCCCAGCCAATTATCTAATGCACACATATATATATGTCTGTATATGTAGGCTACTGAAGAGACCTATGGCTGGAGCAGAGCTCCAACCAGACAGAGGGTGACCTGGTGGTGAAACAGCACAGTAGATAGAACCATTAAAGACAAAAGAGTAGCATGGAAGGCTTGGAAAAATGGGCTGAGTAGAGACCGATACTCACCCGCTAAAAGAGAGGCTAGACGTCAGGTGTACTTAGCACGTAGGGAAACTGAGACTAGGAGGTTTGCCAATGTTTTGCAATGAGCAGATCAGAGACGTGCGGTGTTCTGTATTGCAAGGCGGTGTGTCAGTGTAAATCAGGATGTTGTCAGAGATAAGTGGGTTCGAAATGATGCTGGTGTCACTGATGCTCAGAAAAAGGAGACCTGCAAACATTATTATGAGAGACTGATGGATGTTGACAATGAATGGGAGAGAGAGAAACTAACCCCAGTAGACACAACAGAGTGACCAGCTATTGAGATTGACGAATATAGGGTCAAAGAGGCAATTTAGGAAATGAAAAGTGGTAAGGCCGCTGGACCGATGGATAGTTGCTGAGATGCTGAAGGCATCATAAGAAGTAGGAACTAAACTGGTTGCACACACAATCAATCAAGCTATACATGGTGGAGTCATACCCAAAGACTGGTGCAGCAGTATTCTTATAAATTGCTACAAAGGTAAAGGGGATGCTCTGGAGAGGAGCAATAATAGGGGCATAAAACTGATGGATCAGATTATGAAAGTGACAGAAAGACTGCTAGCACAATTAATTAAAGAAAGGATCAAGTTAGATGAGATGCAGTTTGGTTTTGTGCCTGTGAAAAGTACCACAAATGCCCGCTTCTTAGTGAGACTACTACAAGAGAGGTTCTTAGAGAAGAATAAGCCACTATATTTAGCTTTTGTTGACCTAGAGAAGGCCTTTGATAGAGTACCCCAATCTATCATCTGGTGGACCCTAAAGAAACTAGGTGTGGAGGAATGGCTTGTGATGACAGTGCAAGCTGGAGGTGCTGTCAGTAAAGTGAGAGTAGGAATGGAGTTTAGTGAGGAATTCCAGATACAAGTAGGAGTGCATCAGGGTTTTGATCATCAGTCCACTCTTATTCATTATAGTTCTCCAAGCCATAACAGAGGAGTTTAAGACTGGCTGCCCATGGGAACTTCTCTATGCTGACAATCTGGTACTTATAGCAGAATCAGTAGAGGAGCTAGGGAATAAATTCTGGCTATGGAAACAGCAGTTGGAATCAAGAGGACAGAGGGTACCTAGCTAAGACTAAAGTGTTGATAGCTGGCAAGCTAACAGGTAGGGAAAACTACATATGCAGTGAAATTTGACAGCAGAAGTCGCAGTGATAGACACATTTTTCAAATGCAGGTAGGATCTATAGAAGTGGTTGATAGCTTCCTGACTCACAAATGGAAGCAATGCACTGATTGTTCTTTCTGCCACTTTTGGGTAGGAATCGCACATGAAGGACCAAAATTCTGTGATTCATTTCGCATTGAACATATCTCTTGCTCCTGATTCAGTTTTCAGCTCCAGAAATTCATCTTGACAATCATTGGGAACTTTTTCAATTGACAATTTGAATGGATTTTTCATTAAATCCAAATCATCACTGAGTTCAGGAAAATATTGGCTGAATTCATTTTCCACTGATGACAAATGCTACAAAATTTCATTTTTGACAAATTGTGGAAGCACTTGGTCTTCACCACCACCAATAACAACAGATGACAGCTTCTGAAACATTGCAACATTTTTGATATTGATCTTTCTCTCCCAATTTTCCAGTTTGCTCATGAAAGCTTTCAAAGCATCCACAAATTTTATGATATTTGTATTCCTTCCTTTCATCTGAAGATTCAGTTTATTCAGTTGCTCAAAAATATCAACCAAATAGGCAAGGTGCATGATCCATTCCACAAGATGAATTGAAAATAAGCCTAATACTGCAGACTTGATATCCTGCACAACTTGATTCTTGATGTCAATGGCCATGTCGCTGATCCGCCTTTGAACAGTATGGATTGATAATCAACCTGGAAGTGTTTTGGAGGCCAGTGTCTGACAATGGATTATACAATGAGTGCCTTTCACTTTTCGAGTTCGCTTTTCACACAAACTTGAAATCCTGGTTTTGTACTCAATATAGCTGGTGCTCCATCTGTACAGCACCCGTAGATATTACTCCACAAAAGATTTTCTGATTCAAGGAAAGATGAAACCTTTTGCAAAATACCAGAATCCTTGGTAGTTGTTTCAAGATGAGATGAAAAGAGAAACTCTTCTTTAAATGAACCTGAATACACATACTTTGCAAACACCATCAACAGGGAACACGATGGCACATCAGTTGATTCTTCGAGTTGAATTTAAAATAAGCCAAATGTGGCAGACTTGATCCTTAATGTCATTGGCCATGTCTCTGATTCTCCTTTGAACAGTACTGTTTAATAGACAATCTGCTACAAGTTTTTTCTCCAATCCACTTCCCAACACAATTTCCACCATTTTGAGAGAGCAAGGTTTGATCAAAGTTTCCCCAAATGTATGTGGCTTTTCTGCATTGCTATCTCCAGTGCTACGACAAAGAAGCTTCATTAACCTTTAGGTTTGTTTCTTGGAATGCTCCTGTTGAATCCAGCTTTATCCATTTAAGAGCATTCCCATGACATTCAGAAACGTTTTTGTCCTTGTTCTTGTGTTGAGGATGAACATTCTGTAAATGTTACTTCAACTTTGTCGGTTTCATAGAATCATTTGACAAAGCTTTACTGCAAACAACACATTAAGACCTTTCTTCTCCATTTGCCAGTCATGATGTGCTCTAAAATCTGTAAATAAAAAAGAAAAGTCAAAGATTAAAAAGTGAAATACTTATTTTTTATTTAATCTACGATATAGCTGACGCCAAGAATTAAATACTGCCGGTGACGCTAAAAAAAACAAAAACAACATAAATACATAACTATGGGAGATAATTGTTTCTACTTTTGGCACAAGGCCAGCAATTACTCAGTGCATTACTGGTACTTTATTTTATCGACCCCCGTAAGGATGAAAGGCAAAGTTAACCTCGGTGGGATTTGAACTCAGAATAGCAAGGGCCGTAACTCTATGCGTCAAAGCATAAATATGGGAGATAATGGTCCACGCTAACACCACAAAAACTAGAGGAGCAGAGTCACCAATGTGAGTGTTAAATTAATAAATAATACTAAAAGTGGCAAAAAAAAACATGAGCTAGCGGAGAGAAAACTGAGCGTAACCTCAGTAGCACGGACCACTAAAGTTGGCTCAGGCTGCAAGCATCATCTGTGGGAAGGAGAGGAGTAGAGTAGTGGAGGCACATCACTGAGAAGGAAATGGGGGGGGGGGGGGTACTCATGATTAGAGACTAGGTAATACGTAAGGGCACTTGCAGATGGACCACTCAGTGGCGCATATGTCTTTTTTTTGTGGTAAACCTATCTATGGGTATGCAGTTTACTAGGCTGCTCGCAGCAGGTAACTGATACACACTGCGTCCTGTGGTGCCCAGGGAGCTCTAAAGCAATACAAATATTCTAACAGTTCGAGTGTGCGAATATGTGACCCTCCCCCTCTTCTGGGATATATTGATAGATGGGTATACTGAATGTTTCCGCATACACACACTCGTTCAACTACGTATCTCTGCAACCTAATCTGATATTTTACTAATTCGCATAATCAACCGGATATTGATTGCATTCTGCATTTGCCGTTGTTAAAGAACTCTCCAGTGTTATTTTCAAACGAATCACATCGATCTGTAGAATTATCTATTAAGCATGAAATATAATGTTATTGTAACGTAGTCATATTCATCTACTATAATATTATATATATATATATATATATATATATATATATATACTTGCGAAGAATGAAAGTGTGTCGAAGAGAAGAGAGAATACAACACGTCCACCTACAATTTCTGATATCCCAGCAATAGCTCCAATATATACGAGGTATTTATTAATCTTAGTTGCTTTCTTTATTCAATCGTCTTTTCTTGGGTGTATTATTGACGGCAAATTCCCTATAAACCATCACTGCATTAAGGTAAAAGTAAAATTAACCGATCCGATGTACCGGATATTTAGAATAAATTATTCTAATTACCCGTCCAACACTTGCTAGAAAAGTAAGAGTACGGTAAATGATGAAGAAATGAATAAAAGGAAAAAAAAAGGTGAAGTTCTGAAATAGGTATCCCACGAAAATAACCATAACATTAACTGAAACAAAACAAAACATAAAAAAAGTAACTTTCGACTAGTTTGAAACCCATATTCGTTCCAAACAGCAATTGTAAAAAAATTCGCTCCAACTTGAGATGGGTGTAAGTGTAAAAAATTACGGATATTTTGGGAGAACTATCCGTTTTGAACTATTTACGATTTACAATTTTGCTAAAAAAAAATTTTAATCTCGTTTAAATTAAGCAGCAACTATTTCATTTTTTCGCTGATATTTCTTGTATGTCGAGATATTTACAACCTACTTGTTAGTTAATGGAGAAATAGCAGAAGCAAGGGCTGTAGTGTGATGTGAGGGAGATTTGGCTGTTATTTGTAGTATGTAGAAGCTCCCTTGTTAGTGGGGAAATAGTAGAAAGAAGGGCTGTAGTGTGATGTGAGGGAGATTTGGCTGTTATTTGTAGTATCCAGAAGCTCCCTTGTTAGTGGGGAAATAGCTGGAGGAAAGACTGGAGTGTGATGTAAGGGAGATTTGGCTGTTATTTGTAGTATGTAGAAATTGATTTGTTAGTGGGGAAATAGCAGAAGGAAGGGTTGAAGTGTGATGTGAGAGAGATTTGGCTGTTATTTCAAGTATGTTGGGAGACCTTGTTAGTTCCTCCTCCTCCTTCCACTTATTCCTGAGAGGGTGGTGGGGGAAGTCCTCAGAAGCTACTGATCCGGCTGGTTCCCTAAGCGAAACCAGCCAAGGTCATGTATGATATCTTACCATCTTGCTCGGGTTCTACTCCTGGGCCTTCTGCAGGTGGGTTTTGCCTGTAAAATCTATCCAATGACTCTTTTCTGAAACAGTCTAACCAAATGCCCATAGTATGGGAGCTGTGATTTCTCAATTTGGAGAAGTAGCAGCTCTACCTGGAGCGAATCTCTGATCTCCGAGCTATGCACTCTATCAAGTAATGTCACTGTAAAGACCCTTCGGAGGAATCCCATTTCAGCCGCTTTTATTCGCAGTCATATTCTTTCAGTCATTACCCAAGATTCATGACCATAGGTAAAGTTACAATTACAGAATCTATTTCCCATCTATACTCATACAAAACTATGTTCAAAGAATTTTCTGTATTAATATTTTAAAGATACCAGATCCATCAAATGGTATGCTTAAGCACCTGTCATCTGCCAGGTATTCTTTCTAAATTGAATTTAATAGAATAGAAGCAATTTCAGTTTCCAACCTAAAAATAAATCTGACATAATATTACTCCAAGGATCCTTTTGGAAAAATTCCATTTCAGCTGCTTATATTTGCGATTGCATTCTTTCGGTCATTACCCATTATTCATGACTATAGGTAAAGGTTGGCATTAATAGTGAATTGAAGATAACAAGTTTGCCTTTTATGCCTACCTCCCTTCTTCTGATTACTGAGTGCTGAAGTTGCAGTAATGCACCAGCTCCTGCAATTCTTGCACTTAATTAAGCCTCCTGCCTCCCATCACTTCTGAATACAGCCCCGAGATACTTAAACTTCTCTATCTGCTTCAGTGGAATTTCATTTACATGTAGAGTGCACTGCGCAGGCTTCCTTGAGAAGACGAGTGTCTCAGTTTTTGCAGCACTAATTTTCATTCCAGCCATGCAGCACTTGGCATCAAACCAATCAAGTACAAGTCGAAGATCACCTTCTGTTGAGTTAAGTAACACCATGTGGTCTGCAAATTCCAGCTGACTGATTTTACACCTGCCAGTCATGATACCACTTCCAACCTGGCTGTACATGTCAATCCTGTTCATGTAACTAATGAACAGGAGAGGTGAAAGTATGCACACTTGGCAGAGTCCGACTCCCATATTGAATGGTTTCAATTTAGCACTATTTATCCAAACACAATTACTTGGCCATTCGTATAAAGACATCAGGGCAGCAAAAAGCTGACCATCAATCCCATACTCCTGCACAACTTTCTACAGCAGGTCCTGAGGGGCGCGGTCATATGCCTTCTCAAGGTCAACAAAACAACAATATATTTCTTGGCAATACTCCCAAGTGTTTAATTAGCAAAAGAATTTAATTCTGTATATCTTATATAGAATTTCTTTATTATTTCAGATGACATTGGCATTAAAGAATTCTTTACATCAGATGCATCATCTATATTTTACATCTATAGATATAAAAAAGAGATATTATGGAAAAGTAATTATGGAAGAAACAGGTTAAGATTAAATCGGAGTCTTAAAGTGAGTTACTGAACGAGATAGTAAAAACATTATACCATTGTGATATCATTGGTAAATCATTGTCCAAACTGAATTTTCATGAACTGAACTGTGACATCTGTGGTAAAACATTTTCTACAAATGGAAACTTAACTGTACACATGCGTACTCATACAGGCGAGATGCCATATCACTGTGATATCTGTGGTATGTCCTTCTCTCAAAATAATATATTAACTGAACACAAACGTATTCATACAGGAATAAAACCATATCACTGTGACATCTGTGGTAAAACATTTTCTGCAAATGGAAAGTTAACTGCACACATACGTACTCATACAGGTGAGAAGCCATATCACTGTGATATCTGTGGTAAACCATTCTCCCAAAAACATAACTTGATACCTCACAAAAGCATTCATACAGGAATAAAACCATATTGCTGTGAGGTCTGTGGTAAATCATTCTCCCGAAATTCAGAGTTACAGAGACACGTATCTACTCATACAGGAGAAAAGCCATATCACTGTGACATCTGTGGTAAATCATTCTTTACAAATAGTAAATTAACTATACACAAACGTACTCATACAGGAGAAAAGCCATATCACTGTGATACCTGTGGCAAATCTTTCTCTGTAAGTAGTAACTTATATAAGCACAAACTCCTTCTTCATTCAGCAGAAAAGCAATATCACTGTAACATCTGTGGTAAATCATTCTTTACAAATACTAAATTAACTATACACAAACGTACTCATACAGGAGAAAAGCCATATCACTGTGATACCTGTGGTAAATCTTTTTCTGTAACTAGTCACTTATCTAAGCACAAACTCCTTCATTCAAGAGAAAAGCAATATCATTGTGACATCTGTGGTAAATTATTCTTTACAAATACTAAATTAACTATACACAAACGTACTCATACAGGAGAAAAGCCATACCAATGTGACAGGTGTGGTAAATCATTTTCTACAGAAAATAAATTAACTACACACAAGCGCATTCATACAGGAGAGAAGCCTTATCACTGTGATATCTGTGGTAAGTCATTCACTGAAGGCGGTACCTTAACCAATCATAAACGTATTCATACAGGAGAGAGGCCATATGTATGTGTTATCTGTGGTAAATCATTTGCTCAAAATGCTGCATTAACACTGCACCAACTTACTCATGGAGGTAAAAAGATATATGACTGTGACATATGTAGTAAATCCTTCTCTCGAAGCGGTGACTTAACTAAACACAAACTTATTCATACAAGAGATAAATTGTATCTTTGTGATATCTGTGGTATGTTGTTTTCTCATATAAATGTCTTAACTAGACATAGACGCATTCATACGGGTGAGAAGCCATATCTCTGTGTCATTTGTGGTAAATCATTCTCTGATAAAACTCCCTTAACAACTCACATACGTACTCATACGGGAGAGAAGCCATTTTACTGTGACATATGTGGTAAATCGTTTTCTCAAAGTGGTGATTTAACAACCCACAAATATATTCATACAGGAGACAAGCCATACCCCTGTGATATCTGTGGTAAATCATATTCTCGAAATAGTACCTTAATTATACATAAACGTATGCATACAGGCGAAAAGCCATATCATTGTGATATCTGTCGTAAATCATTCTCTGAAAGTAGAGCGCTAACTAAACACAAGCACATGCACATTGTTGGAAAACTTTGAAAATCTACATCACTGATATTTTCTCGAAATTGTGTTTTAACTAAATACATGTGTTCATACTGGAGAGAAGCTATGACATTTTCATCATCATCATCATTGTTTAACATCTACATTTCAAGGGTTTTGATATCTCTGGTAAATCATTCTATAAAAAAATGTCTTTTAATACATACTTTATTAATACAGAAGTAGGGCGATGGATTGGCAGTATTGGTAGAGTGTTGGGCAACGTGCTTTGCAGCATAGAGTTACATCTCTTTATGTATGGCGTTCCAATCCTGCCAAGGTTAACTTTGCCTTTCATCCTTATGGAGTCAATAGAATAAAGCACCAGTAATGCACTAGGGTCAATTTAATTACCTTTCCCCTCCCCAAAAATTGTTGGCTTTGTGCCTAAATCAGAAATCATTATATTAATTCAGAATTATAACCATATCAATGTCAAAAGTCATTCTATAAAAAAAGAAGATATCAAGGAATTGTTGTTTCATTTCTTGTATTTACTGCTAGTGCCCCAATAAAATACACCCAGTACACTGTAAAGTATGTTAATCACATAGAGTAGAGTATATTCTTTAGTATTCTTGAGGACTTAGCAACATCCCTAGTGCTGGTACCACAATGAAATACTCTTAGTACAGTCTGTAGAGTGGTTGATCATTACATGTTGACAGTATGTATTATCATATTACCATCTTGTTGGCAATGCTTAATGCTGCTATGGGTTGGACATATCTGTTATATGTTATATGTATAAAAATGTCCATCTTTCATTTATATGATAGTGTGTCAGTATTTGTTGCACATCTGTGACCTGATTAATGACACAGTCCCATGTTTCAATATCAGGCATGGCAACATAGATAGAAAAGAAAGGCAGAAGGAAACCCTTAATTAGTTGCCAGTAGAAATAATTTTGATTATTGACAAGGATAATAGCTAATTCAATAGATTTATTAGAACATATGTTATAATATATATAATATTAAAGTGGTAACAATGAATTATACTGTGGAAAAGGGATGGTAAGAGTTTGTCTGCGAGAGACAGTTAAGTTTGTAGTGACTGCAGCCGCAAGTTTATATTTTTCAATTTCACATCCTAATGGAAATGGAGTGGTCAGCATGTGTGTGTTGAGATAGAGAACTAAAAGATATTTACTTATTAAAACTTGGATCAGCTTGTGGAAAGGGGTTGGCAAGAGTATGTGTGTTTGAGAGAAAGAGATTACTCTCTGTTGCTATTGAGTTTCACAGATATAATATATGTATACATATATTATCATCATTTCCCATGCTTGTATTGGTTAGATTGGTTATCATATTCTGTCGCTAGACAAGTCAGGTGATCATGTCTTGCTCATACATTGTTTTTTTTGCTTGGTTTCTATGGCTGGATGCTCTTCCTATCACCAACCACATTACAGTGTACTGGGAGCATTTTCCATGGCATCTGCACCATACAGAGTGTACTGGGTGCTTTTGTCATAACACTGGCCCTTCAACCTCACAAGGTGGACTGGGTGATTTTATCATGTTACCAGCACAATCACATTACAGGGTGGACTGGGTGCTTTTTTCAATCCACAGTAGCATGATGTCCATGTACACAAAGCACAAGTTTAAACTTTCATTCAGCATAGCAGTTTATCACAGGCATCATAGAATCTGCCTTTTACTCTGAGCAAGAAATGCTTTGTGCTCAGCAGTGGTAGTTGTTCTCTGAACTTTTCCTATCCAGTTCACACTCTGGCTACTGTACCTTTAGAACACCCACCTTCACTGATAATTTGGTCACCCAAGTAACAGCAGCTGTCAATTACTTTTATGGAGTATTTGATAGAGCTTGCTTCATGTGAACCCGGCATTCTTTGCTCGCCTGCCAGAGATCCCACCATATCTCTTGCGTAACATTTGTTACATATAATAGAATTTCATCCTAATACGTTTCTGCATACTGAACATAACCATTTCCCTGATGGAATCAGGGCTCTGTTTTTTTCTTCCGATTTAGTAGCACTTTAGTCATTTTCAAGTTGACTTTATGGTCTTTTGGTTTGAGGTTTATTTTGAAGTCAGGGATTTCTTATCTAATTGTGCTTTTCCGAAAAGCCCAACAGTTAATGGATCGGGGAGCCTGTCAAATGTTTTCTTCAGGTCAACAAATGCTAGGTAGAGATATACATATATATGTGAAAGTCATGACAATGTAGATAGTGCAGACGTCGGGATGAAATGCAATCTGTGCCATCTGTAACATGCAGTAACATATATATACTAATAATAACTGATGTACCCAGCTCAGCCCTGGTAAACATTATAAGAGAAGACAGGTAGAAGAGAAAATGACTGTATTGGATGTTTGTCTGGTTTACAGTATGAGATGAGACAGTGGAGCGTGGGACAAAACAAAAAACAGTAAAAAAATTTCCAGAGACGCCAAATTCTTTGTTTTCGTGTTAGTGCGTAGTATATGAAGATTTCTAGGTGTTCCAATCGATTCTATCATATTCAATTCTACAACTTTGAAACTCTGAGCCTGAGCTTTATGTGTGGTCATAGCAAAAATAGCTGTAACTGGGATCTCACGTCTTGAGAATTTGAACAGCAGCTCGGTAGAAGAAAGGGATAAGAGGAATCTTGGGAATAAATGCATTTTCTCTTTGATGATTGCCTCCAAGAATAGTGACCTCTAGCAGATGGTTCTTCATCCACCTGACTGTAAAATGTGTCTCATTGCATAGAAGTTGCAGGTCCACATCTCTCTGATCTTTTACAAAATTTGAGTAAGGGCCATAATGGAGTACAACTCCCACCTCTGGGATGATGTTGCTACCACTCACACAAACATCCTATCCAGAAAAAGGTCATTTGTCTGATTGGCATACAGTTACGGACAGACACACTCTCACCTCTGGCCTACAGATGCTGTTACCTCTCTCTGTCTTTTCTATTGCTACTACAATGGCCTCTGCTCCTCATAAATTGTGGAGCAACCAGTACTCTGACATTCCTGCCTCACTAATCTCTCCTGATCTCATCACCTATATTACCTCACACTAACCAATAAACTCAGCCTTTCCTCCCCAGTATGTCATCCCTCTGGAATTCATTCCCTGCACATGTCTTTCATGCAGGAGTCAACCTGGATCAATTGAAATTGAAAATAAACAGCATCAGTCTCTTGGTAAAGGTTATGGGCACAGTTCCTTCCTCCAAACCTAACAAAAAGACAGAAATCAGTAATTTAAATGTATACCCCTTAACGTGAACATATATCTGTGTGGGTGTGTGCATGCATTTGTGAGAGTGTGTGTGTTTGATATTATGTACATATATATATTACCTGTTTGTTTTTTTTCTCTTAATGAAATAACTTTTAATGTCTGTGCAAACTAAGAAAATATTCCAAAGTAGGGAGTGAGAAAAAGGAGATAAAGAAAGAAAAAGACAAATACAAAGTGAAAGAGGGTGCTTGTTTTTTTGTCATGACAACACATGTGAATTGGATATTTGTAGTTAAAAGTGTGTATTAGCATTGACATTGTTATTGGTGTACTATACAGAGGGTTTATATTAAGAATGAGAGATCAAAGTTTCCGTTTAATATATTTTATTTGTAATCATGCTTAATACATGTTTTGCTAATGACCAGATTGAAGCCTTAATTGATTACACTCAGCTTCAATTCTAAATCTTTTCTTTATATATATATAAAAGCGAGGATGTGTGTGTGTCTGTGTACAACTTTGGATACCTAAGGCTTTTACAATTTGACCAAATTTTCTGTGCACGTTGCACAGGTCGCTACCACGTTGCACAGGTCGCTACCACGTTGCACAGGTCGAACCACGTTGAGCAATAAAAAATCCATATCAAAATTATCGGTAGCAAAATTGATGTAAGGGAGATAACCAACTTTATTGACAATCTTTATAAAAAAAGGGAGATAACTAACTTTATTGACGATCCTTATAAAGAGAGTGAGATATGGAGACCTTCGTTTTCAATTTTAAAACAACAATCACCGTCGGACGAAATTTCAGAGATATAAACATCAGATTCATTTGAAGATAAATCACTAATATTATCGTTTGTTTCTTGTTTATTCTTTGTTTCACTTTCAAAGTTAAAAAAACACTTGTTTTAACTTGTTTCACTATTTTAAGTGTTAATTTTCGCGGTAAGGGCCTAATCTCGCAGCAGTCTCGAATTGACGAGATTTGGATGATGGTTTGTTTATTTTTAGAACAATCCTTATGGGACTTTTCATTCAAACCATTGGGACCTACAACTTTTACATTTTTAAAGTAATTTCGTCCACATTTGAGGCAGGCATTGACAATGAAGGAACATACTGAACAGGATTCTTCCTGGATATCCACGGATATATAAATCTATTGATACTGTATGTGATCCACAGGATGCGGTCAACTATCCAGTTGAATTTCTAAATTCTTTAAATCCTCTTGGTTTACCTCCTAATACATTGGTTCTGAAAGAGGGAACGCCAGTTATTTTGCTGAGAAATATCACTCCTCCAAAACTATGCAATGGTATACGCCTTGTGGTTAAAAAACTGTCTCCACTTAGTATTGACGCTATCATTCTATCCGGATGTGGAAAAGGTGAGGATGTGATAATAACAAAAATTAGCCTGACTACATCAGGCGTGGATACTCCTTTCGCCGAACCCAATTTCCCCTTCGTGTTGTCTTTGCGATGTCCATAAACAAGTTGCAAGGTCAAACTCTGTCCGTCACTGGAATTCACTTGGATGAACCTTGATTTTCGCACGGACAATTCATCGTTGCCTGCTCATGAGTTGGCAGTCGAGATAATCTCTTTGCGTTTGTTCCGAAAAGAAAAACAAAGAATATTGCCTATCCTGAGTGCTTTAGTGTTAACAAAAAAACTTATTACAGCTCTGCCTTGACTTCACCTTACTCATTACAATACATACCAATGAATATGTCATGCAGAATATTTTGGATTATAAGTTCAAAATTTAACCATACACAGCAAAGGATGCTCTCAAAGAATAAATTTTCTCTTATTCTACTCTCATTGCTTTTTTGTTTGTATACAACTCTGCTTTCATTACAACTTTTTGTACTTTAGCAAAACTGCCTGTTTTTTTTATAGATTTGCAACGTGTATTGTCTTTAATCATTTGTATAACTACATCCTGTTCAGTGTTTTCCTTCATTATCAACATAGTTTTATGTGTACAAAGATTGCACTAAATATTCGTTTGCATTAATTATTGAAGACTTTTGCTTATTTTGACAGGTTGGGGACAAATAATGTTACTGCCTAGCTGTATATTCTTAGCATAATTTCAAACCCTGAGCAACACCAGGTAAATCTGCTAGTTACATATATATATATATATTTACTACATCACAGGACAAGTAATGGTAACAAAACAAGCAATCTGTGTTACTGCTGAAGAATATCCCTGAGGACCTCTGCTATATAAAGAAGTATAAGTAAGATTGTGTAGTAGTTAGATCTGTTTGAAATAGCAACCAAATTTCCTTCAATTCCTACCTTACTGTCTTATGTATGTATTATGTATGATGCCAAAAGGAAAGGTTCTATGTGCTACCTCAATCTACTAGAAATACAAGCAAAATCCTCAAATCCCAGCCAATTATCTCATGCACACATACATATATGTGTGTATATGCAGGCTACTGAAGAGACCTATGGCTGGAGCAGAGCTCCAACCAGACAGAAAAATGGGCTGAGTAGAGACCGATACTCACCCGCTAAAAGAGAGGCTAGACGTCAGGTGTACTTAGCACAAAGGGAAACTGAGACTAGGAGGTTTGCCAATGTTCTGCAATGAGCAGATCAGAGACGTGCAGTGTTCTGTATTGCAAGGCGGTGTGTCAGTGTAAATCAGGATGTTGTCAGAGATAAGTGGGTTCGAAATGATGTTGGTGTCACTGATGCTCAGAAAAAGGAGACCTGCAAACATTATTATGAGAGACTGATGAATGTTGACAATGAATGGGAGAGAGAGAAACTAACCCCAGTAGACACGACAGAGTGACCAGCTATTGAGATTGACGAATATAGGGTCAAAGAGGCAATTAAGGAAATGAAAAGTGGTAAGGCCGCTGGACCGATGGATAGTTGCTGAGATGCTGAAGTCACCAAAAGAAGTAGGAACTAAACTGGTTGCACACATAAGTCAATCAAGCTATACATGGTGGAGTCATACCCAAAGACTGGTGCAGCAGTATTATAAATTGCTACAAAGGTAAAGGGGATGCTCTGGAGAGGAGCAATAATAGGGGCATAAAAACTGATGGATCAGATTATGAAAGTGACAGAAAGAGTGCTAGCGCAATTAATTAGAGAAAGGATCAAGTTAGATGAGATGCAGTTTGGTTTTGTGCCTGTGAAAAGTACCGCAAATTTCCTGCTTCTTAGTGAGACAACTACAAGAGAGGTTCTTAGAGAAGAATAAGCCACTATATTTAGCTTTTGTTGACCTAGAGAAGGCCTTTGATAGAGTACCCCAATCTGTCATCTGGTGGACCCTAAAGAAACTAGGTGTGGAGGAATGGCTTGTGATGACAGTACAAGCTGGAGGTGCTGTCAGTAAAGTGAGAGTAGGAATGGAGTTTAGTGAGGAATTCCAGATACAAGTAGGAGTGCATCAGGGTTTTGATCATCAGTCCACTCTTATTCATTATAGTTCTCCAAGCCATAACAGAGGAGTTTAAGACTGGCTGCCCATGGGAACTTCTCTATGCTGACAATCTGGTACTTATAGCAGAATCAGTAGAGGAGCTAGGGAATAAATTCTGGCTATGGAAACAGCAGTTGGAATCAAGAGGACAGAGGGTACCTAGCTAAGACTAAAGTGTTGATAGCTGGCAAGCTAACAGGTAGGGAAAACTACATATGCAGTGAAATTTGACAGCAGAAGTCGCAGTGATAGACACATTTTTCAAATGCAGGTAGGATCTATAGAGGTGGTTGATAGCTTCCTGACTCACAAATATATGTTGACACAAATGGAAGCAATGCACTGATTGTTCTTTCTGCCACTTTTGGGTAGGAATCGCACATGAAGGACCAAAATTCTGTGATTCATTTCGCATTGAACATATCTCTTGCTCCTGATTCAGTTTTCAGCTCCAGAAATTCATCTTGACAATCATTGGGAACTTTTTCAATTGACAATTTGAATGGATTTTGCATTAAATCCAAATCATCATCCCTGAGTTCAGGAAAATATTGGCTGAATTCATTTTCCACTGATGACAAATGCTACAAAATTTCATTTTTGACAAATTGTGGAAGCACTTGGTCTTCACCACCACCAATAACAACAGATGACAGCTTCTGAAACATTGCAACATTTTTGATATTGATCTTTCTCTCCCAATTTTCCAGTTTGCTCATGAAAGCTTTCAAAGCATCCACAAATTTTATGATATTTGTATTCCTTCCTTTCATCTGAAGATTCAGTTTATTCAGTTGCTCAAAAATATCAACCAAATAGGCAAGGTGCATGATCCATTCCACAAGATGAATTGAAAATAAGCCTAATACTGCAGACTTGATATCCTGCACAACTTGATTCTTGATGTCAATGGCCATGTCGCTGATCCGCCTTTGAACAGTATGGATTGATAATCAACCTGGAAGTGTTTTGGAGGCCAGTGTCTGACAATGGATTATACAATGAGTGCCTTTCACTTTTCGAGTTCGCTTTTCACACAAACTTGAAATCCTGGTTTTGTACTCAATATAGCTGGTGCTCCATCTGTACAGCACCCGTAGATATTACTCCACAAAAGATTTTCTGATTCAAGGAAAGATGAAACCTTTTGCAAAATACCAGAATCCTTGGTAGTTGTTTCAAGATGAGATGAAAAGAGAAACTCTTCTTTAAATGAACCTGAATACACATACTTTGCAAACACCATCAACAGGGAACACGATGGCACATCAGTTGATTCTTCGAGTTGAATTTAAAATAAGCCAAATGTGGCAGACTTGATCCTTAATGTCATTGGCCATGTCTCTGATTCTCCTTTGAACAGTACTGTTTAATAGACAATCTGCTACAAGTTTTTTCTCCAATCCACTTCCCAACACAATTTCCACCATTTTGAGAGAGCAAGGTTTGATCAAAGTTTCCCCAAATGTATGTGGCTTTTCTGCATTGCTATCTCCAGTGCTACGACAAAGAAGCTTCATTAACCTTTAGGTTTGTTTCTTGGAATGCTCCTGTTGAATCCAGCTTTATCCATTTAAGAGCATTCCCATGACATTCAGAAACGTTTTTGTCCTTGTTCTTGTGTTGAGGATGAGCATTCTGTAAATATTACTTCAACTTTGTCGGTTTCATAGAATCATTTGACAAAGCTTTACTGCAAACAACACATTAAGACCTTTCTTCTCCATTTGCCAGTCATGATGTGCTCTAAAATCTGTAAATAAAAAAGAAAAGTCAAAGATTAAAAAGTGAAATACTTATTTTTTATTTAATCTACGATATAGCTGACGCCAAGAATTAAATACTGCCGGTGACGCTAAAAAAAACAAAAACAACATAAATACATAACTATGGGAGATAATTGTTTCTACTTTTGGCACAAGGCCAGCAATTACCCAGTGCATTACTGGTACTTTATTTTATCGACCCCCGTAAGGATGAAAGGCAAAGTTAACCTCGGTGGGATTTGAACTCAGAATAGCAAGGGCCGTAACTCTATGCGTCAAAGCATAAATATGGGAGATAATGGTCCACGCTAACACCACAAAAACTAGAGGAGCAGAGTCACCAATGTGAGTGTTAAATTAATAAATAATACTAAAAGTGGCAAAAAAAAACATGAGCTAGCGGAGAGAAAACTGAGCGTAACCTCAGTAGCACGGACCACTAAAGTTGGCTCAGGCTGCAAGCATCATCTGTGGGAAGGAGAGGAGTAGAGTAGTGGAGGCACATCACTGACAAGGAAATGGGGGGGGGGGTACTCATGATTAGAGACTAGGTAATACGTAAGGGCACTTGCAGATGGACCACTCAGTGGCGCATATGTCTTTTTTTTGTAGTAAACCTATCTATGGGTATGCAGTTTACTAGGCTGCTCGCAGCAGGTAACTGATACACACTGCGTCCTGTGGTGCCCGGGGAGCTCGAAAGCAATACAAATATTCTAACAGTTCGAGTGTGCGAATATGTGACCCTCCCCCTCTTCTGGGATATATTGATAGATGGGTATACTGAATGTTTCCGCATACACACACTCGTTCAACTACGTATCTCTGCAACCTAATCTGATATTTTACTAATTCGCATAATCAACCGGATATTGATTGCATTCTGCATTTGCCGTTGTTAAAGAACTCTCCAGTGTTATTTTCAAACGAATCACATCGATCTGTAGAATTATCTATTAAGCATGAAATATAATGTTATTGTAACGTAGTCATATTCATCTACTATAATATTATATATATATATATATATATATATATATATATATATATATATATATATATATACTTGCGAAGAATGAAAGTGTGTAGAAGAGAAGAGAGAATACAACACGTCCACCTACAATTTCTGATATCCCAGCAATAGCTCCAATATATACGAGGTATTTATTAATCTTAGTTGCTTTCTTTATTCAATCGTCTTTTCTTGGGTGTATTATTGACGGCAAATTCCCTATAAACCATCACTGCATTAAGGTGAAAGCAAAATTAACCGATCCGATGTACCGGATATTTAGAATAAATTATTCTAATTACCCGTCCAACACTTGCTAGAAAAGTAAGAGCACGTTAAATGATGAAGAAATGAACAAAAGAAAAAAAAGGGCACTACCATGTTATTAGCTGTCAGAAGTGAAAGTAAGCGAAAGTGACGTTATTCGTCAACCTTCTCAATCGTATACATCGTTTATTTCCGTATTACCACGCGTTATTTTAATAAAGCATATCGATGTAAGTGGAGTTACTTAAATGAAAATATAGGTGGCCCTTAAAAGGGCCAAATTTAAGTTAATTAGAAAACAAGTCATGGTTATCAAATAAATTGGATTTAATCATTTATATTTTCATAGTCATGGTTATCAATGTAGAAAACAAGTCATTTTCACCAACAGTGGAGTTAACTTAAATGAAAAATGCAAGCGTGGAACACGGACGCTAAACCTGATGATGATGATGATAGGTGGCCCTTAAAAGGGCCAAATTAGAAAACAAATATATGGTTATCAAATTTTTTTTACCAACCCTATACATTTATGAAGAAATGTTTAGAAAACAAATTTTTTTCACCAACCTTATTCAAAAGCATGGATACAATCCACATGGAGACAAGAGACAGTCGCTATGGAGACAGTCTCCATGGAGACAATCCCCACCAATCAGCAATAATCATCACCAACACCACATGTAAATAAATAAACTTTAATCTTCACTTTGTGATAATACACGCATTTGCAAGTTGAAAAATATGAATTCTACAATATACCCAAGTGTTAATGGAATTAACCATCGCGATCTTTCCATCGCTACCGCTACTACAGCAGATACCATCAATTGGTTGAAAAATCATGGACTTCTGAATACACAAAAGGTCTGCCCTTCATGTGGTGAACGCATGTTGGAAGTAGCGAAAAATATGTGTCAGATGGGATTATCTGGTCATGTGGAAGACCATGTAGAAAACGGGTGTCGATTAGAAAAGCACATTTCTAAAACATAGTAATTTGAAGTGTGAACAAATAGTTGATATATTGTATTTTTGGGTAAAAGAAGATTTAGCCAAGAAGATTTCACAGGAATGTCGTATCGCGAATGTGGCTGTAGCAGATTGGCGAAATTTTTGCCTTGATGTATGTGCAGAGTATTATATGGCACAAAACATTAAGCTTGGCAGGCCAAACCGAATTGACGAAAGCACCTTTGTGAGAAGGAAATACCATGTTGGCCATCTGGTGAAAACACGGGGTCTTTGGTGATTTGGAAAGAGGTACCAGATGTTTTTTAGTAGCAGTAGAAGATCGGACAGCAGAGACACTTTTAGCCATTATACAGGATCGTATATTGCTTGGCACAACTATAATATCTGATCTATGGCGCTCCTATAATACGATCGATCAGCTAGGCTATCAACATTTGACTGAACCATTCCATCAATTTTGTTGATCCTGTAACATTTGCCACAATGAATCACAGAATGCTTGTGGAAACATGTAAAGAATAGGAATAAAAGGGAAAACGGATCAGCCAGAAATTTGCTTCAAACCCATCTAATTGAATTCATGTGGCGGTATGAATTTAAAGGTGAAATTTTCCAAAAGTTATTAGAACATATTCATCTGTATCCATGCTTTTGAATAAGGTTGGTGAAAAAAATGTTTCTAAACATTTCTTCATAAATGGTGAAAAAAATTTGATAACCATATATTTTTTTATAAACTTAAATTTCTGACTTGTTTTCTACATTGACTAATTATAATTAACTTAAATTTGTTTTCTAATTTGGCCTTTAGAACATATTCGTCATCTGTATCCATGCTTTTGAATAAGGTTGGTGAATAATTTGATAACCATATATATTTTTATAAACTTAAATTTATGACTTGTTTTCTACATTGATATCATGACTATGAAAATATAAATGAATAAATCAAATTTATTTGATAACCATGACTTGTTTTCTAATTAACTTAAATTTTTTTTCTAATTTGTTAACTCATTTAAGTTAACTCCACTGTTGGTGAAAAAAATTTGATTATAAAACTTAAATTTATGACTTGTTTTCTACATTGATAACCATGAACATTGATAACCATGACTTGTTTATTAATTAACTTAAATTGTTTTCTAATTTGGCCCTTTTAAGGGCCACCTATATTTTCATTTAAGTAACTCCACTTACATCGATATGCTTTATTAAAATAACTGTTTCTACTTTTGGCACAAGGCCAGCAATTACCCAGTGCATTAGTGGTACTTTATTTTATCGACCCCATAAGGATGAAAGACAAAGTCAACCTCGGCGGGATTTGAACTCAGATCGTAAAGGACGTAACTATGCTGGAAAGCATGGCGTCCGACCCTCTACCGATACTGCCAAAAATAACGCGTGGTAATACGGAAATAAACGATGTTTACGATTGAGAAGGTTGACGAATGACATCATCTTCGCCTACTTTCACTTCTGACAGCTAATACCATGGTAATGCCAAAAAAAGATGAAGTTTTGGAATAGGTATCCCACGAAAATAACCATAACATTAACTGAAACAAAACAAAACATAAAAAAAAGCAACTTTCGACTAGTTTGAAACCCATATTCGTTCCAAACAGAGCGATAGTAAAAAATTTCGCTCCAACTTGAGATGGGTGTAAGTGTAAAAAATTACCATTATTTTGGGAGAACTTGGGCGGTGAATTGGCAGTATCGGTAGAGGGTTGGACGCCATGTTTTGATGCATAGAGTTACGGCCCTTGCCATTCTGAGTTCAAATCCCGCCTAGGTTAACTTTGTCTTTCATCCTTACGGGGTCGATAAAATAAAGTACCAGTAATGCACTGAGATAATTGCTGGCCTTGTGCCAAAAGTAGAAACAATTATTATAAATTATCGTAAGGGTGGTGGATTGGCAGTATTGGTAGAGGATAAGAGTTACGGCCCTTTATGGTCTGAGTTCAAATCCCGCCCAGGTTAACTTTGCCTTTCATCCTTACAGGGCCGATAAAATAAAGTAGCAGTAATGTACTGGGTAATTGCTGGCCTTGTGCCAAAAGTAGAAACAATTATTATAAATCATCTTATTTTGAGCTGATATAACCTTTTCACCTACACCTCTCCACTTTTTATATTTGAAAACGAATTACTTTATATATATAATAATTATATATATATATATATGAGGGACATACGACTCAGTTTGGATACTCCTGTTGCCTGTAATTTCTGTTTTTCTGGTCATTATTCCCTAGATGTTTCAGCCCTGGGTGTCCTTTTACATCATGGATCACAGGCCTCGCGCACCAGGACTGAACAAAGTCTGATTCACCGTCTTGTGTCCTATTCCCCTCTTGGACTCAACTCACCTCCCTAATTTCTCTAATACCCCGTCCATTATGACACCCCTAGATTCCTATTGCTTTCTCTTGATCATTAGCAACATCTCTTACTACTAATACATGCCGATACACACCCTTATATTAACATACTTTTGCTCATAACTTCGTACTTACATGCATACACACTCTTTTACTCACATATATACACACATTTCTTCTTAGCTTCGTACAGACCTATAATAACACACACACACACACACACAAACTCATGCTTACGCACGTGCTCAAGTATAGCTCTATTTACTTAACGTTCTTTTTTCCATTTCAGGTAGACGCGTGCCATCATTGACTTTTCTAAAAAAAAATCATACACAAAACGCCACCACCAACATTTTTGCAAGAGATGTCAACATGAATGGACCTATTATTTTTATCTAAAGACATTTTTTTCCAATTCTATCCCGCCCGCCCCCTTAATCTATTTTATTTCTCATTCTTTCTTCTGATAAAGGACTAGCATCCGAAACGTTAAGACACTCTCCCTGCTATATTAAACGTTAACCTAATATATACCTTCCATATACTGTACCGATTGTGTTGTTAATTCTGTTTACCTTTTATATATATATATATATCATCATTATTTTACGTCTGCTTTTCCCTGCCTGCAAGGCTGGGATGGGTCTTATTCAGCACAGCATCTCTCCACTTGTCACGGTTCTTCGTCATCTCTATCGTGAGCTTCAGCGATCTGAGGTCTGTTCTCACCACCTCCGCCCATGTTTTTCGTGGTCTACCTCTACCACGTCTTCCTTCAACTGGCATTTCCTGGCACTTCTTCACCCATCGGTCATCCTCCATGCACATCACATGTCCATACCACCTCAGTCTCCTCTCTCGCACACTACATTCTATCCTTCTCAGACACAGTTTCTCTCTCAACGCATTCATGCTGGGTCGTTCACGCACATTGACATTGCACATCTAACGGAGTATGCTTGCCTCATTTCTCTCGAGCCGTCGCATATCCTCTGCAGTTGCTGCCCATGTCTCACTACCATGTAGCATCGCGCTCCTCACACAGGCATCATATAACCGGCCTTTCGTACGCAGGGAGAAACCCTTCTTCATCAGCAGAGGAAGCAGCTCCCTAAACTTCTTCCAACCCGTCCTTATTCTAGATACTATGGCCTTAGAACACCCCTCACATGCTAATCTGATCTCCTAGGTACCGGAAGCTATCAACTACTTCTATAGCACCCACCTGCATTTGAAAAATGTGTCTATTAATGCGACTTCTACTGTCTAATTTCCCTGTACATCTACTGCATACGTATTTCTCCCTACCTGTTAGTTTGCCTGCTATCCCGCTACATCTCTTGTGTACCCAGGATCTGCATTGTGTGCATTTTATAGAATTTATGCCAGTTCCTTTTCTGCATATCGAACATGGCCATTTCCCTGACGGAATCAGAGTTTTGTCCTCTTTTCTACTCATCAACACTTTTGTCTTAGCTAGGTCCACTTGCAGTCCTTTTGCTTGCAACTGCTGTTTCCACAGCCAGAATTTATTCTCTAGCTCCTCTACTGATTCTGCTATAAGAACCAGATCGTCAGCATAGAGAAGTTCCCATGGATAGCCAGTCTTAAACTCCTCTGTTATGGCTTGGAGGACTATAATGAACAAGAGCGGGCTGAGGACCGAACCTTGATGTACTCCTACTTGTACCTGGAATTCCTCACTAAACTCCATTCCTACTCTGACTTTACTGACAGTACTTCTGTACAAAGTTTGCACTGTCCTCACAAACCATTCCTCAACACCTAGTTTCCTTAGGGACCACCAGATGACAGATCGGGGTACCCTATTAAAGGCTTTCTCTAGGTCAACAAAGGCTAAGTATAGTGGCTTATTTTTCTCTAAGAACCTCTCTTGTAATTGTCTCACCAAGAAGAGGGCATCTGTTGTACTCTTCCCAGGCACAAAACCAAACTGCATCTCATCTAGTTTGACCCTTTCTCTAATTAGTTGTGCTAATATCCTTCTGCCACTTTCATTACCTGATCCATCAGTTTTATACCCCTATAGATGCTCCTCTCCAGAACATCCCGTTTACCTTTGTAGCAATTTATGAGAATACTGCTGCACCAGTCTTTGGGTATGACACCACCATATATAGCCTGATTGATGATGCGTGCAATCAGTTTAGTGCCTTCAGCATCTCAGCAACTATCCATCTCAGCAGCCTTACCATTTTTCATTTCCTTAATCGCCTCTTGGACCCTATATTCGTCAATCTCAATAGCTGGTCCCTCTGTCGGATCTACTGAGGGTAATTTCTCTCTCTCCCATTCTCTCCACATTCATCAGTCTCTCATAATGACATTTCCAGGCCTCCTTTTTCTGATCATTCATGACACTAAGTACACTGGCATCATTCCGGACACATTTATCTCCAACAACATCTTGATTTGCATTGACACACTGCCTTGCAATGTTGAACACCGCACGCCTCTGATCTTCCCGTCGCAGAACATTGGTAAACCTCCTACTCTCAGCCTCCCTGTGTGCTAAGTACACCTGATGTCTAGCTTCTCTCTTAGCGGCTGTATATCCTTCTCTACTCCCACCCTTTTTCCAAGCCTTCCATGCTAGTCTTTTGTCTCTAATGGTCTTATCTTACTGTGCTGTTCCTCCACGAGGTCACTCTCTGTCTGGTTGGAGCTCTGCTCCAGCCACAAGTTTCATTAGTAGCCTGCAGTAAGTTGTCACGTAAGAAATTCCAGTTATTATCTATGTCATACGTCTCTAAATCGTCTTCTTTTTCGTCATACACATCTTGAAGGGCTTTCCTCAATTTGTATTTTAGTGAAAGGTCTTTTAGCTTCCAGACCTTTCTTCTCCACACCTTCCTGTATGTCTCATTCCATCTCTTGCTTACTGAGATATCACTAACGACTAACCTATGCTGTGGGGGTACATTCTTCCCCAGGGTATGCCTTGGTATTAGACACTATCTGCCTGTCCCTCTGCCTAATTAGTAAGAAGTCAATCTGGCTTATGTGCTTGCCAGATTTGTAGGTTATTAGGTGGTTGGCAGGTTTCTGGAAGTTAGTGTTGCAAATAGTCAGTGTACTTGCATCACAAAATTCAAGAAGTCTCACTCCTTCTTCATTTCTTGAGCCATAACGGTGCCCACCATGTACCCCAGTGTAACCATCCTGGAGCTGTCCAACATGACGATTGAAGTCCCCTCCTAGCATAACGATGTCTCCGTCCTCTGTCATTGCGGTTGTTTGTAAAAGTTGCTCGTAAAAGCAGTCATTCTCTTCTTTGCCTGGGCCTGGTTGTGGAGCATAGGCAGAGATGATTGTCAGTAGTCTCCTGCCTACAACTAATCTAAGCTTAATTATTCGATCACTAACTCAAACTACCTCTATTGTCTTATTGATCCATCTCTCAGCCAGAAAAATGCCAACTCCCCCTAACCCATCATCCTTACCTACCCAGAAAAGCTTATAGCTAAGATGTTTGCCTACCACTAGTCTCGCAGAGGCACCTCTCCATCTCACCTCTTGCACGCAGCACACATCCACATGCCTTCTCTCCAGCATCTCCGCTATTTCAGCAGATCTACCTCTGAGAGTGCCAACATTAAGTGTTGCAACTCTGAGATGCGACGTCTTCATATTTTGTTGTTCCTGTCTTACTTGTTGCTGTGCTGATAATCGTTTTGGCACTGATACACTGGTTGGATGCCGTTCCTAACACCAGTGCCACTTTACAGCATGGACTGGGTTCTTTTATTTATGCTACCAGCACTAGAGAGAATGTCTTACTAGACTCAAGGGCCCTCTCTACCCCTCCATTTTACAGCATGGTCATAAAAAACCCCCAAAACACACTTATTGACACTCACGCATACACACACACGTCACTCACACACCAACACTCATGTATACAAACACTCACACCACTCACACACACAAACACACACACACACACACACACACACACATATATATATATATATATATATATATATATATATATTACCGTCAGTACTGATACAAAATCAAAATCATGTCAACTGTTGACTTTTCCAGTCAGGTACAGTTTCTATATAACAATAATAATTGTTTGTTTTACAGCAAAGAGCAACGGCTCTCCATTCTAAGCCCCCCCCCCAAAAAAAAGGCACCAGCAATGCGCTGGGACAATCGCTGCCTTGTGCCAAGAACAGAATAGTTATTTAGTATTATTATTATTATAGTTGTTTGAACTCAGATCATACAGGGAGGTAGCTCCATGCTTTGAAGCATAGAGTTACCTCCCTGTATGATCTGAGTTCAAATCCCGCCGAGGTTAACTTTGCCTTTCATCCTGCCGGGGTCGATAGAATAAAGTACCAGTAATGCATTGGGTAATTGCTGGCCTTGTGCCAAAAGTAGAAACAATTATTATTATAGTTGTTTTTAAGGCCTGATCGGTGGTGATTGTGGTGATGGTGGATGGTGTCAGTGACGGTGATGGTGGTGGATGATGTCAGTGATGGTGATGGTGGTGGTGGTGGATGGTGCCAGTGATGGTGGTGATGGTGGTGGATGGTGTCAGTAATGGTGATGGTGGTGGTGATGAAGGTGGTGGATTTTGGTACCCTTGAAATATATATAATAGTACCCTTGAAATATATATAATGGTACCCTTGAAATATATATAATAGAATAAATATGGTTTTATAAATATGGTTTCCATTCATTAATATATATATATATATATATATATTTCGTTTCTGAATTTGTTTAGCAAGATTCTTTATCTGAAATCGTGTGTTGAAACCGATATTGTTATACTTATTGGCAACATGACCCTCCCAAAGTATAACAATATATATATATAAATATGCAATGTCAACTCTGGATGTCGGTGAGCATGTCCAGCCAACCTCAGTCTTCTCTGTGTCACTTTTGAGCTGACTTTTGGGATGCTTCCATACAGCTCTGAGTTTTTCATCCTCAGTGTATACTGATTAATGTTCAGAGCCATCCTCAGCATTCTCGTGTAGCACCCATCCACCATCTGAGTGAGTCTCTTGCACCATCCACTGAGTGAGTCTCTTGGTCAGTGTCCAAGTCTCAGACCCACACAGCAGCACAGACTCCACTACATCACCACCACCATCACCATTACTGACACCATCCACCACCATCACCACCATCACTGGCATCATCCACCACCACCACCATCACTGACATCATCCCCTACATGGACACATTAGAAGAGGAAGACCAAGGTTAACATATGTTGATGCCCTAAGGACGGACACTGGTCTGTTGGAGATGCAGGATATGGCAGCGATAATGAGGGACAGAGACCGCTGGAGAGAACTCGTCCATGGATCTCGGGAATTTTACCCGCCTTAGATAGATAGATAGATATATAAATATATATATATATATATATAGTAATAATAATAAAATTGAAGACTAAAATCCAAAGAGGGCTCGATAAGGATAAATATATATCAAATATATAAGAACCGTAGAGCAAATATTTATTAAATAACAGATTAAAGTTTAAGCAAAGAATCGCTGCTTTCACCCTTAACGGGATCTTCTGAAACTAACAAAGTCAATCTGTAAACGCAGAACTGGATATTTCAAAAAACGTTGCAACCGGAGGAAGACAGGAAGACGATACTTTGGTTCGTGGTAACGTTCGCTGGCAAAGAACGGGAAAAAACGAATAATACGTCATTAATAGGAGCGGTGAAAAACAATTACGCGCAAAGACAGAACCACGTTTATGGTATAAAAGAGGTCGTAGACTAATGTTCTCTTAGGTGGTGCATAGAGACGTTCTCTGGCAATGAACGAAAAAACGAAGATAATAAGTCATATGTGGAGCGTAGAGAACAATAGCACGCAAAAACAAAACCACGTAAATGGTATAGCAGAAGTCGTAGACTAAAATTCTAATTAGGAGACCAAATGAATCTCCGCTACAGAGTTAAGAACAAAGTAAATAAATACAATACAGAAGTAATAGAAATAAATAAATACGTACACGCAAACAAATACGTACATACACAAGCATACGCAAAACCTTACCATAGGTATACAAAACCACGCACAAATAAATATGTGTGTGTGTGTGTATGCTTGTGTACAAATAAATAAATAATTATATAAACGTATATAAGTAAATAAATACGTATATAACAAGCGCACACACACATACCCACATATAAATACACGAATGTTCGGAGACGTAAGTCAACTAAAACAAGAAGTACACATATACACACACCCACCATACGTACGAACCTGCATACTCACTGTCTTTGTTAGTTTCAGAAGATCCCGTTAAGGGTGAAAGCAGCGATTCTTTGCTTAAACTTTAATCTGTTATTTAATAAATATATATATATATATATATATATATATATATATATATATATATATATATATATATATATAAATCAGGAATGTCAATTTTATACATCTGCCTCATGTCAGCTAGTTTTACACGCTAAAATCGTAGATATACTATACTTCCCACCTAGATTGATGTTATCATTATTTCAAATAATTTATTGCTAGCATTGTTAGTATTGTTGTTATTGTTATGATTGAATGCCATTACTACTATATATAGTAGCCATGCCTGTATATTCTTTTCATTCTCACAAGCTCCGATGAATTGACTGGTTATAACTTTGTATTGGTGATCGAATAACGTGAAAACAAGCGGGCAGCGATCTCTAGACCTACCAGTTCAGAGAAACAATTGTCAGCAATGAGATTAAAAAATTTTTTTGTATAGCAAACCGTGTCACTCTTCTTTCCTGATTTATCATTACTCCAAGTGTTTACAACATAGGAATTACAGCGTACTCGCAACATCACTATGGAAACGCCTTGTTGAGTCAAACTTAGCCAAGCGTTGATATCATCCACTACCCGGAGTACCATAACTGGACTACACTTAAGTGGACTACCTATAACAATAAATTGTTACCTCGTATATATATATATCAATGATATTAATGAATGGAAACTGTATTTATAAAACCATATTTATTCTATTATATATATTTCAAGGGTACCAAAATTTGGTACGCACTCATCAGATAAAATACAAAATTTGTTTTATAAATAGTGACATACCCAGGAATCAGATCTTAACGGTTCAGGTTCCGTTTGGAATATATATATATATATATATATATATATATATATATATATATATATATATATATATATATATATATCAGGCTGATGATTTCTCACGAATGAAACAGTTCTAGTCCTGTAGAAGCTCTTCTATATTAAAACTTTTATACTCTGCTATGTATTGAGTACCTTACTTACTGTGGTTACTTCTGATTAAACCCGGAATAACTTATATATATATATATATGTAAGTTTAGGAATAACCAAAGAGTGCTTAGAAATACATTGTTTTATTTGCTCACATTGTTTCATCAATACCCTATAAACAGAGCCTATAAACAAAAGTATATCAAAGGTTGCAGGCTCCATCGAGCCTAGTCACCAGAACAAGGAAGGAGAAGTAGGGGGGCACACAATACATAATACATTTAATGTCACAAAAAATTACATCATAAAAAAATTTACATCATAAAAAATTACGTCAAAAGTTTATCACATAAATGGTGCAATAGATCATAAGGGAGTTGAGAGAGGAGAGCAAGAAATGAATGAGGGTGTTACTTAGCATGATCAAAAAACAAACAAAGCATGAGGTGCCGAAGCAGGTCATGTCGTACAAGTTTGCTATAGGAGGGTTTTGTGTCGTATATGGTTATCTAATGGGTAATGTGAGCCTACATTTTCCAGTTATGGTTACAGAGGAATTACGATTATGGGTGGCGTGGTTTTACGCATGTCCTACAGCGTTAGCTAATCGGTCTAAAGTAACAGAAGGAGCTAAGATTTATGTGCGGGTAAGAGGAGAATATCTCTGATTTCCTTTTTAACAGGTTCAGTTTCGAGTATAATATGGCGTGTGACTCAGAGAGACAAAGGTTACAAGTCTTGCTAGGGGGTCTGTACGGCAATGATTTAGTGATAACTATCCAATTAAGCATGTATTGAATATTGGTGCTCTTCAGGTGAGAGATGTAACTATATAGGGACGTGGTATTCTTAAGTCTATCATGTCAAAACGTATAACGATGGGAGTTAATAATAACATACACCGCAACTGTAACTGTATACGAAAGGCGGAGTGCCCCCTGAAGGGGTTATCCCTTATAAACAATATTATCTACGCTTGTGGAGTTACAACTCGGACCTCTTCCAAAACATATATAGGATCTACATCGACCTCCTTTAAGATTAGGTACAACTCCCATAGTTATACGTTTAGTCATGATAGACTTAAGAATACCACGTCCCTAACTAGTTACATCTCTCACCTGAAGAGCACCAATATTCAATATTAACGGCTCTGTAGTGTACTAGTTATCCTACATTGAGGTAAAACGACACTGTCATACCAAGGACAATATATCTGTGTCTGTGCACATTAGTATAATTGTCAACCAAACTATATATGTATGCATATATATATGTATATATATATGTATATATATATGTATATATGTATATATATATATGTATATATATATATATATATATATATATATATATATATATATATATATATATATATATGTATATACATATATATATATATATATATGTATGTATATACATATATATATATATATATATATATATATATATATATATATATATATATATATATATGTATGTATATATATATATATATATGTATGTATATACATATATATATATATATATATATGTATATACATACATATATATATATGTATGTATATACATATATATATATATATATATATATATATATTTATATATATGTATATACATACATATATATATATGTATGTATATACATATATATATATATATATATATATATATATATATATATGTATGTATATATATATATATATATATATATATATATATATATATATATATATATATATATATGTATGTATATACATATATATATATATATATGTATATACATACATATATATATATGTATGTATATACATATATATATATATATATATATATATGTATATACATACATATATATATATGTATGTATATACATATATATATATATATATATATATATAAGTATGTATATACATATATATATATATATATATATTTATATATATATATATATATATATATATATATATATATGTATGTATATACATATATATATATATATATATATATATATATATATATATGTATGTATATACATATATATATATATATATTTGTTTGGAAAGGGAGATGTATTTTAATTATGTCTCATATAAAATAATACAACTGGCTATCCGCAAAATACATATAGTTAGCACCCCAAACGTAAAATTGGGATTATACTAAGGTATATCCTAATGTTTGTTGAGTGAGATGGAAGCTGGTCAGAGTATTGCTTAAAGCTTTCTCTGTTAATGTATTAAATATTATACTCTTGATTTGGCCAGAGATGAATATTTCCAGATACCTTTTAAGTGTAACTTTCCGTATTTATTATTTGTATGAAATATTGATTTTTATTCTGGTATCTTATCTCTGTTTTTAGCCTAAGAAAATACCTATATACGTGTATAAATAATACATGCATATATTTATTTTTTAAAATCTAATTGAGTTCTTCACACACAAGGTTAAAATTATTGAAAGAATTAATTGACCCGCGTGCATATTATTTTCTTTTCTTGTGTTTTGCGATGACCTTCCCTTTCCGCTTGATGACAGTGTGAAATTTATCATTCTGAGACTGCTGGAATTTCAAATTTGGCGGTCATTCTAACACGGAAGGGGACCGTCGCTGAACATTGGATATCGGTAAGAAGATTTTTTTTATATCGATGTTTGACGGACATCCACTGTTGATTTATAAGTGCCCACCTGCATATATTCCTACGGACTATGTGTAGGCTTCTACATAACCTGGACACATGTTCCCAACTTGTAGAAAACTTATAATGAAACAATTGTTTGGAAAGGGAGATGTATTTTAATTATGTCTCATATAAAATAATACAACTGGCTATCCGCAAAATACATATAGTTAGCACCCCAAACGTAAAATTGGGATTATACTAAGGTATATTCTAATGTTTGTTGAGTGAGATGGAAGCTGGTCAGAGTATTGCTTAAAGCTTTCTCTGTTAATGTATTAAATATATATATATATATATATATATATATATATATATAAAAAAAATATATATATATATATATAAATATATATATATATATATATATGTAGGAGGTGAGTTTTATTGTAGTACAATAAAGCAATGCAGATATCGGATAAGAAGCACTCTACAGTTTGTAGGATTGGAGTATACATAATATAAGATCAAAAGATGGTTAAAGGAGTTCCATGTATTTTATTATGCGCATTTCAAAAACAAACATCATCATGCAATAATATTTGTGTTTTCATCAGATAAAACAGGAGAACATGATATGAAGGCTAAAAAACACTTGTGGATAGTGCAGTTTTAAATCAACATATGAAAAGTGGTTTTAGATTGATGTGTGATATTGGGAAAAATATTTTATTTAGAGAGGGGGGGGGGGGAGGGGGTGAAAAAGGGAAGGAGATGAGAGGGAGAGATGGGTGATAGAGAGAAAGAGATAGTTTTTATAACTGAGAGAAGATATATTGTTTTACATAGAGAGGTTGAAAACCGTTGGAAGATAATGTATAAATTAAAAGAATTTGAAAATTAGCGAAGGGAAAGATATGTACGAGGAAAAAATATTTTATTTAGGGAGGGGGTGGGGGGTGGTGGAAAGGATGAAAAAAGGGGGAGGAGATGAGAGTGAAGGTGGAGAGGCAGAGATGGGTGATAGAGAGAAAGAGATAGTTTTTATAACTGAGAAAAGATATATTGTTTTATATAGAGAGGTTGAGAACCGCTGGAAGATAATGTATAAATTAAAAGAATTTGAAAATTAGCGAAGGGAAAAATATTTGCGAGGAAAGAGAGGGAGTTTATGTATGAAGATAGAGAGAAAAAAATAATAATTGTGGATGAATATTCTAACGTGAAAAAGGTGTATGTTGATAAGTATTGTGGCAATTTCAAAATTAACGAAGAGAAAAAAAATTATTAAGGTTTGTGTGTAGAAGGATTTGAGAAAAATAATGTGAAGTTAAAGTTTGTATATTGAAGGAATTGATAATATGTGCGAAGAACGAGTTAATATGTATTAAGAATGAGTTCGTTGATGAGGAGAAAAAAATAATAATAAAAAAATAATAAATTAAGGATGAAATTGAGATTGAAAAGTTTTATGATAGAGAGAAAAAATAATAATAATTGCGGATGAATATTCTAACGTCAAAAAAACAAATGTATATGTTATGAAGGATTTTACAAGGTGAAGATAGAAAGAGGGTAATGAGTAAACAAGTATTATAGAGTGTATAATGCCCTTTAAAGTAAGGTAGGAAGATGGGTATATTTTAAAGAGGTGTATGTATATGTGCCTTTGAGAAAAGATTCTAAATTGATAAAGAATTGAATATTAACTGTATACTTTGTGAAAAGTCCTATGGAATTTATGCAGGCAGATAGAAAACAAATCTGTACGTCTATTTATTATAGAATCTAGATTAGAGATAATGGTAAATTTTTCATTTAGGCAGAGATTACAGATTTTAGATAGAGAGCTGTTCAAGTATGAGGATGCAGAAGAAACCTTCTTCCAAAAGATGGTATATTTAATGTTTTTGTCTTTCAAGGACCATATGAGTTCTGAGAGAGCCGTGTTGGTTCTTTTAAGTTTGTATTTGAAAGATGAATGGTGATTATAGAGACGAGCTTTAAAAGAGGTGGAAGTGGAGCCAAAATAGGTGAAGGAATTGGTGCTAGTTATTACTTTACATTCATAAATTAAGTTTTTATCAAGACAATGGTTGTTGAGAGGACATTTATTTTTAATGCGGCAGTTGCAATTAGAGAGATTATTAATGAGTGACCTAGTGTTATCTATAGAAGGAATTGGATTGGAGAAGTTGTTTGCGATAGGAATAATAGGAATAATAGTTTCTTGATTTAGAGTTGGATTATGAACATTTAGCGAAGTTGTGTTTGACGTTGTATTTGGGTTTACAGAAGTTAGCCTAGGGTTTACAATGACGTCTGGAGTACTATTGCTGTTATTATGAAATTCAATGTTGGAAGGAAGAGATTTAGTATTTAGTATTTTATTGTTGTGTTTAGAGATGATGTTGGAAATATTGGAGGATGTAGAATACGAAAATTTGATGGTGTGTTTGTTAAATATTTTACTATAGATATGTGAGGGAGGGAAGCATTTATTTAAGGCACTAAAAAATAATTTAGGAATATTGTTATTAATAGAGATGGAGAAAGGAGCATTATACCAGATTATGTTTTTGTATCTAGGTCTTTTATTAAAATTATTGGAATGATCATGATTAATTATTCTACTGTAAGTTTTTCTAGAATTTGTTTCTTTACTATATTTGATTTTATCTGGATAGCCAGCTTTAGAAAGTGCGTTATTATAGTAATTGGCGTTAGCATCAAAGATGTTTTTATTAGAAGATATGTTAGATATTCTTTTTCCAATATTACTAACTATAGCATTCTTGATATTGGTAGGATGGTTAGATTTAAAGTTAATATAATTTAGGTTCTCATTGTTTTTATGGTAAGGGTAATATAGGCCAGTGTCAAGATTAAGAGATACATCCAAGAAATTAGCTAGTTTGATACTATTATCAAATTCAATTTTTAGGTTATGTTGGTTAAAGAGATTACGTATATTGTTCTTAATAATATTAAGGTTAACTATATTGCAATTTAAGATAGTAAAGAGTCCATCGTCACGATAAATTCCACCGCGAAGTTGAGGAATTTTCCGACTCAAAGAGTTCAAAATAAAGATACCAATTAAATCAGTCAATTGGGATGAATCGGATGCTCCCATTGTGATGTCGAAGTTGTTAGAGGTATCGGCTCTGGTCCAATATTCGTTGTTGAACTCTAGGATGGTTTTACGTGCGGTGAGGATGATGTGAAGTTCATCTGTGGTGATGTCAGAATATTTAAGTGCGAAAGATAGAGCATTATTGAGAAGTGAAGGCGAAATGGAGGAATAGTAGCTGGCAATATCAAATTGAATAAATTTTAGTTTGTTTTTATTATCCAATTTGTTGAACCAGCCAATCACTTCAGAAGTACCAAACCATAAATTTAGGTTCAAAGAAGAGCAATTAGAACTAACCTGTGGGATAATTCTATCCAAGATGGCTTTACTAACAACCCCCAGATCAGATTTAGAGGGGGCGATTAATCTAACAGGTAGTTCAGTGCGAAAATTGTTTTTGTGATCCTTGAGATTTATCCTCGGAGTTCTTGGGAGGAATGGTTCGGTCTTTTTTTCAATGCCAAGTTTTGACATAATCTCAGAGGCTTCAAGGTTTATGTATTCTAAATTTTCATGGTTGGTTTTACGATACTTTTTCCTAAGTTCCTTTAGGATAAGGTTGTTATAATTATCCTTGGAAATACCATATAAGTTATTGGTTTTGTCAGAGTGGACTAAAACATTTTTTGAGGAATTTAGGTTAGAAATTGTGTTCTTGAGATTTACAAGGTGCTCTTGTCCTTTGTAAGGGTATCTCTTGAATTTAAGATTTTTTATTATTTTAGTTAATTCTTCCTCGAATTGTACTAGATTTTTGTTGGAAGGAGGATTTCGTCTAGAATTAAATAGATGATCGAGGAAGTTATGTTCTTAGGTATGGAAGTTCCCTTTTAGGCGCTGGTCATAGAAATAGGCTGTCCATCTAAGTCTTCTTACGAAGGAGTCAGTTTTTTCAATAAGAAGTTTGGTGAATTCAGATTTACCAGGTATAGGAATGTCTTTAGTTGAATTGGTTATGTTGTAATAATCCATGTTGTAGAAGAAGTAAAAGACCATCAAAAGGTATCCAATATAAGAGTAAGCGCTCAACCGTTAAGGAGCAAGTTAATGTAGGAGGTGAGTTTTATTGTAGTACAATAAAGCAATGCAGATATCGGATAAGAAGCACTCTACAGTTTGTAGGACTGGAGTATACATAATATAAGATCAAAAGATGGTTAAAGGAGTTCCATGTATTTTATTATGCGCATTTCAAAAACAAACATCATCATGCAATAATATTTGTGTTTTCATCAGATAAAACAGGAGAACATGATATGAAGGCTAAACAACACTTGTGGATAGTGCAGTTTTAAATCAACATATGAAAAGTGGTTTTAGATTGATGTGTGATATTGGGAAAAATATTTTATTTATTATTTTTTTCTCCTCATCAACGAACTCATTCTTAATACATATTAACTCGTTCTTCGCACATATTATCAATTCCTTCAATATACAAACTTTAACTTCACATTATTTTTCTCAAATCCTTCTACACACAAACCTTAATAATTTTTTTTTCTCTTCGTTAATTTTGAAATTGCCACAATACTTATCAACATACACCTTTTTCGCGTTAGAATATTCATCCACAATTATTATTTTTTTCTCTCTATCTTCATACATAAACTCCCTCTCTTTCCTCGCAAATATTTTTCCCTTCGCTAATTTTCAAATTCTTTTAATTTATACATTATCTTCCAACGGTTCTCAACCTCTCTATGTAAAACAATATATCTTTTCTCAGTTATAAAAACTATCTCTTTCTCTCTATCACCCATCTCTCCCTCTCCACCTTCACTCTCATCTCCTCCCCCTTTTTTCATCCTTTCCACCCCCCCTCCCTAAATAAAATATTTTTTCCTCGTACATATCTTTCCCTTCGCTAATTTTCAAATTCTTTTAATTTATACATTATCTTCCAACGGTTTTCAACCTCTCTATATAAAACAATATATCTTCTCTCAGTTATAAAAACTATCTCTTTCTCTCTATCACCCATCTCTCCCTCTCATCTCCTTCCCTTTTTCACCCCCCCTCTAACTAAAATATTTTTCCCAATATCACACATCAATCTAAAACCACTTTTCATATGTTGATTTAAAACTGCACTATCCACAAGTGTTTTTTAGCCTTCATATCATGTTCTCCTGTTTTATCTGATGAAAACACAAATATTATTGCATGATGATGTTTGTTTTTGAAATGCGCATAATAAAATACATGGAACTCCTTTAACCATCTTTTGATCTTATATTATATATATATATATATATATATATATATATATATATATATATATATATATATATCATAAAACATGTCTATAGAATCACCAGATAAAATATATACCATTTCCTCTCCCAATTAGCATAATTAACTATATAAAAAATCGAATAGACCAGGCTATAAGAATAAGGCTTCTATGAAGAAATCTGCAACAAATAACCGAAACTAGCCCTTCGCGTCGACCGCAACGGAATATTTATCGAATATTTCGACAGCGTAATCGCCCAGATACAGTCAATTAAACAGAATTAGGTGTAAAATAAACTAGGAGAAAATAGAATACATTTATTTACCTCAATAGAATACATTTATTTACCTCTACCATGGTTTCGCCCGCATTTTGAGATTTCCAGTAACTTTGGAAACTCGAGCATCGGACTCTTCAGGAGTTTTGCTCTAATCCAGACATTAAATTTTCCAAAGTGATCGTGCCAAGAATTCATTTAAAAATGGCTAAGAATCGTGACGTAGCAGCGGTCAGGTTGGAAGGGATGTGGTAGTTGCTTACGGCTGGTGGCTTTTTGCTAGAAAGCACAGCACAATACAGCCAAATTTGTATCTCAACCTAATGGGAGATTATTACATATAAAGGTTTACATATATATATATATACATACATACATATACGTGTTTTGCAACGAGTCACTTTGTGGCTCAATGAAAAGTTAATAAATTAAATAATCAGAGCTATATATCATAAAACATGTCTATAGAATCACCAGATAAAATATATACCATTTCCTCTCCCAATTAGGATAATTAACTATATAAAAAATCGAATAGACCAGGCTATAAGAATAAGGCTTCTATGAAAAAATCTGCAACAAATAACCGAAACTAGCCCTTCGCGTCGACCGCAACGGAATATTTATCGAATATTTCGACAGCGTAATCGCCCAGATACAGTCAATTAAACAGAATTAGGTGTAAAATAAACTAGGAGAAAATAGAATACATTTATTTACCTCTACCATGGTTTCGTCCGCATTTTGAGATTTCCAGTAACTTTGGAAACTATATATATATGTATGTATATACATATAAATATATATATAAGTATATATATGTATATATATATATGTATGTATATATATATATGTATATATATATATATATATATATATATATATATATATATATATATATATGTATGTATATACATATATATATATATATATATATATATGTATGTATATACATATATATATATATATGTTTGTATATACATATATTTATATATATGTATGTATATATATATATGTATGTATATACATATATGTATGTATATATATATGTATATACATATATATATATATATATCTATATCTATATGTATATATATATGTATGTATATACATATATGTATGTATATATATATGTATATACATATATATATCTATATATATATATATATGTTTGTATATACATATATATATATATATGTATGTATATATATATATATATAGTAATAATAATTGTTTCTACTTTAGGCACAAGGCCAGCAATTACCCAGTGCATTACTGGTACTTTATTTTATCGACCCGGTAAGGATGAAAGGCAAAGTCAACCTCGGCGGGATTTGAACGCAGATCGTAAAGTAATAATAATAAATGCGAAGACTAAAGTCCAAGCAGATTCTTGGCTTAAACTTTAATCTGTTATTTTAATATATATATATATATATATATATATATATATATAAGTAGAAGGGATATTTAATTTGT
Source organism: Eledone cirrhosa (assembly GCA_964016885.1). NCBI lineage: Eukaryota > Metazoa > Mollusca > Cephalopoda > Octopoda > Eledonidae > Eledone > Eledone cirrhosa. The sequence goes on along the minus strand of OZ024742.1, from coordinate 275,678,208 downwards.
TGGAAATATTTATAACTGACTTTCCAGGGATAACTTGAACCGTTAAGGTATATTATCCTTGGTCATGTCAAATATTTATAAAACTTTTTGTATTTTATCTGATGATAGCGTACCAAAATTTTGAAATATATATAATTGAATAAATATGGTTTTATAAATATAGTTTCCATTTAATATCATTGTATATATATATATATATATATATATATATATATATATATATATATATATATATATATATATATATATATATAAGAGCTTCTACAAGACTAGAACTGTTTCTTTCGTGAGAAATCATCAAAAAGCTGGCTGTCCAAGTAAGTAGTGGTAGTTATATATTTTCTTTTCTGGTGGTAGGAGAGGGTGGGGATTGGGATGGGTTGAGGTCAGGTCATTGGTTGAAGGATTTAAAGAAAAGGGAGTTCATTAAAAGCTAATTCTTTAAAGCTATAATATTAACAAAGGCAGAAAAAATACTGTAAACAAAATCAAATTTGGAATACTAATCCTAGTTTATCACTTAGACTAACATTAACACTTTTATACTCTGCTATGTATTGAGTACCTTACTTACTGCGGTTACCTCCGATTCAACCCGAATTATATATAAATATATATATATATATATATATATATATATATATATTTATTAAAATAACAGATTAAAGTTTAAGCAAAGAATCGCTGCTTTCACCCTTAATAAATATTTGCTCTTCGGTTCTTATATATTTGATATATATTTTCCTTATCAAGCCCTCTTTGGATTTTAGTCTTCAATTTTATTATTATTACTATATATATATATATATATATATATATATATATATATTAAAATAACAGATTAAAGTTTATATAATAATGTATGTAGTAATAATATATATAACTAGCAGTGGTACCCGGCGTTGCACGGGATAAGGTATTTTGGAACGCGGCCCGTCAACAGACCTAATCGTAGAAAAACTGCATGCCTCGAAAATATGTAAAGAAAATAAACCGAATACTCTGATGGCTGGATAATCTTTAAGATTTTCCTCGATGAAGCAGGAAAAATGCAGGTTTTCACCTAATGCGGGCCCTAGGGCATCAAGAAAATGAATTTTTTTATGTGCATAATATGCCTTGAAATTTCGGGCAAATCGGCTAGACGTAACACCTAAAAAAATCCCTAAAAAGCTGAAAAAAATGAAGTTTTTCACCTAATGCGGGCTCTAGGCCATAAAAAAGTTGGAATTTCTTTGCTCACGGTATGAAGAAGAGACTGACTAATACATAATTACAATTTCAAGGAAATCTGACTGATGTAACGCCTCAAAATACCCCTAAAAAGCTGAAAAAACGCAGTTTTTCAACTAATGCGGGCCCTAGGGGATTAAAAAGTTGAATTTTTTTTATGTGTATAACACTCCCTGAAACATAACGCGGGCCGCCAACAAACCTGATCATGGGAAAACTGCATGCCTGGACAATATGTAAAGAAAATAAACCGTATACTCTAATACAATTAGTATTAGGCATGCTTCTCCTTCCGCGTGGAGAAAATCGTCTTGGTGCTTTTGTACTTTAATAAAGTGGCATGAGTCAGCAGGACAGATATCACCACTTATGTCAGACGGAAGTCCCCAATGCTTGAGCAAGGCATGAAATGCAATCGGACAACATGTGGAGCCTTCTCGAAGGAGTCCACCGCACCTTAGTAACTAAACGCAACTGGACAAACGTTTACCAAACTGCGGGTACAATTTAACAAATTTAAAGAGGAATGGTGCAATAAAATAAGCCCCGAGGCGTGTACGCGTTCACTGGCAGCCCTAAACGAAGGGTCGCCATCAGCTATTTCAAGGGCCCTTAAAAGGGCCGTGTAAGCCGTTCACGGACACCCCAGTCAGGAGGGGTAACCATGAACAATTTCAAGTGGTGGCCCTAAAAACGGCCATGTAAGCGTTCACTTGTAGCCCTTAATAGTAACTTTGACAGCGTTCTCTGACATTTGAAGGAGGGTGTTACGGTTGCTTCCACTGGTAGCCTTTAGAATGAATCAGAATGCGTTCGCGGTCCGTTTAACAGCCATACATTGACGCGCTGAGTGCGAAGCGGAAGGTCCATCTCTGAAGGTAGTCACCTGAAGCCGAGGGAAAACGTATTTCAGGTAATAGGCCGTATGAATGGCAACCAGATTTCCTTAAGAAATATTAATAACGAACCTACCTCGTCCTTGTGCAAATGTAAGAAGACTCTTCCAGCTGCCAACTCTAGAGCACCCAACGAACAACGATCCGCTTAACGACCTTACATTGCCGCACCAATTGTCAAGGGGAAAGTTCTTAGCTGAAGGGTTCACCTTAAACCGTAGAAAAAACGCATTTCAGTTAGTAGCCCGTACGAATTGCGACAAGATTGGTTTAAGAAAGGGCAATAATGAACCTACCTTCTCGCTGTTTCATTTATAACACCTCGTTGTAAACAATGTTCCTTGTTTTCCCTCGTCGTGCAAATGCAAAAAGCCTCTCCCTGCTGCCAACTCTAGTGCACCCAATGTACTTTGAGCTCTGCCGCAGAATTAACAGAAATCGCAAATGGCCACACTTCCAGTTCGCCTTGGGCGTCAAGAGGCATGTTGCCGTCGCCAAGCTTCAGAATGTCCCGTGCAAAGTCAGCGGACGTTTGGTCACCGTGCAATTGAGCCCTCATGATGGTTGTAAGAGTCAGTTTCCTGACATGGCGCCATAGGGGAGATGACTTCAGACATGCTTGGACCTCGTCAGCTCGTGTACCTTTGGGAATTACAGGGAGCGTCTGCCTGAGGGTCTGCTCTAAAGCAGAAGCGTAACACCTTTCATCGGATCCTGACAGCCTCTGATATCCTGGAGGGTTGTGTTCAATGCGTCAAGAGCTCCTTTGTGCGCCATAGTGCAATCATCCCAGACAATGAGTTGACATCGTTTCAGGACTTGGCCTTCGTCGGAATTCCTGCTGATGCTGCAAGTGGGTGTTTCTGACTTCGTTAAATTGAGGGGCAATTTAAAGTGGAGTGTGCAGTCCTGCCATTGGGCAGCAAAGTTTCAGCAATCCTCGAACATGCTACAGCAACCGCAATGTCATTGTGCATCCTGACTTTTGCAAGGAGAAACCTTGTTAAAAATGTTTTGCTCATCCCTCCAGGAACATCCAGAAAGAACATACCTCCTTTTTTTGGCGCACATGGTCAGCAACAATGGTGTAAACATGACGTTGATCTGGAAGAAGTTGTGGTTCAGTTTCACGGACGCACTTGGAAAGGTCATCGACGTCGTAGGATGTTTCCCGAAGAAGAACTGTAGGAAGTACGTTTGACCCGGTACGGAGCGCTTGGAGCAGACCATATGACGGCAAATAATTTCCACCGAGTGATGCAACTCTGTCCTCAATGTCAATCAAAGCACAATTGAAGACCTCATCGCTGGTTCGTTCCATTTGAGGGTATTGCAGTTGCACCCGGCGTTTGTAGTCTTCTTTGAACTGCAGCCACAAAGACAGGATTGATTAATTCGCAAGTTTGCAGAATTACTGCAAATAGAGCTCGTAAACGCATAGGCGATTGAGATGCAACGGCTTCAAACAAAGTCGCTTCCCACTGCGCACCGTCTTCCAGTAGGCCACGCTTGAAGCAAGCTTTCCTGTAAGTGCTGCACACGCAGCCGTCAAAAGTTCGGAGGTCGTGAAAAGATTGGGGTCCTCTTACCTCAAGCAGCAGAAGGCGAAGGTAGAAGCACTCGTGCTGGTTCGGGTGCACAGTGTAAACCCTCCCAAGGCAACTGTCAAACTTTATGCCGGGATGTCCTTCAACAGGTTGACCTGCCTTTCTGCGCACCCATTGTTGCTTATTCCATGTGTAGTAGGACGGCACCTGGGGGCAAAGCAGAGTCCGTGCAAAAGAGTCGGTCCGACACAGTTTCAAAAATCCAGTGAGGGTTGTTTCTCGTGTAACTAAATGTTGGATTTTCTTTGCTCACGGTATGAAGAAGAGACTGACTAATACATAGTTACTGGCTTTCATTTTTAGTGTTGTGTGAAATATATTCACCGGAGGCAACAGACAGCCAGACATACAGACAGATATTATAAGGGCGCGTTCTGGACGCAGAGGGAATTGTGGGAAGTGACGTAATGCAGACAGCCAGACATACAGGCAGATATTATAAGGGCGCGACGTTATATGTATGTATCTATCTAAAAAGAGAAAGACTAAGAATTATAGTGAGAGATCGCTAAATCGCCTAATGTGGTCCCTAGGGCATTGATAATTTGAAATTGTTTTTGCTCAGAACACTCCCTGAAACAAGTATTACATGTGTAAATTTTGAAAACAGTCGGTTGGGTGCTTCTCGAGTTTTAGGGATTCAAACTCACACACACACACAGACATCCTCAGTTTTATATATATATAGATAATTGTTTCTACTTTTTGGCACAAGGCCAGCAATTACCCAGTGCATTACTGGTACTTTATTTTATCGACCCCGTAAGGATGAAAGGCAAAGTCAACCTCAGCCGGATTTGAACTCAGATCGTTAAGGGACATAACTATGCTGGAAAGCATGGCATCCGACTCTCTATCGATACTGCCAATCCACAGTAATAAACAAGTAAATTGTATGTTTAAAATTACGAGGGTAAAGATACCACGTTGGTTTGACAGATTTAACCTGAAGCAAACGGAAAATACAGGATAAAGAGTAAAATGTACTGACCGTTTCAATAACTATTGATCTCCCGGACAGATTAGAGATTTAATCTGTTTCGCTCTAAGAATTGTGTTAAATCAGGTTAAATCTCTCAAACAAATGTGGTATCTTTACCTTCGTAATTTTAAACACACAATTTACTGTGTTTATTACTACATATATTATTATATAATTGTTTCTACTTTAGGCACAAGGCCAGCAATTACCCAGTACATTACTGGTACTTTATTTTATCGACCCCGTAAGGATGAAAGGCAAAGTCAACCTCGGCGGGATTTGAACTCAGATCGTAAAGGGACGTAACTATGCTGGAAAGCATGGCGTCAGACCCTCTACCGATATTATTATATAATGTTCAGTATTTATACTTTGAGCTTGTTAATTACAGGGTATTAATATGAGTTTTTAGCTCTGCCTTTTATTTGAATTTGTATATATATATTATAAAGTAAAATGACAGGACGCCGGACGGGGTGAATTCCCTTAATCATTTATTTCTGCATACACTATACACATTTCAGTGACCAGGCTGCCTATGTACCCGGTGAGATCATCAAGTGTATACTGCGTAATAGTTGTATACCAAAGAAATGATGGTAAACACATTCCAAGTGGCTTTAAGGAAAAAATAAAGAAAAATACAGAGAAGAAAATAAAGTGTTTTTTGCTTTTGAGACGATCGTGGTAGCTTGTTGTCATTTCGCCTCGTCATCTCTGATTATTCTGATCAGATTTTTCTTGTTAGTTTATTATGCGGATAATGGTTGTACTGCTTATTGAGTGAGTTGCTAATACCTCTCGTTCAAACGTATTGGGACACAGGCTAGAAAGTGAAAGGGTTACAAGAAATGATATTCTATTCGGGTCAAGCTAAGGTCTATAAATTTCAACAGAAAGTATACAATGGATGGGGTGAATGTAGGTACATATCAAGTAGAAAATATTCAGAAGTTAAAAGAAATTTAAGGTTAAATTTGTTAAGAAGTTAGAAATTAAAAATTAGCGATTAAAATTGGGGATTAAAATTGAATGTTTAAAAATTCAATTAATAAATAGTAGGATCCGTACAGTTGGCCGGTGAAATACCCTATGTTGGGCAATCACCAATTAGATATACCAGTTATGTTAATGATTCTAATGATAGAGCTGTGTAAATCTGATACCTAATAAACAAATAACATAATGTTAGATAAGCTAAACTAAGTCACTATCCGTCTCGGGTTCCTCTCGTAGTTCAATGTTATATTCCTATAGAGTGTGAAATAGTCCCGCACTATAACATATAAGGAGTGTCGTATCGCGGTCAACAACAACTGAAATAACGACCCCCAATACATCCAGGGCACAAAGGCCCACCAACCGTTCCGAGTATTACGGTATACCGAAGAAAAGGGAAATTAATTTTTTTCCAAGCACTCAAGGAGTGTGAACAGACACAGGTGCCACGAGCGTAGTTAGGAGGGTCTTCACCGTCAGTCGGTGTCGTAACGTATGCCATATAATTCCAAGTTATCCATATCAGTGATGTTAATGATAAAGTCGAAAAGTATCAAAACTGAAGCAACGCATGATTTAATGAGACAGGAAAAACTATACACAATCCCTAGCTGCCCCTAGGTTCCATGCGTTGCTCAGTCTTAGATTCATATTGGATGTAATCCAATGCTATTCCACAATAAACATAATTAGGATACATACATTCAATCCAGGCTATCACTATAATATGAAAACACTATCGCATGTTATATAGTGAGTGTATCCCAAGGGAGTAGGGGTAATAATTAATTGAATAAATATACATATGGTTAATGGATGGTAGATATGTGAAAGAAACCCTGAAATATGTTTAATTAATGGAAAGTATAGGTAAAGGATAAGTAAAATGTCTATAAAAAAGCTAATTGTAAACATATACAGAATGGTAGTCATGGGAGTATAAGAAAATAACTAAAGGATAACAAATATAAAATATAAGATATAGGAATACAAAATAACAAATAAGGTGTAACCTGCAAAGCTTAGATAACACTAAAGTTTAAAAACAGTGAAATTTCAAAGTTAAGTTTAAAAATAATATAGTTTGAAAAGGATATATGGTTTGAGAAGTATAGTTTGAAAAGAATAGAATAAAAGATGACGATGTAAGAATAGAAGTGATATCAAGTGAGATGTAGTGTTTATGCCTACTTACATAATTACCTGCATATATAATTGCATACATACACACATGCATACATACATACATACATACATACATACATACATACATACATACATACATACACACACACGTACATACATACCACATGAATTAATACAGCAGGAAACTCCGCGTAAATCATTTGTCCTCATGAATTGCAAACTTTCATGATTTCAATTCATTTCTCCACTCACCGTGTTAATCTTTGTTTTTCTGATCGCTGACCACATCTTAGCAACAAGAAAATCAATGAAGAGAAGAAAACGCGAATAACATGTGATTAACATACGACTTCTGAATATTTATTCAAGTGTAGTTCAAGTAATATTTCTAATACAGTTGATTTTACTTACAATTCGTGTGGCAAGTACCTGTTATTATTGTTCTTAAACTTTCTGGTTCTCAGTTTTTCTTTTTCATTTTCTTTTTACTCTTTACAAACTGTGTATTGGAGTGTACTCGACTCTTTTCAGGTTTTGGGAGACTAGTATGAACAAGGAAAGAAGATAATCTCAAACCTTGTCGTAGTCCGATTGCTCGCAACAGACTTCGCTAATGGCACCTTAGAATGGATTGTCTACTAAGTAGGTCAAATACGATAGAACCCGGCAGGATTTCAACACAGGACACACTGAGTGGGAAAAAGTGAAACAAAAATTTTGTCTCACACGAATTTACCATTTGTTAACTTGTAGTTTCCAATAACTCATTGGACTCATTTCGTCCATTTTGAACTGAACCACCATGGGCTTTGATTTTCAGTCATTAGATATCAGTTTACTTTATACCAGTTTCATACTGCGTTTGATTCAAGGACTAGAGAAACAAATATGTAGAACATTGCTCTACACGTATACCAAAACGTAAGACTGGGGCTAACGTATGTAATGCATTGAGTGAAAATATTAACTAAAATTACACATTTGTTGGGGAGAGACAAGCATTAGTTTAGTTATGAAATTATGATACGTAACGCAAGATACAAGCACGACATTTAAATGACTTTATATGGATTAAAATATATTTAAATAGAGTATATCACATCCTTTGGTCTCTGTGACTTTTAGATGTCAGTCTTCGTAGAAATCTAATCTCATGCATTTTGGCCTATGGAAAAAGAATATATGGGGCATAGTATATATAAGCATAACTATTAATTAGTCTTATAAATTGCATCCATCATCTGGGTAAAAACCTCTACCCCCAAAGCACTTGGATGTCTTTAACAATGTTTATTTTGTTGCAAATATTCAGGCGATGCCTACGGTTTGAGAATAATTTTCCCCTTACTTTCCACCAACCTTGTCCTCCGTTCCGACTAAAGTATTGAAAACTTTGCTGCAAACAAGAATTTATTAATGCTGAGGTTGAGTTATCCATATTCCCATTTACTTGTTTCGGTATTTGAAACCCTTATTTCCAGCAGGTAAGAAGTCGATATTTTGAAACAATGTCGAGAAATGCATCATCTTTACCAGGCGGTACTGATTTTCATACAATTGGATTGTATAGCCTTGTGTGTCTTTACAAATCATTGTCGTCATGATTAGTGCATTGATGTGAAATAAATGGTACAATATCAAGCAAGAGAAACTTCGTATTTACGTGTACTTCTTTTTTTTTTGTTCAAATCCTATTAATCTCGATTTTGGCTTTTTTCTTTCTTAAATCAGTAATATGAATACGATCTAAGAATTGGGTCATTTATAACTCACAGCTCTCCACTTCTGTATAGATTATTTACAGCACATATCAAAAGCTTTGTTTCCAAGAGTAGACGGGTGAATTAAGCACGCGTGTAAAATATTGGTTATCCGCAAACATCATTTTACCCAATTGGTGGGGAAATTGTTTTATGTGCATAATACTAGAATAAGTCCCCTACCGTTTAACATTGTGCACATTAGAACTTGTTTCCCACTGTTAATGCGGTTGTTCTCTCTTACAACATTTTTGAGTTATTAAAATAATAACGTTTGATGATATCAAATTACATGTTGCCCAAACACATTAAAATGTAATTCAAACGTGGTGGATAGAAGAACCGTTAGAACACTGTAAAAAAAATCCGGTGGTATTTTGTTGCCTTAGTTTCAAGCTCTGCATTCAAATCTCTCTTTGTTCGAGTTTTGCTTTTCATCATTCTGCTCTCAATATATAAGTATTATTCAACTTATGGTAAGTATATGCGATACAATCGAATATATCTACCCTGGAACGACATTTGTGTTTTAAAAATAATATTCTAATAGACATGTTACAAGATTCGAATGGGATAGTCTACAGATCAATATTTTTTTCTAGTTGATTAAATCGTTATTATAAATATCGATTGATGTCGCACTTAGCAATGTCGAACTAATAGCCAATATTCTAGATGGTTCCACCAGTTAACCCATTCATCATTCTTATATCAACCAATAAATACTTTGCCTTACTCTGTTAATATATCTTAATGAGTATTCGGGAATAGTGAGGATATTCTTACTCAGCTTTTGGTGAAACGAAATACATATTTTAACTCCATAAAGCAAAATTAAAAGAGCTAATTAACTTTGAATTTTATATTGAATATGTAGAATATCTCCATTGTGAGAACTACTGGCAAACTTTATACAGATTCTCACTTTTCCTCCTCTTCATAAAATATGGCAGCATAAATGCACGTGGTCTGAGGTCGTCTGGGAAGCAGTGTCACCTTCTCAATGACCTCAGATCCCTGAAATGGGATGTGATGACCATTAGTGAGACAAACATTTCCAGTACACGAGACGTCACCCTCAATTCCGCTGACTTAGAGATTTAAGCTCTCCAGGGTCTAGATGTGGATGGTTGTGTTGTGTCAGAAAGCTTGGATCTCACGATACGGAATATCTTCTTGCATCTGAAGGTACTTTGGTGGTGTTGAACATGGCCAACAACGAATGACATGCCCCCCAGGCGCGTTGTCATCTATACCTCGACAGGAGCAAAATAACCAGACTTCTTCAGGCCTTTGGAGATCTGCATAGGAACGTTCTGCTCTTTAATATTAGTGGGCAACTGGAACAAATTTGAAGATTCATGATGTGACTGTGTGGTATTAGTAAATAGGATAGGGGGTGAAAATCTTCATAACCCCCTTCAAACGTTTCCAACTGTCTGACAGATAAGGACTGGACATCCAATATGTGTCAATATGGAAATGGTCAAAAGGCTTAGGGTCATCCATATCGAGTCTAGATAATGCATTCCATGGGCAAAGATATGAATAGTCTATTCACAATTCAATGTAGTCGACAGCACAGACAAAATAATTGTGATCTGCATAGACGGCATATACAACCTTCAAACGTGGTGACTCGGTTAATGGAGGCCGAAAGCCTCCTTCCCGGCGTGCAAGGGTTACAGTGACCGGATTAGTAAATTAATGAAGCAGGCTTTGACAGGGGCAATCATCAAAAACAAATCGTCGTTCAATGGGAAAAGCGCGATTAGAGCAGATTCGATTGGGTTTAATAAATGAATAGCGATAAAGAAAACTAGAGTAAAGGGAGTTTGTTAGAAAGTTAGAAGAGACCATTTAGAAAGGCATTGTAGTTCACATACTCAGGGCGCGATTGGCCTTTGATCAATTCTTCAAAGCGTAGCACGAAATGATGCATGATATTAGACATATAGGGACGAGAGCCTTTCGATGGGCTTGCGTGGTAAAGGTGTAGCATGGCAAAAAAGTCACAATCCGGTATTCGGCTGACAAGGACGGGTGAATTGTCCTGGATCATATGCAGCTTTTCGGTGATACTTTGCTCTTCTATTCGAGTGGCAGGCCAGAGCAGTGCTTAAGTCGGTAGCCTGCTACGCTTTTCCGCAACGGAGGCGAAGTGTAGCAAAGATAGAATAACAGCTGAAATACAGGAGATGACTAGCTGTGCGAGGGTTAAATCACATGATTGGGAGATCAAACCTATGATCAAACCTATTCACTAAAAAGGAAAAGTTGGGATGGAGACCGAAATGATACCTGTCAACCACTTTGCTGAAAGTAGGAAGAGGATGACGAACGGAGGAAGAAAAACATTGCAGACGTGTCAGTCTTCAATCCTTTCAACCTTGTCCACTACACAATCTCTTTCGCCATGGCCACCAGGCAGATGAAAACTGCCTGCCCTTACTCCTCCTTAAAGGAGGACGGTGAGGGCTATCTGCACAATAGACTTAGTCGATAACCGGATCCGTCCTACACGTGACAGCAAATGTTCGACATAGCTCCACAAGTCAGTAATGTTCGGACACTGAACGAGTCCGTGCACAACGGTTTCGTCCCTCTGTGCGCATCTCGGACAGGTTCGGCTGACGGCACTTTCGTGCCTGTAGAGCTTATCTCGAACCGGCAAAGCTCCCCGGTAGCACTGACTGGCCAGGGATTTTTGGAAGTTGTCCATAGGTCCCGGGCTGAAAGTTCTCTTGAAGAGAGCGAACAGTCTCCCCGAGAACGGCGTCTTTCTTCCCCTTCACTAGTCCTCTATACAACGCCGAGGTGGATATTCCACCCATACTAGTGTCCAGCTAGTAGAAGGCTGCGAACGCTTGGAGACATTCAAGCTTCCAAGCGCTATCTCTCGGTCTTTTTCTGATCCAGGACTGCAGCTCCGTTAATGAGACGACCTGGGGAAAACACGTCTGGCAAATGGTGACCACAACTGTTCTCCGTCAAGGAAGCACCAGAGAAGTCGCAGCCTCAGCGCGTGATTGCGAATCATCAGCCGCGGCGTGCCCAGCCCTCCACGCAACAGATGGATCGTCTGACCATGGGAGCACGTCCCTTCCATAAAAAGCGGAAGAGGAGGCGCTCCATTTTTGTCAGATTTGGGCCGACGCAAGGCACAACGGTTAGGCGGTAGCAGATGAAGGATGCGATGAACGCATTCGCCACCTCTGCCCGACCTTTTAGGGACAGCTTCCTCTCGGCCCATCTGGAGGTCCGGACCGACCCAGACCCCGAGCAATTTAACCGGTCCTTCCATCCAGCGCCCCACGACGCTGTCGGGCGGCATGAATTTGCCTCTGCAGATGCCGAGCTGCAAGACGACCGACTTTTCCTGGTTTATCTTTGTTCCTGTCACTGCTTCATATTCCTTGAGAGCGGTGCCGAGCATCTGAACATGTCCGGCGCTTGACAAAACCACGGTGACGTCATCGGCGTAAGCCGATACGGATCTCCCACATCCTAGTTCTTGTGGGACGTCTCTCATCGCCTCCAGTTTGTGCAGTAACGGCTCGAGGGCCAATACGTACGAGAGTGACGAGAGGGGACAACCCTGAAGGACCGAGCGCATGATGCTGAACGGCTGTGACAGATGACCGTTCACCTTCATTACTGAACAGATGTGGCTGTGCATCCCAGCGATCCAACCCCTGAAAATGGGCCCGAAACCACCCGCCCCGAGGACCGCCGCCAGGTACCGATGGTCGACCCCATCAAATGCCTTAGATTGATCTAAGTTGATCAGGGCCCCACCCGTGCCAGGTTCCTTAACCACTCTCTCTATGATGTAGTGCATGAGGTGAGGTTGTCGTGGATGGATCTGTCTGGAATGGCGCATGTCTGCGCCTCTCCTACCAGATTACCGACGACAAGCGCCAATCTCGTTGCTAACACCTTGGCCAAAATCTTGAAGTCTGTGTCTAACAGAGTTATGGGCTTGAAGTTGTCTATAACGTCCCCTTTGCTCGGGTCTTTTCTCAACAGCGCCACCGCTCCCCGGCCACAAAACTGGGAATGCACCCGTTCTGCCGCCAGTTGCAGTAGACGTCTGCCAAGAGGTCGCCGAACAAATCTGGCATGTACGCATAAAGCTCGTAGGGCAGACCATCCAAACCTGGCGATGTACCCCTCGGGCAGTCAGACATCGCTTCCCGTATTTCATCTGCTGTTACGGCTTTTCGCAATACTGCACTGCGGTCGTCGAGAGCTTCGGCAGTCCCTCGAGGTATGCACTGAAGTTCATACTCCGATCTGGCCCGGCGCCGCTCCCAAACATTTGAGCAAAGTGCTGCTGAAAAGTCTCACACATCTGCTCGGGTTCGAATAACATGTGCCCGTTTTGGTCAAGCAAGGATTGAATTATGGGTTTGTTGCCATATCGCGCCTCCACCACTCGGACCCATTGGACAGCTTTTGTCCCCTGTTGTCTCAGAGCACGCGCTCTAGCTCTGACAACGCAGCCTTTGTGCTTTGCATTGAAGAATTGGTCGAGTGCCAACCTTGCCCCAAGCATGTCGGATGCCTGTCGGATGCCTGTCCTAAACGCCTCTTCTAGCTTTCTAACTAGCTCTCTTTATTTTCGTCTATCTTTACTCCTTTGCTAAACCTTATTGATTCTACTCTAATGGCGCTTTTCAGGGTAAACCACCACCTGTTGTTGACGATCGCACCTGTCAACGCACGCTTAATTAATTCGCTTATCCGGTCTCAGTAAGCTTTGCGCGCCGGGAAAGACGCGTTCAGCTTCCAGTAACCGGGTCCTTGCCTATGAAGTCTATCTAAGTCGACTTCACAGATCACAAATTTGTGGTCCGAGTAGCCAACTAATTTAAATTGGAGACAACCTACGCGAGCCTTATCTGTTTCCCTACACAATACCCTATCTAGATACGATATGGATGACCCGATGCAGTTTGCCCATGTCCACATTGGCACATTCGGATAATCCAGTCGATACCTGTCAGCCAGTTGAAAACGTCTGAGCAGGTTGGTGAGGCCTTTACATCCTCCTCCCTTATTTACTAGCCCCACATAATCCCAGCGTGCATCTAAGATACCGTTCCAGTCACCCACTAACACTAAAGAGCAGGACATTCCAAGAAAGGTCTCTAGACGTCTGAAGAAATCTGGCCGTCCTGCCCCTTTTGGGGCGTAGACGGATACTAGTCTGAAAGCATTGCATTCGCTGCCTGTCACGTCCAGCATCACCGACTTATCTTCTGTGTTCAGAACGATGGCCCGTATGGCGAGATCCAAGCCTCTCCGAAAAAGCACGGAAACTCCGCCCCCACCCCCGAACAGCTGGCAGATGCATATACATCGTAGCCGCCGAAGATCGGTGCGAAGTCTCGTGATCGGAAATTCTGCTCTTGCTGATGGTCACCACATCCATGTTTAGTGACATGAAACCGTTAGGCAGGTGACCCCAGGCCACGTATATTTATACTGCCTAATCTATGTAAGGCCATGTTGGGTGAGGAATGGAGTAAGTGAGAAAGGATCACCTACCTGATCGTGTGGGAAAGGGACAGTTGAACCGTCCCTTTGGCTGGTCATGGGTTTCTCCAAGATGATGTCGGTGTATATCCTCTTGGTTACCGACCCTCTGAAGTCTCCAACTGCGTTGCAGAATTTTTCTTTTAAATGTTTATAATGTCCTATTTTAATTTCAATAATGTTTATATTTTTCGGGAGAGTTCTTGGTGTTGGTGGGGTGTAGTAATTTTTGTCCGTAATGTCTGTGTGCTGCTTTATATGTTCTAAGAGTTCTTTATTTGCCATGTTTATGGCTGTGTAATGTTTTTTTTATGGGGGAGATGGGGGGGGGGTGGTGGTGGTGGTGGTTATGTTTTCTTTTTGCTGCTGTCGGGTATGTTTGTCTTGTGTTTGCGATGTTGATGTTTGTGGTGATGCTGGTGGTGGTGATGTGGTGGTTGTTGGTGGTGATGGTGTTGGCGTTGCTGTGAGTCGCCTTGCAGTATTTACCCCTCTTTGTTTGCCTTCGTTCTTGGAGGGTGAAGCTAAGGTTTTTTTTGGGTTTTTATTTGTGGCAGACCGTTTGCCACTTCACTCCCGCCCCAGACTCCATGTCGGATTCCGTGGCATCTGGGTGCGTATGTGCTCCACGGCTGTTGGTGGTTGTAGTGGAGCTCTCTACGGCGATTTTGGTGCTGGTGCAGCTACTGCAAATGTAGCTACTGGTGTTGCCGCCACTACTGCTGCTGTTTTAGTTGTCCGTGGTCTTGGCACGGGTGCCACGAACGTTGCCCTCCTACGCACCGTGGAATGGTCTTCTGTGTTTGTTGAACGCCAAAAACATCGAGGCGATCGGCACTACAGTAAGAGAATACGAAGCGGTGACAGAAGCAATGATCAACCAGGAAAAGTCAGTGGGCCTGCAGCTCGGCACCTGGAGAGGCAGGTTCATGTCGTCCAACAGCGTCGTCGGGCGCTGGACGGACGGACCGGTTAAATTGCTAGGGGTCTGGTTCGGTCCGGACCTCCAAACGGACAAAAACTGGGACGAGGTGATGAGCAGGGTGGCTTCTCTCACCCAGAAATGGGAAGCTATCCCTGAAAGGTCGAGCGGAGGTGGCTAACGCGTACATCGCGTCCGTCATCTGCTACCGCCTGACCGTCGTACCTTGTCCTAAGCCCCGCCTGACTGCGCTGGAACGTTTGCTCTTTCGCTTTTTGTGGAAGGGACGCGCTCCGATGATCAGGCGGACCATCTGCTGTCAACACCCGCTACGTAGAGAGCTGGTCATGCCGTGGCTGATGATGCGCAGACATGCGCTCAGGCTACGACATCTCCACCTCTTCCTCGACGGTGATCAGGTGTGGTCACCGTTTGCTAGACGCGTCTTTCCCCGGCTGGTCTCATTGACGGAGCTGCAGTCCTGAGTCAAGCGAAGACCGAGAGGGAGCGCTTGGAGACTGGAATGTCTTCAGGTACTCACAGCCCTCGACCAATCGGGCAATGTGATGGGTGGAAACTCCACCTTGGCGTTCTATAGAGGATTAGTGGAGGGGAAGAGCGACGACGTACTTGGGGAAACTCTAGGCGTCGACGAAAATCAACTAGCCAATCTCTTCGGAAGAACTTTCGGGCCGAGGCCTATGGACAACTTCCAGAAATCCCTGGCCTGGCAGTGCTACCGAGGAGCTTTGCCAGTTCGGGATAAACTCTATAGGCATGGAGGGGCCATCAGCCGGGCATGTCCGAGATGCGCGCAGGGCGATGAAACCGTCCTGCACGCACTCGTCCAGTGTCTGAGCTTTGCTGACTTGTGGGTTTATGTCGAACACCTGCTGTCACGTGTAGGACGGATCCAGCTATCAGCTGAGTTCATCGTGAGGATTGCCCCACCCTCTTACTTTAGCCGGGAAGGGCAGGCAGTTTTTATCTGTCTGGTGGCCATGGCGAAAGAGATAGTATGGTGGACACGTTTGAAAGGGCTGAAGACGAGCACTTACCTCTTCGGTGATGCCCTGATTAACTTTTTTCAAATTTCATTTGAAAAGGAAAATCAGGGTAGAGAGGGAAGTGCTCTCTTCCCAGCATTTTGTTGAAAGATGGGTGAGAGAAGCAAGTATGGCCCGAATGAATGGGCCTTCTCTGAGTATGTGTCTGTAAATTAAAGGTGGAAAACTGGGAGAGGGCACTTGCCCTGGTGGTCAGGGTCACTGTGGCCTTTTAATGGGCTTTCTCCACAAATGTCCCTCGGAAGTCTCCCCCCTATTGGGGAATTTTTCATTGTTATTTTTTATTACATCCTCTGTTTTTTTTTACACGCAGAAATGCCCATTTGTACTGTCCTATATTGTCCTGTACTGTCCTTAATGTCTACTTTATGTACACCCTTGTGATTAATAAAGAAATCATTATTATCATTATTATTATTATTATTATTATTATTTGTAGTAGTAGTATTTTTTGCAGTTGCTTTTTTTATTTTTCGTGTTATTCTCTTTTTTCATTGTATTTTCTTTTCGTACAATAAACTACATCTGTTCTACTCTGGTCAGTCTCACGACCATATCACTTTTATGTAACAAGTCTTCATTAGCATATGTGTCAACCTTTCTCCAATTCTGGAGAGAGTTATTGATGTCTCCGGCGACCTTTCTGTGGGAACATTGTTGCCTCTACTGAAAGATAGAGATAGTGAATGATTATAACTCACAGCATATAACTGATAATTCATTTCATGATCTCGGTAAGATGAAAGGCGAAGCTGACCTCGGAACTCTGAAAGACAGAAGAAATACCATATATATTATTTTCCTGCATTTTGTGTCGCCATGCAAGTGTTTTGATTTATTTTATTCATTTCTTTTGGTCAAGCCTGTGATTTTTGCAAACATCTGCTCTAGCCATTCAGTTATTACATCGCCTTGGCCAATTTCATATTCAGTTCAGTGTTCTTTACACCTTTCTAACGGACGGCTATGTCTACAATACTTACTTTTTTCAAAGCTGAATCGGCAGTGTGATTAAAGAAACTATTGCAGATACTATATATACATTTCCTAGTGAAGTAGATTTTAGCGTACAATTTGACAGTTTGAAGATTCTTCTATAATTACCGAAGACGTTTCTTATCAACATGTTTAAATACAATCTTGAGGATGATGCTTTTCCCATGATTCAGCCAATCAAATTTCCCAGAATTATAACTCACTCCTCTAGAATCGAAAGGATTCCTATACATCATTTCAGTTAGACTTCTCAAAGATAGCTACTTAGCTAAACTGTCACACAATTTCACATTTATAAATATCTACCGAACCAACAATCTTCATATAACGATAAACAGGTGTTTTCACTAAAATTAATTTCCTACAGTGCAAAAATAAATTTCTCATGAAGGAAAACACAATCACAGTAGTCGGGACGAAAGGAGCAGGTAATTGAAAAGGTATTTAATTTTCTTCTTTTTTCCTTCCTTAAAATTCATCAATGTCATTTCATTCTTCTTTTAATCTTTTAAGTATTACCGTTAATATTACATTTTTAGAAACTTATATTACCGGCGTATAGATCCTTATGCTATGCAACTATCAGCTGTTTAAATGTTCAATTTCCTCTCCTATGTCTATGTGCTAAATCAAATTCAAATGTTTACGTGATTTGCTTTAAACCATTCTTTTAGCTTACTGAAAAACATACATTCACAGCAAGATTCGACATTGGTCGGGAATTATTTCAATATAAGATAGGTTACTATATGCATCTTTATTTCATTTTATCTCTCTCCCTCTCTATTTGTCTCTGACTATGTATCTTCCATCATCTTAATCTCTTTCTATTGTTCTTTCTCTATCACTCCTCTCTCTCTCTCACTTTCTTTATTTATCTCTTCTGGCTCTTTATCTCACTTTCTCTCTGATTCCTTGTCTTTCTCACTTTATTTCTCACTTATTCCCTCCCTCACTCACAACTATATCTGCGGGTCTCTCTCTCTCTCTCTCTCTCTCTCTCTCTCTCTCTCTCTCTCTCTCTCTCTCTCTCTCTGTCTCTCTCTCTCTCTCTCTCTCTCTCTCTCTCTCTCTCTCTCTCTCTCTCTCTCTCTCTCCGTGTTCAAATACTCGTAAATATATTTCATACAACTAGACAGGAATCCTGTCAAATATCAATTATAATTCGTTTTATACTTTCTCCGCACAAATAAGTCTGATTTTTCACCTTCATACTTCTTTACCTATCCAACGAACACGAACGGAAAAGATTTGGCAGGCTGTAAAAGGACTAATTTTTTCTTGTCACGCATCGAGAGTAAAAACATTATTTGAAAAACTTATCTTAGCCGTCAAATTCATTCTACATCGACAATAAAGATTCCACAAAAAACAAACAAATAAATCTCTCTATATATATTTTGTATATATATATATATATATATATATATATATATATATATATATATATATATATATATATATATATATATATATATATATATATATATTATATATGTATATACATATGTATGTATATATATATATGTATGTATATATATATATATGATTGTATATATATATATATGTATGTTTATATATATGTATATATATGTATATATATATATGTATACTGTCGAGTGCTTCTAATCTATTGTAAAATTGTATTCGTTGAATAATTAACGAACCATATTAACCTTTGGTTATATATAAATATATATATATACTGTATGTATGTATTAATATATGCAACTAGACATCAACAATTACTACTCCTCTATCTTGCCCATAGTCCTGAACAAGGCACTCATATTCGCGATGAATAGGACAGACCTAACATGCGACGAGGTCCGAATCAAACACGCCGCCAGAAAGACCCTGATCCGATTCGGTGGGGACATATGGACCCGGAGCGACTGGCCAAATAACTTTGACATTACAATGGGCTCCAGTGACTCCGCGCAGCTAACGGACTTGGTTGGGATATACATACTCTACGAGATCAGTAGAGAAATACCCAACCTGGGTGGCGGGCTGTACCGAGACGACACACTCTTCATCGTAGTGGACCACAGCACCACAATGGTCGAAAATATGAAGAGGAGAATTAGGCACTTCTTTAGCAAGGTAGGACTTAAGGTAGAGATGGAACCCAATAGAAAAGTAGTGAATTTCCTGGACACCACCCTCAACCTCAACACCAAGCTACACCACCCATATCATAAACCCAATGAGAAGCTGGTGTATATCAACGCTGGGTCTAATCACCCTAGATCTATGGTTAAGGCCGTAGTTAAGAGTGTCTCTGACAGGATCTCTAACTTGTCGGCCAATAAAGAGATCTTCAATAGTAACGCTGATTACTATAACTCAGCGCTAGCTAAGGCGTCCCACAGCCATAGGATCAGCTATAACCCTAAGGGACATGATCGAGATGACCCAAGGGTACCCCGGACCAATACCCTCAGGGGCATGAGTTGCCCACCTAATACCTTGGTGACCAGTAGTAACACTCCCAGACCCCTATCCGTCACCACCCCCGGTAGAAGGTCCCGCATACCCCACCGGTCTAATACCTACAACGCTGAAGACCACTGTGCTGCGGAGCATAGGCACCCCTGCACCGGCCCCACCACCCGCCGAACCCTAATTGAGCAGGGAGGCCGCACCTCGCAGATTTATAGCCCCACGGTGGGCCCATATAACCCTCATGATAGTGACCGCTCCGCACACCCGAGTGACACCAACCGAGCTCGACCTGAGCTGTGCACAATCACGCAATGGCCCACAGCGGACACCCAACAACCCCGCAAGAATAGGACCAGGAAGCTAATTCACCTCTAGAGGTGAATTAGCTTACAAATTCACCTCTAGAGGTGAATTAGCTTACAAATTCACCTCTAGAGGTGAATTAGCTTACAAATTTAGAAGGGCCCTAGATAAACATAAACTCAATATTAAGATAGTAGAAAGACCAGGTACCTCCATAAAAACACTTATTAGCAAGACATACCCTTTTCAAAGACCTCCCTGTATAGATAAGAAATGTATAATCTGTAAACTAAGCCCCCATATTAACTGTAAAACTAGAAATGTTGTATATAGCATAAGATGTACTGAAGGAGAATGTAGAGATAAAAAATATAGTGTACATAGGTGAGACAGCTCGTAGTATAGGGGATCGGATAAATGAACACTGGCGAGAGCTTCAAGATAGTAAAGAATCATCTGTACTCTACCAACATGCTAAAATAGAACATAAGGGTAAATTAGAGAACATAGAAATAAAAATAGAATCTACACACAGAAAAGACGCAATGTTTAGACAAATCACAGAGACAATAAACATAAATGAATTACAACCAAAATTAAATAGAAAACATGAGTGGAACAGCAACATCACAACTTACAATTAAGGACAAAATGAAAACACACACGCACATAGAACAAACAACCAACCAGTAACATGTAAATAAACAAATAAATAAACGAATATAAACACACACAGACACCCGGATGTAACACATGCGCAAACTAAGCACACAACACACACACACAAACAAGATGGCGTAGGACAGAACAAAGGAGAGTCACAAAAAACAAAGAAAAGAATCCCAGTCACTGAAGAGGTCACATAATGTGTGACGAAAGAACTTTGACAATATATAAACAACCATCTGGTTGTGGAACCAACCAAAAATTTATAAATTCCTAAATTTATAAATTTATTATAATAAGTTGAAGTGAAAGCATCTGGTGCGTGTGTTTCTTATTGGCAACATGACCCTCCCAAAGTATAACAATATATATATATATATATATATATATATATATATATATATATATATATATATATATATATATATATATATATATATATATATATATATATATGTATGTATATATATATGTATATATATATATTTATATATATGTATATATATATATGTATGTTTATATATAAATATATATATGTATATATATATATATTAATATATATATAGATAGAGAGAAAGAGAGGGGGCTGGATGGATGGGGAGATTGATTGATTTCTGGGGGAAAATCTCTCGTCTTTATATGAAATGCTTGTTACAGGCAATCTTCTTTTTTTCCATTTTAGGCTTAAATTTTTTTGTTTATTTACCAGATGTTACTTTAATTCTTTTATAGTTATCATTTCACGTCAGACGAAATATTTCTCGATTCATATCTTCAGAGTTGTTAGTGCGTTGGAGAGAATGTCCTGCTCTTCTGGTTCAAATTCCACTGACAATAACAGAGGTCGATTTTTCTTTTCTTCTCCCGCTCTCTCTCGCCCTACCCCTCTCTATTTTAATTGCATGTATAAATGGATCAAATCAGAATGGGTTCGTATCCTTTCATCTCATTCTTAATTATCATATTTATTTATATCGAGACCAATATGCTAAGATAACAGCTCTAATCATTCTTCTCGTTATTTGGCTCCTAACCAGCCTTCACTGAGAAGGACAATGATTAAAGTCTTTCTAGTCATGATCATCCCATTTTCATGACTGAAATGAGATATTACGTATCTATGATCTCATTGATATCGTTTTATCTGTGTATTTTTCAGTTTGAGCAAATGTTTGTTTTTATATTGATGTAGTATAATTGAAGGGGTATATGCCCGTCATTTCTCTCAGACTCCTAGTTGCTTCGTGGTGTAACAATTGACATAGGCATCCTGTAAAGCATTATCCCATCTGTTCTCATTTTCTAAAGGTTAAGTTGTTATATCAGGATTATATACCTGCTATTACTTATATGTGTGATAGTAGTCAACTTCGCTTGCATTGAATAGAGACTGCTGCTCAATACTATGTAGGATTGCTCTGGAAGAGCTGATCTACATTGAATACCGCTGATAAATGTGTTTCAAGTGTGGAATTTTGGCCAGTTATAAAATCTAATTTGGGTGCAGTTTTAGTTTTGCTATACTTCTTTCGTTTTCTTGTAAATTGTTCTGCAGAACTTTCGGATTCCTCATATTCACTCTCTAATTGGGTCTCTGATTCGGAAGTTGACGTTGTTGTTGTTGTTACTATTGTTTTATTTAGCTCCAATTTCACGTTTCCTCTTTTGAATGGTTGAATAGTTTTTGGAACACAAAGTCTTTCTAGTCGTATATCCAACATGACCTTTGCTTTTCGATCTGAAGGTTTTATAATCGTTTGTCCTCACTACACACTCATTCTCCATTTTCTTATGTGATGTCAAAAATTTCATTCAATGCATCCTGTTTTCCTCGTTTCACATATTCATCGTAGGTGTTTAACACTTGATCCAGTTTTTCTTGTACGTCTTGAGTTGATAAATTTAGGAAACTTACTTTGATTTACCATATACTTGTTACTTTTTTAGCGATTTCTTTTATACGGTCTTTCCTTCCCTTGATTGATGCTCCAAGGAATAGATAGTGACTAACGATTTGTATTTTGAGTGGTTGTTTTCCAGTGATTGTTCTTATCGTGGAATAGTTCTTCTTTTCTAATGTGATTCTTGAAATCTTATGAGATTCTTCATCCCAATCTTTTTGTTTCTTTCTGTGGTAGAACCAGTTTCTTTTATGAAACATTATGCTTTAAAATGAATATTTGGAAATCTTTCAACAAACCATTAGCTTTCTTTCTCAATTAGGAAGCTTGTATACTCTGAAAGAAAGAAAAACATTTGATCATAAACACAAACACTTTTCCCATTTGCTCTATGTAAATGAGAACCCAACCAGTGCCCAGACTTATACAAAATTCACGTCATAAATTTTCAGAAATTTCTAGAAAGCTCCAAAAACTTAGAAAAGACTTCAGAAAGTCATGGTACTATCATACTTATATATGATTTTAGAAATTTTGTGTTGGTGGTGACATCTTTTTTTTAAATAAACAAATTGACTTATTTCTACATTATTTGTAAACAAAAGTGCAAATTATGATACAGGAAATCAATTATTTTACGAAAAGTCAAAACGTCATAACCCTAATACACACACACACACACACACACACACACACACACACACACACACACACACACACACACACACACACACACACACACACACGCACGCACGCACGCACGCACTCACGCACACACGCACACACACACACACACACACACATACACACACGCACACACACACGCGCGCACACACACACACACACACACACACACACACACACACGCACACACACACACACACACACACACACACACACACACACACACACACACACACATACACGCACATATATATATGTATATATATAAGATGAAGAACGAAGTGGAGATGTTACTGAGGAGATTTATTGCTTAATACGTACACACAGTCTCTCACACGTAGAAATTGTACAAGTATATACATATACATACCTACATCCACACAAAAACACACAGACATATGCATATATACACGTAGACGCACATGCACACATATAAACACATACATACATATAGGTACATATATGTATATCCATTTCCACAAACATACATATACACACATACACATATACATAACACACTCACACATACACACATACACATATTCATACATAATACATACATACACACGCACATATATATATATATATATACACACACATACATATACATATATACACATCACAAAAATACACTCACAAAAATGCAAGAAAAGGGAGTGTTTGTGTTTTGAGACGAGTAATGGGGTTACCATGGCATGACATGGTGGTAGCCTCCTAAGTAAGACATTGACCCCTCGCGGTGCGCACACCTGCGAAATGAGCGAACAGATGTTTCCTTCGATGCATACAATTACACAGGATCGAACCTAGAGTTGATCGCCAACCCGTTTAGCTTTCGAACCTCCACACTCTCACAGATACAGAGCCGACAAACTTCACTGCCCCCAACCCCGGATTGTGGGCGAAAAACGGAGAATTTTTCATCTCAATTTGAAGTTCCAGTCCTCACTGGGCAAGACTAGTGTTGGACCTCTTGCTTCTGTGTCCAAAGGAGCACATGCGTTTGTGGAATCGGGATTTGAACTCCGTATATATATTAGTTAAGTAAGTTAGTGTGAGGAATTGTACGAAGTACAGATGCATTTGAAGAATAACGTAATTGAATAGAACATTATTATACTCATATATTGTTATTGTGATAATATACATGTGTATATATATAACAACGTGTGTTCTGAGTATATATAAGCGAGCACACCACGGATAAAATTATAAAAGCCATAACAGGATATTCATCACTACCACAGCCATCCTTTGGAATATAGGATATATTGGAGTCTGAAAATTAGCTAGCGTTAACCTAATATATACCTTCCATATTCTGTACCGATTGTGTTGTTATTTCTGTTTACCTTTTACATACATATACACACACACACACACACACACACACACACACACACACACACACACACACACACACACACACACACACACACACACACACACACACACACACATATATATATATATATATATATGAAAAAGAACACAAGAGCGTCTACAACATCAAAAGAGTTTTATTGGCTAACAATGTTTCTTCCTTACGTGTAACCGTAGGATTCATCAGAGCTATAAAAGGGGTTTGATTGGTGTTATGGACTCTACCAACCAAACACCCAAGAACAAAGGGTAGAGAGAGTAAAGAGCAAAAGTAGGGGACGATAAGTCGGGACACGGGTATATAATACCTAACTCCTACTAACCTAAGTATATATATATATATATATATATATATATATATATATATATATATATATATATAGTGGTAGAACACTGGAAGGTAATATCCGTCCATAGGACGAGTTAGCTAGAAGTGGTTACACAACAGTTAGTTCACCATACCGAGAACAATTGTTTCACCTTAGCGGATCCTCAGCTCGTAATGGACATGGTTATACGGAACAGGAAGGACAACCGTACGAACGCGCATGCGCAGAAACCGTTACTTCACACAGACGATACTAAAAAGCGTGCGAGAGGTGTAAGGGAGATAACTGCGAAAGTCCGAAAAGTTTCTAGTTGATAAGAAAATTAGGATGTTCTGATTCAATCCGGAGCTTTGTAGTTATGTAACAGGTGTTTTGAGACGTGTGGACAATATGTGAAGAATTCATTTCTCGTGTTTAGGCAATCACTATTGCATAATCTCTTTAGAATATTTATTCGTTCATCAATACATAGTCCACTGTTTTTAGAAACTTCGTAAATAATATCAGTACTAGAATCTCAAACCTCTCCTCTAATAAGGCTATCTTTGACAGGGCGGCACCCTACTATAACACGGCGTTAGCTAACAGCGGCTTCTCGCAACCTATCACTTACTCTCACACTATCAACAACAGCAATAAGAAAAGAAAGCGTAACAATAGACAAACTATCTGGTTCTCTCCTCCCTTCTCACTCAACGTTAAAACTAATGTAGGCAAACATTTCTAGCTCTCTTAGATAGACACTTTCCCATAGGTCATAAATACCGCTCCATCTTTAACCGACACAAAGTAAAACTAGGATACCCCTGCGCTAAGAACATGAAGGCCCACATCACCAACAGCCCTAAGAGCAACACCCCACCAGGGTGCTCTTGCCGTAATCCCGAAGCTTGTCCCCTTCAACAGCAATGCAACGCACCCGCTGTAATTTATGAAGCTGTGGTCACTTCCAACCGACCAAATCAACCACAGGAGGTCAAATCCTATGTGGGTATGGCAGAGGGCCGATTTAAGGAACGCTTTCTGAACCACCAGTCGACCTTTAGGTACCCGGACAGACGTTCATCCACGAAACTCGCGAGCCACGTATGATCCCTCAAGGACTCAAGTATAGACTACTCCATTCAATGGAAAGCCATCACTAAGTCCAAGCCATACGCAAGGGGAAACTCGTCGTGTGGTCTATGTATTGATGAACGAATAAATATTCTAAAGAGATTATGCAATAGTGATTGCCTAAACACGAGAAATGAATTCTTCACACGTTGTCCACACGTCTCGAAACACCTCTTACATAACTCCGGATTGAATCACACATCCTAATTTTCTTATCAACTAGAAACTTTTCGGACTTTCACAGTTATCTATCTTCCTTACACCTCTCGCACGCTTTTTAGTATTGCCTGTGTGAAGTGACGGTTACTGCGCATGCCCGTTCGTACGGTTGTCCTTCCTGTTCCGTATAACCAT
This sequence comes from Eledone cirrhosa, assembly GCA_964016885.1. NCBI lineage: Eukaryota > Metazoa > Mollusca > Cephalopoda > Octopoda > Eledonidae > Eledone > Eledone cirrhosa. The sequence goes on along the minus strand of OZ024742.1, from coordinate 275,651,875 downwards.
GTCCATTACGAGCTGAGGATCCGTTAAGGTGAAATAATTGTTCTCGGTATGGTGAACTAACTGTTGTGTAACCACTTCTCTCTCTCTCTCTCTCTCTCTCTCTCTCTCTCTCTCTCTATATATATATATATATATATATATATATATATATATATATATATATATATCAAAATGAAAATCCGAAGGCAAGGTAAAATTCCAATCATTTAATCACGACACATGTTTCAATAAAAGATAGATCGATTGTGAAGCCACGATCAATTATCACTGATCTTGATCTCATCAGGTGAAAATGAATTGTCTTCAAATTTCTTGATATGAGGGAGAAAAAACGATGATACCTCACATAATTCATTCCCTCATATGGAGACACACCAGTCAGTCAGAGACGAGGCGACTGCTATTAGGATAAAATTGAGGTCACAAAAGTTTTCAGACTTCCATCGCTGCAAAAGACGCTGGACATCGAAACAAATCCGTAGGGATGCAGTCAGTCACAGTTAGAAGTAAGTGGATACACACTCCACACCCGCATAAATCAGCTCGAGGTCAAAGAAAAATAAAAATAAACATAAAAATAAATACATATACACACAACAACACAGTATTAAACCCGCAGAATTAGCGTGGGTGAGCACACATACACCCCAACACACACCGAAGCGACATTCGAGAAAAAGCATATATAAGAATGTACCAACACAGCAATCACCGAAAAGTTAGTTCGTAAAGCAACAGAAATTATGTCGGTCAAATCTCAATTTGACGATGTAAATCGGAACTGTTAAGTTAACCAACGCTACACACACATACACAGACACAAGTGCGTGCGCGCAAGTAAGTTCAGTTCAGTATTCTGCTGTACTTATACTCCGTTTTACATCATCTAGCTGTTCCCTCGAATGGAATTGGAGATATACAAAAACGTGGAGAACTTAATATTGCTAACATAAAGTTATTGGACCTTTTTACACAACCAATATTGCACCTTACTATATAACAACTATATATATATATATATGGCGAAGGGTAACCTGGAAAGCAGGGAATGCAGTCTAATCGCCATGGCGGAAAGTGGGGCTGTGCCCCCCCCCAATTCCCTCTAAATGACCCTCCCGATCAAAGCCGCATGTAGTGTTATCTAGTGTGTGTGTGTGTGTGTGTGTTATCTTTTTATGTGTCTACGATTTAGCAAGCAGCCATAATTCTGCTTGCTTCAACCGACGCTGTCATGTGTTTGTGTGTATGTGTGTGTTATCTTTTTAAGTGTCTACGATTTAGCAAGCAGCCAAAATTATGCTTGCTTCAACCGACGCTGTCGGCTGTTTGTGTGTATGTGTGTGTGTGTTATCTTTTTATGTGTCTACGGTTTAGCAAGCAGCCAAAATTCTGCTTGCTTCAATCGACGCTGTCGTGTGTTTGTGTGTATGCGTGTGTGTGTTATCTTTTTATGTGTCTACGATTTAGCAAGCAGCCAAAATTCTGCTTGCTTCAACCGACGCTGTCGTGTGTTTGTATGTATGTGTGTGTGTGTTATCTTTTTATGTGTCTACGATTTAGCAAGCAGCCAAAATTCTGCTTTCTTCAACCGACGTTGTCGTGTGTGTGTATGTATGTGTGTCGTGTGTGTGTCTGTATGCGTGCGTGTGTGTGTCTGTGTGTCTCTGTGTATATGTGTGTGATTATGTAAGTATATACATGAACACATGCACACACACACGCACACACACATATATATATACATTATTATTATTATATATATATATATATATATATATATATATATATATATATATATATATATATATATATATATAAATTACACAATAATCAAAGTTATGTTCAAATAATTTTATTGCTGACAATCGTTTCTTCCAAACTTTCGTTTGGTTTCATCGGAGCACTAGCAATGTTTGTACATACAGTTAACCTCCTATTCAACTGAACAATCATGTAGATACATGGATATTAATGCTGTCAATAATAGTTTCGTATTTACAGAGTGGAATGGATGCGACATATATTATAAGAGAATTGTACAATAATTAAAATTAAAAAGCACAGAGTGGAATGCATGCGACAGATATCACAAGGGAATAGTATAATAATTAAAGAGGCATTAAGGAGAAAAGTTACTCGTAAAACGAGGACACCAGCAGTACATATGCAAATGTGTAGAGAGTGCAAATGCGTTAGGCATATATAGGAAGGAGACAAGAAATGGTACTAGGCATATATAATTACTGTATGGCAAAGGTATCACATAAAATAACATAGGTTTACAAGGATATCAAGCAGGCAAAGGTGGTTGTGTATTAAAATTACGAGTTTATGGTGGATGTAATGCGGTGATTGTTTCTGTAATGTTCAAATGTGTATGTGTTGAGAGTATCAATGTTATTGCTATCTTTTCCATTGCATTGGTTAAATTTTATTTTAGTGAATGTTTTTAGTTAGTTACAGCTATGGATTGTATATTGGTCCTATTATATTGTTATCCTTGGTTCGAGTTGTTCTATAGCGATTCTTCTAACGGTTTAATTTCCGGAAGTGAGTTTGAGGTCTATATTAAGGGGAGCTAATGCGAAAGGGAGGTAACTAGTGATTAAATTGTATATGAAAGTAAAAAGAAGAAAAAATGGAGAAAATGTATAGGTGTTTATAGTTTCAATTAGTTAAATTCTTTGTGCTAATATACATTATATTGTGTTACAAGTGAATCCCTTTTATATAATGTTATTTATTTATATTTATAAGGCGGTGGATTGGCAGTATCGGTAGTGGGTCGGATGCCATGCTTTGACGCATAGAGTTACGGCCCTTGCCATTCTGAGTTCAAATCCCGCCGAGGTTAACTTTGCCTTTCATCCTTACGGGGTCGATAAAATAAAGTACCAGTAATGCACTGAGTAATTGTTGGCCTTGTGCCAAAAGTAGAAACAGTTATTTATTTATATTTAATTTTAAATACAGTCTATTTTCCTATAATACATTAAAGGTCTCATTATATTGTTATCTATCCATTACTGAATAAAATATAAGTAAGCTATAGAAAAAATGTATAGTTGTTTGCAGGTCCAATTAGTTAAATCTCTTGTGTTATTAATATACATTACATTATGTTATAAGTGAATCCCTTATATATAATTGTTTCTACTTTTGGCACAAGGCCAGCAATTACCCAGTGCATTACTGGTACTTTATTCTATCGACCCCGGAAGGATGAAAGGCAAAGTTAACCTCGGCGGGATATGAACTCAGACCGTAAATGGACGTAACTATGATAGAAAGCATGGCGTCCAACCCTTATATATAATGCTATTAATTTATATATTTAATTATAAATATAATTTATTTTCCTATAATACATTAAATGTCTCATCATATTATTATCTATCCATTACTGAATATAATATAAGTAAGTTATAGTAGTTATATTAAATGGTGGTAACTTTATGTTTATTTCTAATAGTTATTGAAGAGTATAAGGTTTGAGATAAATAGGAGTTAGGTAGAGGAATGAGCTGATCATAGAGTGTGATGCTATGGGGGTAATTATATGCTGATAAGACCTAGAGGTGGAGTGTTAATGGTGGTGAGGAATTCAGATCTGATATTGTTATATACTAGCAGCTAGGTTTAAAGTTATGGAAAGAGTGTCGGTGGTAGTGCTGGCACATGGAAAAAAACCCCTCTGATTTTCTATTTAGGAGGTCTAGTTTCGAATAGATTATAGTGCGGGTCTCTAGAAGACAGAGGTTACACAATTTATTCGGTGGTTTATACGATGTGGCCCTATTTATTACTTCCCATTGAAGTGTATATGGTCTATTCCTAGTTTTCAGAGAGTGAATATAGCTAGATAAAGAAGTGGAGTTGACTAGATTGCGATTTTTGAAAGTGTGGAGATGCGAGTTATATCTCGTCTTGAAGCAGTTCGAAGTTGAACCGATATATGTTTTAGAAAAGTTGTTTGTGTTGACCGTGCATGAGTAAATGATGTCTTTGATTAAGCAATTGCTACCTAAGGGGCAAGTTCTATTTGTTCTACAGTTACAGTTATTCTGGTTGTTTGCTTGCCGGTTACTATGTTGTGTAGATGCCTGGTTATTATGGATAACACTAGGGTAATGATGGTTGTCGTTCCGATTGTTATTAATTTCATTAGTGCTATTACCATTATTATTATTGCTACTAGAATTTTCTTGTACTATGTTGCTTTGTAAGTTTACCCCCTGTTGTGATTTAATTAGTTGGAAATAATTATTAATCTTCATTTTATTACTACTAGCTATATGGTATGCGATGTTAGGTGTGGTAGAGTAAGAGATTTTAATGGTATTTTTATTGATAAGATTATAGTATTTATGGCCGGCTGGGAAGTATTTTTCCAGGATTGAGAAGAAAGCCCTAGGCAAGTTGGTAGAGACGTTTAGATTGAAAGGGGGATTGAAGAATGTATTAATTCTTCTTCTATTTTTGTTTTTTGTAATGTTATTTGAGGTATTTGTATTTCTGTTTATATTATTATTGTGGTGTTTATTCTGGTGCGAGTTAAGTTTGATATTACCCTTCGTATTAGAGTTAGAGTGGCTAGTACTTTTATTATTTTTCCTCATAGCCATATTGTGAGAAATAATGTTGTAGCTATGTGATTTTATAGGTAGAAATTTAATCTTTTTATATTCCTGCTCTGTAAAACATCTGATGTATTTGCATTGAGCTATTTTTCTTACTGGTCACTTTAAATTCTCTTAGTGTTGTCTGAAATGTATAGCCTTACACACGCTGATGAACCATGGGTTATTTCATTTATGTCAACAACTTACTGGCGAAACAGATCTCTTTGGATTTGTACGTGTGTTATATAGTTATAGAGGTATGTATTTACACTTTAATTTATATTTTTAATTATCGTGTGTCTACTCTGCCTTTCATAGGTTATAGATTCCATACACTGGTGGTTTTTCCCTGTTTTATTGATACCGCACTATCTCTCGCTTATGTGTTACCTTTTCAACATATTGTATTTTAAAGAGCTCAGGATTCATTCTCCTTTGAGCACATTATTGACAGGGAATAGCGAGAGTCTATGGCTCCGTTAATTTATCGTGATATTTCGCTCCTTATAACAGTCTTTCCCCTCTCTCTGTTTGGTTGAGCACACCTCTCTGAGTGGTTTTGGGCTGCCCTTTCTAGCAGCTCGTCCATCAGAGGCCACTGGTTCACTGCCCTTAAACACGCTGTGACTTCTCTCTCCCACGTGTAGCTGGACGGTCGCTTTAAATTCTCTTAGTGTTGTCTGAAATGTATAGCCTTACACACGCTGATGAAACATGGGTTATTTCATTTATGTCAACAACTTACTGGCGAAACAGATCTCTTTGGATTTGTACGTGTGTTATATAGTTATAGAGGCATGTATTTACACTTTAATTTATATTCTTAATTATCGTGTGTCTACATAGGTTATAGATTCCATACACTGGTGGTTTTTCCCTGTTTTCTTGATAGCGCACTATATCTTTCTCTAGTGTGTTACCTTTTCAACATATTGTATATTAAAGAGCTCAGGTTTCCTTCTCCTTTGAGCACATTATTGACAGGGAATAGCGGGAGTCTATGGCTCCGTTAATTTATCGTGATATATATATATATATATATATATATATATATATATATATATATATATATATATTATATATATATATATATATATATATATGTGTGTGTGTGTGTGTGTGTGTGTTGGCGCACGCGTGTATGAGTCTGTGTCTGCAAAATGGGGAAAATATTAAGACTGAAATATGGATAATATAATACTTCCTCTGATTCTATCTGCCATTATTCAAATAAAGTTTCTCAATTGTTTGAATTGTTTGTCGTGCAATATACCTGCCAGAGAGAAGTCGCAGGAACAAATCATTACTTTCTTTTTTTAAGATACTTCCAAGAATGAAAACGAAAATAGAATATAAGATTATGTATAAAAGAATTAATACAGGAATGTCGACTTGGCGCTCTGTTAAAGATAAACCAGGGAAAGGTTAAACAAAGATATACCAACGGCGCTATAGGCAACTAATATTTTGCACTGCAAGCCATATACGCTAGCTCATCGCATTTGATGCTTACCCTTTGGCTATTAGGTAGACTATAGACTCTTTAATAACAAGATTAAATGGAAATAAATGTAAATCAGAAAACTGGGAAATCAGGAGCAAGCTTCTAAGGTGAAAATGTGATACGATTAACAAGTTTACTTTTGAAATTTTATTGTCCTGATAGTTCATGTTCCACCAAACATTTTGGAAGGGTCAAAACCTATTTGGTGCATTAAACATATCCTGTGGGTGTTATAATATGCACACATATTCGTATATATATTTATATATGGGTGGGGGTATATTTTGCTATGCATGCATATATATAAAGTTTATATATATATATATGTATATATATATAAACTTTATATATATATATATAAAGTTTATATATATATATATAGGAACAAGTATGACCCCGACGGCAGAGCTCAAGCCGTTTCGACGGCTAATTCTGGAGTCCAGAATAGCTCTGCCGTCGGGGTCATACTTGTTCCTATTACCCACTCTACTACCCTAAGTATTGAGTACTTTGGTGCGTTATGGTCCATCTGGTTCCTTACCACATTTCCTTCGTTATATATATATATATATATATATATATATATATATATATATATATATATATATGTGTGTGTGTGTGTGTATATATATATATATGTATATATATATTTGTATATATATATATATATATATATATATATATATATATATATATATATATATATATATATATATATATATATATATATATATATATATATATATATTCGTTTCTGAATTTGTTTAGCAAGATTCTTTATCTGAAAACGTGTGTTGAAACCGATATTGTTATACTTTGGGAGGGTCATGTTGCCAATAAGAAACACACGCACCAGTTGCTTTCACTCCAATTTATTATAAATTAAGAAAATTTTTGCATAGACTTTTTACGTGGATTTTGCTGTGGAGAAATGATCAGTGAGAGCAATGTTGAATTCCGTGGGATTGATACCACTGAGCTGGGACTCCTACTTAAACTTACATATAATAATGTTTATCTAGATACGTATGACCTTAGCAACCTCTGCCCCACAAGACCATCAAGAGGCAGACCATCTACCATTACCTCAATGGCCAAGAAAACCCACACAGAAAGATGGAACGGGTGGACCAGAGCCATACGGACCCCCGAAAACCACGATGAACTAAAGAAAATGATTGCACATGCGGTAGGGGCCAGTATGAAACTAACCCTTAAGGAACATATGTTCAAATTTAATGGAAAAACATATACCCAAGAGGAGGGAGCAGCCATTGGTGTTAACATTGCAGGTGACATAGCTAACCTATTCATGATATGGTGGGACAATAAACTTAAAGAATAATTAGAAGACAGCAACCTCTTAACCCTGATAATGTACTCTCGCTACGTTGATGATATAAACATCGTAGTAAAAACACCCCCACTAGAGAACAGTCAGGAATTAGAGAAAAACACCATGGAAAGCATCCAGCAAATAGCTAACTCCATCCACCAGAGTTTTAGAGTTACTATAGACTACTTAAGTACACATCCCAACCCTCGATTACCTGTACTAGACACAGAGCTCTGGTTAGAAACCATTAATAACAAAAAACAAATCCTCCATTCCCATTATGCCAAACCCATGACTTCCAAATATCTGATCCACCGAAACTCAGCTGTTTCGGATCACACCAAAATCAACATACTGATTGTGGATTTAGTACGGGTGATGAGAAACGTGTCCCGCATGTGCAACCCCAAAGAACTAGAGAGTCACATACAACACTTCATCCACCGTATGCAGTTCTCTGGTTACAATCAAAGAGATAAAATCAGAGTATATAGAGGAGCCAGAACCAAATGGGAAAAAATGGTAAATAATGATACAAATGGGACCTGCCCCTTGGATAGGAGCAAATTTTGGAATAGAATAGAAAGAACTAGTAATAAGGTTAATAGAATAAACTCATGGTATGATAGCAATAAATACCAGAGTGTAATGTTCATCAATACAACCCCTAGAGGTGAATTAGCTTACAAATTTAGAAGGGCCTTATATAAACTTAAACTTAATATTAACATAGTAGAAAGACCAGGTACCTCCATAAAAACACTTATTAGTAATACATACCCTTTTCAAAGACCTCCCTGTATAGATAAGAAATGCATAATCTGTAAACTAAGCCCCCATATTAACTGTAAAACTAGAAACATAGTATATAGCATAAGATGTACTGAAGGACAATGTAAAGATAAGAATATAGTGTACATAGGTGAGACAGCTCGTAGTATAGGAGAACGGTTAAATGAACACTGGCGAGAGCTTCAAGATAGAAAAGAATCATCAGTATTCCACCAACATGCTAAAATAGAACATAAGGGTAAATTAGAGAACATAGAAATAAAAATAGAATCTACACACAGAAAAGACGCAATGTTTAGACAAATCAAAGAGGCAATAAACATAAATGAACTCCAACCAAAATTAAATAGAAAACATGAATGGAATAGCAACATCACAACTTACAATTAAGGACAAAATGAAAACACTCACACATAGAACAAACAACCAACCAGTAATATGTAAATAAACAAATAAATAAACAAATAAAAAACACACAGACACCCGGATGTAG
>OZ024742.1:275545628-275640628 GCA_964016885.1 Eledone cirrhosa | reverse complement strand
TAAACATGAAAGCCGGTAACTATGTATTAGTCAGACTCTTCTTCATACCGTGAGCAAAGAAAATCCAACTTTTAGTGGAGCGAGTGAAATAAAGTCGACCCTGCTGCGATTCAATAATCAGGTTTGCAGGTTATATATTTCACACAACACTAACATCGCCGTAATAGCTTCAGTTTTCACAGTGTTGTTTATTTACGTGCCTTTACGAGAACAAAAGTTACTATTTTACCGTTTAGTATTGTAGAGAAGCACCCAACCGATGGTTTTCAAACTTTACACATGTAATACTTAAGTTCAGGGAGTGCTCTGAGCAAAACAAAATTCAAATATTCAATGCCCTAGGGACCGCCTTAGGCGATATAGCGATCTCTCTCTATAATTCTTAGTCTTTCTTTTTTTAGCTAGATGCATACATATAACTTCGCACCCTTATAATATCTGTCTGTATGTCTGGCTGTCTGCATTACGTCACTTCCCACAATTCGCTCTGCGTCCAGAACGCGCCCTTATAATATCTGTCTGTATGTCTGTCTGACTGTTGCCTCCGGTTATTCTGCGACCCTTGCTCAAGACAAATCTCACACTCATTCCCCATACATTTGGTAAGTGCATACAACTTCTTCCTCACGTTTTAAGCCAGTGTGTTGCTTACTTACGTACCACCAGACCCTTACTTCTTTGCCAGTCGTGGTTGTGGCAATACTAAGCTTAGCTAAGGCGGTTATATATTTCACACAACACTAAACATGAAAGCCGGTAACTATGTATTAGTTAGTCTCTTCTTCATACCGTGAGCAAAGAAAATCCAACTATTAGTGGAGTGAGTGAAATAAAGTCGACCCTGCAGCGATTCAAAGATCAAATTTTTCAGGTTATATATTTCACACAACACTAAAAATTAAGTCGGTAAAGATAAACATCGCTATAATAGCTTCAGTTTTCACAGTGTTGCTTACTTACGTGCCTTTACGAGAACAAAAGTTCTCCACGTGGAAGGAGAAGCATACCTAATACTAATTGCAACAGTGTATTCGGTTTATTTTCTTTACATATTGTCCAGGCATGCAGTATTCTCACGATTAGTTCCGATGCCGGCGCGCGTTCTGTTTCAGGGTGTTTTATGCACATAAAAATTCAACATTTTGATCCCCTAGGGTCCGCAGTAGGTGAAAAACTGTATTTTTTTCAGCTTTTTAGGGGTATTTTGAGGTGTTACGTCAGACCGATTTCCTTGAAATTGTAACTATGTATTAGCATTCCTTTCTTCATACCGTGAGCAAAGAAAATCCAACTTTTTTTATGACCTAGGGCGCGCATTAGGTGAAAATCTTTATTTTTTTAGCCTTTTAGGGCTTTTTTTAAGCTTTACGTCTAGCCGATTTTTCACGAAATTTCAAGGCATATTATGCACATTAGGAACATTCATTTTCTTCATCCCCTAGGTGAAAACCTGCATTTTTCCTGCTTCATCGAGGAAAATCTTAAAGATTATCCAGCCATCAGAGTATTCTGTTTATTTTCTTTACATATTGTCGAGGCATCCAGTTTTTCCACGTCTGTTGGCGGCCCGAGTTCCAAAATACATTATCCCGTGCAACGCCGGGTACCACTGCTAGTATATAAATAAATATATATATATATATATATATATGATAATAATGGAGCTGCGGCGTTGCAAATGGGTTACATATGAAAAAAGTGGGTCCTTCGTCAGTGATCTTCCAACCATCTTAGGCATTTCATCGCTTTAAAGACCATATACCTCCGGTTGGTGCGAGCAACGGCTAAAAAAAGTCGTTGGGACACGTAAATAAAGGGGACACGAGTGTAAACAAACAAAATGGTGAAGCAACAGAAAGTGAGGAAGAAAGAGACAAGTCCCAAATTTCTATGAATTTAAATTCGGTGAAATCGTGAACGAGAGAATAAAGACCATCAAACCTGGTTGAAATGTGAGCAAGGAAGGAATTTCGCACAGGTCTAACGGGGGGAAGAAGAGGTCTAGTCTGCGAATTCGGTAAACATAAGTTCTGTGAAATCGCAGACGAGAGAGAGAAAAATTTCGACCAGGTTGGCCGAGCGTGCGAGAGAAAAGAAATACACACACACATATATATATATATATATATATATATATATATATATATATATATATATATATATATATATATAAAGGATAAAAAGGACGATTGATTATTCCTTCATTGCATTTATTGATAGGTGACGCGTGTTTCGCCACTGATCAGCTCAAGGTTCGATCTATATCGATCCTACCCGACTCAATAATCCGCAGCTCGACGGACCTTCTTAAAATGCTATAAGAAAATGAAATACATAGCATTTTAAGAAGGTCCGTCGAGCTGCGGATTATTGAGTCGGGTAGGATCGATATAGATCGAACCTTGAGCTGATCAGTAGCGAAACGGGCGTCACCTATCAATAAATGCAATGAAGGAATAATCAATCGTCCTTTTTATCCTTTCTATATATTACACTCTGTATAGCTCTACACATCATCACAGAAGTAAACCTAAACATCGAGTGCTCACCCGGGTGAACCTGCAGTAACTCCTAGTTACACCCCCTGGATATATATATATATATATATATATATATATATATATATATATATATATATATATATATATATATATATATATATATATATATATAAAATATTAAACAAATAATGAATAAAACAATGAAACAGTTCCTTATATTAAACAAAAAAAGTTCATTATTTAACGATCGTTTCTAGGATATATATGTGTTAGAATTGGCATGCATATTCAACAGATCTATGTACAAAATTATACAAAATTATACAAACTATCAAGATTAAATATACATACCAAACACACATATATGCCGTCTTCAGAAATAATGAAATATATTTATTGATAATAACAACAAATCAAAATTTCAGGTCCGTTTGGGAACGGAGTTCAAAATTGACCAATGAAAATACAAAAGGTTTTATGCAGTTTGGTGTGTGTATATACATGTAACTAAACCCGTACACATATTTATACAAAAATATATGCTCAACATGCATACGCATGCCAAAAAGATGCATGCAAATACAAAATTTCAAGGCTAATGTCTCTGTAAGTTTATAATCCACAGATAAAATGCGTATAGACACATAAATATGAAATAAGTGTATACACATATTCTCATACTCACACATATCCGTACACTCACACACACGCGCGCGTATATGCATAAACATACACATAATTACGAACATACATACACACACACACCCCCACACACATATATATGTGGATATAATATTATCATAAGCACATGGATATTAATTCACTCACATAAACACTGCCACACACATTTAGATCAAGATACAGAAATTAGGTGGGAGGGGGGGGGGAGAGGTCAGTATTCAACGGTTTGGGCAGACTGCTTATTTATAGATGTATCTATAAACTAAGAAATAAAAAGAAAAGAAAAGAAAAAGAAAAAAGAAAAAAGAAATATATCAAGAAAATATATATATATATATATATATATATATATATATATATACACACATCTACACATACAACACACACACACACACACATATATAAACATATACATATACATACATACACACATATACACACATACATATATATATATATATATATATATATACACACATATATACACATATATACACACACACATATATAGACACACATATATATACACATACACGCACATATACATACACATACATACTTATATACATACAGACATACACATACATACCTATATATACACACATATACATACAGACATACATACATACATACACACAAATACTTACGCATCCATATATCGGTATATACATACAAACACCACTACACTCTCACACAACTCAGACATACAAAGAAAAAGGTATATACATATACACATATACACATACAAATAGAGATACATATACATATATATATATATATATACATATATATATATATATACATACATATATACACACATATATATACATACACATACATACATGTACACACACATACACATACATACATACACACATACACACATACATATATAGTCATACACACATACACCTACACAAACATACACATACACATATATAAAGATATATATACACACACACATACACACACACACATATATATAAAATAAAGATATATATATATATATATATATACATATATATATATATACACATATACATACACATATATGTACATACATACACATACATACATATACACACATATATATATATATATATACACACATACACACACACATACATACACACACAACATACATACACACACATACATACTCATACATAGACATAGATATATATTCATACACACATACGCACTTACACATACGCATATATACAAATACATACGCATCCATATATGCGTATATACATACAAACACCACTACACTCTCACACAACTCAGACATACAAAGAAAAAGGTATATACATATACATATATACACACATTAATAGAGATACATATACACATATATATATATATATACACATACATTTATATATATACACACACACACACACATACAACCATAAACACACATACAAACACATACATACACACATATATACATACATATATATACATACACACAAAAAACAAACATACACATATATATTTTTACATATATATATACACATATATACATATACACACCCTCACATATATACATATACACATAAGTTATATTATAATAATAAATAATATATATATATATACACATACGAATATATACATATATACACACATAGATATACATATATATATATACACACACACACACACACTCACATATATATGTGCGCACACGTACATATATACACATACACACATATACACATAAACACATACATGTGCATACATGTACATACACACATATACCCACATAGATACGAAGATAGACATATATATAGAGAGAGACATACATATACATACACATATATACATACACATACATACACACATATATATATATATACACACACATACACGCCCACACACATATACACATATACACATATATATATATATATATATATACACATATATATACACATGCATATATACACATATATATATATACACATATATATACACACAATCATACATTCTTATTTGCATGCGCATATATGTATTTTTATACTCAGATATAAACACCCAAACATATATACACCTACCTACATATATATTCATACATACACGCTTACAAACACAGATGATAATAATAGTATGGGGGAAAGGGGGGGGAGTGGAGAAGGGGATTATAGTAAATATATGTTTCAAGAAACATAGAATATTAATCTGTATTTGGATCTCAATATATGTTTTTACATAGTTTCAGTGTTAGGAAATGCAAGAAATAAGGCAAAATTATGCATTTCAAAATAAGTATACCATTAATTATATGTTAACTAAACTAAAGATAGTTAACATATTGATTTCTAAGGTGTAAATTAGTTAGGTTTATAATATTTGAAGCAGAATTTTGAAGTTAAATAGTAGTAGAGTATTAATTATAGTATAACTAAATTAAAGTTATTAACGTTATGGTATCAATATTAGGAAATGAATTTAGTAATAGGGAAAAAACAAATAAAGTATTACATCGGTAGTAGAATATAAATTATAGGTTAACTAAATTAAAAATTATATATTAATTTCTATAGTATATGTTAATTAGGTATATAATAAATAAAACAGATATTGTATTTTATCAATAGCAGAATATAATTATATGCAAATAGAAATCAAAATTAATGCATATACATATACATATACATACACACATATATATATATATATATATATATATATACACATATACATACATACATACACATACATATACATACATACATATACATATTTTTTCAAAAAATATATTAACTAGGTATACATCCAAAACACATCCCATTCTATGATTACATGACACTCTGCAATCCGTCTGTATTAGGATACTAATTTTAAGCCAATTAAATTAAATTTTTAGGTTGACTAAATTTAAAACCAAATTATAAATATATTTCTAAAATGTATATTAATTAGGTCTATAATACTAAAAATTATTTCTCTGTCATTGGATACACGATATTTTGTTATATTTTATCTGTAAAGGAATTTTAATAAAGGGTTAAATAAATTAAAATTAATCTATAAATTAAATTACTAAGTATATATTAGTAATATTTAAAGGTTTTTCACAATTTATGATTACACAATATTTTATATTCTCATCTGTAGTAGAATTTTAATTAAATTAAATTTATAGGTTAACTAACATTTAAATTAAATTATATATTAATTTCTAGAATAATGTTATTAATTAGGTTTATAATATTTAAATGTTTTTTTTAGTTTATGATTACACGATATAATTAATTCCTGTCGTTTATTTAATAGGATATCTTTAGATTTCATTATTTCAAATAGTTCTTGGGAACATAATCTACATTCATTTCTATTATTTTGATAAGGGGTGGCTCTTTTGAGCACACTCCAGGTCAAATCATATTCTATATTCTTATTTTTATAACTATTGATTTTTTCTGCTAGAGATGTTGTATTAGCCAGTGTGGCATTTTTAAAACTATGCTTGTGGGTATTAAACCTTGTCTTAAAATTGTTAGAAGTAGCTCCTATATATGAGCAAATAGAATCTTTAGTTTTAACATTACATTTATAGACTATGTTGTTAACAAGACAATTCCCTTTTAATGGGCAGTTTGCTTTGTTTCTACAGTTACAACCTTTCGTTAATTCTGTATTTGAGGAGATATTATGGTTAATTTGATGTATTGGTGGTATACTTATGGTTTTCTTACATTTATATGCATTATAGGCACTTATATTTTGTTTTATGTTATTTGTTGTTGAGTATGAGAATTTAACTGTAGACCTATTTAAGATTTGATGGTATTTGTGGTTTGGCGGGAAGTTTTTCTCTAGGATATAAAAAAATTTTTTAGCAATATTATCCTTAATTTGTAAATTAAATGGAGCATTATACCAAGTAACCCGTCTATTACGGTTTCTATGTTGTTTATTATTTTTATTATTTTTATAGGTTGTATCGTGATGTTTACTAGGAGGATTAATGTTAATGATCTCACCACAACCATTTTTAGTTATATTTGTAGATTTAGGTGTTTTATCTTTTTTATTAGGAGTTTTATTATTAATATTTATTAGAGTTGTATGATGAGTAGTTTTTTGAGAGTTACTATATTTTATATTAGAAGATTTGGTATTTTGGGGTATAGTGTGGGTGGCATTTAGGTGTGTACTTTTCATTTGGTGTTTGTTGGTAATATTAGGTTGTATGCTTTTAGTATTTTTAGTAGAAGGTATATATTCTAATCTATTTTTGTGGCCACATCTATCTAGAGCTTCGTTATAGAAGGTCGCATTTTTATCAAATACATCTTGGTTAGAAGAAAGGTTAGAAATTCTAAGTGATATATTATATGCAAGGTTTTTAAGGATAGATTTAGGGTGATTAGATTGTGAGTGTATGTAATGTAAGTTTTGGTTTGGTTTATGGTAAGGTTGGTAGATACCCGTAGCTAAATCTAAAGTTATATCTAGGAAATTTACTACTTTACTTGTTTTTTCAAAAGTAATATGAAGATTATAATAGTCTTTAAGGAAAGTTCTAATATGTTTTTTGTTTTTTTCAATTTCTGAAAGGCTAAGGTTGTTAGAAAGAAGAAGACAGTCATCACGATATAAACCACCTTTGAGGTGGGGAAAGGAGGCATTTATGTTGAAAAGGAGAAAGAGGCCCACAAGATCAGTAATTTGGGCGGAATCGCTTGAACCCATAGTAATATCAAATAGATTACTATATGTGTTTCTGGTCCAGTATTCATTCTGAAATTCAATAAGTGTTAGTCTAGCATGTGTAATAATATTAATGTCATCCAAAGTTAAGTTAGATCTATTTTTAGCAAATATCAATGCTTTGTTCAGGAGTATAGGTGATATAGAAGAATAGTAATTATCTATATCAATTTGTTTAATATTTTATCTTGACTCTGTATACCGTTTATCTTTCACCGAAAGTGATTTTTCATTACATCTCTTCTTTCCATGATATCCGGAATACATTGAGTTCTTCATACGGATTGGACACTACCGTAAACTCTTGGTAGATTTATCTACATATATATATATATATATATATAAATATATATGTATATATATATATATAGTGACGAAACATAAGTCAATTGCATGAACTCATAATTAATCCTTTATTTACTGCTATATATATTTCGATGATAGCCATTGAGTAGCTATGACCTCACCAGGCAGTTAGTCAGTTCTTAGATATGCCAGCTCTGTGTTTATGGTGTTGATTGTATCAGAGCCTTGGGACATATGAGCTTGTTAGGAATAATTTAATTTTGTGAGCAGGAATAATCTTAATTCTCATTGATCAGTTTGTAGATTCTAGTAGGGTTGGTATTTGACCTCAAAGAGGCAGGTGGTGTTGTAAAGTTCATCAGTGGCGGCAACACCAATAGCTACATTTGAAGTAGCTACACCAGCAACAAAATTGCCGAAGAGGACTCCACTACCACCACCAACAGCCGTGGATCACATACGCCTCCCGGACGCCACGGAATACGACATGGAGTTTGAGGCGGGAGTGAAGTGGCAAACGGTCTGCCACAAAAAAGAAAAAAGAAAAAAACTCTTAGATTCACCCTCCAAAAGCGAAGGCATACAAAGAGGGGTAAAGGCAGCAAGGAAACTTGCAGCAACACCACCACCATCACCATCACCACCACAAGCACCACTGACAACAACAACCACACCACCAAAAACACCACCAACGCAAACAAAACAAACAGCAACAAGAAGAAAACAGCAACAAAATCCCCCCAAAAAGTACACAGCCATAAACATGGCAAAAAAAGAACTCATACAATATATAAAGCAGCACACAGACATCACAGAAAAAAACTACTACACCACACCAACACCAAGAACTCTCCCGACAAACATAAGCATCATTGAAATCTCAATAGAACAGTACAAACCTTTAAAACAAAAATTCCCCAACGCAGTTGCGATTTCAGATGATCGGTTACCAAGAGGATATACACTGACATCCTCTTGGAAACACCCATGACCAGCGAAAGGGACGGTTCTACTGTCCCTTCACCACACGATCAAGGTAAGTGACCCTTTTTCACTTGCCCCGTTTCTCATCCAACATGGCCGTACTCAGAATAGGCAGTATAAAGGCACGTGGCCTGGGGTCATCTTGGAAGCAGGGTCACCTGCTCAACGACCTCAGGTCACTAAACATAGATGTGGTGGCCATCAGCGAGACCAGAATCTCCGAGAGCACGAGCCTTCGCACCGATCTTCGGCAGCTACGATGTATACGCATCTTCCAGCCGTCCAGGATCGGGAGGAGGGGTTGCGGTCCTTTTTCGGAGAGGCTTGGATCTCGCTATACGGGCCATCTTCCTAGACCCAGAAGGTAAGTCGGTGGTGCTGGACGTGACCGGCAGCGAAGGCAATGCTTTCAGGCTAGTAGCCGTCTACGCCCCAACAGGGTCAGGGCGGCCAGATTTCTTCAGACGTCTATAGACCTGTCTTGGAACGTCCCGCTCTTTAGTGTTAGTGGGCGACTGGAACGGTATCTTGGATGCACGCTGGGATTGTGTGGGGCTAGTGGATAGGGGAGGAGGGTGCAAGAGCCTCACCAACCTGTTCAGACGTTTTGAACTGTCTGACAGGTATCGACTGGATTACCCGAATGTGCCAATGTGGACATGGACAAACCCAATCGGGTCATCCCGATCGTATCTCGATAGGGTATTCTGCAGAGAACTAGATAAGGCTAGTGTAAGTTGTCCACAATTTAAAATAGTCGACTACACAGACTACAAATTTGTGATCTGTAAGATCGACATAGACAGACTTCATAGACAAAGGCCCGGTTACTGGAAGCTGAACACGTCTTTCCCGAGGCGCAAAGCCTACAGAGACCGGATTAGCGTATTAGTTGAGCGGGCGTTGACGGGAGTGGTCGTCAACAACAGGTTTAGCAAAGGAGTAGTGATAGAGGAAAATAGAGTAGAGGGAGAGCTAGTTAGAAAGCTAGAAGAGGCGTTTAGGACAGGCATCGCAACCGACGTGCTTGCGGCGAGATTGGCACTCGACCAATTCTTCAACGCAAAACATGAAGGCTGCGTTGTCAGAGCTAGAGCACGTGCTCTGAAACACGAGGGGACAAAAGCCGCCCAATGGGCCCTGGTGGCAGAGGCGCGACGTGGCAACAAAGCCACAATTCAGTCTTTGTCTGACCAAAACGGGTGCGTGATGCTCGAACCCGAGCGGATGTGTGAAGCTTTTCAGCAGCACTTTGCTGAATTGTTCGGGAGCAGCGGCGGCCCGGATCGGGGCATGGACTTCAGTGCATACCTCGACGGACTGCCTCGGCTCTCGATGACCGCAGCACAGTGTTGCGAAAAGCCAATAACAGCGGGTGAAATACGGGAAGCGATGGCTAACTGCACGAGGGGTACATCGCCAGGTTTGGATGGTCTGCCCTACGAGCTTTATGCATTTATGCCAGACTTGTTCGGTGACCTCTTGGCAGACGTCTACTGCAACTGGCAGCAGAACGGGAGCCTTCCCAGTTTTGTGAGCCGGGGAGCGGTGGCGCTGCTGACAAAAGACCCGAACAAGGGGGATGTTATCGATAATTTCAGGCCTATAACTCTGCTAAACGTAGAGTTCAAGATTTTGGCCAAGGTGTTAGCAACGAGGTTGGCGGTTGTCGTCAAGGGTCTGGTGGGAGAGGCGCAGATATGCGCCATTCCGGACAGATCCATACACGACAACCTCCACCTTATGCGATACATCATAGAGAGGGTGGTTAAGGAACCTGGCACGGGTGGGGCCCTGATCAACTTGGATCAATCCAAAGCATTCGATAGGGTCGACCATCGGTACCTGGCGGCGGTCCTCGAGGCAGCCGGTCTCGGGCCCGTTTTCAGGGGTTGGATCGCAGCGATGTACAGCGACATCTGCTCAATTCTGAGGGTGAACGGCCACCTGTCGCAGCTGTTCAGCATCATGCGCTCAGTCCGCCAGGGTTGTCCCCTCTCGTCCCTCTTGTACGTATTGGCCCACAAACTGGGGGAGATGAGGGGCGTCCCACGCGAACTAGGATGCGGGAAATCCGAGTTGGCTTACGCTGACGACGTCAGCGTGGTGGTGTCGAGTACGACACACGTCCAGATGCTCGGCACCGCTTTCAAGGAATACGAAGCGGTGACAGGAGCAAAGATAAACCAGGAAAAGTCGGTGGGCTTGCAGCTCGGCACCTGGAGAAGCAAGTCCATGCCGTCCGACAGCGTCGTGGGGTGTTGGACGGACGGACCGGTTAAATTGCTCGAGGTCTGGTTCGGACCGGACCTCCAGATGGAGAAAAACTGGAACGAGGTGACGAGCAAGGTGGCCTCCCTCATCCAGAAAAGGGCCGAGAGGAAGCTGTCCCTGAAAGGCCGGGCGGAGGTGGCGAATGCGTACATCGCATCCGTCATCTGCTACCGCCTCACCGTTGTCCCTTGCTTCGGCCCATCTCTCACCAAAATGGAGCGCCTCCTCTTCCGCTTTTTGTGGAAAGGACGCGCTCCCATGGTCAGACGATCCATCTGCTGTCAACACCCGTTGCGTGGAGGACTGGGCATGCCATGGCTGATGATGCGCAAACATGCGCTGAGGCTGCGACATCTCTGGTGCTTCCTTGACGGTGAACAGGTGTGGTCGCCGTTCGCCAGGCACGTTTTCCCACAGCTCGTATCCTTGGCGGAGCTGCAGTCCTGGGTCAGAAAAAGACCGAGGGATAGCGCTTGAAAACTGGGCACCAGTATCGGTGAAACATCCACCTCGGCGTTCTATAGAGGACTAGGGGAGGGGAAGAGCGACGACGTTCTCGGAGAGATCCTGGGCGTCGAAGAAGATCAGCTGTTTGCTCTCTTCCGGAGAACTTTCAGCCCAGAGCCTATGGATAACTTCCAAAAAATCCCTGGCCTGGCAGTGCTACTGGGGAGCGCTGCCCGTTCGAGATAAGCTCTACAGGCACGGAAGTGCCGTCAGCCGATCCTGTCCGAGATGCGCGCAGAGCGACGAAACCGTCGTGCACGCACTCGTTCAGTGTCCGAGCATTGCTGACTTGTGGAGCTATGTCGAACAGTTGCTGTTGCGTGTAGGACTGATCCGGTTATCGACTGAGTCCATTGTGCAGATGGTCTCGCCGTCTTCCTTCGAGGAGGAAGGGCAGGAGGTTTTCATCTGCCTGGTGGCCATGGCGAAAGAGATTGTGTGGTGGACAAGGTTGAAAGGGTTAAAGACAGACACTTTCCTCTTCGGCGAATCCCTAATTAATTTTTTCAAGTTTCACTTGAAGAGGAAAATCAGGGTGGAGAGGCAAGTGCTCCCTTCTAACAAGTTTGTTGAAAGGTGGGTGAATGTAGCGAGAATGGTCCGAGTGAACGGGACCGCTCTGAATATACGTCTGTAGTTTTAGAAATAGAAAAATTGAGAGCGGCCGCTTGCCCTGGTGGTCAGGGTAGCCGTGGTCTCTTGTGTGGTTTTCGCCACGAGTAACCCTCGGAGCTTTCCCCCCTATTGGGGAATTTTTCATTGTTTCACTTTTCATTTTTATTGTTTATATATATATATGTTCTACGTCCTTCTTTTTTCTTTTCTTATATAAATAATAAAAATATTTACACGCACAAAACCCACATTGTACCGTCCTGTACCGTCCTGTGCCGTCTGTAATGTTTTTTCTTAATGTCAGCCCTTGTGGCCAATAAAGAAATCATTATTATTATTATTATTATTATTATTATTATTATTATTATTATTATTATTATTATTATTATAATATATATTATATATTATTATTATTATTATATATATATGTATCTCTCTCTCTCTCTCTATATATATAATAAGAAGTTGACGGACCCAGCATAGGTATCAATTCTAGGACCGGTTGCATCTCAGCGTACTCAATAGGTAATTTGATATACACTCCCACAGTTTACACATAGTTATTCGCTTCAATACAACACGTGTAAACGGGTACCTAAAGTAGGTCCCTAACGCGAGTTTCGGCCACACTTAATGCAGCAGTTGGGTGCATCGCACCATCTGTCTGCATATATTATGCAACAATGCATAATAGACGCATGTGGCTTCATCAGCGGGTATCGTCTAATCAATAACCACTCGATTGACAGAATTTATTATACTATGATCATTTCAATGACCGGGTTCAGTATGAATTCGGTGATATCATCAGGTATTCAAAATATAACAAAGGAATATAACAGATAAAATCCATGGGCTGAAAATCAGAGACAAGAGGACGACCGACTATTTAGCAGCTTCTACCTCATATATATATATATATGTATATATATATACAATGATATTGAATAAATGGAAACTAAATTTATTAAAACACATTTCATTAATAAATTTCAACCACTACTCAATGCCCTAAAAATCGGACCAATCTAAAACTGCAACAAACCATCAAACATTTACAAGAGTTACCTCTCTCACACCCTACCTAATCCTTTTTCTTAAATAAATTAAATATCACCCAGCAAGAATTGCTTCCCCCTGCATATTAACTCTCTAAAAGGGGAAATCATATCAAACCACAGTCCACCATTTGCCTCCTTCAGAAACCATGGTTCAACTAAGCACTCTTGCGATATTAACACATTTTGAACTGCTTAACTTCAATGACTGTGCTTGTAAATAACATTATTTTTTCTTCCACATTGACTTTTTACGTTCCACATTATGCACGTTTTTTTCTTCCTTTTTCTTTTTTATTTTCACTTCTTAAACCTTGTTTGTATATAACATTATTCTTTCTGCACCTTCTGTTTAACATGTGCGACACCACACTAATACATTTCACTATCATTTGATAATGCATATAAATGCAGAAACCGGTAATAGACAATAATTAAATATATAAATAGATAAATAAATGCCATTGTTAAATAATAAATAAATCAACTAATACCTTAACACTTCACACAAAGTAAAACATTTCGTTTTAATCATTTTCTAACCCAGAAAAAAGAGAGAGAGAAACAAAAAAGGAAAAAATATATTTTTCTTCCTCATAATCGTCTCTTTCTCCCTGTTTTCATATATATATATATATATATATATATATATATATATATATATATATATATATATATATATATATATATATATATATATATATATATACATATATATATACATATATATATATACATTTATATATATATATATATATATAATAATGAAATGACAGGAGGCTGGATTTGTGTAAATCCTTGAAAGGTTTATTATACTATGATCATTTCAATGACCGGGTTCCGTATGAATCCGGTGATATCATCAGGTATTCGAAATATAATACGTGAATGTAATAGGTAAAATCCATGGGGCTGAAAATCGAGACCCGAGGGCGACCGCTATTCTGTTCCTTCAACCTCAGCCGGTCGCCCTGGAGTGACGTGGCTAAATTTTATAGTATGCTACTACCGGTCAGATGAACGAAAACAGAAAGAGATGGGAGCATAGGTTAACGTCGATCCCATGACACAAGGTAAAAGAAAGAAAGAAAGGAAGGAGAAGAAGGGGGAAGAAAGAAGAAGAGAAGTCAGGGTTAATGTCAGCTAAAAGAGGAAGGTAACTACTACTGGTCAGATATAGGCAAGCAAGAGGGGGAAGGAAGATAAGTCTGCAGGGAGGAGGGGAGGAGAGAAGGAAGGGAAGAGAGAAATAGAAAAGTAAGGGTTGATGGCTACAAGAAGGAAGATAGAAAGGAAGAGGAAGAAAGGTCGATATTAATGTCAGACCACAGTCAAGCCAGAAGTGGCGCGAGAAAATTTTCACAGGGACCCGCATCTTAGCGGAGATGGATATATTGGGAGTCAGTGTTTTACAGTGTTTAGACTTCTAGGATGAAGTTAAAAACATTTAATAATCAATATTCAATATTAAAGAGGTTAGAAAATTTAAAGTTCAACAGTTTAACAATTAATTATATAATAGTTCCGATTTGTTCTGTAATTTAAAGGTACTATTTGGCGGTTAAAACAACGGCCGCGCCCCGGGCCCCATGGCGAATTAAGCCACGCCGAGTATTTTCATTTACTGAAAGAAGGGGAAATTTATTTTTCCAAGCACTCTAGGTGAGCTCGTTCACCACGGAGCTGGTCGCGCCGCCATTAAAACCCACCCAACAGTCCGACAGAAAGTTGGAACTTTAAAATTTAGCTTAGAGAAGTAAAAGAGTAATGGTTGATAGCTACAAGAAGGAAGATAGAAAGAGAGAGGAAGGAAGGTCGATATTAATGTCACACCACAGTCGGGCCAGGAGTGGCGCGACAAAATTTTCACAGGGACTCGCATCTTAGCAGAGGTGAATATATTGGGGGTCAGTGTGTTACAATGTTTAGACTTATAGGATGAAGTTAAAAAATTAATAAATTAATAATCAATATTCCATATTAAAGAGGTTAGAAAACTTAAAGCTCAACAGTTTCAGGTTGATATATATAATAGTTCCGATTTGTTCTGTAATTTAAAGGTACTATTTGGCGGTTAAAACACCGGCCGCACCCCAGGCCCCATGGCTAATTAAGCCACGCCGAGTATTTTCATTTACTGAAAGAAGGGGAATTTATTTTTCCAAGCACTCCAGGTGAGCCCGTTCGCCAGGGAGCTGGTCGCGCCGCCGCTAAAACCCACCCAACGGTCCGACAGAAAGTTGGAACTTTAGAATTTTGCTTAACTTTATCGGATGAAGTTGAAAGAATTCAGAATAACATTATGAAACTAAGGAGTAACTTACTCCTTAGTTTCATAATGTTATTCTGAATTCTTTCAACTTCATCCGATAAAGTTAAGCAAAATTCTAAAGTTCCAACTTTCTGTCGGACCGTTGGGTGGGTTTTAGCGGCGGCGCGACCAGCTCCCTGGCGAACGGGCTCACCTGGAGTGCTTGGAAAAATAAATTCCCCTTCTTTCAGTAAATGAAAATACTCGGCGTGGCTTAATTAGCCATGGGGCCTGGGGCGCGGCCGGTGTTTTAACCGCCAAATAGTACCTTTAAATTACAGAACAAATCGGAACTATTATATATATCAACCTGAAACTGTTGAGCTTTAAGTTTTCTAACCTCTTTAATATGGAATATTGATTATTAATTTATTAATTTTTTAACTTCATCCTATAAGTCTAAACATTGTAACACACTGACCCCCAATATATTCACCTCTGCTAAGATGCGAGTCCCTGTGAAAATTTTGTCGCGCCACTCCTGGCCCGACTGTGGTGTGACATTAATATCGACCTTCCTTCCTCTCTCTTTCTATCTTCCTTCTTGTAGCTATCAACCATTACTCTTTTACTTCTCTAAGCTAAATTTTAAAGTTCCAACTTTCTGTCGGACTGTTGGGTGGGTTTTAATGGCGGCGCGACCAGCTCCGTGGCGAACGAGCTCACCTAGAGTGCTTGGAAAAATAAATTTCCCCTTCTTTCAGTAAATGAAAATACTCGGCGTGGCTTAATTCGCCATGGGGCCCGGGGCGCGGCCGTTGTTTTAACCGCCAAATAGTACCTTTAAATTACAGAACAAATCGGAACTATTATATAATTAATTGTTAAACTGTTGAACTTTAAATTTTCTAACCTCTTTAATATTGAATATTGATTATTAAATGTTTTTAACTTCATCCTAGAAGTCTAAACACTGTAAAACACTGACTCCCAATATATCCATCTCCGCTAAGATGCGGGTCCCTGTGAAAATTTTCTCGCGCCACTTCTGGCTTGACTGTGGTCTGACATTAATATCGACCTTTCTTCCTCTTCCTTTCTATCTTCCTTCTTATAGCCATCAACCCTTACTTTTCTACTTCTCTCTTCCCTTCCTTCTCTCCTCCCCTCCTCCCTGCAGACTTATCTTCCTTCCCCCTCTTGCTTGCCTATATCTGACCAGTAGTAGTTACCTTCCTCTTTTAGCTGACATTAACCCTGACTTCTCTTCTTTTTTCTTCCCCCTTCTTCTCCTTCCTTTCTTTCTTTCTTTTACCTTGTGTCATGGGATCGACGTTAACCTATGCTCCCATCTCTTTCTGTTTTCGTTCATCTGACCGGTAGTAGCATACTATAAAATTTAGCCACGTCACTCCAGGGCGACCGGCTGAGGTTGAAGGAACAGAATAGCGGTCGCCCTCGGGTCTCGATTTTCAGCCCCATGGATTTTACCTATTACATTCACGTATTATATTTCGAATACCTGATGATATCACCGGATTCATACGGAACCCGGTCATTGAAATGATCATAGTATAATAAACCTTTCAAGGATTTACACAAATCCAGCCTCCTGTCATTTCATTATAATATTTAACTCCGTAATAGCACCACCAACTACAAAAACAAAGACGGTTGAACTGCTTTACGTTGAGTACTCTCTATATTATTGCATTACGATTGACCATACGGAATAGACCAGCTCTATACAGTGGTGAACCTCAAACCTGAATATATATATATATATATATATATATATATGGGAGGAGGTTATAGTTCACTTGAAGCATTGTGTAATGAGGTATAAACGTTAGAATATGTGTAATAAGGCCAAGACAATGCAGGTATGGACATAGAAAAAAGAATGCAATAGTGAAAGATATTGATGTGAATTCGTCTTTCACCTTGAATTTATTTAAATGTCCTTAATTTTCGAGATAATATCTCTTCTTCGGAGGGAAGTAAAGGTCTCAAACCAGCGTCTTTAAATCTCTAATGAAGCCATGCTGACCGGAAATAGTATAGAGTATCTGTTCTAACTTTAATATCAAAGAATTAAAATTAGGTGGATAAAGAGTAGTCTCCCTTTAAGAGGGGTTTGTTTATGTTTTGTTTTTGTTTTTGTTTTGTTTTTTTTTTAATTTTATATGCGTGCCTGTATATGTGTGTGGGAGAATGCATGAAGGTGTAGGTATGTGGGTGTGTGGGTGTGAGTGTGGGAAGATAGGTCTAATCGTAAAAGTGGGGGGTAGGTGTTATCTGGTGTTAGAACTGGTTTTGTGTGTGTATATGTGAGAGAGAATAAGTGGAGGTGTGCGCGTGCGTGTGTGTGGGGTGTGTAAAAATGGGGCTAGAGGCCCTATCAGGTTATAAATTGGGTGTTGAGCTCTAGTCTATTATTGATTGGTGGATGTGTTCTATCTATAATAAGTGCTTCCTTGATTCTAAGATTGCCGAGGTTTCTTTCCTTAGTTTCTATCCTAACTGTTATGTTTTTATCGGTGTTTTTGCATTTAACTAGGTGTTTCTTAAATGAGGAAGCGTTAGTATTGAGGTGTTCTTTTATTCTTATGTGGAGTGGTCTGGTGGTGCTACCTACGTAGAAGTTGTTGCATTTGTCACACTCTAGTCTGTATACTACGTAAGCCTGGTGGCATAGGTCTGTGTCGTTGATGGGGCAGTTGGCTAGTCTGCAGCAGTTGTCATGTCTGGTGGAGTGTCTCTTAGCCAGCCGTCCGCGCAAAGAAGGACCCGAGTGGGCCAGTTGAATATCCAGACCCTCTCGTCTGATGGCTCTGCGGATGGCTGTTGTTGTTTCTTCACTGAAGTGTGGGAGCTTCAGGAAGCAAGTGTTAGTGCCTCGGGTGTGGTGTCCTCTGTTCTTTCTGGCACGGTTTGTGGTGGATGTCGTGAATCCGTTCAGTTTGAGTACTTCCAGGAAATGTGTGGTGTGTGTGTCTCGGTCTCTGGCGTCGGTGCATTTGTTCTTGATACGTGCCAGTTCGTTCTTTATGTATCCGAACTTGGCACCGAGTGGGAGGGCCGATCTGAAATGTACGAACAGGTCCCTGTTGGCGGATTTTTTTTATAGAAGCAGGTGTGGATGTTGCCTTCCTCTGTTACCCTGAGTTGGAAGTCCAGCAGGGATAGGGATCCGCGGTCATCGGGGTGTTCCATGCTGAACTTTATACTGGCGTCCATGCTGGAGAATGTTGTGTATAAATTCAAGGTGAAAGACGAATTCACATCAATATCTTTCACTATTGCATTCTTTTTTCTATGTCCATACCTGCATTGTCTTGGCCTTATTACACATATTCTAACGTTTATACCTCATTACACAATGCTTCAAGTGAACTATAACCTCCTCCTTTCATTACGCCTGAGCCAGGCCCAGTTTACAACTGTAAAGAAACTCTTCCAGCTATCTGAAAAGCGCGCCAAAGCCGGCTGCCAAATAAATTTCCTAAAACGATGCCTGAATAACAACATGATTCCCAAAACCATCAAAAATTTACACCTACCAACATGCTTCAAATCACCAGGCCTCAAACGTTCACTCAGTTACATACAAAAATTCTGCCTAAGAAAACTCATACAACACCTACACCGCACGCTACAACATCACATACGGACTATCTCCAGCCTTGTACCACAACTCGCTGAAACCCCAGAACCTCTGTCCAAGGTCATCTCCGCCACTATAGACAGGTCATACCACCACCGCCGAGACTACGAGAAAATACGCCTAACACAAACATTTCTCAAACTCAGGACGGCCAACTGTCTTAACAACATCCCAACGCTAAACACCAACAGAGGCGAACAATACGTTACCAACACCGAACCTAGCGGCACCCCGACCAACAACACACCTGGCGCAAAACACCTCGTCACAGACTTTACAGGATCCCTCTCCCGAGAGGAATTAGACCTCCTCAGCCTGGGTCCCAAGTTCATATTGAAACAGAGACTGGACGACAGACTATGGCTCGACATAGAAACGAATTTCTGTCGGACTGCCTACCAACTGAAATGGATATCGACTCTCGACAACAACACCACGGAATCCACCACACCCAGATTCCCGATATACCAACTAGATCGCCCACTCTATCCACCGCCCGCCAACCGCGAGCTGGAAGAAAAACTCTCGAGACTAAAACATTCCGTATTTAACATCTTACGGAAACAGAAGAAGATGGCCCCTAACCTCTCCAGGACACAACAACTCGCCCCGAAGAACGTACGGAATAAGGAACTTATTTACTTACCATCCGACAAAGGTAAAGAGTTCTGCGTCATCTCTCAAGCCACATACAATAACCTAGCCTTCGAACACCTAAGCGACAGTGAACTGTACACAGTGATCCTGGACATGACCGCAGCCCAAATCGAAAAACAGACCAACTCCATTTGGTCCGATATCTGTAGGAGAAGACAACTCCCGAATAAAATTAAACTCAACTACACCACGAGAAATAGCAGACTGCCCACTTTCTACCACCTCATCAAGACCCACAAGAATAGCACTAAGACGCATATAAGACCCATCGTCTCTAGCATAGAAGGACCCCTATACAAAATTTCTTGGCTTCTCTCCCAGGTCCTCAAGCCTCTACTCTCCACCTTCCCCGGACATGTCAGTAGCTCCGACGAAGTTATACGTAGATTACACCAACTCCAGCCAGAACAACTTAAACTTAATAAATACGCTTTTAGCCTCGACGTTGTCTCCCTCTACACTACAGTCCCCGCTCACCCAGCTGTCGATTTATTGACGGACTGCGTGGTCGCAGAGAACATCCAGTGCTACGGCCTCCGCCCGACGGACATACACCAGCTTTTGTCCTTCACAGTAGACAACACGTACTTCACCTTCCACCACCACACATACAGACAGACAACAGGATTACCCATGGGATCCAGCCTCTCGGGCCTGCTGGCCCTCACTTACATGAACCAGCTAGAATGCCGAGCCCTCAACACCTGCCATTCCCATGCCTTCTTCACCCGATATGTAGATGACATACTCATCCTTACATCATCCCGTGAGGAGGCAGAGAAAATATACACAACATTCTCCAGCATGGACGCCAGTATAAAGTTCAGCATGGAACACCCCGATGACCGCGGATCCCTATCCCTGCTGGACTTCCAACTCAGGGTAACAGAGGAAGGCAACATCCACACCTGCTTCTATAAAAAATCCACCAGCAGGGACCTGTTCGTACATTTCAGATCGGCCCTCCCACTCGGTGCCAAGTTCGGATACATAAAGAACGAACTGGCACGTATCAAGAACAAATGCACCGACGCCAGAGACCGAGACACACACACCACACATTTCCTGGAAGTACTCAAACTGAACGGATACACGACATCCACCACAAACCGTGCCAGAAAGAACAGAGGACACCACACCCGAGGCACTAACACTTGCTTCCTGAAGCTCCCACACTTCAGTGAAGAAACAACAACAGCCATCCGCAGAGCCATCAGACGAGAGGGTCTGGATATTCAACTGGCCCACTCGGGTCCTTCTTTGCGCGGACGGCTGGCTAAGAGACACTCCACCAGACATGACAACTGCTGCAGACTAGCCAACTGCCCCATCAACGACACAGACCTATGCCACCAGGCTTACGTAGTATACAGACTAGAGTGTGACAAATGCAACAACTTCTACGTAGGTAGCACCACCAGACCACTCCACATAAGAATAAAAGAACACCTCAATACTAACGCTTCCTCATTTAAGAAACACCTAGTTAAATGCAAAAACACCGATAAAAACATAACAGTTAGGATAGAAACTAAGGAAAGAAACCTCGGCAATCTTAGAATCAAGGAAGCACTTATTATAGATAGAACACATCCACCAATCAATAATAGACTAGAGCTCAACACCCAATTTATAACCTGATAGGGCCTCTAGCCCCATTTTTACACACCCCACACACACGCACGCGCACACCTCCACTTATTCTCTCTCACACATACACACACAAAACCAGTTCTAACACCAGATAACACCTACCCCCCACTTTTACGATTAGACCTATCTTCCCACACTCACACCCACACACCCACATACCTACACCTTCATGCATTCTCCCACACACATATACAGGCACGCATATAAAATAAAAAAAAACAAAAAAACAAAAACAAAAACAAAACATAAAAAAACCCCTCTTAAAGGGAGACTACTCTTTATCCACCTAATTTTAATTCTTTGATATTAAGGTTAGAACAGATACTCTATACTATTTCCGGTCAGCATGGCTTCATTAGAGATTTAAAGACGCTGGTTTGAGACCTTTACTTCCCTCCGAAGAAGAGATATTATCTCGAAAATTAAGGACATTTAAATAAATTCAAGGTGAAAGACGAATTCACATCAATATCTTTCACTATTGCATTCTTTTTTCTATGTCCATACCTGCATTGTCTTGGCCTTATTACACATATTCTAACGTTTATATATATATATATATATATATATATACAATATATTTAGAAACACACAGATATATGCGGACACACACATATATACATGAATGCATCCGCACCCAACTGTGAGTTAAGGGTGCCAACTTCACCGATGTTGCTCAATGAATGACCGGGACAGACCAATTCAGTTGAACTAGACTGAACCAGTATCAGAGTTAAAAATACATTATGAAGAGAGAAGAAACATCTAGATATAATTAGTAATAAAATGTATCATACCTAAACTGCTCCTAAATTCCTCGACTACGTAGTTTCGTGGCATAAACAAAAACAATATATCATAAAGATATAGAGTCCCTGCGAGGTCTGCCGACTTATCAAGAGGATACCTCCTTTTACTAGTCTCAAGAACGCGTCTACACGACGTGAGAAAGAATCCCAAAAGGCGGAGGGGGAGATAGTCACGCGATATAACGGTCGAGAAACAGAGCTAAGCCTCTTATAACCACGAAGAAAATACCACGGAGGCGGAGGGGGTATTCATATCGAGGCCGCAGAAGAGGTGGTGAAGAAGGCTAGAAGTATGAGTAATGGAAGCTTTCCAGTTGTCCCCACACTTCAAAGATTGCTCGACCAGAGGGAGTTATTAACAATATATTTAGAAACACACAGATACATGCGGACACACACATATATACATGAATGCATCCGCACCCAACTGTGAGTTAAGGGTGGCAACTTCACCGATGTTGCTCAATGAATATATATATATATATATATATATATATATATATATATATATATATATATATATATATATATAATATAAGATCAAAAGATGGATAAAAGAGTTCCATTTATTTTATTATACGCATTTCAAAAACAAATATCATTATGGGATGATACTTGCGTTCTCATCAGATAAAATAGGGAGACATGATATGAAGTTTAAAAGACACTTGCGAGCAGTGAAGAGTTAAATCTACATATGAAAAATAAAATAAGATGGATATATGAGATTGGGAAAAAAGGAGGAAGGGGGGAAGGAAAAGGTAAGGAAGAGGAAGAAAGAAAATAAAGGATGACGGGGGAGGAGTATAAGAAGGAAGGATGAGAGAGGAGGAGAAATGAGTGAGAGAGAGAGAGATAGCCTTTAATACTGAGAAACACTGTTTCACAGAGAGAAATTAAAAAAAACCGTTGTAAGATAATACATAATTTTTAAAAATTTTGAAATTAAAAGTTAATGAGGTTTATGAATGGTGATGTTTATGATTAAAGAAAAAGGAATTAAGAATAGTATTTATTTAAGGTTTATATATTGAAGGGTTTAATAATATGTGCGAAAAGGAATTTATTAATATGTATTATTAAAATAAAAATATTAAGGAGATAAGGTGAATGAAGAAGAAATTAAATGAATTATGAACTTAGAGGAATTAGTTAGGGTCTAAGTTTGTTTCTATGTATTGTAATATGAAAAAGTAAATAATAGGTTTAATACGAGCACGGAAGGAGAGAAGAAAGAAGAAAATTTAAGGAAGAAAAAATATATAACGTCAAAAAAATATGTTTACAAAATTTACTAATAGTAATATTAGTATATATTAAAAATATAGTTTGTATGGCCAAGAATATAAGGAAAATTCTATCCATCCTGGATAGAATTATCCCACAGGTTCATTCTAATTGCTCTATTTCTAACTTAAACCTATGGATTGGTACATCTGATGTAATTAACTGGTTCAATGACCTGAATAATAAAAACAAACAAAAATTTATTCAGTTTGACATTGTCAGTTACTGTTCTTCTATTTCGCCTTCACTCCTCAACAATGCTTTATTTTCGCATTTAAATATTCTGACATTACCACAGATGAACTTTACATCATTCTCACCGCAAGAAAACTATGCTGGAATTCAACAACGAATATTGGACTAGAGCTGATACTTCCAAGAATTTTGATATCACAATGGGTTCGTCGGATTCAGCGCAATTGACGGACTTGATTGGTATCTTTATTTTGAATTCTTTAAATCGGAAAATTCCTCAACTTCGCGGTGGAATTTATCGTGACGATGCCCTTTTTACTGTCTTAAAATGTAACCTAGTTAACCTTAATATTATTAAGAATAATATACTTGATCTATTTAAGCACCATAACCTAAAAATTGAATTTGAAAACAACGTCAAACTAGCTAACTTCCTGGATATATCCTTTAATCTTGACACCGGCCTATATTACCCTTACCATAAAGGCAATGAGAATCTAAATTATGTTAATTTTAAATCTAACCACCCCATTAACGTTAAAAATGCTATAGTCAGTAATGTTGAAAAATGAATCTCAAATCTATCCTCTAATAAAGTTATCTTCGACGCTAATGCCAATTATTATAATAATGCGCTTTCCAAAGCCGGTTATCCTGACAAAATTAAATACAGTAAAGAAACCAATCATCGTAGGACTTATAGTAAAATAGTTCGTTATGAACATTCCAATAACTTAAATAAAAGACCTAGGTACAAAAATATGATTTGGTACAACGCTCCTTTTTCTCTATCTATTACTAGTAATATTCCTAAACTATTTTTTAGGGCCTTAGATAAATGCTTCCCTCCCTCGCATATCTATAGTAAGATCTTTAACAAACATACAATCAAATTCTCTTATTCCACTACTTCCAACATCTCTAACATTATCTCTAAACATAATAATAAAATATTAAATAATAAATTATATCCATCCAACACTGAGCGTCATAATAATAACAATAGTAAACCCGACGTCAATGTTAACTCTAGGCTAGATTCAGTAAATTTAAATACGACGTCAAACGTAACTTTGTCGAATGTTCATAACACCAATCTAAATCAGGAAACTTTAGCACCTATCGTAAATAACTTCTCTAATCCAATTCCTTCTATAAATAATACTAGGTCACTTGTTAATAACTCTGGTAATTTACCATTATCTCTAATTTTAATTCTATAATAAATAGACGTACGTATTTATTTTCGCTCTGCTTGCATAAATCCCATAGAACTTTCCATAAAGTATACAACTAATATCTCACTACCTAATTAGTTTAAAATCTTCTTTTCTCAAACGCTTTTATATCTTTTACAAATATACCCATCTTTCTACCTTATTTCAGTATATTATATTATACAATTTACTCATTCTATGTCGTTAGCGGTCCCCTATTTTTCTTCTTTTTTATCCTTTTTTCCTTTTTTCCTTTTTTCCTTTTTTCGTTTTTAATTTCTAATCTTTAATCTGTAATTTTTACTTCTCAATTATTTCTTAATTCATATTATTACTCACTATAGCATTTTCCTTCTCTTCTTGGCCATACAAACTATATTTTTAATATATACTAATATTACCATTAGTAAATTTTGTAAACATATTTTTTTGACGGTATATATTTTTTCTTCCTTAAATTTTCTTCTTTCTTCTCTCCTTCCGTGCTCGTATTAAACCTATTATTTACTTTTTCATATTACAATACATAGAAACAAACTTAGACCCTAACTAATTCCTCTAAGTTCATAATTCATTTAATTTCTTCTTCATTCACCTTATCTCCTTAATATTTTTATTTTAATAATACATATTAATAAATTCTTTTTCGCACATATTATTAAACCCTTCAATATATGAACCTTAAATAAATACTATTCTTAATTCCTTTTTCTTTAATCATAAACATCACCATTCATAAACCTCATTAACTTTTAATTTCAAAACTTTTTAAAATTATGTATTATCTTACAAGGGTTTTTTAAATTTCTCTCTGTGAGACAGTGTTTCTCAGTATTAAAGGCTATCTCTCTCTCTCTCTCACTCATTTCTCCTCCTCTCTCATCCTTCCTTCTTATACTCCTCCCCCGTCATCCTTTATTTTCTTTCTTCCTCTTACTTACCTTTTCCTTCCCCCTTCCTCCTTTTTTCCCAATCTCATATATCCATCTTATTTTATTTTTCATATGTAGATTTAACACTTCACTGCTCGCAAGAGTTTTTAAAACTTCATATCATGTCTCCCTATTTTATCTGATGAGAACGCAAGTATCATCCCATGATGATATTTGTTTTTGAAATGCGCTTAATAAAATAGATGGAACTCTTTTAACCATCTTTTGATCTTATATTATTTATACTCCAGTCCTATAAACTGTTGAGTGCTACTTATCCGATATTTGCATTGCTTTATTTTGCTACAATAAAACTCACCTCCTACATATATATATATATATATACACACACACACACACACACACACACACACACACACACACACACACACACACACACACACACACACACACACACACACACACACACACATATATATATATATATATATATATATATACACACACATACGCTTACACATTTACACACATATAAAAACAATAAAATAAATATACAATACATCCATACACATTCACGTAACATATACACATATATATACACACACATATATATATACACATACACATATACACACACACACACACACACACATATATATATATATATATATATATATATATATATATATATATATATATATATATATATATATATATATATACACATATATATCTCTACATACACACACACATATATACACACATACACACATGCCGACGCACATACACACATATAAAAACAATAAAATAAAATACAATATATTAAAATATGCATATAACATCACATAGAGATATATAAAAAAAGAGAGGAGAAATGAGAAGGTATGTGTATGCGTGTAATATAGTACATATGGGGAGTATAAGGTGCACACTTAGGTCTGTGTACGGAACAAATAATATGTGTTCCAAAATGGAACACGTGGAGAGTATGTATTCACGATTGAAAAGGTACACATGCATGGGGGCGCGTAGCCCTGTCATATTGGGGTCTGCTACTGTGGTTGAGGTGTGTTGTCCTATAGGTGCAAAGTACCTGACTGAGCGACAGTGGAATCCGGGTCAACCTGGCTCAGGCGATGTTCCTGGCAGCAATTATTGGCCAGAATTTATGATGACGTAGAAAAACAACAGCCAACAGCAGGACAAGCGAGGAAGATGTTTTTTGAAGCTAAAACCCCAGTGAGAAAATTTATTCCGAAATTATTGGAATTGTCCGACAAATCTGCAGTTCTAGAATCAGATAGATCCATACAATGATCGTGTCTCGAGCTGTCTGCCGGCGAAACAATTGTAACACACAATAAATTGAGTTCAGATGCATCACTGATTTTTCGTTTTATATTATATTATATATATATTTTCGGTGCACCCGGCCGATTAACTCACTCGATATGCAAATTGGGCTACTCAGCCGATAATATGCATAAGGTAAGTATATACGTTCAACAATCTGGCAGGAAGGTATACGTTGCTGACGATAGCTAATAAGCTTGAAACTAGTACAGCGTTCCTTTGTCAGTGTTGAACAAACGAGCAACGATGGTTGCTGGACACTACGGCTTAATACGGGATGTTTGTTTACAAACACACCAAGCATTATAATAAATGTTCGGTGAATCCATACGTACATATATATATGTGTGCATGTATGTATATATATATACATACTACTGTACGTCTGTATACATATATGTATGTACGTGTACATACTTATATTTAAGTAACAGCCGTCCTAAGAGTGGGAAATGAAATTTCGTTTCATTTTTTTCCGTTGATATATATATATAAAACTGAGGTTGCCTGTCTGTCTGTCTACTAAAACCTTCGGCACACATCTCTTAAACCGTACATTTAAATTTCGGTGAAATTGTTACACTTATAGATGAAGGTCCGGCGGAGACATCGGCTAAAAAAATTTTCAAATCAACCCACGCCAAGTGTAAAAATCGAATTTGTAATGTATTAATTTTTCAGTTCAAATGTATAAATAGAGATGAGAGACGAGTTATTTCCCTTTTATGGAACGCGCAGACGCTAACAAATTCCCACCACTTGCAGACGATTAGATATTTAGATTCTTATCAGAATAAGTAGATGCTATAAGTAGATGCCATTCAAATTGAATTTTAATTTTTGGTTCGATTTGTTTAGTAGCTTCATTTTCACTGTACTACCTTTGTGTGCTACAAAGCGTTAAAAAGTCAGCGACCTCATTACTTGGTAAGTTAAACCTTCCCTATTAAACGTTTGGATTATTTTCAGTTTTCAATTGTTGTTTCATTTTGCTATGGCGTTGGCGGTTAGGCCTTCTACTTAAATTAATTTTGCGATCTTATGAGGCTAAATTTACTTTAATTTCCTTTTATCTTGAAGGAAATATGGACGGATTGTTTTGTATTAGGATTCATGTATACACCGGGTTGGGGTGCAAAAGTAGGTATGCAGTTAATTACTATTGACGCTTGGTCAGCACAAATATTTTACTCAAACTAAAATAGCAAATTCAAGTCAATCTACCTATAATATATAACCAGCAATTTCTCTGTCTGGCTGTCCGACAGTGGAAACACGTGCGCGCGTGGTTGCTATCTCTCTCTCTCTCCATCTATCCCTCTCTTTTAGTCTGTCTGTTTCTCTCACTCTCACTCTTTCTCTTTGTAACACACTAACATTCCTCCCCTCTATCGCTGTGACGAATGGGGAGATGGAGGATGAGGATGAGGATGAGGAGGAGGAGGAGAGAGTCACTTCGTCACTTCACCTCTGCCTTTCTTTCTCTCCCCTCTCACTCCCTCATTACGTACAGACATTAGGGCGGTGGATTGGCAGAATCTGTAGAGAGTCGGACACCATGCTTCATAGCATGGAATTACGTCCCTTTACGGTCTGAGTTCAAATACCGCCGAGGTTAACTTTGCCTTTCATCCTCACGGGGTCGATAAAATAAAGTACCAGTAATGTACTGGGTAATTGCTGGCCTTGTCTACTATATAAATTGGAAGTGGTCGGACGTTGTATATTTAAGTAAGTAGGTGTAGTCGGATAAACGTCGAAACAGCTTGGTGGAAAGCAGCGAAAATTTACACAGTTATGCAGAATGACCCGAAGGGGCGTTGGGTCGACTTTTAGGGTACAAGTTTCCATGGTTACGGAGAAAATCGATGAAACAGGAATTTCCCATTCAAATTGAACTGAGAGTAATCTGTGAACGCAGAAGTAAATATTTCGAGAAACGTTCCAACCGAACGAAAACAGGAAGACAATATTTTGGTTCGTGAAGATGTTCCCTGGCAATGAACAGGAAAAAAAGCGAGGATAATCATCATCATCATCATTCGTCATCATCACTCTCATGCCCCAGAATTCCCTGTCCCCCATCGCCGCCCCCAGGTCCTGTCTACTGATTCCCGTATCCCTAGAGATAACGTCAGGGAATGAAAGCTTCCTACTCCTAGTCTACCACTATATTTAGTTGTTTGTCTGTTTGTCCCTCTCTCGTCCCATCCTCATCTCTCCTTTTTCTCAACTCTCTCTCTCACTACAATAAACGCACACGCATGTGTGTGTGTGTGTGTGTGTGTGTGTGTGTGTGTGTGTGTGTGTGTGTGTGTGTGTGTGTGTGTGCGTGTGTGCGCGCGCCCGCTCACATGCTATTTCAGTTCAAGGTGATAAGGGGACAACATCCATTACATTTCTTGATCCAACACTGGTGAGGTGGTGGTTTGTTTGTTTATTTAACCCTAGGTAAACGATCACTGAGCAGACCTATGAGCAAATGTGTTCTAGATATGACCATCCCTTCCTTTATTCAGACTTGTCAGTAACGTTGGTTGACATAGAAACAAACTTCCACAGTTAAGCCTATGCTTCATTGATGAGCTTATAATAAGACTGAAACTATCCAAAGTTATCTCCTGCACTTGCTAGAGTAATTAAAATAATATATTATATTACAGTTCATGTCAATTTTTTCTCAATTATAGCTCTTCTTTCATTAGCTGAAGCATATATATTGTATACACCACCTCACCCCACCTCATCCTCCCATACATCTCCCATGAGGACAGGCTGAAGCATGCATCTAGGGAAGTCTCCAGCCCACACTGTAAAGTGGTCGTGATGGCGACATGGCAAAAAGCACCCAGCCCACACTGTAAAGTGGTCGTGATGGTGACACGGCATAAAGCACCCAGCCCACACTGTAAAGTGGTCGTGATGGTGACACGGTATAAAGCACCCAGCCCACACTGTAAAGTGGTCGTGATGGTGACACGGCATAAAGCACCCAGCCCACACTGTAAAGTGGTCATGATGGCGACATGGCAAAAAGCACCCAGCCCACACTGTAAAGTGGTCGTGATGGTGACACGGCATAAAGCACCCAGCCCACACTGTAAAGTGGTCATGATGGTGACACAGCAAAAGGCACCCAGCCCACACTGTAAAGTGGTTGTGATGGTGACACATCAAAAGGCACCCAGCCCACACTGTAAAGTGGTCGTGATGGTGACACAGCAAAAAGCACCCAGCCCACACTGTAAATGAAGCTAGCATTAGGAAGGGCATCCAACTGTAGAAACCAAGCTAAAATCAGTTTTGTATGAGCATGTGATTGTCACCTGACCTGGCATTGCTCACAACAGGACAACTCAAACCCATGCTAGCAAGGAAAAATGAATTTTAAACGGTGATATATATATATATATATATAGAAAATTGTGAGCGTGTGTGTGTGTGTATAAAAATATATATATACACATACACACTCACAAAAACACATTTACTCCATGATTCTCCCAAAGTATATCAATATAAATATGGCTGACTAACTGCATGTGCTTTCTTCCTGCAAAAAACACAAAAAAAATTGTCATTTTCTTTCTTTTCTTACTCTTATCTATCCTATTTCTTCTTTATTCTCTCTCTCCTAACCCTAACCCCTGAAATGTTAAGATTCTTTTCCTACTATATATATATATATATAGAAGACTCACCTTCCCTTATGTATGAACTTAAACCTACAGTCTGTAGGCAACTATTAACCCAATGTACACGCCGCCCCACACACCCTACACTATCCACCCACACCACCCTTTCTCTGTAAAGTTATGTTGGTATCACAGAATATCCAGACCACACTAAAGTGGTCGTGTAGGTGTCACAATAAAAAGTACCCAGTCCACACTGTAAAGTGGTCGTGTAGGAGACATGTTAAAAAACTGTAAATGTGGTTGGCGCTAGGAAGGGCATTCAGCTGTAGAAAACCAGCCAGAAACAGTCCTATACGAGTGTGACACAATCACCCAACCCAACTTGCCTCAAGTAGGACAAACCTGTCTAACCCATGCTAGCATGGAAGATAGACATTAAACGATGATGATAATAGAGAGAGGGAGAGAGTACATAACCAGTCAAAACAGTTAGTGAACACTCAATACATATGAATAGAGAACAGACTTTATTTTACCAATAATAATAAGGATAGAATGATCTCAGTTTGTGAGTGTATTACAACTGCCAAAACTTCCAAGTTATAACTAATTTATTTATATTTTTAAATCTTATATTTCCAGATTTTTTGCCAATGAAATGTGATGCTTGTTCCCAAGTATTTTGGTGAGTATTCATTTATTCTTTTACTGGTTTTGTTCATTAGACTGCATGAGGCCTCATTAGACTATGGCATTGCTTTAAATCACATCAATCCCATTACTTCTTTTTGGTCAGGAATTTTGGGTAATGACTGAAATGGGGTTCCTTGAAAGGGTCTTTGGAGTAACGTTACTCGATAGAGTACGTAGCTTGGGGATCAGAGTCTGAATTGAAAGACTACAGCTCCGATACTATGTGCATGTGGTTAGAATGTCTCAAGAAAGAATCGCTGGACAGATTTTACGGGTAAAACCAACCGGTAGGAGAGCCAGGTGTAGATCCTAAGCAAGATGGTTGGATAACATCCATGAGCTTTGTTGGTGTCATCGTTTAATGTCCATTTTTCCACGCTTGCATGGATTAGACGAGTTGTCACATTATGAAACAAGACAGGCCAGATGACTATGCTTTGCTCATTAGATCTGTATTTTGGCTTGGTTTCTACAGTTGGATGCCCTTCCTAATGTCAACCATATTACAGTGTGGACTTCGTGCTTTTTTGTTGTCAACAGCACGAGCACCTAATAGGGTAGATTCATTGCTTTTTGTTGTGTCACCAGCAGACTGGGTATTTTTTGTTGTCACCAGCATGACCACTTTACAGAATGATTGAGTGCTTTTTGTCGTGTCACTAACATGACCACCTTATAGGGTGGTCTGGGTGCATTCTTTTCTCTTGTGTCACTAACACAACCACTATACAGGGTGGACTGGGAACCTCTGGTGTCACCAGCACAACCACCTTAAAAGATGGACTGGGTGCTTTTGTTGTGGCAGCAGCATAATGGGAGAACAAATATGGAGCATGTCCTGCTTTCCATACTTGTATGTATGGGTTGGACAAAAGAGGTGTATTAGGGGTAAGGGAGGTTAGGGTTGGGGAGGTGAACTAGTCTCCTTATAATATATAACCAGCAATTTCTCTGTCTGTCTGTCCGACGCGTAGAGAGAGAGTGAGAGTGAAAGACTACAAGAGGGGGATAGCGGGAGGGAGAGAGAGAGACGCTGGAAGAGGGGAAGGAAAGCTATGTCTTGCTGTCTGCATTACGATACATATATATATACACACACACACTGAGCGCGTCATAATGATGTAATGCAGACAGCCAGACATACAGACAGATATTATAAGGGCGCAACGTTATATCTATGTATCTATCTAAAAAGAAAGACTAAGAATTATATAGAGAGAACGCTAAATCGCCTAATGCGGTCCCTAGGACATTGAAAATTTGAAATAATTTTTGCTCAAAACACTCACAGGACCATAAGTATTACATGTCTAAAGTTTGAAAACAATCGGTTGGATGGTTCTCAAGTTTTAGTGAGCTGACAGACAGACATTCTCTGTTTTAGATATATAGACTAGCAGAAATCCGCCGAGAGGGTGGTTTTCTGCTAGTCTACTTATATATATAACCAGCAATTTCTCTGTCTGTCTGTCCGACAGTGGAAACACGTGCGTAGAGAGAGAGTGAGAGTGAAAGAAAGAGACAGACTACGAGAGGGGGATAGCTGGAGGGAGAGAGGGAGAGAGAGAGAGAGTGAATAGACGCTAAAACACGTGCTACAGAAACATTACCTTCCCCTCTCCACTGACTTTGGTCACTGAGGCCGAGGGAATCGCTGGTTGCTATAGAGACACCTTGCCCAAGCCAGAAGTAACCAGTTCGAGGCGGTTCTGACTTGACACCATGCGAAGAAGGTTGCCATTGAATTTGTGGTTGTTGCTGCTGATAATAAGGACCATTTGAAGAAGGTTGCTGCTGATGAGGTAATTTATTAATCAGATTGCGCAGTTCCATAACCTACGTTTGATTTGTTCAATTCTTTTTCTTCAATTTTTGTTGTTGTTTTTTTTTTATTTCTTATTGAAAAAATATAAATAATAAAATAAGG
Source organism: Eledone cirrhosa (assembly GCA_964016885.1). Classification (NCBI taxonomy): domain Eukaryota; kingdom Metazoa; phylum Mollusca; class Cephalopoda; order Octopoda; family Eledonidae; genus Eledone; species Eledone cirrhosa. Next base: position 275,606,743 of record OZ024742.1, on the reverse strand, counting down.
TTAGAAATTTAAATACAATTAAATACGATTTAATTTCCATTTCCAGCAGCCAATGTCCAGTGTTCAATTTCATAAAAAAATTGGAAATAATTAAAAAAATTGAAGTTTAACTTTTGAACATTTGTTTTGACAATAAAAAAGTATTTCCTTATTCACACCTAATGGTATGATTAAAATTTCATAGGAATATTATTTTCTAACCGCCAGTTATTTATTTTCTCCTTTTTCGTTTTAACATATATTTATTTCAAAGATTTCACCGTATAGATAACATATATATTTATACATGCATAAAAGACACACCGAAAGACGGTGAACATGTGGTGCCGAAAACATTTCTCATCCAAATCTCAACAATATCAGTATATACACTAGATTTGCTAGCAGAAAACCGCCCACCGGGTGGTTTTCTGCTAGTCTATATATATAAAACTGAGGATGTCTGTCTGTTTGTGTGTGAGTTTGAATCCCTAAAACTTGAGAACCACCCAACCGACTGTTTTCAAACTTTACACATGCAATACTTATGTTTCAGGGAGTGTTCTGAGCAACAAAAATTTCAAATTTTCAATGCCCTGGGGACCGCATTAGGCGATTTGGCGATCTCTCACTATAATTCTTAATCTTTCTCTTTTTAGATAGATACATACATATAACGTCGCACCCTTAAAATATCTGTCTGTATGTCTGTCTACATTACGTCACTTCCATGAGGATGTGTGTGTGTGTGTGTGTGTGTGTGTGTGTGTGTGTGTGTGTGTGTGTGTGTGTGTGTGTGTGTGTGTGTGTGTGTGTGTGAGTTTGAATCCCTAAAACTCGAGAAGTACCCAACCGATTTTTAAAACTTTACATGTGTATTACTTATGTTTCAGGGAGTGTTATGCACATAAAAAATTCAACTTTTTAATCCCCTAGGGCTTGCATTAGGTGAAAACTGCGTTTTTTCAGCTTTTTAGGGATTTTTGAGGTGTTACGTCGGACCGATTTCCTTGAAATTGTAACTATATATTAGTCAGTCTCTTCTTCATACCGTGAGCAAAGAAAATCCAACTTTCTTATGGCCTAAAGCCCGCATTAGGTGAAAAACTTCATTTTTTCAGCTTTTTAGGGCTCTTTTGAGGCGTTACGTCTAGCCGATTTGCCCGAAATTTCAAGGCATATTATGCACATAAAAAAAATTCATTTTCTTGATCCACTAGGGGCCGCATTAGGTGAAAACCTACATTTTTCTTGCTTCATCGAGTAAAATCTCAAGATTATCCAGCCATCAGAGTATTCAGTTTATTTTCTTTACATATTGTCTAGGCATGCAGTTTTTCCACGATTAGGTCTGTTGGCGGCCCGCGTTCCAAAATACCTTATCCTGTGCAACGCCGGGTACCACTGCTAGTCTATATATGTAAAACTGAGGTTGTCTGTCTGTCTGTCTACTAAAGCCTTCGGCACACATCTCCTCTTAAACCGTACGTTCAAATTTCGGTGAAATTGCTACACTTATAGATGAAGGTCCGGCGGAGTCACTGTCTGTCTGTCTGTCAACTAAAACCTTCGGCACACATCTCCTCTTAAACAGTACGTTCAAATTTCGGTGAAATTGCTACACTTATAGATGAAGGTCCGGTGGAGACTTCGGTCAAAAACATTTTCAAATCAACCCACGCCAAGTGTAAAAATCGAATTTGTAATCTCTTTATAATATATAACCAGCAATTTCTCTGTCTGTCTGTCTGTCCGACAGTGGAAACACGTGCGCGCGTGCGAATGTTTTTTGCACACGCGTAGAGAGAGAGTGAGAGTGAAAGAAAGAGACAGACTACGAGAAGGGGATAGCGGGAGGGAGAGAGGGAGAGAAAGAGTGAATAGACGCTAAAACACGTGCGCGCGTGCGAATGTTTTTTGCGCACGCGTAGAGAGAGAGAGAGTGAGAGTGAAAGAAAGAGACAGACTACAAGAGGGGGATAGCGGGAGGGAGAGAGGGATAGCGGGAGGGAGAGAGGGGGGAATTGAGGAGTGCTACAGAAACATATATACATTTCTGTGTGTGTGTAATATATATATATATATGTACACACACAGAAATATACATATATACACACAGAAATATATATACATTTCTGTGTGTGTAATATATATATATATACACACACAGAAATATATATACATTTCTGTGTGTATAATATATATATACTAGCAGAAAACCGCCCACGGGTGGTTTTCTTCTAGTCTATATATATAAAACTGAGGTTGCCTGTCTGTCTGTCTGTCTACTAAAACCTTCGGCACACATCTCCTCTTAAACCGTACGTTCAAATTTCGGTGAAATTGCTACGCTTATAGATGAAGGTACGGCGGAGTCAAAATTTTTCAAATCGACCCACGTCAAGTGTAAAAATCGAATTTGTAATCTATATATATAAAACTGAGGTTGCCTGTCTGTCTGTCTACTAAAATCTTCGGCACACATCTCCTCTTAAACAGTAAGTTCAAATTTCGGTAAAATTGCTACACTTATAGATGAAGGTTCGATGGAGTCGACCCACGCCAAGTGTAAAAATCGAATTTGTAATGTATTGATTTTTCAGTTCAAATGTATAAATAGACTTTAGAGACGAGTTATTTCCCTTTTATGGAACGCGCAAACGCTAAAAAATTCCCACCACTTGCAGACGATTAAATATTTAGATTCTTATCAGAATAAGTAGATGCTATAAGTAGATGCCATTCAAATTGAATTTTAATTTTTGGTTCGATTTGTTTAGTAGCTTCATTTTAACTGTACTACCTTTGTATGCTACAAAGCGTTAAAAAGTCAGCGACCTCATTACCTGGTAAGTTAAACTTTCCCTATTAAACGTTTGGATTATTTTCAGTTTTCAATTGTTGTTTCATTTTGCTATGGCGTTGGCGGTTAGGCCTTCTACTTAAATTAATTTTGCGATCTTATAAGGCTAAATTTACTTCAATTTCCTTTTATCTTGAAGGAAATATAGACGGATTGTTTGTATTAGGATTCATGTATACACCGGGGTTGGGGGTGCAAAAGTAGGTATGCAGTTAATTACTATTGACGCTTGGCCAGCACAAAAGTTTTGCTCAAACTAAAATAGCAAATTCAAGTCAATCTATATATATAAAACTGAGGTTGTCTGCCTGTCTGTCTACTAAAGCCTTCGGCACAGATCTCCTCTTAAACCGTACGTTTAAATTTCGGGGAAATTGCTACACTTATAGATGAAGGTCCGGCGGAGTCAACATTTTTTAAATCGACCCACGCCAAGTGTAAAAATCGAACTTGTAATCTATATATATAAAACTAAGGTTGCCTGTCTGTCTGTCTACTAAAACCTTCGGCACACATCTCTTAAACAGTACGTTCAAATTTCGGTGAAATTGCTACACTTATAGATGAAGGTTCGATGGAGTCATCGGTCAAAAACTTTTTCAAATCGACCCACGCCAAGTGTAAAAATCGAATTTGTAATGTATTGATTTTTCAGTTCAAATGTATAAATAGAGATGAGAGACGAGTTATTTCCCTTTTATGGAACGCGCAAGACGATAAAAAATTCCCACCACTTGCAGACGATTAGATATTTAGATTCTTATCAGAATATGTAGATGCTATAAGTAGATGCCATTCAAATTGAATTTCAATTTTTGGTTCGATTTGTTTAGTAGCTTCATTTTAACTGTACTACCTTTGTATGCTACAAAGCGTTAAAAAGTTAGCGACCTCATTACCTGGTAAGTTAAACTTTCCCTATTAAACGTTTGGATTATTTTCAGTTTTCAATTGTTGTTTCATTTTACTATGGCGTTGGCGGTTAGGCCTTCTACTTAAATTAATTTTGCGATCTTATAAGGCTAAATTTACTTCAATTTCCTTTTATCTTGAAGGAAATATGGACGGATTGTTTGTATTAGGATTCATGTATACACCGGGGTTGGGGGTGCAAAAGTAGGTATGCAGTTAATTACTATTGACGCTTAGCCAGCACAAAAGTTTTGCTCAAACTAAAATAGCAAATTCAAGTTAATCTATATATATAAAACTGAGGTTGTCTGCCTGTCTGTCTACTAAAGCCTTCGGCACACATCTCCTCTTAAACCGTACGTTCAAATTTCGGTGAAATTGCTACACTTATAGATGAAGGACCGGTGGAGTCAAAATTTTTCAAATCGACACACGCCAAGTGTAAAAATCGAATTTGTAATCTATATATATAAAACTAAGTTGCCTGTCTGTCTGTCTGTCTACTAAAACCTTCGGCACACATCTCTTAAACAGTACGTTCAAATTTCGGTGAAATTGCTACACTTATAGATGAAGGTTCGATGGAGTCATCGGTCAAAAACCTTTTCAAATCGACCCACGCCAAGTGTAAAAATCGAATTTGTAATGTATTGATTTTTCAGTTCAAATGTATAAATAGAGATGAGAGACGAGTTATTTCCCTTTTATGGAACGCGCAGACGATAAAAAATTCCCACCACTTGCAGACGATTAGATATTTAGATTCTTATCAGAATAAGTAGATGAAGGTCCGGTGGAGTCTTCGGTCAAAAACATTTTCAAATCGACCCACGCCAAGTGTAAAAATCGAATTTGTAATCTCCTTATTTCTGTCTGTCCGACGCGTAGAGAGAGAGTGAGAGTGAAAGAAAGAGACAGACTACAAGAGGGGGATAGCGGGAGAGAGAGAGACGCTGGAAGAGGGGAAGGAAAGCTATGTTTTGCTGTCTGCATTACGATACATATATATATTCACACACACACACTGAGCGCGTCATAATGACGTAATGCAGACAGCCAGACATACAGACAGATATTATAAGAGCGCAACGTTATATCTATGTATCTATCTAAAAAGAAAGACTAAGAATTATATAGAGAGAACGCTAAATCGCCTAATGCGGTCCCTAGGACATTGAAAATTTGAAATAATTTTTGCTCAAAACACTCACAGGACCATAAGTATTACATGTCTAAAGTTTGAAAACAATCGGTTGGATGGTTCTCAAGTTTTAGTGAGCTGACAGACAGACAGACATTCTCTGTTTTAGATATATAGACTAGCAGAAATCCGCCGAGAGGGTGGTTTTCTGCTAGTCTATATATTTAAAACTGAGGTTGTCTGCCTGTCTGTCTACTAAAGCCTTCGGCACACATCTCCTCTTAAACCGTACGTTCAAATTTCGGGGAAATTGCTACACTTATAGATGAGGGTCAGGCGGAGTCATCGGTCAAAAAATGTTTCAAATCGACCCACGCCAGGTGTAAAAATCGAATTTGTAATCTATATATATAAAACTGAGGTTGCCTGTCTGTCTGTCTGTCTACTAAAACCTTCGGCACACATCTCTTAAACCGTATGTTCAAATTTCGGTGAAATTGCTACACTTATAGATGAAGGTCCGGCGGAGTCATCGGTCAAAAGATTTTTCAAATCGACCCACGCCAAGTGTAAAAATCGAATTTGCAATGTATTGATTTTTCAGTTCAAATGTATAAATAGACTTTAGAGACGAGTTATTTCCCTTTTATGGAACGAGCAGACGATAAAAAATTCCCACCACTTGCAGACGATTAGATATTTAGATTCTTATCAGAATAAGTAGATGCTATAAATAGATGCCATTCAAATTGAATTTTAATTTTTGGTTCGATTTGTTTAGTAGCTTCATTTTCACTGTACTACCTTTGTATGCTACAAAGCGTTAAAAAGTTACCGACCTCATTACTTGGTAAGTTAAACCTTCCCTATTAAACGTTTGGATTATTTTCAGTTTTCAATTGTTGTTTCATTTTGCTATGACGTTGGCGGTTAGGCTTTCTACTTAAATTAATTTTGCGATCTTATAAGGCTAAATTTACTTCAATTTCCTTTTATCTTGAAGGAAATATGGACGGATTGTTTGTATTAGGATTCATGTATACACCGGGGTTGGGGGTGCAAAAGTAGGTATGCAGTTAATTACTATTGACGCTTGGCCAGCACAAAAGTTTTGCTCAAACTAAAATAGCAAATTCAAGTCAATCTGAGTAATTTCAATGCAAATAAGAAGTCAGATTATTTCCACCATGCCCCATTTTTGTGCATTGGGGCTCGACATACAGGGCGACCTCAAAACCCTTACTGGCTCTTTAATCAGATTTAGCTCAGTTTCCATGCAAGTGATTTTCACACTTAGACATTTTTTACCGTAGCCGTAACTATTTCGCATCCATTTTTTCAATAAAATTATAATCGGTTAAGAAATGCACTCAAAATTTGATAAAAACTTACATAAAAAGAAATGGAGCAACTTTTTAAGCTGCCATGTTTTTAATGTTCGGCTTCAAGTAACTCCTGATTACCATAACCGATTTTATTGATATATAGTGTTATGCCTTATGTGCAATTTTGATTTCTGTAAAAAGTTTAAATTTCCTTTGAATCACTATTATCACTGAATTATAACAAAGTTAAAGAAGGGCAGTGCCAACATTATTGGTTACCCTGCATGTTCATGTAAAGATGACTTTGTAAATAATGCATCTATGACATTTTCTTGGATTTTGGGTGCATTTCTCATTAGACGAATTGATTTGCAAAATTGAATGATTCGCAAAACTTATTTTTTCGCATTGTTTTATATTTAAGATACATTTCTCAGATTCCTTTGACATATCGTGCTCACCACCTTGATGCCTAAAAAGAAGAATACCTTATTAGGACTGACGCGATCTCAGATAACGAAAAGAAGGTGGCTGACTGAGGCGTAGTCGAACATTAGACAGCCTCAAATTGTGGGGTGTTCAGTGAATGCGATAGCTCTGTCTATCGATGAGTATTGCTTGAGTCGACGGGCCAGAAATTCTACTTCCATTGTATCTTCACATGCAACTGAGAATGATGACGAGTGTTTACTTCGACACACCAGACATGCTTCTTCAACTGCGTCCTCACATGCCTCAGTGAATAACGAGGAACGTCAAACTCGGCTTGCAAGAAATGCAAAGGCAAAAGCAGCTGCGAGCTGCAGAGAATGATATCCAACGTAAACTTCGTCAGAGCAGAGACGCGGCTGCTACGGCAGCTGCGCGAGCTGCAGAGAATGATGTTGAACGTGATCTTCGTCAGAGCAGAGACGCGGCAGCTACTGCAGCTGCGCGAGAAGCAGAGATAGCAGCTAACCGAACTATTCGACTGGGGGGGGGGGGGGGGGGGTGGTGGTCAGTATAAAGCCAATAAGCGGGGTATTTCGAGGGCTGCGAAATCACAATGGTCATTGAAGGCTTTCAATTATGTCCCCGTTAATAATTATGCTACACACCCTCATATTCAAATCGGCGGCATGTCTGAAATTTGCCAGTTTTGCAAAGCCAAAAAGTGGCCGGGTGAACCAGCCAGAATGTGCTGCTCTAATGGCAAGGTCAACTTGCACACTCCTAGGGATCCACCACAGCCATTGAGGCTTCTTCTTACAGGCACCCATTCACTCTCAAGAGCTTTCCTTCAAGATATTCGACATTACAATTGTGCCTTCCAAATGACATCTTTTGGATCGAGTTATGAGAATGAAGGTGGATTTATGTCCACATTCAAAGTTCAAGGTCAGGTTTATCATCTTATTGGATCGCTTGAGCCTGTAGATAATAAAAAGCCCCAATTTCTTCAGGTCTACTTCATGCCCAACTGTCTTGAACAAGCTACAAGGCGAAATACATTTGCATTCCCAAAAGAAAAAAACTCAAAACTCAATTGACTGTCCACAAGCAACAAGGAAATACTCAATTGCTTCTGACACTAGACTGGAGCTCCTTTTTGAACTTCAGGACATACTTCATACTCATAACAGCTACGTTCAGAGCTTCAAATACGCGTTAGAAACAGCTCCTGTGGACAATTACTATGTCATCATTGATGCTGACAACCGGCCATCTGGAGAACATGCAGGCCGCTATAATTCACCTTCTTTCAATGAGGTTGCAATACTTCTCGCTGGATATCAGCACAACAAACGCGACATTGTTATCAAGCATCGCGACCATGGACTTCAACGGATCAGTGAAACACACAGATCATACGACGCACTCCAATACCCGCTGCTTTTTGTATATGGAGAGGACGGATACCATCTTGGCATTCCACAATGTAAATCTACCAATTCAGAGGTTCATTCTACCAAAACAGTTTCATGCAAGGACTTCTATGCATTCCGATTCACGATCCGAGATGACTGTTTTAGTCACCTACATCGCTATAATGACCTTTTCAACCAGTATGCAACTGACATGTGTGCAAACATGGAATCTGAGAGATTGTGTTTTATCAAACTCAATCAAAAAAGTTGCGTTGTGACAGTTACATACACCTCCTTAATGGAATGAACAATGATGCGGATCCTGAGAGTCTTGGAAAAGTATGCATTCTGCCATCTACCTTCACGGGAAGCCCTCGATATATGCATGAAAGGACTCAGGACGCCATGACCATTGTACGACATTACGGCAGGCCAGACTTATTTATAACTTTTACTTGTAACTCCAATTGGAAGGAAATTGAGGGCGAACTCCTTCCTGGTCAGAACGCCACACGCCGACATGATCTCGCGGCTAGAGTATTGCGTCTTAAGTTACTTAAGCTTATGGATCTTATCAAAATAGGTGAGGTTTTCGGACCAGCTCAATGTGACATGTACATAATCGAATGGCAAAAAAGGGGCTTCCCCCATGCTCATATTCTTATTTGGCTGACAGCAAAGGTTAGTCCTAACAACATTGACAGGATCATCTCTGCAGAATTACCCAATCCTTCCACTGACAAGGACTTGTACATGAAAGTTAGGGCACATATGGTGCATGTTCCATGTGGGCCTGGCTTTAGAACTGATTTACCATGCGTTACAGGCAATAAAAGATGCACGAAAAAATTTCCCCGTCAATTTATTCGCGATACTCTGACTGGCAATGATGGCTACCCATTATATAGACGTAGGCGACGTGAAGAGGGAGGTTTTACGGCAAGGGTTAAGAATGGCGAGGTTGACAACCGATGGACCATTCCCTATTTCCCACTCCTGCTCAGTACTTTCAACGCACACATTAATGTTGAATTCTGCAGCTCCGTCAAGTGCATCAAATACATATGTATGTTAATAAGGGTTCTGACGCTGCTTCGTTCGGTATACTCAACGAAAACAATAGAGCCGAAGTAACGCAATTCCAAGTAGGGCGCTACATAAGTAGTAGCGAGGCCTTTTGGCGAATCTTCGGTTTTCCAATACATGATAGGCACCCTTCAATTGTAAAATTATATGTACACCTAGAACACGGTCAACGGATGTACTATACCAACAAAAATGCTGCTGAATTGGCACAGACCCCAAGGGATACAACTTTAACTGGATTTTTCAAACTGTACGAATACGATGACTTCGCAAAATCATTGCTGTATTCTCAGGTGCCATCATACTACACATGGAATAAAAAAACATGGAGTCGCAGAAAGACTGGCCAACCAGTTATTGGAGTTCCCGGGATCAAATTCATTAATTGCTTGGGGCGAGTGTATACGATTCCTCCAAATCAACACGAGTGCTTCTATCTTCGAATGCTACTGCATGAGGTCAAAGGACCGACCAGTTTTCAGGATCTCAGAACTTACGGTAATCGTGTTTGGTCTACATACAGAGATGCCTGTTTGGCTCGTGGAATGCTTGAAGATGACTCACGATGGGATGCAACCTTGGCGGAGATCGCTTCATCACACTCAGCTGGAAGCCTACGAGAGCTCTTTGCAAAGCTTCTTCACTTATGTAACATTTGTGATCCCTACACATTATGGTTGAAGTTTCGGAACCAACTGTCTGAGGACTTTCTACACCAGGCTCAACTACAACTTCCTGACATAGAAGTAGATTTCAGTGATGATTTATACAATAAAGGGCTTATAGACATAGAGGACAGGATTTTCCTTATGGGTGGGAATACCTTGCCACAAACCGACCGCACTGATTCTAATAAAATTCCAACTCTCATCATCCAAGAAACATCTTATGATGTCGATACTCTAGCTAGATATGTGTTTGAAATGGAACCAAAACTACTTCCTGATCAGCAATTTGCATACAACACTATCACCGACTATGTATTTCATCGATTGGGTGGTATCTTCTTTCTTGAAGCCCCTGGAGGCACTGGAAAAACCTTTGTTATTAAACTTCTTCTTGCCAAAGTTAGACAGAATGAAGTTATTGCAATAGCCGTTGCATCATCCGGTATTGCAGCAACACTACTTCCTGGCGGCAGGACAGCACACTCTACCTTTAAGCTTCCGCTTAACTTGGTATCAACTGAAACACCGCTCTGTGACATCACCAAGGATAGTCCGAGAGCAGAACTGCTACGACGGTGCCAACTGATTGTGTGGGATGAATGCACCATGGTTCACAAAGGAGCTATTGAGGCCTTAGATAGAACACTGAAAGACATTAGAGACCGTCAGGAGACCATGGGGATGTAACTCTTTCAGGGGACTTTCAACAAACTTTGCCGGTTATTCCAAAGGGCACCAGAACGGATCAAGTTCGGGCCTGCCTGAAGTCTTCTCCATTGTGGCAACAGGTAACAACACTTCGTCTGACCACTAACATGCGTGTTCAACTGCATGGCGATACTGTGTCTGAAAAATTTGCTGAAGACCTTCTCATTCTTGGCGACGGCAAAGTACTTTCAGATGTGTATGGAGACATTGCACTCGACAATATATGCTGTCTGGTTAACACTGTCAAAGATCTCAAGGCAGCCGTTTTTCCCATCTTGGCAGATAATTACCGCAATCGCACATGGCTGTGTGAGAGGGCTATATTAGCTCCTACAAACGTCATTGTCTCCGGCATTAATCGCCAAATGCTTGAAAGTCTTCCTGGAAATGATAAGACTTTTAAGTCTATTGATACCAATGTTGATGCACATGATGCGGTCAATTATCCCATTGAATTCCTCAATTCATTGGATATTCCCAGTCTACCTCAACATATTTTGACTCTCAAGGAAGGATGTCCAGTTAAACTTCTCAGGAATATAACCCCTCCCAAGCTTTGCAATGGTACACGCCTTGTTGTCAATAGGATGTCACAGCACATTATTTATGCTACGATTATGTCGGGATGTAGAAAAGGAGAAGATGTTTTAATACCTATAGTAACTCTTACTACATCAGGAGTGGATGCACCCTATTCTTTTAAAAGAACCCAATTTCCCTTTCGTGCTGCCTTTGCTATGTCCATCAACAAGTCCCAGGGTCAGACTTTATCTGTAGCAGGACTTCACCTGGAGGAGTCATGTTTTTTACATGGACAATTCTACGTTGGATGTTCTCGAGTTGGCAGCCGGAACAACCTCTTTGCTTTTGCTCCAAACGGAAAAACAAAGAATATTGTATACCGTGAGGTTTTATAGGTTTTTTTTTTTTTAAATTCGAAACGGCAATGTTACACCGACTGCCTTAAATATATAGCGTCTACGAAACCTGTATTCAACATCGATGCAGTGCATTCTATTGACACCTAGGCCTCTAAGGACCAGCATTGCTCGCAAATCAAAGCGGACTCTGAAATGGATGGTTTCGATTGTTAAGGACGCCCTCCAGTCGCTGACAAGTCAGGCGTTTAATACATAGACACACACAACTTGGTGCATACATACAAAAATTGTTCCCGTCATTTCTTTCATTGTTTCAATATGCATTCCGACCTAGGCAACACGCAACAACAGCATTTCTGGTGCATCGAAGTAAACTTTCGTCATCATTCTCAATATACAATGGAAGCAGCATTTCTGTTGTGTTGATTTCAGCAATTCTTTTTGGTGAATATGGCTTTTGCTGCAGCTGTCCATTTCGCATGCTGTGGCTGTCTATAATCTGCCCGTCAAACTCACCATGGGTATGTTATGAGCTCTTCATAGTTTATACTTAAACATCTACGCTATTACATTGTCAACATTTTTTCAGGTGCGAACCTCTTTTATGCTGCCTGCCCTCTCGACTTCGGATAACGCATTTTTCTTTTGTTTTTCATGTCCATCCAATTTCTTTGTTTCAAAATAACTGATAGTTTGGTTACGCTGATGTTTTTCTCTGAGACAATTGTTGCAGTGTTTACATTTTCGATTTTTGTTAAAGTTATGGTTATGTTTTCTTAACTTCATAAGGCATACTGTTGGTTGAGGGAATATTAATCAGAAGTACTACATGAAAGTCTACACTGTAGACTCTACAGTTTTTAAACTAAGAAAGGAACTTAACATTGTAACTTTAATACAACTACTGAGCAGCCCCGAGCAACGCCGGGCTATCCTGGTAGTAATATATATATATGAAATATATATATATATGATATATATATATATATATATATATATATAAGTATGAATAAAATAACAGGAGGCTAGACTAGGACTAATGTAAATAATATTACATCAAGATTGACCATACGGAATGACCAATTCTATCCAGTGGTGAACCAACAAACCTAAATATATATATATATATGGAAAGAGAGATATATATTTTAATTTTAATTATATCTCATATAAAATAATATAATTGGCTTTCCACAAAATACATATAGTTAGCACCCCAAACATATAATTGGGATTATACTAAGGTATATCCTAATGTTTGTTGAGTGAGATGGTAGCCAGTCAGAGTAAAGCTTAAGGCTTTCTCTGTTAATGTATTGAATATTTTACTCTTGATTTGGCCAGAGATAAAATTTTTCAAGATACCTTTTAAGCGTACTTTCCGTATTTACTATTGTTATGAAATATTGATTGTTATTTTGGTATCATATCTCTGTTTTTAGCCTAAGAAAATATCTATATGCGTGTATAATTAATACATGCATACATTTATTTTTTTTAAATTTAATTGAGTTCTTAACACGCAGGGTTAAAATTGTTGAAAAAATTTAATTCACCCACGTGTATATTATTTTACTTTCTTGTGTTTCGCGATTGCCTCCCTTTTCCGCTTCGTGACGCTGTGAAATTCCTCATTCTGAGACTGCTGGAATTTCAAATTTGGCGGTCATTATGATGCGTGGAGGGATGATTAGCTGACACAAAAAATGACATGGGTAAGGAATTTTTTCTTATATCAATGTTTGACGGGCATCCACTGATGATTTATAAGTGCCCACCTGCATATGTTCTTACAGAAAAATATGTTGGCTTTTACATAACCCGGATACATTCTCCCAACTTGTAAAAAACTTATAATGAAACAATTGTTTGGAAAGAGAGATATATATTTTAATTTTAATTATATCTCATCTATATATATAAAACTGTGGTTGTCTGTCTGTCTATCGATTTTTGGCACACATCTCCTCTTAGAATCTCTGACGGAATTGCACCGAAATTGCTATACTTGTACATTGAGCCCTAGCGAAGACATCGGAAAAAAAAATATTTCAAATTGACCCACCCTATGTGACGAAATCAAATATAATGTATCGATTTTTGAGCGTAAGTTATCAGTTATTTCCCTTTGTTCTGTTTACATTGAGCGTCTTACGTAAAAAATTACGCTGGCTTTCTCAGCGTTTAAAATGACATTAACACAATACACGAACAGTTGTCGAGCCAGCAAAATATTGACCTGCAAAATTCATCAGTTCGAACACTAAGCTTCCGTTTTGCTTCATTTCCATTTAAAAGCATTTTAAAACAATATTTTTACTTGAAAACAAGTCTATTTAAAGACTACGTAAAACAAGCAAATATTTCGTCGTTAGGCGTGCAGACAGACAGTTGTGCAGACAGACAGTCGTGCAGAGAGGTGATATACGCGTGCAGACAGACAGTCGTGCAGAGAGGTGATATAGGCGTGCAGACAGACAGTCGTGCAGAGAGGTGATATAGGCGTGCAGACAGACAGTCGTGCAGAGAGGTGATATAGGCGTGCAGACAGACAGTCGTGCAGAGAGGTGATATAGGCGTGCAGACAGACATAACTGATAATTTGGTTACGCTAATGTTTTTCTCTGCGTTGCAGTGTTTACATTTTCGATCTTTGTTAATAAATAACCAGTGCAGTTTCTATCCCCAGCATCCTCTTTTGTTATAACATTCGGGTTATCGTTATGTTTTCTTAACTTCATAAGGCATATTGTTGGTTGAGGGAATATTAATCAAAAACACCATTTGCAAGTCTGCACAGTAGACACTACAGTTTTTAAGCCAAGAAAGAAACTTAACATTGTAACTTTAACACAGCTACTGAGCGACCCCGAGCAACGCCGGGCTTTACTTCTAGTATAAAATAATACAACTGGCTTTCCACAAAATACATATAGTTAGCACCCCAAACATATAATTGGGATTATACTAAGGTATATCCTAATGTTTGTTGAGTGAGATGGTAGCCAGTCAGAGTAAAGCTTAAGGCTTTCTCTGTTAATGTATTGTATATATATATATATATATATATATATATATATATATATATATATATATATATATATAGATATGATAATTATATATATATGTTATATATATATATATATATATATATATATGATATATATATATATGATATATATATATATATGATATATATATGATATATATAGATATGATAATTATATATATATGTTATATATATATATGATATATATATATATGATATATATATTATATATATATACACATATACGATATATGCATATATATGATATATATATATGTATATATATATGTACATATATATAGGATATATATATATATAGGATATATATTTACATATATATATATATGATATATATATATATGTATATATATATGTATATGATATATATATATATGATATATTTATATATATATATGATATATATATGATATATATATATATATATATATATATATATATATATATATATATATATATATATATATATATATGATATATATATATGATGAGCAGAAGTGATATTCAATTTGTTGGTAATTCAACAAATATAAATGTTTATAACTGATTCAGAGCACTCGACAGTTTTTCTGGAGTATAATATTCAATGATATTAAACAAATGAAAACTATATATATAAAACCATTTTTATTCTATTATATATATTTCAAGGGTACCAAAAACCTTTGTACGCTTTCATCAGATAAAATACAAAGTGTGTTTTATAAATTTTGACATAGCCAAGGATCATCCCTTATCGGTTGAAGTTTTCCTTGGATAGAGACAGATTTATCAAAATTGATAAGATGAGTATGCAAATGAATATGAATATGTAAATGAGGTTGAAGTATATGTTTAAAAAAACGTTATTTTAGACGCTATGGAGAATTTAGATATGTGTTTGTATTAGTAGGAAAGAAAGAAAAGGAAAAAAGAAAAGAAGACCTTAAAATTATTTTAATTTGGGGAAAGAAATTTGAATATTTACCTATATTATGTATATACATATATGGAGAATTTTGTTCGTAAGTATTTACCTTATTACAATTTTGTAGTCGGTTATATGTATATATTAATAATTGCATATGTATTAGTATTAAAGGGATATAGAAAATTTAAAAGATATAGAAAAATTTACAATTATTAGTTGTTTACGAGGGAGTTGATTTTGTGTTTTATGTAAATAAATAATTTCAAGTTATGAGATGAGAAAATTTGAATATTTTGTTCAGCATTGAAAATGTTTTCATAATATTGATTTAATGAGGTTACATATATAGTAAATTTACACGATTGAGAAAGGAAAGATAACTTCAATTTTGTTTGTTAATCGATAAATTTGAAGAGTGATTTAGGAAATTATATATTATTTAGTATGAGATTAATTATTTTAGTCGAAAGATGGGTGAATGTTTGAAAATCAAAAGAGGAGATACGTAATGTGCTTATCTAAGAAACTGTCGTGAAGAGGATAAATATTTCTGGTGTCAGTTAATGATTATCAAACTACATCTAAAAAATATCTTTAGAGGGTGTCATTAGAAAAATAATAATGTAAGAATTAAAAATTAAAAATTAAAAATTAAAATTATATACATAAACATATATATATACATACATACATACATACATACATACATACATACATACATACCAATTTACAGAAAAAGTTGTGCATGGATACTTGAGGCGTAAAACACAGACCATAGAGGGGATAAACCACTCAAAAAGCCTGGCATGGAGTTCCGACAAGTTTATGACATCACACCTTGAGAGATATCTCTATGCAATACAGGAACAAGAACTCCCTACCAAATATCTGCTGCACAAAAGAGGAGGGCCAGCAGCTGACAATAAATGTAGGCTATGTAAAACAAAGATCGAGGATGTAAGCCACATTGTTGCCAGCTGCGAAAGAATGTCATCTCGCTACTACCTCCCCATGAGACACGATGGGATAGCTAGAACCATCTGGAACGCACTTCGGAAAACAAAATTAACAACAAACGAGGAAGAATATATTGAGACAGATGGCACTAAGGAATACTGGTGGAACCTGAAAATAAAAACTGCCACCAAATTAAAGCACAACCGGCCTGATATTGTAGTTTGGGACCACACATTGAAAACGTGTTCTGTTGTGGAGATCAGCTGCCCACATGATGTAAACGTTGTCAGAAAAATACAGGAGAAGGAGGACATCTACGGACCATTGATGAGGAGTTTACAAATCCAGTATCCAAGATACACCTTTAGCTTCATACCCATCATTATTGGTGCTACGGGTTATATACCAACCCGCTTGGACCAAAGTATGACTGAACTTGGATTTGCGGACAAAAAGCACAGCTCCGTAATTCATAGTCTGCAAATGGCTGCGATAGCTGGCACCTTCAAAATTTGCAAAACATTCTTGCGATTCAAGGGATGACAATTTCTTTTCTTTTACAACCTTGCCACCAGGAAGGTGGCCGGTCAAAAAAATATACTCGAAATTAAGAGAAAGAGAATATACATACATACATAGGAGAATATTTATGCAGAACTGATGAGAAATCTGCAGATACTCCACCCTGATTTATGCCTGTGATTGTTGGGGCACTGGGATATGTTAGTAACTGCCTCAATACAAATCTTGAGAAGCTAGGCTTCACAGGAACAGAAAGAATACAACTAGTTAGGAAACTACAAGTACAATCCATTATTGGAACAGTAAAAATATGTAAAACATTCCAAATATTTTGCATCTAATAACATCCACATCCACACATACAGTAACATCCATATCTACACATGCATGCATACATACATATCTACCTAGTTGATGTTGTGTAAATTCCAATGAGAGAGTCTTGTGTCTATGTTAGAAACCGACTCTCTCTCTCTATTGGTAAAACTTTGTGAAATTATAAAACCAGAAGAACATACATACATACATACATACATACATATACACACACACACACACACACACACACACATACACACACACACACACACACACACACACACACACATATATATATATATACATATATACATATATATATATATATATATATATATATATATATATATATATATATATATATATATATATATATATATATATATATAAGATCAAAAAATGGTTAAAAGAGTTCCATGTATTTTATTATGCGCATTTCAAAAACAAATATCATCATGGAATAACATTTGCGTTTTCGTCAGATAAAATAGGGAGACATGATATGAGGGTTAAAACACACTTGTGAATAGTGCAGTTTTAAATCAACATATGAAAAGTAGTTTTAGATTGATGTGTAATATTGGGGAAAAAATTGAGGGGGGGAGGGGTGGAAAGGATGAAAAAGAGGAGGAGATGAGAGTAAAAAGTGGAGGGGGAGGAGTATAATGAGGAAGGATGAGATAGGAGGAGAGATGGGTGATAGAGAGAGAGAGATAGCTTTTATAACTGAGAAAAAATATATTGTTTTACATAGAGAGGTTGAAAAACCGTTGGAAGATAATATATAAATTAAAAGAATTTGAAAATTAACGAAGAGAAAAATAATGTTAAGTTAAGGTTTGTATATTGAAGGGTTTAATAATATGTGCGATGAAAAGAAATTGTTAATATGTATTAAGAATAATATTTAAGGGTTTAATAATATGTGCGATGAAAAGAAATTGTTGATATGTATTATTAAGAAAAAAAAAAAATATAGCAATAGCAATGTAAGTAAGGATATATTGTGAAAGAAGTAGAAGATTGGATGAATAAGTTAGATGAGCATGAAAGGGAGAAAAAAATAATGAATTGAGGATGAATAATCTAACGTCAAAAAATGTTTATGTTTACGAAAGATTTTTTTCAAGGTGATATAAAGTAAGAATATATTGTGCTGTGTAATAATTGTTTCTACATTAGGCACAATGATAATTGAGAAGTATCTAGGAAGAAAGGTACAGATTAGAGGTTAGAAATTAAAAGAAAAAGAAAAAGAAAAAAGAAAAGAAAAGGAAAAAAGAAAGAAAGGGAAGTGATAAATATGAGTGATATACAATGAGTAACTAGTATTATATAATGTATAATAAATAACTTTGAAATAAGGTAGAAAGATGGGTATATTTTTAAAGAAATATATATGTATATATATATATGTGCCTTTGAGAAAAGGATTTTAAATTGATAAAGTATTAGATATTAGTTGTATACTTTATGGAATGTTCTGTGGAATTTATGCAAGCAGAGAGAAAACAAGTCAAGTGATCTTATATATTATTTATACTCCAGTCCTACAAACTGTAGAGTGCTTCTTATCCGATATCTGAATTGCTTTATTGTACTACAATAAAACTCACCTCCTACATATATATATATATATATATATATATATATATATATATATATATTGTTATACTTTGGGAGGGTCATGTTGCCAATAAGAAACACACGCACCAGTTGCTTTCACTTCAATTTATTATAATAAATTTATAAATTTAGGAATTTATAAATTTCCGGTTGGTTGGTTGGTTCCACAACCAGATGATTGTTTATATATTGTCAAAGTTCTTTCGTCACACATTCTGTGACCTCTTCAGTGACTGGGGATTCTTTTCTTTGTTTTTGTGCCTCTCCTTTGTTCTGTCCTACGCCATCTTGTTTTTGTGTGTGTTGTGTGCCCACAACACACACAAAAACAAGATGGCGTAGGACAGAACAAAGGAGAGGCACAAAAACAAAGAAAAGAATCCCCAGTCATTGAAGAGGTCACAGAGGGTGTGACGAAAGAACTTTGTCAATATATAAACAATCATCTGGTTGTGGAACCAACCAACCAACCGGAATAAAATTAAATACATTGATAACAATAACATGGCAAATCATCCTAGTATTAATTATAATAATAATAAACAATTTAACCTAAACTCTAAAACAATCAAAAGAACTAGAAGTAGAAATATTATTTGGTACTCATCCCCATTTTCATTAAGCGTTAAAACATGTTTAGCAAAGCTATTCTTTAAAGCACTAGATAAATGTTTTCCTAAAGCTCACAGATACCACTCTATTTTTAACAGGCATACTATAAAACTATCCTACTCTACTACTATGAACATAGAATTAATAATAGAAACTTAAATTTAAACCCTAACCAAAATAACCAAAATAGCAATAATAATATTTCTAGCAATATCCAGTATAATAGTACCGTTCCGAGCAACAACAACTCCATAAAATGGAACTGTAGAATCAAATCAAACTGCCCTTTACAAAATAATTGTTTAGATAAAAACGTAGTTTATAAATGCACAGTTAAAACTAGAGATAAAATATTTAACTATGTTAGAGCCACTTCTACAAAATTTAAAGAACGCTGGAATAACCATAATCATTCTTTTAAAAGATCTGATAAAAAATCTTCTACTTCACTTTCACATCTTATATGGAACTTAAAATGCAAGAATATAGACTATTGAATATCTTGGAAAACGATTTTAAAAGCACCTGCGTACCGAAATATGGCTTTATCAAGATTCTGTAAATTATGTATCGAAGAAATTTTTCTATATAATTAACTGTCAAAACTCTATTAATCTCAGGACAGAGTTATTTTTTCCTTGTAGACATCGCCAAAATTCAACGTTCAAAACTATGTTTAATTTATAATATTCCTATAATCCTTCAAAATGATCTTATCCTCTATAACAATTTAAAATTATTAATACTGTTAATATTTTAATATTTCTAAATGTGAATATCACTAATATTTGTAATACCTTTACCTTTCAGGAAAAAAAAAAAAAAAATATATATATATATATATATATATATATATATATATATATATATATATATATATATATGTTTATGTATATAATTTTAATTTTTAATTTTTAATTTTTTAATTCTTACATTATTATTTTTCTAATGACACCCTCTAAAGATAATATTTTTTAGATGTAGTTTGACACTAGAAAAATTAACTGACACTAGAAAATGTTATCCTCTACACGATAGTTTCTTAGATAAGCATGTCATCTTTTGATTTTCAAACATTCACACATCTTTCGATTAAAATAATTAATCTCACACTAAATAATATTTAATTTCCTAAATCACTCTTCAAATTTATCGATGAACAAACGAAATTGAAGTTATCTTTCCTTTCTCAATCGTGTAAATTTACTATATATGTAACCTCACTAAATTAATATTATAAAAACATTTTCAATGCTGAACAAAATATTCAAATCTATATTGTTCTCATCTCATAACTTGAAATACCTATTTATTTACATAAAACACAAAATCAACTTCCCTCGTAACTCATATTATAAACAACTAATAATTGTAAATTTTCTATATCTCTTTAGTACTAATACATATGCAATTATTAATATATGCAGATATTTATACATATAACCTACTACAAAATTGTAATAAGATAAATACTTACAAACGAAATTCTCCATATAAGTATATACATAATATAGGTAAATATTCAAATTTCTTTCCTCCAAATTAACGTAATTTTTAAGGTCTTCTTTTCTTTTTTCCTTTTTCTCTTTTTTCTTTTCTTCCTTTTCTTTCTTTCCTACTAATACAAACACATATCTAAATTCTCCATAGCGTCTAAAATAACCTTTTTTAAAACATATACCTCAATCTTATTTACATATTCATATTCATTTGCATACACATCTTAACAATTTTGAAAAATCTGTCTCTAAGTCCACTTTCCAAGGAAAACTTCAACCGATAAGGTATGTTCCTTGGCTATGTCAAAATTTATAAAACACACTTTGTATTTTATCTGATGAAAGCGTACCAAAGTTTTTGGTACCCTTGACATATATATAATAGAATAAATATGGTTTTATAAATATAGTTTCCATTTATTTAATATCATTTAATTATATATATGATATATATATATATATATATATATAACGAAGGAAATGTGGTAAGGAACCAGGTGGACCATATATATATATGAATATCCGTCATCAGTGGTCTACTAGCCATCATAGGTATTTCTTCGCATTACAGACCATATACATCAAGCTAGGGCGATACAATAACTAAATTAAGTTATTGGGATAAAAAGAGTTGGGTGGAAAAAGAGAGACAGGTAAACAAACACGAATGGTGAGGCAACGTAAAGCGAGGAAAAAATGAGAAAATCAAGTCAATAATTCATTTTGAACATAAGAACTTGCGAATATTGACGAGAAGGCAAAGACACATCTTGGCCGTGCGGATGTGAGCGAGAAAAGAATCTTGTACGGTGTGGGACGATGGAGGAAGTGAGAGAGAGGGTGAGTAGCAGAGAGTAAGTGAGTGAAAGTGTGAGGAAGAGGCTAGCCGAGAGAGGGTGATTAGCAGAGAGGGTGAGTGAAAGTAATAGGGGGAAGGAGAGAGAAAGGGGAGAGAGAAAGAGGATAGCAGTAAGGGAAGAGAAATGGCGAACTGTGTTGTTGCAAATAGGATACACACACACACACACACACACACACACACACACACACACACACACACACACACACACAAATACATATATATATATATATATATATATATATATATATATATATATATATGTGTGTGTGTGTGTGTGTGTGTGTGTGTGTGTGTATACATGTGTATGTTGTATGCACATATATGTGCGTACCTCTCATTATTGTCTCAAACTCCCTCACGGTAGAGTAACCACGGAATTATAGAAACTGCTTTTAAGCCAACACTATAAACACTTTAAGTCAACCTTACCACCCATCTGTAGCCTCAGTATCAGCCTCGGTATCATATCAATATCTCCCTCCGTCTTCCGAGATATTTTTCACTGCTACAAGGGATTTAGTCCCCTTTCTTTACCGGTATATCACGTGATAATATCTCCGTCCGCCTTTTTGAGATTTTCTCGCTTGCTACGGACGTGTCTGGAATCACTCTTTCCCTGAGGTGTTCCCTTGAAAACCTGGCTTACCTCACAAGAATGTTGCATCTCTATGATATAAGATTGTTGCATACTGACCACCGAAACTGTACAGGTATATATATCTGTGTCTATTATTCCTTCTTACTTTATAATTTGTTACATAGTTCTGATACACACACACACACACACACACACACACACACACACACACACACATATATATATATATATATATATATATATATATATATATATATAATGTGTGTGTGTATATATATATATATATATATATATATATATATATATATATTATCAGAACTATGTAACAAATTATAAAGTAAGCAGAAATAATAGACAGATATATACCTATTTTTTTCTTCAATGTAATGTGTTTTACTATGAATTAACCGTTTTGTATTTAATTTCATTGTTTTAATCTCTCTCTCTCTCTCTCTCTCTCTCTCTCTCTCTCTCTCTCTCTCTCTCTCTATATATATATATATATATATATATAGAATTAGCCGTCGAAACGGCTTGAGCTCAGCCGTCGGGGTCCCACTCGTTCCTATATATATATATATATATATATATATATATATAGGAGAAAGTATGACCGCGACGACAGAGCTTGAGCCGTTTCGACGGCTATTTCTGGACTAAAGTAAGAGTTTTTTTAGTCTGGTAAATAGATACCCGAACTTTTCAAGGGGTACTTCCTTATATGGGAAGATTGTAGTAGTCAAGAGGATTGATCAAAATTTGTAGCAGACAGAAAAGTCTATCATGACAGTGGGTGCGGGGTGGGGGTGGCTGAACTTGCCTGTAGAACGATAGGGGAGTGGGTAGAGCCGGTCAAGCGTTGAAGGTGAAATCTACACGGCAAATTCTAAGGAATGTGTATGAAAGTAGGCCAGAGGAGGTAGGCGAAAAAGGTTTCTTTAGAAAAAAGTAGGAGGGACGTTATAGAATTGGTAAATCAAATGGGATTAGAGGACATTGAAAAATATAATAAAAAAGAATATAATAATAATTGAGAGAAAGATATATCAGAATGTAAGATTGGAAAGTGAGAAGTGAAATAAAACAAAAACTAAGGAGTCTAACACAGCTGTTATATTTAGTTGGTTATGCTTTTTCGGCCAATGCTATAGAATGAGTTGCCAGATGAGAATTATTGAAAATTTAGAATTGGATATTAAAAATTAATACCACATCTCTGGGGTCTAACACAGCTGCTATGAATAGTTAGTATAACGTAATCGGCGAAAGCTATCTATAAGTTACTGGGGTTGGGGTACTGAGGCTAAAGAGGCCCGATGGGCTGCCTCGGGTTAGGTGAAAGGGGGAAAAAAACCAAAGAAACGAACGAGGAAGAAAAGCGGTGGTGGAAAGAAGTGATAGGAGGAGACAAAGGGAAGAAGAAACCATAGAGGAAAAAGAATGAGGTACATCTACCTATATAAGTTGGGGTTTTCCCTATCTTATTCGGCAAGTGGGGTGTTTCAGCCCTTGTCTACCCACCTGGATCGTTAGGGGGTTTGAGGGCGAGGTAAGTCTTCCGCAATCTGTGTTTGCATGCAGTTACCAGTTCGTCTTTTTTGTTTAGGAGTGGATCCTTCGTAAACAGCATTTGTAATGTTTCCTCCGAGCAGAAGTTACACGGACGGCGTCCTCCCGTGTAAGAGTTAGCTCTGGACAGTAAGCTCCAAGTAAGATGGTAAGTTATATTATTATCTTGGAGGTCCCAGATATGGGCCGAAAGTGTGGTGGCATGTCGCCGGACCGGGTTTCGGAACGTATGTCGGTGTTGGTAGAGCCGGGTCTTAAAGTCACAAGCGGTTAATCCTATATAAGCTTTGTTGGAGGTGTCCGTCCTCACGTTTCATTGATAGATCACGTTACGTTCTCGGCATCTGTAGTTGAGGGGGCACGTAGATCTATCAGGGCAGTTACACCTCTGGTCGGCTTTCCACTAATTTCTAGGCGGTTTCTTCCATAGCGGTTGAGTTTTTTGTTGTTTGAGGAGACGATGTTTTGTGCGAAGTTAGGTGTGGTGCTGTAGGATAGCTTGTTAGTGTTTTTGTTGATTATGTTGTGGTAGCGGTGTTGTGGTGAAAAGTGTTTTTCGAGGAGTCTAAAGAAGATTTTCCCGATAGCTGTTGTCACCTAGGCATTGTGGGGAGATTTGAACCACGTTACGTGAGCGGCGGCGTCGCCGCTGGTTCCGCTAAGGGAAGCTGGATAAAAGGATATTTCCTCCCGGAAGTCACTCCGCTTGAGGGCGTGGTTGTAATGAGGCGCATGTTCGTCGAATATCTGCTCATTAGCGGAACACGAGATATGCGGAGGAAGATGTTTTTAACCAGATTATTGGTGATGTTTCTATGATGGTTAGAGCGGCGGTGGATGTAGTGCAGGTTGTCGTTTGGTTTCCTGTATGGGTAGTACAGATCATTTTCGTGGTTGAGAGTAACGTCCAGGAAATTTACTCGGGTTTGTAGGGTGATTTTAAATCCCCATTCCCGGAAAAAGTTGATAAGTTGTTTACGGACTCGGTCTGTATTACTGGGGTTGTACCCTTTGAGGGTAAGGAGCCCATCGTCTCGGTATAATCCACCGCCGAATGCGGGAAACATTTCGGTGAGTTTAAATAGTAGGATAATCCTATAAGATCAGTGACCTCGGCCGAATCAGTCGCACCAATGCTGACGTCGAAGCGGGAGTCGGGAGCTCTCTTTATCCACTTAGAGTTGTCGAAAAGTAGGACTGTCTTTCTGGCGTGGAGAATGATTTCTTTCCTGGTCGGTGATGGGGGCGCGTGTTTTGGCAAAGTCCAAGGCGGCCGTAAGGAGCATAGTAACTTTCTATGCATAGTAACTTTCTATGTCAAACTGGATGTCAAACATTTAATATTCTACCATACTATTTCATTCTAATACCATTATAATTTTAAAGGATTGTAAATAAAACGAGTAAAGTAAATCAGACAAAGTTGGAATTCCTTTTATTAATATATATATAAAACTATAGACATACGCATACACAGACGCCTGCCTACATGCTCATATACAGACTCGCTCACACACACACACACACACACACACACACACACACACACACACACACACACACACACACACACACACACACATACACACACACACACACACATATAGTAATAATAATAAATTTGAAGACTAAAATCCAAAGAGGGCTCGATAAGGATAAATATATATCAGATATATAAGAACCGTAGAGCAAATATTTATAAAAATAACAGATTAAAGTTTAAGCAAAGAATCGCTGCTTTCACCCTTAACGGAATCCTTTAAAACTAAAAAAGTCAATCTGTGAACGCAGAAGTAAATATTTCAAAAACGTTGCAACCGAAGGAAGAGAGGAAGACGATATTTTGGTTCGTGGAAACGTTCCCTTGCAAAGAACGGAAAAAACGAAGATAATACGTCATTATTTGGTGCAGTGAAAACAATTACACGCAAAGACAAAACCACGTTTATGGTGTAAATGAAGTCGTAGACTAATATTCTATTTAGGAAACCGAATGATTCTCGGCTTCAGAGTTAAGAATAAAGTAAATAAAATACAGAGGTAATTGAAATTAAATATATACATACACGCATCCAAATACGTACATACACAAGCATACGCGAAAACACACGCCATGGGTGTGCAAATGCAAGCACGTAAACAAAGAAAAAAACCTGCACGCACATACAGAACCCACGCAACGCCTGTACCTGCACACATACGAACGTATACACCAAATACACATAAAATATATATAAAAAATATATATATATTGTGTGTGTGTGCGTGTATACATATGATATACATATAATATATATATATATAAACACAAAAGCCTTCCCTAGTGAGGAATGTACATCCCAACATAGCTTAGTTGTCAGCGACCTCACGGTCAGAACTAGACGAGCCCTGAAACAGAGGCCAACCTGGAGAAGAAAGATCTGGAAGCTGAAAGTCCCCTCAACCAGTAACAGATTTAAAGATATTTTACTCAACGCCTACGACAGTAAAGAAGAACAGATAGAGACATTTAACGTAGAAGAGAACTGGGAGTTCCTAAAAAATAACTTACTAGAGGCGACGGATGAGGTTTGTGGCTGGAGTAAGACCTCAAGCAGGAGGAGAGTGACTTGGTGGTGGAACAATAAGGTAGATGAAGCAGTCAAGGCCAAGAGACAGGCATGGAAAGAATGGAAGAACGGGGGGAGAAGGGTACATTACATAGAGACCAAGAGGGAAGCTAGGCGACAAGTATACTTAGCTAGGAGGGAAGCAGAGGATAGAAAATTCAAGCATGTTTTACAACGTGAGGACCAGAAACAGGAGGTATTCAAGATTGCGAGGCAGTGTGTCAGAGATAGTTGTGATGTCATTGGAGAGAAGTGTATCCGGAATGATAAAGGTGAGCTTGCCCTCACAAGTGCTGAGAAGAAAGATGCATGGAAGAGTCATTATGATAGATTACTAAATGAGGAGAATGCATGGGAAGAAGAGACCCTACCCCACGTAGACCCTATAGAGGGACCAGCAGTACAAGTCAGCGGCAGCGTAGTAAGTAAGGCAATCAGAGATATGAAGATAGGGAAGGCAACCGGTCCATCGGGTATAGCTGCCGAGATGCTGAAGGCATCTGGCTCTGTAGGTCACACTATAACCACACGTATCGTTAACCAGGTAATACTAGAGGGGGCCATACCAAAAGATTGGTGCAGTAGCATCATTGTCAACTGCTACAAAGGTAAAGGCGATGCACTAGATAGAGGAAACTATAGAGGTATAAAGTTGATGGACCAGGTCATGAAAGTAACAGAAAGAGTTATAGCACAGCTGATTAGGGACCGGGTGAATATAGACGAGATGCAATTTGGGTTTGTACCAGGGAAAGGCACCACTGATGCCCTCTTCCTTGTGAGGCAATTACAGGAAAAGTACCTAGCTAAAAGTAAGCCACTCTACTTGGCATTTGTCGACCTTGAGAAAGCCTTTGACAGAGTTCCACGTGCAGTAATCTGGTGGGCTCTTAGAAAACTAGGAGTAGATGAATGGCTTGTGAAAGCGGTACAAGCCATGTATAGGGGAGCAGTCAGCAAAGTTAGGATTGGCAATGAGTATAGCGAGGAATTTAGCGTACAGGTTGGGGTCCACCAGGGCTCTGTTCTTAGCCCTCTCCTGTTCATCATAGTCCTGCAGGCAATAACGGAGGAGTTTAAGACCGGATGCCCATGGGAACTCCTGTATGCTGATGACCTCGCACTCATAGCTGAATCTATGGTAGAACTAGAGAATAAATTCCAAACCTGGAAGCAGGGACTAGAGAGAAAGGGCCTCAAAGTCAACATGACAAAGACTAAGGTCCTTGTAAGTAGACGAGAAAACAGAACCCAGATCCCCTCAGGGAAATGGCCTTGCTCAGTATGTAGGAAAGGTGTAGGTAGGAACTCCATTCTCTGCCCCAAATGCAAACAATGGGTACACAAGAGATGTAGCGGGATCTCAGGAAGCTTAATTAAGAATGTAGCATTCACATGCAGCAGCTGTGCTGAAACAGCAAGCAAACAGCCACAGGAAACAAGTACCACCAATCTCTGGGAGGGCCCTGTAGAAACAGTAGACAGCTTCTGCTACCTAGGTGACCGAATTAGCAACGGAGGTGGGTGCTCAGAAAGTACAATAACTAGGGTAAGAACGGGATGGAAGAAGTTTAGGGAACTACTACCACTGCTAGCTGCAAAAGGCTTCTCCCTCAGAATGAAAGGCAGACTGTATGATGCGTGTATCCGAACAGCGATGTTGCATGGTAGTGAGACCTGGGCGCTGAAGGTGGAAGACTTACGTAGATTAGAGAGAAACGAAGCCTGCATGCTCCGATGGATGTGTAACAGTAATATACGTGAACGACAAAGCATAAAGGAATTGAGAGAGAGACTGAGCATAAGAGGAATCAAATGCTGCGTGCAGGAGAGGCGGTTACGCTGGTATGGACATGTGATGCGTATGAAGGATGACAGCTGCATAAAAAGGTGCAGAGCACTAGAAGTTGATGGAAACCGCGGAGTGGGGAGACCCAAGATGACTTGGGATGAGGTGATAAAAGCCGACCTTACCCAACTACACCTCTCAAAGTCAATGACACACGACCGTGACTTCTGGCGTCACGCAGTAATACAGGGTACCCGACCTCCCATGGGTACATGCTGAAGCATATAAACAATATGCCCCCCCCCCCACCGCAAGGTGGCCGTGGAGGTGCCACGGCAAAAAAGCACCCAGCCCACACTGTAAAGTGGACGTGTAGGCGCCACGAAAAAGCACCCAGCACTCACTGTAAATGAGGTTGGTGTTAGGAAGGGCATCCAGCTGTAGAAATCAAGCCAGATCAGTTCCTGTATGAGCAAGGCATGGTCAGCCGACCAGACACTGCCCACAACAGGACAACCCGTCTAACCCATGCTAGCGTGGAAGAACGGACGTAAAACGGTGATGATGATGATGATGATGATATATATATATATATATATATATATATATATATATATATATATATATATATATATATATATGATATATATATATATATGATATATATATATGATATATATATATGATATATATATATATATATATATATATATATATATATATATATATATATATATATATATATATATATATATATATATACACACGGGTGTGTATGATTGTGTATAGAAGATTATATTAATAAAAGGAATTCCAACTTTCCCTGATTTACTCGTTTTATTTACAATCCTTTAAAATTTATAATGGTATTAGAATGAAATAGTATGGTAGAATATTATGTTAGGTGTTAATTGAACGTGTTAATTGAACAAGTACTTTCAGGCTTTCGCAATCTTCAGGTTCATATTATGTGGTGACAGTCAAGTTTACAATTTTCAACTGTTGAAAATTGAAAATTGTTGAAAATTGCAAACTTGACTGGCACCACACAATATGAACCTGAAGATTGCGAAAGCATGAAAGTACTTGTTCAATTAACACTTAACATTTAATATTCTACCATACTATTTCATTCTAATACCATTATAAATTTTAAAGGATTGTAAATAAAACGAGTAAATCAGACAAAGTTGGAATTCCTTTTATTAATATATATATATATGATATATATATATATATATATATATATATATATATATATATATATATATATATATATATATAATTGGGAATCAGTAAAATCGAATCTCTGGCGGTTTGCAAGTAATTCGGCCTACTTATATGAAGTGATGGGTTAGCGAAGCACTCGATAAGATAGGTCTCAGAGTTATAACATACGTTTAAATAGCTTGACAAATCGGACATTGTGGTAGGCTAAACTAACACACAATACATACCAATGTAACGAAGAAACTAATCAGGTTGAGAAAAATAGACCTGGACAAATCAGACGAGCGTTTGAAATGTTTCTCTGACTCCGAAATCAAATATCAGACTTACTTTAGTGGCAAGTTCATGGTATTGGTGACTGAACAGAGGAATCAGTTTATCAGCAGGTTTTCGTTCTGGTTAGGATCAGGAGTGATAAAATATGTTGCTGCTCTCACGGCTGCTAATCGTGTCTATATTTATCACGTGTTAATTCCGGCAAGGGAAATAACCCCTGGTTTTTGGCGGGTCATTCAAATGTTAGCAAATGGAAATATTTAAATTTCCGCTAATCATCATGATAAGCTCTCGACTAGATGTTATAAAACTAACACAAATAATAAACCAATCAACAGAATTTTCCAATTAAATTAATTGGTTATTATTAAATCTAGGAGATTAATATAATTGGGATATATATATATATATATTAGAAAGTGAGGTTTTTTTACAAATTGAAAAATAACCAAGGTGTCCTACACGAGTGAAAGTATAAAGAAAAAGAGATGAAATCGAAAATGCAACTGGAGTCTTATTTTAAAAAAAAATATATATATTTATTTGGTTCCTTTACCGGTTTCGCAGTTCTTCTGCTTTTCAAAAGTAGAGTTGAGATGTAGGGTCTGTGGTTTTTCTCACAGACCCTCCATCTCAACTCTACTTTTGAAAAACAGAAGAACTGCGAAACCGGTAAAGGAACCAAATAAATATATATATTTAAAAAAAAACTCCAGTTGCATTTTCGATTTCATCTCTCTCTCTCTCTCTCTATCTCTCTCTCTCTCTCTCTCTCTCTCTCTCTCTCTCTCTCTCTCTCTCTCTCTCTCTGTATATATATATAGGATATCTAATATATAAAGTGAAGTTGAGCGTTGTTTCTTTGTTTGTTTGGTTTCCCGAACTTGCAGGCTACATCGTTCATCCGATTTTCATGAAACTTGACACATATATAAAACTCGACCTGTAGATTGGAATAGGCTACTTGAAATTTTCGAAAAATTGATAATCGGGCCCCCAGAAGCCAAAATTCGTCCGATTTCAATGAAACTCGACGCAAGTGTGTATTTTGATCCGGGGATGAACATGGGCTACATCTATAATTGGATCACCAGAGGCAAAAATCGATATTTATGAAATTTGTCCGATTCCAATGAAATTTGACGTAGGTGTGTATTTTGATGCGGGGATCAACGTGGGGTACTTGACATTTTCAAATATTCGATAATCGGATCCCCAGAGGCAAAAATCGATATTTTCAGAATTCGTCCGATTTCAATGAAATTTGATATTACCACAATAATAGATCCATTAGGAGTTACTCCAAGGCTGTAAAAATTCAGAAAGTTTTTTTAAACTCATAAATCATGCGTTAAATGAGACCTTTAAGAGTTAGGGCAGACAATTATTCATAGTTTAATTATCAATGGCGCAATATCTTCTACCCTGGGGCCAATTCTCCATGCAGAGCCTTAAAGCATCCCTTCGCTCACGCCGTTATCTATCAGCTTCATTGAGCATCACCATCCAGCAACCGAAAAACGCAATTCTTCTTGCTTCCATTTGTCGCGACTCCCACCATGCAAAAAACGTTCAATCTATCAGGATTATCCACCGTAAGTCTCTTTAAATTAACGCTCACCATATTCAGCAAACCTTTTATGCCGATTCTTCCATTTCTTATATAAGGACTATCAAGACTATACCACCGC
Source organism: Eledone cirrhosa (assembly GCA_964016885.1). Classification (NCBI taxonomy): domain Eukaryota; kingdom Metazoa; phylum Mollusca; class Cephalopoda; order Octopoda; family Eledonidae; genus Eledone; species Eledone cirrhosa. Next base: position 275,575,198 of record OZ024742.1, on the reverse strand, counting down.
GTATCATCCTGTATTGCGCCTAGTCTTCTCAAGCGATCATCGAGCCTCCATGCACTCTATTCATTCCCGTGGTCCCACTACCGTAGCATAATGAGGCATCCGTCAAACCCTGCCCTCTCCCTTCCCTGCACGCCGTCGACCCACTGCATCGTTGTGCATCACCATGCGCATCTCTGCCCTGTAAACCGCAATTCATTCCCCGGCCCTTTCTATTGCCTGCCCTCCGTGGTCCCTAATGACTGCCACGGCAAAACATGCCGAATCCCTGCCACCGTCCACCCCTGCCCATTTCCATTGCCTACACTCCGTGAGAGCTCAAGACTTCCATGCCTGACCAAGCCGCATCCCTGCCATCGTCAACCCCTGCCCTCTCCCTTCCCTGCACGCCGTCGTCCCACTGCATCGCCATGCTTCACCATGCCGCATTACTGCCCTGTCGGCCACCATCCCCTCCTCAGCCCTTTCTTTTGCCTGCCCGCCGTGCTCCTGCCTTGCACCCGGTTTTCTCAAACAATCATCGTGCCTCCCAGTGCTCTCTACATTCCCGAGGTGCAACTCAATTGGTATGCCGCATCCACGCCCTGTCAGCCGCCATGCACCCTGCCCTTTCGTCATGCCTCATCATGTTGCATCCCTGCCCTGTCAGCCGCCATCCACTCCCCTACCCTTTCCACTGCCTAGGCATGTCAGTCTTGAGGGACCAAGTCGCATCCCTGCCACCGTCAACCCCTGCCCTCTCCGTTCCCTGCACGCCGTCGTCCTACTGCATCGACATGCATCACCATGCCGCATCAATGCTCTGTCAGCCGCTATCCCCCCCTCGGCCCTTTCTTTTACCTGCCCGCAGTGCTCTTTCAAGACTGCCATGGCTCACCATGCGGCATCCTTGTCACCGTCCACCCCTGCTAAACACAATACCAACGTGCACGATAGTCCATGGTAAATCCTTTTAATTACATGTTAATCATGCTAAGCAAAGGATGAATAGCAACTCTTTCATTTCTCCTGACATGCCTTTCTGTCAATTATGGCCGCGAAGCATCCTGTGTAGCATCGCGTCTTCTCAAGCGATCAGCGTGCCTTCCACTGTCCTCACAATTGACTCACAACGCCGCACCTATTCCCTGCGACGCCCCTTAAACATCATCAGCATGGCTTATTTTTCTGCCACGTTTAACCGGCCCTCATTCTAGGCCATAAAGAATAAAACCACACGATGATGTTGCGTAAGTCTATTTAAATTAATGGTCAACATGTTCAGCAAAACAATTGTACCAATTCTTCCTCTTCACCTCCAAGGCCTATCCATTACATCTTAGAGGTCGGGATTCGCAATTTCTACGATTTCAATATTGACACAACAGCCCGTCAGGTTTTTCGGCACATGTTGCTCCGATAGGAATATCAACGTGATTTTCACTTAATTCGCAAGTGTTCAGTCTTCCGTATGCTTTTATTTTTTATTGATACAACACCGACTACAATAATCTAACTTTGTATCACAAGGAAAACAATCCACTGATATACAACTCCACCAAATTCTTTGGTCTACCTAGATTTCAATGGCTATATCCTTTGCTTTTGTACGGTTGTACATTTGACAATGTCGCAAAACATTATTCCGCTTGATTCCTACCTTTCAGCTATGAATTGGGCAGTGCCTTAAAATCCCGGTTTTATATGCGTGCAATTTTTTGGTATCTTATGAATGGAGAATCGAAAACCCTTTTTCTCATAACCTGATACATGCGTTACACATGCTCCATGAATGTTTGTGGACTATTTTTTCAAAATACCAATATCACAGATTGGAGCACAAAAAAAAACGTTTGTTCTTCATTTATTTCGGTTAAAGCATCCTGCTGGAATTTAGCGCAGGCCCGTTTAAATCTAGCGCCTTATAACTCCGAGTGTAACCGAGTACACCAGCTAGAAAAACAAATGGAAACATTGTTTCCTCGGTCCGATTTGACGAAAGTCGATTTAGTTCCACAACAAATTAACAAACCATACTTGAAGACACGTTGAGGCTGTTGCAAAGAGCAATAACCCTAGACACTATTTTGATCAACTTTTTTTCACCTATAGCAAATTTACCGGGACAGGTTTTTAGCTACTCAAATCTACTTCATAGGTCACGCATTCATGTAAAAAATCAATAAAACTGAAGCGGGGGTTCGACTTTGCGCAAAAAACAAGGCAAAGTTGCACATGGGAAAACTTTTTACAGGAACATCCGATTTTCTTGAAAACTGTCGCAAAAGACTCGCCATTATGCCGTAGTTCAGATAAAGTCCCTTTTATTTCTTCTGCACATGTGAGGGCGAAAATTGTAAAAAAAAAAAAAGCTGTGAAAAATTCGACTTTTTCACCCTGCTTTAGAAATCAACGGAAAATTCAATTTCAAGTGAATTTGACTTCCGTCAGTCGTGCAAAGAATTTCAACGATACACTGTGTACCTACAATTGATCCATTATTTATGCTCAATTACACACCTGCATCTACTAACCTGTTTTTTTTCCTTGAGGTTCGAAGGTTTTTGCACCTGTGATGCGCGGGAAGTAACTTTCACACATTTTAACAACAGAGCAAAGGTCGATTTACACCCGGGCAACGCCGGGTACTTCTGCTAGTATATATATATATATATGATATATATATGTATATATATGATATATATATATATGATATATGTATATATGATATATTTATATATATGATATATATATGATATATATATATATATATATGATATATATATATATTTATATATATATATAGGAAAAAGTATGACCCCGACGGCAGAGCTCACGCCGTTTCGACGGCTATTTCTGGACTAAATTAGAATGTTTAGCCTGGTGAATAAATAGCCGAACTTTTCAAGGGGGTACTTCCTTATATGGGAAGATTGTAGTTGTCAAGAGGATTGGTTAAAATTTGTTGTAAACACAAATAAGTCTATCATGGTATTTGGTGGGAGTTAGGGGTGGCTGAACTTGCCTGTAGAACAATAGGGGAGTGAGTTGAGCGGTCAAGCGTTGAAAGTGATATGTATACAGAAGATTCTAAGGATAGTGTATGAAGTGGGGGAGGGAGGTTATAGAATAGGTAAATCGAAAGAGTAGGAGACAATAAAAGATACTAGAAAAAAAAATATATATATATAAAATTAGATAGTGAGAAATGAATAAAGAAATCACAATGCTATCTTACAATTACAGGTTAATAAGTTGAGAATAGAAAAAAACTTATAGAAATTACAAAACAGATACAAACTTAAAGGGGTTTTTAACACATCTGCTATAAGTAGTTAGTAAAACGTATTCGGCCAATTCTATCTTAAAATAACAGGGGTGGGGGAACTGATGCTACAAGGCCCGATGGGCTGCATCGGGGCAGGCGAAAGGGGAAAGCAGACGACGAGGAAGAAAATAGGGGGTGGAAGGAAGTGGTAGGATGAGACAGGGGAAAGAAGGAGACAAAGAGGAAAAGAGATACATTTACCTACAGTAAAGTAAATGGTCTATTGTTTCAAGCCCCAGGTTATCTCTACACTATATATAATACACCCCATGACAACTTTTACATGTCAATTTTATACATCTGATTCGTATCAGCTCGTTTTACATGCTAAAGTCATCAGTATACTCTATGTCTTACTTAGATTGATGTTGTGATTATTTTAATTATTCGAGTATTGTTAGTATTGTTATTATTGTTCTGATTTAATGCTACTACTATATATAGAAGCCATGCCTGTGTATTCCCTTCATTCTCGCATGCTCTGATGAATTGACTGGTTATAACAAAGTATTGGTGATCGATTGACGCAAAAACAGGCGGGTAGCGATCTCTAGACCTACCAATTCAGAGAAACAATTGTCAGCAATGTGAATAAAGCTCTTATTGTATAGCAAACCATGTCACTCTTCTTTCTTGATTTATTATTATTCCAAGTGTAAACTACATAGAAATCACCGCGTACTCGCAGCATCACTATGGAAACGTCTTGTTGAGTTAAACTTAGCCAAGCGTTAATACTATCCACTACTCGGAGTACCCTAACTGGACTACATCTAAGTGGACTACATATAACAATAATTTGTTATCCCGTATATATGTATATATATATATATATAAAGTTTTTTTTCTGTAGAAAATGTTGAAGAGAATTTTCAGTGAAATTTGAAAGCATTAATTTATTTACAATACCGTTTTCACCATTAAATGCATTATCTATTGCGGATATGCAATATATTGTTAAGTTGCATACAAGTAGTGGAGATAATGTTAATAACAAAAAGGAGATAGAAAGAAAATATAAAGAGGGGAAGAAAAGTTAATTTTTACATACGTTTTTCTTTCAGAGAGGAAAGTTATATTATCAGTCCATCTTTCTCTGCTAATGGCTTTGTTGTGATTGAAGAGGGTAGAAGTAGGAGGGGAGAGGAGAAGGAGTAGGGGAGGAGGAGGTACGAGAAGGTTGAATAGTGGATTCAAGGTTTGGCTGGGATTGGTTTGAAAGGTTGGGTGACCTTATAGTTGACAGGGGGAGGGAGTTGCTGCTAAACATATCTGTCTTGGTATTTTTTCTTAGAAGAAATCATTTTATATATATCAACTCGTGTGTTACCTTTCTACATTCGATATATCATACCCTTACACGAAATACAGAAAATGCCGACAAAAACAGACACAACTATCATTAACATAAATGATACTCAAGGAACTGCAGAAAATAAACACTAATCTGCCAGTACTCGTTAACAAATTAGATTCGACAAATGAAGAAACCAACCCCAAATGCAATCCCTCTGAAATCAGCGATAAACTCCACAACCTATGTGAAATGATCAGAACACACTTTACGAATAACACAAACCTAATTCAAAGAAACGAGGAACCGTGTGGCACAGATACACTAACAACATACAAAATAAAAACCAAATAATACCACAATGGAACACGTAACTCAAAGACAGAAAATTCTCCTTTTGGAAGATGATCCAAAACGACAACAAAGCGGAAATTTATGAAAAATGGCTCAATTCATCCCCATTAATCCTTCCCCGCAAACCACAGATTAAACCCATTCCAGACGAACCCGAGACACAAAGATGACTTAGGCAAGGAATGGCACTGGAACAAATGAAGACAGAAATTGAACTTCTAAAATTGAGAGCTCAGACAAATGAGGATAAATTTAAATGCATCGACGAAGAGATCAACAAAGAAATCAACAAAAAGACTCAAGGCACCAACCTAGAAAATATCTCTAAACTATGGATAGAAGATTGCAACAAGGGGAACTGAAATCCCTCCAACGCTGGGAAAAAAAAAGAAACTTGGTTCCTAAACTATGGAACAACATTTCAAACAGAATACGCTTCCGAAACCCCTTCATAAAAACAAGAAAACCTAAACACCACTCAAACACTGTTCAACAATCAACAAAAAAACACAACCTCCCTCCTACCAAAAAAAGAAGGCAACACCTTACCCATAAAACTTATCCCAAATGCACAGCATCTACGCGGACACCCCTGCAACACACAAAGAAAAAAGAAAACAAAACCTCCAAAATGGACATTACAGCCCCTCTCCCACTAGGAGATACCAAGGAAACCCCATTCTTAAAACCTCCCAACCTCCACACACAACAAACCCAAACCACTCAATATATTCAGCAACGAAGGGCTTCCTAAATCACAACTACCACACATGATATATAGGGACACACAACCACACACTACATATAGGGACGCCTAGTCAACCCACATCCACGAACCTGAACCTTCAATAACAACAACAGGGAACAACACAACCGCAGGAGACAACTTAACATCAACAACCATCACAACTACCTTAATCAATTTTTAGACCCACTACACAGACACAGAGAAACGAGATGACACAAGACATACAGGAGAAACCAAAAGTAATAAAAGTTACAAATTTAACCACTAAAGAACTAACAACAGACCAAATCAACATATTCTCCAAAGGGCTGAAATTTACACCGACCCCCCAACGCCAAACTACTCCGAAATGTAGGAAGATATTACGGAATTCTGTAGAAAACTAAGACTTAGCGAGGAATTTCACGACAAGTACAATGAGTGCGATTCACTAGCTAGAAACAGAAGCAACTTCACCCAATCAAAAGGTAAGAACAAACTCCTTGGTCAATTCTGCGAACACATTACAAATTACCAATATCAACACCTTCACAGACATAAGCACAAGCCAAACCTCTACAAGAAAGAATAGGATGAGCTGAACAGATGAAAAAATGATAAAACTATAACAATCAAAGAAGCGGATAAAGGGAGTGCAGCAGTTCTTATGGAGACAAAATATTATATAACCCGAGTACTCTCATCTTTAGAAGACGAAACATACTACGAAAAGGCTCAACAATACAGCCAACAGAAAATAATGAGAAACCTAAAAGCTCTAACAACCCTTTACAGAGAAGGACTTACCGACAAGGAATACAACTATATCACAGTGTTTTCTACAGTATCCCTAAGATTCACAAAAGCCAAGAAATAAGTAAGGCATGCAAGGAAGCTAGACATATTCATCAATGGCCCCTCACTCAACGATCTCAAATTAAGTCCCATAATAGCAGGTCCAGCCTGTGAAACCCACCACCTCAGCAACTTCCTAAATATCCTGTTAAAACCATTCCTGAAACACATTAAAACTACATAAAGCACGACCTTGATATGCTCAACCGCCTCCCCTAAAACACTTAATAATGAACATATCCTACTAGTGTCTTTTGATGTAGTCAACCTTTATTCCAATATCCCACACAACCTAGGAATAGAGGCAATCCAACTCTGGTTAGAAAATTACCCCAATGAACAACAACACCGCATCATAAAAGAATTCGTAATAGAAGGGCTCAAATTTATTTTGGAGAATGACTACTTCGAATTCGATGCCAAATTCTACAGACAGAAATCCGGGGCTGCCATGGGCACGAAAGCGGCCCTCACTTACGCCAACCTCGTTTTGGGCTACTTGGAAATCACCCTCTACCGAAAAGCACTAGATAAATACGGAAACCCCTTGTACCTCCACAGAGAAAAAAAATCGGAAGAGATATCTGGATAATTGCTTCATCCTCTGGCATGAAAGCATAGAAAGACTTTTTTAATTCAAAACACTACTAAATGGACTCAACACAAACATTCAATTTACAATGGAATACAGCCATGAACAACTTCTTTTCCTCGACATCCTTATCAAGAAAACCAACAACAAAATAGCAACAGACATATACTATAAACCCACAAACTCCAAACAGTACCTTCCATTCAACTCATGCCACACCAGACACACCAAAATGAGCATTCCCTACAACCTAGCCAAAAAGATCTGCACAATAGTATCTGATAAATACACATACTACATACGACTAGAAGAATTAAAAACACATTTATTAGCAGGAATTACCCACCATCCCTAATCAACAATGCATTCCAACGTTCCTTAAAACTTAACATCCAGGAACTTAGACACCTAAAGGAATGAATCAAAACGGAAAATCCTACCATACATCTACACACACAACCCTCTTAACAATGAGGCTTTCGACACCATGCTCCAGAACATACCTTTACTAAGCGGAGACCTAAGAATTAACCAAATCCTCCAAACGCAAAATATCATAAAGAGTAAAAGCAACCTAAATTAAAAAAAAACATCCTTACACAGGCCAAATTCCAGCCGACCCCCACAATGAACCCTACAGTAAAAGAATGCGGAAGACCTAACTGTGGTATATGTACCAATCTAATAGAGTGATCAGAGTTCCACTTTAAACAAGGACAACACTTCACAGTTAAGCGCAATTTCACATGTGCATCAGAAAATCTGATCTATGTGTTGACCTGCTCAGGTTGTCGAGAGCACTATATAGGACTGACCAAAAACAGCCTCCGACAACGTATGAGCATGCATAGATCCCAAATCAAAATACAGGAATACAGAAAGATAGCACTAAGTGAACACATCGCGACCTGCGCAGCAAATGAACAACCCAATTTTAGAATTTTTCCCATCTACAAATTCAAAGACAATGCCTCCTATATTCAACGCATTAGCAAGGAATCACAATTTATCGCCAAATACAAACCCCTTCTAATGCTTCCACTTCGGACTAAACCAAAGCTGGCACCTTAAAAATCAACACCCTAGACAAGATTCCAGCAACCTCTAACAACTATATAATGCAGACCAAGCAACCACATCTGCAAGTCCTGGAGGACCCCCATGAAGATAATCGGACAAATGGAAACAATTATAGCAAAACTTTCTCCATCCCCCTAAATCTAAAATTATTGCTAGGGATGGAATTAATATTTCAATAACTCTAAATCTTCTTTGTGGCTTCCATTCCCCTAAATCTAAAAGTATTGCTAGGGATGGAATGAATATATCAATAATTCTAAATCTAGAATTACTACTAGTGATGGAATTAATATTGCAATCACTCTAATTCTTCTTTGTAGCAAATACTTTTACAAGCACCCCCCCCCCCGTCAAATCTAAGGTCAGCCAGCCTTTCAAACCAATCCCAGCCAAACCTTATATCCACTATTCAACTTTCCCCTACCTCCTCCCATCCTTTTCCTTTTCCTCTCCCCTCCTGCTTCTACCTTCTTCAATCACAACAAAGCCATTAGCAGAGAAAGATGGACTGAAAATATGACTTTTCTCTGAAAGAAAAACGTATGTGAAAATTAACTTTTGTTCTCCTCTTTATATTTTCTTTTTTTCTCCTTTTGTTATTATCATTATCTCCACTACTTGTACACAATATGCAACTTAACAATATTCTGCACATCTGCAATTGATAATGCATTTAATGCTGAAACCGGCATTGTAAATAAATTAATGCTTTCAAATTTCACTAAAAAACCTCTTCAACATATTTTACAGGGAAAAAAACTTTTTCCTTTCTACTATTTGTTTTTATATATATATATGTCAACTCGTGTGTTACTTTTCTACACACACGCACGCACGCACACACACACACACACACGCACACACGCACACACGCACACACACACACACACACACACACACGCGCACACGCACACACGCACACACACACGCACACACACACACACACACACACACACACACACACACACACACACACACACACACACACACACACACACACACACACACACACACACACACACACACACACACACACACACACACACACACACACACACACACATATGTATATATATATATAGCAGCTACAACCCAACAAAGGGTAGGAACGGAGTTTTGGACAAATTTTGTGACCACATAGCAACTTTCCCATACCATGAACTACCGAAACCTAGACCCAAACCCAACACGAGTCGAAGGAAATGGGAGATTATCTAAAAAAAACAATACTGACATTGTAATTAAGGAGACGGACAAGGGAAGTACTGTCGTCATTATGGATGCTGAACAATACAAAAATTCTATATTGTCTCTCTTATAAGACACTAACTACTATGAAAGAGTAAATAACTACCAGCAATCAAAAACGATGACGAGATTAAACACATTCATTTGTCGATACCAGGAAGACTTAACTAAAAAGGAACGCGATTATTTAACACAAAACCACCAACCTTTACGGACTTCCAAAGATCCACAAGTGTAAAATAATTAACGATGCCTGTAAATAATCCACCTCAACCTGCGTGAACACACAATACCCCACTGGCCTTAAATTAAGACCAATTGTGTGGGTCCACAATTTGAAACACGCAGACTAAGCAACTTTATAGACATACTACTAAAACCAATTCTCAAACACATACCAAGCCTTGTTAGAGACGATATGGACCTCTTAAACCACCTCCCCAAACATGTCAACAACGACACTATTATTGTGTCTTTCGATGTAGTGAATCTCTACACAACGATTCCACACCAATACGGACTAAAAGCAATAGGATTCTGGCTAGAGAAATATCCCAATGAGATACCGGACAGCATAGAAAACAGCTTCATCACCGTGGGATTAAAATTTATTTTACAGAACAACTTTTTTTATTTTGATGGCTGCACTTACAAGCAAATATAGGGGGCTGTGATGGGTACAAAAGTCGCTCCAACTTATGCTAACTTAGTCATGGCATATTTGGAAGTCCAGATATATGAACAGTCCAAATCAAAATACGGATTGAACTTCCTTAAATATTTATCAGAGAATTGGAAACGCTACTTGGATGATTGTCTTATTCTTTGGTCTCACACACTCGACCAAATAAATGATTTCAAAAATTTAATTAACGGCATCAATAACCACATCCAATTCACAATGGAATACAGCCAAGATCAACTCCCATTTCTGGACATCTTAATCATAAAAAAGACACAAATATTGAAACTGACATACACTACAAACAATACCTGCTATTAACATACAACTATCCAAAGCACACGAAGACGAACATCCCTTTTAACCTAGCAAGAAGAATTTGCACAATTGTCTTCAATTATGAAACGCGAAATAAAAGACTTCAAGAATTAAAGGAAATTCTGCTCGAAAGACAGTACCCATACATTGTTTGATACACTTTTCTCGCAGCTGCCGAGCAGAACAGATCATATCCACTGTTCCTCTTTTGTTTCTGAAACCATACTGCGACTCGGGTAAGACATCCTAAGCAACCTTCGACATTAATCTATCCATCAAAATTCGACCCATGACTTTACCAACTACTGAAAGAATTGTTATGCCACGTTAATTGCCACATTTGCCTTTCCCTCTCTTTCCTTTATGGAGAATCACCACAAGCGCACCCTTCCAATCTTGTGGGACACTGTCCTCTTCCCACACGTTTTTCATGAGTTTAGGCGCTGCGTGATGTTTTCACCATCACACTTCAAAACTTGCCTTCTTTCGATCTCATTGGTGCCACTGGTGAACTGAATGGACCACACACTTCTGTGAGTAGAGTATGCAGCAATTTTACATTACTGCAATCAAAAGCAGCTTGAACTTTATCTGCTATGCTGCTCCACCAGGTATTTTGCATGGCCCTGAGTGTAACCTGCACCATCTTTCTTTACTTCTCTGTAAGGCTTATAGATGTCAATAACAGAGCTAACACCTTTAAGAACTGCATCGAGAGTGTTTTGTTTTCTGTCCAGCAGAGCCTTGACCTCCTGGTTATTCTCATCTAACCAGTCCGTGCATTTTCTTTTGACAAAACTAAGGACCTCTGCTGAAGCATCATAAACCAAATTCTTGAAGTCATTTTAGTTGTTCTCACAATACAAAACGCAAATACATAACAACATCGCAACCACACACACATCAGGGCGCATCACAAGAAAACATTAATAGGCCTAAATCTAAACCCACCCATAACAACATATAAAACCGCAACGGAGAACCTGCATACAGAAAAGTATCCAGCTGTAACTGCCACCTACCGGATAAGTACCCACTACAAAATAGATGCCTGGATTCGAGTATGGTGTACCTGTGTACAGTAAATTCAGGCAACTTTACTTGGCACTACATAAGTTCCACGGCTGGGGAGCTAAAAAAAAAGGATGGAACGTTCACAGACACTCCATGAAGAACCGTAGACTGGAGTACTCTACAACTCTCGCTAATAAAATCTGGCAGCTTAAAAACACAAACGAGGAATATAGGATTAGCTGGTCTAAGTTATAGGGAGCAAGAGCCTACAACAATGTAATGTCCCACTGCAGACTTTGCAATATGGAGCTATTCCATATTCTAAGGTACGATAAGATGCTGTTTAACAGCAAAATAGAAAGATCAATTTTTTGTAGGCATAAAATAGCTACCAAGTTCACAAATTTCAAACCACCGTGATTCGACCCAGCAATCTCAAAATTAGAACTAAGCCACCTGGATTTTAAGGCATGGAATACATACCATCACACCGCTATTAGGTGTCAAACAGCCGACCGGTCACTAGATCATAAATCTCTTAATATCTCTTTCACCCTCTCTCCCTGAAACCACATCAACCCCATTAAGACAAGACAATCAGCAAAACATTTTCCACACACACTTGTCAAAAATGCCTTTTCACCATCCACCTTTAGCCCTTGGATCTCATACTAGTATCCCCCAATTAATTTCTAATTTATTGCTTTTTCTTTTATCTGTCACTACCTCAGACCCTCTACACGTATCAATGTATGTTTCGAATATGACTTTCCATGTTAGCACTTAATCCACCACAACATCCTTATACGGACACTTACTCACCACCACTATCATATTCTGTACTTATATGCTCTCTCTTATCCTTATTTCTTTATATTTTTTATTATTGTTCCATTTTCTTACTTTTTTACTGTATCTTTTTTCTTACTTTTTAATTTTTACATCTGTAACTTCTTTACCTATTTATCATATATTTTATTATTGTTGTTATTGTTTTGATTATACGCTATTTCTCTATATATATATCATGCCATGTATGAATTATTCGTATTCTGAGGATTTGATCAGAGGTAAATATTGTAATGGAGATCGAGTGACGCAACTTCGAGCGATTAGCAGCCTCTAGACTCACCTGATCAATGAAACAATTGTTAATACCTGACATAAAGCCCCTTGTTGTACAGCCAGCCATGTTACTCTTCATTCTCTCTCTCTCTCTCTCTCTCTCTCTCTCTCTCTCTCTCTCTCTCTCTCTCTCTCTCTCTCTCTCTCTCTATCTATATATATATATATATATAATATATATATATATATATATATATATATATATATCTGTATATATATAAAGATGAAGTTTTCTGTATGTGTGTGTATGTGTGTGTGGACAATTTTTCATGAGGGCTCATATATTCTAAACCATGCATGCGATTTCTTTGAAATTTTTTACAGAGCTTCTCCTTGCACAAAACCTGTACATGATCTACAAAGGCTTTCAAAAATCGATATTGGGGCCTTTGGAGACATTAAAAAGTTTCGGTTATTTGTGTCAATTTTCGTGATTAAGTAAGACAAGTGTTATCTTTAAGTAATACAAAAGTTATCTTTCGTCATTCGGCTCATTCGGATTTTAATTTACTTTTTGTGCTTGAAACAAAAGGTACGCTTCCTTGAGACTAACAATATCATTTTGTATATTTCACAACCAGAAATTTCTAGCAGATTACTAAGTTAAGTTATAGATTTGACATTGTATAATTTATCGTTTCAAGCTTGATGTTCATACATTAAGTGATGTCACAACTTTTACAATATTATGCTTTGTACATAATAGTGTCTATTATTCACTTCACTTCTCTATTTCATGATGCGCTTTTACTGTTGTTAAAAAAGTTTATACCTAGACTGGATTTCTGTTATTACATGGTATAACGGATGACACCGAGCTCACATATCAATTATTTCGCTGGAATAGTGGCTAAGGTTTTCATGTTTACATAAAGTACGTTTTTCTTCTGTGTATTCAAATTTACTTTGTTTAGTTTAATGAGCTACATCGAAAGCTAGTTGAACCGTCCAAAGGACGGGTAGTTTAGCTAGTATATATATATATATATATATATATATATATATATATATCACGATAAATTAACGGAGCCATAGACTCACGCCATTCCCTGAAAATAATGTGCTCAAAGGAGAGGAAATCCTGAGCTCTTTAAAATACAATATGTTGAAAAGGTAACACACTAGAGAGAGATACAGTGCGCTATCAATAAAACAGGGAAAAACCACCAGTGTATGGAATCTATAACCTATGAAAGGCAGAGTAGATACACGATAATTAAAAATATAAATTAAAGCGTAAATAAATACCTCTATAACTATATAATAGTTATAACAGTTTTTCCTCTCTCTCTGTTTGGTTGAGAACACTTCTCTGAGTGGTTTTGGGCTGCCCTTTCTAGCAGCTCATCCCTCAGAGGCCACTGGTTCACTGCCCTTAAACACGCTGTGACTTCCCTCTCCCACGTGTAGCTGGACAGTCACTTTAAAATTCTCTTAGTGTTGTCTGAAATGTATAGCCTTACACACGCTGACGAACCGGGGTTATTTCATTTCTGTCAACAACTTACTGGCGAAACAGATATCTTTGTATTTGTACGTGTGTTATATAGTTATAGAGGTATTTATTTACGCTTTAATTTATATTTTTAATTATCGTGTGTCTACTCTGCCTTTCATATGTTATAGATTCCATACACTGATGGTTTTTCCCTGTTTTATTAATAGCGCACTGTATCTCTCTCTAGTGTGTTACCTTTTCAACATATTATATATATATATACATACATATATATATATATATATATATGGGGTGATTATGTCAGAAAAAGGTGAAAATGGATCATTCGACATGAAAAGGCTACGGTATTAATGTTATTATCCAACTAAGGGTGGTGGATTAGGTGAATTGGGTGAACGCTGGATAAAATATCATTGCTGTATTTATTCTGGTTGTTTACGTTCCGAGTTCAAATAGCTCCGAGTTTAAAGTTGATTTTTGTGCCGAAATCAGAAATCCATAGCAATATCCAACTTAGTTATCGTTCCTTATATTTCATTTTGACTCAATGTTTCTTTACAAGAACTATGTTGAAAAATATACCTCGTTTGGTCATTCGATAAGAGTATCTTGGTCAGCCTATAAATTATTCGACCGAATTGTGATAAAGAACGCAGACTGCTCAGGTAGATATCATACTTATCTAGTGAGACGCCACGCACGGCCTGAAGGACAGTTGTTGATACATACGAACATAACTACTAATGCATAATGAAATTACTAACATACATTCCTTTCAAATGGATATCTAAATTATCAGCGTCGATAAACAAGAATGCATGAAACGTAGATGTATAAATACCTCATCTAAAATTATCAATAAAAATTGATATAGTATTTGAATTATTGACACAGCACTTTTCTATTGCTGCAGTTGTTATCATTATTATAGTTGTTGTTGTTGTTGTTGTTGTTGTTGTTGTTGTTGTTGTTGTTGTTGTTGTTGGTCTTCTTCTTCTTCTTCTTCTTCTTCTTCTTCTTCTTCTTCTTCTTCTTCGTTTATGCACTGGTTGTACTGTTTCAGCACTCGAATTCACACAAAGATTCTTGCGAAATAAATATATTTGTTTGCATGGGTGAGAACAGAGAAAGCAATATTAGTCGATGATAAATGAAGTTTCCAGCATTTCGGCATGCATGAGAGACATCTCCTGTCATGTTGAGTCCTATTTTCAGCTCATCAACCACTACAATATCTTTGCGTATATACCTAAATAAATTGACCATTGCAATACTTAATTGTTAGAGAAATAGGCAGGGGTCATTTCACTTAATAGAAATAACAGCCAAATCATTGCAAATCAAACCCTACCATCTTAAAAATGAAGATCATTGTAGATTATGAAGTCAACACTGAATTATGATTGAAAATAATTAACATGATTGTTCAGGCTATCACACGTTTTATTATAGATATGATCTTTCAGCACTGTTGATAGACAAAAACAAAAATAACTTATTTGAGTACCACGGGAACAAAAGGCAAACTTAGCCTCGGCAGAATTTGAAATCAAGACCTACATCTAACGGATACATATACAATAACACACGCTCTTTCTACACTTTATAATTTCTAGCCAACGCACCATCCTTCCACCTCATAAACATAGAAATAAATTTGCTAATTTTTGCCTACCGATCATTAATTCGTTACATGTTATCTGTCCGCTCGTAAACGTTCAATGAGAAATAGGCTAACGAGTTAATTCTCATTTAATATGTTAGTTTGCTACTTTATTCCATCATATAACAATTAGCTATCGGTGTGAAAGCTAATTCTCCAATAATTAAACCATTAAATCACGAACAATGACCGGTTTCAAATGAAATGTGCAAGTCACTTTATGATAGATTCGTAGTTATGAATTTCTATACCAAAAATTCCTTATGTTCCATTTTAAAGCGATTTTATATTATATTGATAGATTACCATAGATGCTCTTATGCAATGAAACGTTATTATTGTTAACCAAAGGAGAAATGGGAATTTGGGATGTTGTTTCATTTATCGGGAGAAACGTAAATGTAATATATGTAAATTACAATTAGTTTACAATGTCGATTAATTGAATTGTAATTTTCCTTCGGTGATGGACAATTACTACAGAAAAGCTAATGTTTTCAACAGAATATCTCTGCATCTGCCTCACATATAATCAAATCGATAGCACCAAACAGTCCACAACATATATATGTTATGAGAGGCTAAAACACAACAGTCTGAAAAACGTGCAAGTGACCGTAATGATTTTTCCTGATTTACGAGCTACGCATTCTATCGAATAACTGTACTCAAAATTCATTTCGGATGCTTGCATTCGCGATCGTATTCTTTCGGTCATTACCCATGATTCAAGACGATAGTTACTCGTTGGCACGTATACCGAATTGAAGATAGCGAGTTTGACTTTTGCACCTACCCCTCTTCTTGTGATGACCAAATGCTAAAGCTGCGCAACGCTTTATCAGCTTCAGCCTCTTAACGGCTATCACTCGTGAAAACGGACCCGAAATATTTGAACTTCTCTATATGCTCAGTGGAATTTCCCTCATATGCAGGGAGCCCTGTGCAGATTTCTCTGAGAGGACGAGTGTTTAAGTCTTCGCAACATTGATTTTTATTACGGCCGTGCAGCACACGATAGTAAGCCTGTCAAATGCATGTCGGAGATCATTTTACGATGAGTTAAGGAGCATTATGTCGTATGCAAATTCCAGCCGGCTATTACACACCAGTCTTAATAACACTTCCAGCCCGGCTGCGCATGGCAATCCTGTTCATGAAGGCTATGAACAGAAAAGGTAACAGTACACACCCTTGGCAGTACACACCCGCATGAAGAATTTTGACCAACATAATAATTCTAATATAAAAAGCAATATCCACCATAACTAGACGCTGTTTCCATTACTCAATATGGAATGGACTGTACACGCTATAAACATTTCATCATACTTCAAGGCAGAGCGTTCTATGCGTTTCATATTGGTCACACATTTTATTTTAGTGGTACATGAGAGTTCCAACTGAGTATGGGAAACAGGTCTGAAAAACAAAATATTTACAATGAATAGTTAATCAGTTAGTTTCATGTATTCCTGACTACTGCCAATACCAATGGTAATTTGAATACCATTCACTTCTTTTCTTTTTGTCTCTGAGCTGCATATTCGGACTAGGCCAAATAAATCAGGTTGTACTGACCACTATCACGACGTTTGCGAACATTTATTAGAGCATAGCACTTTATTTTCCAGTTCTACCTCCCTTCTGATATGTTAACCCAAATACTTGGTGAGGCTTGCAATTAGGCAAAAAACAACTAGCCACAGTCATCCATACCATATCCTTTGCCATAGACCTAGACAAATAAGAATGCCTGTTCTTTATCACCAGTTTCTAATCTACCATATTATAGCATTTGAACTTCCTGCTAGCCTTCATGATTTGCAATTGTCTTACTTCATGGAATTTCTTTCTTTTGAAGTGTGACAGGGACCTATATCTTTAGTTAGATTTCAGTTCACTGTTGCCAGATTGCATTATGATAGAAAGGCTGACCATCTGCATAGAAAATCAAAATATTGTCCTCGGATACATGTGTTGCAAGAGGGATTCTCTCTTGGCTGTTTTCATCATTGCAAATATCATTCAACGGACCTCCGGATTCTTGACATTTCTGATTTTAAGTGAGATACGTCTTTCCTACTTTTCTCAAACACAGGCTAGTATATCTACATGTTCAATGTTTATTTAAACGCATATATAAGATGTTGAGATCAACATTTCTTTTTAGTCCATTAGATCTAATCCGTCGCATGCCCTCGTCAGAATAGGTGGAAATAATTAAGTAGACTAAGAAGATTAAATTGTTTTGTTGGAATATTTGCAATGCTATTAAAGCAAGTGTGAATTGACATATAAAACTGTATATTTTAAACCTTTAGGATACTAAATGCCAGGAGATCTAAAGCGAATTATATAATGATATATTCCACATGCCCGCTGATTATATTCGAGAATATGCATAAAATGTTATAAGCTCTGCTTCCAGGCGAACACATTAGACATGTTAGGGGCCTATATATTATCGGCCACACTCACAAGTGTACAATTACACAAAATCGAGATCGCATTGTCCAAGTGTATATGGAATTAGATTGAGAGAATATGCCAAACCGATGAAAGTTCCATTTACTTCTTTATTGTTTTAATATACTTCAAATTTCTGTAAATGGTATAAACTGCTCGAAAACTAATCACCTTTCATGAAAAAACAAGGAAAATTGATAACGAACCTGTTAATGTATGTATTTTCTATTTTTATTGTTTTATAAATGTTCACCAAGAGAGAGAGAGAGAGAGAGAGAGAGAGAGAGAGAGAGAGAGAGAGAGAGAGAGAGAGAGAGAGAGAGAGAGAGAGAGAGAGAGAGAGAGAGAGAGTCGGTTTCTAAAATAGAAACATGACATTTTCATTGGATACCCGATCGCGCGGTTAAATCACTGTGAGTGAAGGACTCCTTACATTTATTAGGGCATTCTTCTAGGAGAAAACAACTCAGGAAACTGGGATAACACCGACATAAAACTTGCGGCTCAGTAGTTACCGATGATGTTGATTGTTTCTTCTTTTCGGGTTATAGCTACTGTCGCTGAGAGAGTGGGATTGGCCCAGTGCACAGTCTTTCTTCACTTAAAAGAAAAGCACAGGCATTGCACGATAGCATTAAATGATAATTATTAATAATGTTATATCGTGCAATGGCCATACTTGATAACAAGGGATAGCCATCATATATGTATATATGCATATATATCGGGTTGCCGGCGACTAAACCGGCAACCCCACCAAGTTTACTTGGTGAAGAGGGTTATTTTGGACACCCTGCAGCTCAAAAAACAAAAGCTGAGAAAGGGTAGAAAAACTCATAAGAGTCAACAGCCATCCAAATATGTGTAAATATGTATATACATATAGGCATGTGTATGTATGTATGTATGTATGTATGTATGTATGTATGTATGTATGTATGTATGTATGTATGTATGTATGTATGTATGTATGTATGTAACATGTACTGGTAACATGTATCCCAGTACAACCTGTCCAATGGTCGGGTCGTTGGCGACTAAACTGGCAACCCCACCAAGGTTTCTTGGTGAGGAGGGTGACTTTGGACATCTTGCAGGACTAAAAACAAAACCTGTCAAAGGGCAAAGGAGCTCTTAAGAGTCAATGGCCATCCAAAATCACCGGGAGAGATGACCCCTTAGCCTTTGTCAAGGCAGAATTCTAGGAGAAGGAAAACTCTGATATAACACCTGCAACCCTGATGGTATCCAATGATGTTGACTTGTTCTTCTTTTTGGTAAATATCATCTTGGTTAAGAGAGTAGGACTGGCTTTGTGCAGTGCCTTTGCTCACTATAAAAGCTTCACGGCACAGGCATTGCTTTATATCTGGAGATCTCTCTGCACTTGACATCATATGGTACCATGTGCCCAGCACTATGTGTCAATAATTGTTACAGGTGTAGTGTTTGTACCAGAGTTTTCAAGTCGCTGGCTGGACTAAAAAGTCACACTTGTTCAGCGCATCGGTAGGGGTTCTCCTACATGGATATGAAGTAGTGGCCGTACTCGAAAACGAGTTGGCAGCCACCATGTATGTATGTATGTATGTATGTGTGTATGTGTATGTATATATATATATTTAAAAAAAAATATATATATATATATATATATATATATATATATATACATACACATACATACATATACATACATAGATGTATGTAGATCAATGTATGTAGGTAGATCAACCACCAGTCACATCCTGATGCTGAGGAGGATATTAGAGGGAGCTAGAGCAAAGTGCCTTCCTGCGGTCATGGTTTTCATTGACTTTAGGAAGGCTTTTGATTCTGTGGACCGTTACTGCCTGATGAAGATCTTACAGGCTTATGGAATCCCCAAGAAGATAGTGGACCTGATATCACTGCTCTACACCAACACCAAAGCCCAAGTCATTACACCTGATGGGATGACAGAGTTCTTTGAGATACTGGCTGGAGTGCTCCAGGGAGATACATTGGCTCCCTACCTTTTTATCATCGTAGTGGACTATTGTATGCGCCTTGCACTGGAGAAACACCAGGACTCTGGCTTTACTGTAGCACCGGGTCAGAGCAGGAGAGTTAGGGCGAAAAAGGTATTGGATGCTGAATTTGCCGACGACATAGTTTTGGTGACAAATACAGTGAAGGAGGCAGAGGATTTGATGCGGGAGGTTGAGGCTGTGTCGATGAGTGTGGGGCTGAGAATGAATGAGACTAAAACAAAATATCTGGTAGAGAATGTTGAGAAGCCAGAGGGGATCACTAATGTAGGCGGGAAGCCGCTAGAATTGGTTGAGGGCTTCCTGTATTAGGAGCAAAGATAGGGAATACGGAAGATGATGTGGTTGAGAGGAAGAGCAAGGCCTGGGCGGCGTGCCACAGCTTGAGATCGGTGTGGAAGTCGGACCTTCGTAGAGACCTGAAAATCCGCCTCTTCATTGCTGTAGTGGAGTCTGTGCTTATGTATGGGTCTGAGACTTGGACACTGACCAAGAAACTCACTCAGATGGTGGCTGGGTGCTACACGAGAATGCTGAGGATGGCTCTGAACATTAATCAGTATACACTGAGGGTGAAAAACTCAGAGCATCCCAAAAGTCAGCTCAAAAGTGACACAGAGGAGACTGAGGTTAGCTGGACATGCTCACCGACATCCAGAGTTGACATTGCACTCAGTGCTCCTTTGGGAGCCCCTATATGGACACACTAGAAGAGGAAGACCAAGGTTAACGTATGTTGATGCCCTAAGGACAGACACTGGTCTGTTGGAGACGCAGGACATGGCAGTGATAATGAGGGACAGAGACCGCTGGAGAGAACTCGTCCATGGATCTCGCGAAATTTACCCGCCTTAGAATAGAATATATATATATATATATATATATATATAAATTAGAATTGGTGCTCTGAAATAGCTATATATATATGAATGTATATATAGTGTATTTTGCAATACACTGTATGCTTAATTAAAAGCATTTCGAAGACCTTATGCTATTGTTTTAGAGTAGTGACAGACTCACTTACTTTAATTTCAGCAAACAGGGGGAGATAAAGCTAACTGTTGCTGAAATTAAAGTAAGCGAGTCTGTCACTACTCTAAAACAATAACATAAGGTCTTCGAAATGCTTTCAATTAAGCATACAGTGTATTGCAAAATACACTATATATACATTCATATATATATATATATATATATATATATATATATATATATATATATACACACATATGCATGTGTATGTTATATATGCGAGGACATACAAAAAAAATCGGGCTGAATACCCGATCACGCGGTTAAACCACTAAGAGTGAAGGACCCCTAGACTTTGTCAGGGCATTCTTCTAGAAGGCAACTCAGGAAACTGGGATAACTCCGACATAAAAACTGCGGTTCAGTTGTCACCGATGATGTTGATCTTTTCGTCTTTTCGGGTTATAGCTACGGTCGCTCAGATAGTGAGGTTGGCTCAGTGCACATATTTTCATCATTTAAAAAAAAGTCTTCACGCACAGTCATTGCACGATAGAGTTAATTGATAACTTTTAATAATGTTATATCGTGCAATGGCCATACTTGATTATGTATATATATATATAGTTAGGGAAGCAGAAAATTGCTTATTGTAAACCAGTTCGTGGTTAAGAGAGCCAGTTTCATGGTCGGTTTCAACGTACGGTTAGGGTTAACTCTACAAGCTTGTAAGAATCGCGTTCAATCTTGGAGTATAAAGAGTAAAAGAGAAAACACAGGTAAGCATTAAAAAAAATGATTTTATCCAGGTATTTACGACCGTTTCATTGGTAAGTGCAACCTTATATCGCTATACTGCAAATAGCAGCCATTCAATAATAATTGTTGTTCACCTCCAAATTTTCAAAATAATGAATAAGTTACTCGTAAAAGGTTCTTAATTTATAAAAAAAACATTTCTTTGGAATTGAATTTACTAGTATAGAGAGAGAGGAAGGGGGAGAAGAATTAGGAAGTAGAGTGACAAACGACAAACGGAGTAGTATAGAGAGAGAGGAAGGGGGAGAAGAATTAGGAAGTAGAGTGACAAACGACAAACGGAGTAGTATAGAGAGAGAGGAAGGGGGAGAAGAATTAGGAAGTAGAGTGACAAACGACAAACGGAGTAGTATAGAGAGAGAGGAAGGGGGAGAAGAATTAGGAAGTAGAGTGACAAACGACAAACGGAGTAGTATAGAGAGAGAGGAAGGGGGAGAAGAATTAGGAAGTAGAGTGACAAACGACAAACGGAGTAGTATAGAGAGAGAGGAAGGGGGAGAAGAATTAGGAAGTAGAGTGACAAACGACAAACGGAGTAGTATAGAGAGAGAGGAAGGGGGAGAAGAATTAGGAAGTAGAGTGACAAACGACAAACGGAGTAGTATAGAGAGAGAGGAAGGGGGAGAAGAATTAGGAAGTAGAGTGACAAACGACAAACGGAGTAGTATAGAGAGAGAGGAAGGGGGAGAAGAATTAGGAAGTAGAGTGACAAACGACAAACGGAGTAGTATAGAGAGAGAGGAAGGGGGAGAAGAATTAGGAAGTAGAGTGACAAACGACAAACGGAGTAGTATAGAGAGAGAGGAAGGGGGAGAAGAATTAGGAAGTAGAGTGACAAACGACAAACGGAGTAGTATAGAGAGAGAGGAAGGGGGAGAAGAATTAGGAAGTAGAGTGACAAACGACAAACGGAGTAGTATAGAGAGAGAGGAAGGGGGAGAAGAATTAGGAAGTAGAGTGACAAACGACAAACGGAGTAGTATAGAGAGAGAGGAAGGGGGAGAATAATTAGAAAGTAGAGTGACAAACGGAGTAGTATAGAGAGAGAGAGGAAGGGGGAGTAGAATTAGGAAGTAGAGTGACAAACGGAGATGGAGGGAGGGGTAAAGGTGGAAGGATTCCTCGATCAGTTTTGATTCGTAGACTTGATATCGTCAATTTACAGTGTAGGGAGTTAAAGAGAATTACATTGTTTATAGTGGGAGGGAGAGAGAGAGAGAGAGAAAGAAAGAGAGAGAGAGAGAGAGAGAGAGAGAGAGAGAGAGAGAGAGAGAGAGAGAGAGAGAGAGAGAGAAAGATAGGGGAGAGATAGAGAGATAAATATATATATAAATAAAAATAAAGAAGGGGGAGGGGAGAAAAGAGAAAAGAAAAGAAAAGATAGCAAAAAAGGGAGTGAAGAAAAAAAGAAAACGAAAAAAGAGAAAAAGGAGTGAAGTGGAGGGAGGGACATAGGTATTGGTTATTGTGGGTAATTAAAGGGGTTAGATTCAATAAGAGGGTAGAAAGTCTAAGTATATGCAGTTTGTCAGGTGGTAGTAAGAGGTTAAGGGTTCGATTTGTACTTGTAGTGCGAACATTTTTCTTTGAGTCTATGGTTACAATAAATTGATCTTTCGATTTTATTGTTGAGTAACTTATTCTTCGAACTCAAAATGTGGAACAGTTAAAGGTCACATAACTGACAGCTTCTCATACTACTCCGATATGGGGGCGCGTTCGATAATTTTTTCCACTTCAGGGTGTATTGATGGTTACTTTCCCGCAGTTTCCAAGTCTTGTTCGCAAGAGTAGTTACATAACGATGCTGGGAATGTTTCATTGCGTAACGGTGTGTATACCAACGAGCTTTAAATTTATTCCCAGTCGCTCCGATGTAATACCATTTCTGGTTGCCTTATTCTACTGTGCATTGGTAAACCAAGTTAGACTGCATACATTCATTATGCAATGGACAGGTTTCAGGTAGGTGGCAATTACAATTCTTGTCATGGGCAACTTTGGCATTATTGGTGGGCTGCGATGCCTGTACAAGTGTGTTACGTTTTGTTTACTTTCTAGTGGGTGGTTGTGTATTAGATATTCTGTTGTGCTCGATGGTAATTGTATTGTTATTGTTATAAATTTGTGTTCCGGTGTTGTTACGTATCTTTTTAGCGTTAACCATCTTAATGTGTGCCTCTATGTTTGGGGCCATGGAGTAAGATAGTCTAATAGATTTAGTGTTAAGGATTTTGCTGTATCTATGTGAATCTGGAAAGTGCTTATTTATTATTCTAAAGAAGGTAGAGGGTAGGTTGGTACTAATAGAGGTGTTAAATATGGGGTTATACCAAATATATTTTCTACTGCATGACCTGTTTGATTTTGATGTTGTATTTCTATTTTCAGTATAATTTGTAGTTCTATGCGTAAATGCGTTTGTGCGTGTGTTTCTGGAGTTTGTGTTATGCCTGTTCATGTGTGCTTTGCGGAGGCTGTCATCTATATATACTACTCTATCTAGGTGGCCTGCTTTATTGTAGCACTCCGCGTGTTCCTCGAAGATTTGTCGGTTAGACGAGAGGCGGGAGATCCTAAGGGATACGCTGCGTAGAACGGATTTAATTATGGAGAGTGGGTGGTTCGAATTACAGTTGATGTATGCTAAGTTTTCATTATTCTTGAGAAAAGGTCTTATAAGTCCCGTATTTAGGTTAAGCGTCGCGTCTAGAAAGTTAACAATTTGAGTGCTATATTCATACGTTATGCTAAGCCCTAGTTTCCCGAGAGTCTTTCTAATATTCTTACGCAGTCTTTCTATGCTCTAGTTATTTAGGTTCTTAACTAGGAGAAGGGCGTCGTCTCTGTAGATTCCACCGTAAAGGTAGCTAAATTCCCTCTGTAAACTATGGGCTATGTAAATAACTACTAAATCCGAGTCATTAGCCCCCATCGTGATGTCAAAGTTATTTGATCTAACCTTACGTTCCCAATAGGCGTTTTCAAATTTAATTATTGTTTTCCTAACAGCTAATATAATTTTTATCTCGTCGTCTGTCAGGTCAGAATTGGCTTTGGCGAATGCTAAGGCTTTATCTAAGGTATTGGGTGATATAGAGGAGTAATAGTCGTTAATGTCAAATTGTATAAACTTAGATACTTTTTGTTAGCTATATTGTTAAACCATTTAATTGTTTCAGTAGTGTTACCCCATAGTTTAATCACTAGGTTATTCTTCATTTGTGCTATCACTCTGTCTAATATATGTTTACTAATTTTCCCAATGTCCGATTTGGACGGGCATATAAGTCTAATTGTGGGGTTATAATCAAAATAAATACCTGGATAAAATCCTTTTTTTAATGCTTACCTGTGTTTTCTCTTTTACTCTCTCTCTCTCTCTCTCTCTCTCTCTCTCTCTCTCTCTCTCTCTCTCTCTCTCTCTCTCTACTAATATATATATATATATATATATATATGCATACATATATGCATAGTGTCACACACAAATATATCATACACACACACACACACACACACACACACAAACACACACACACACACACACACACATATATATATATATATATATATGTTTGTGTGTGTGTGTGTCCATGAACAATGCAAATTACAACATGAACAAAAATAATATTCGTTTTTCCTATTTGATTTTAATTAACTGTGAGTTGTGGTTGTAATATTGTAACGCAGACTTTCTATAGTGATTAAAAACATTTGTCGAATGATTTCCATCGGAAATTAGAAGCGGATACCGGATATAGACGTCTAGTAACATATTTCGTAGACAACGGTCATCACTTCTACATTCCAATAACAATGCTAGTTAATATTGATTAGATATTTTATTTATGCCTGTTACGTATCTGGAGTACCAGAAGTTGTAGAATGTCGAGCAAATATCTCGTAGCATATAATTTTCTTTCAATTCTGTGTTTTGTTTGATTGGCAGAGAGCTAGGTTATGATCGATCTTTTATTTTGTCGACCATTATACTAGAAATAGTAGGTAAATCTCACTCAAGCCAATTTACAAATATATGTAGACAATTAAAAATCTGTTAAATTAGATTGGTGGCACCATGTACCATTTCCTTTTTGCAGACCTGTTTCAATTCTTATTTCGATTTATAAAAATTGTTTTGAGCTTAGTTGTATTGTTTGAAACTTTTTAGTTAAAAAATGTAATTATGTCTGCAACAGACTTATTATAGGTCTAACAAATACGTGGCCTTGAGTCAGAGAGATAAAACAAATTCTGCTTCTTATAGCGCTCCCCTCATAATAGGAATAAAAGATGCCGCTAAGTCTACATTTAATTTAATTTAGTTCTCTTTACTATTTAGCTAAATGTATAAAGGAAATTCCTTAAAATTCATGTTGTATTGATGATGCTTTTCAGAGCGGTAGAGTACCAAACAGAATGCCTGAGGTTGATGTGTAGTTTGCCTTTCCAGTATCAGGAATGTTCTGGTCGGCATAATCCACCATTTCCTCTTCCACGGCATACATGATAATTTGCCAATATTAGAAACTATTATTTCATGTATTAGATTGCTCGGACTAGATAACATATATTTGCTTACATTTCTTTCTAATCTCCTTAAAAATTCAGTGGTTTGTCTTTTATCGCGTTTTCGAAGTCTGTATAAAAAAAAAATAATTTGTAACTTAAAAACATAAAGATAAGCATTTAAATATGGAAATGCATAATTGATTACTGGTATTAATTTGATCTTTTTCATCTATTCACCTTTTACCAAAATTAGAATTATTCATCAGGGAAAGTCTTTTTACACTTTAGGAAAGTGTGAAAGAGAAGTAATGTGTCTTCTCCGTGGCTCAGTGTGTCTGTGGCCCATAACTGCCATTACACGCATTCAACAGTTTTGAGTTGTGGTGCTGGTGCTATATGGTTTAGATCACATGACAAGGCGACAGAATTAACGTATTAAGTAGAAACTATAATACATAAGCTATGTTTGCTACCGTCAAAACAACATTCTCGAATGTAATTCGTGTTGTCAGTAGGCTGATGCCGTAAACCACTGCATGGGTAACCAACCTATAAAACCTCCCAAATCGGATGATAGAAGCGTGTACTTGTCAAGTTCTTTCGGGCACTTGATAGCACAAAAAGAGTTCTTGAAAGAAGTAAAGTGACCCAAAGGAGCATGCGATTTTAAGCTCTGTCCTTCATTTATCTACAACTCGTGCATGGTGATTGATTTTGTCATCATATCCTTTGTTTCACTCGTGGTATCAAAAGTTATCAGTAGTCATGCATTTTCCGCATTTAATCGATTATGCTAAAGCCCTATCATCTGGCAATATTAAATGTTGATGTTATAATTGTGGACAATGCAGAGTGGTGTTGAAAAATCTTTATTGCAGTATATAGACACATTCTTTGTTGAAATTACAAGGGGATTATTTGAATACACACCAGGCAAGAACCAGCCATTTCGGTTGAACAGATAGTGGCACACTGGAAGGAAGGCGAATGCATGTAACGATTTCATTTTATTGTCGATTTCGTTTTGTCTAACCATCAGACCATCTCTGATCTAGTGGTGATTTATCCCCTGTCATTATTTTCTTGGCAATGTAACTAGGATTAAATTTTCCACTGTCTTCCATGATTAGTGATTTTGCTGTGTTTTATGTTATCATGTAAGTGATGCTCGGCTGCTGCTTCGTAATTGCGTGATAAATGACAATAATGTAGTAAGATCACTGAGATGTGACAAGATGGCACTGATATTGTAAGATCTAATTGATGGCAATGATACAATCAAATTTGTAAGAGGTAGCAGTGATGTAGTGAAAGACCATGTTAGGAGACAGTGATAAAATGCAATGAAAGGAGGCAGTAATATAGTAAGAAACTGGGGGAGGTGGTAGCGTTATACTAAGACATAAGATAAGTCGTAGCGTTATATTAAGACACCATGACAGGACACACTAATATAGTAAAAAAAAATATATGTGGATGTGTTAGAGTAGTGTACCCAATAGGCGATAGTGTTTTGGTGTACAGTGGTGTAATTAAGTCATATAGTGTTAAATTAAGATTGCACGATAAGTGGTAGTGAGGGAGAAAAATACCGTAATAGATGGCAGTGATGAAGTAAGATGTGATAGACGGCAGGGATGTAGAAAAATAGTTCGAAGTGATACAGTATGATCCTGATAGATTTCAGTGATGTTGTAAGATAGATTATTGAAATCTGATAGATGACAGTGAGGCAGTAAAATATGTGGAATGTGTATAAACCGAAGCATGCCTTCACAAGTTAATTGATTAATATATTTCATTGCGGAAGTTTCATTATTTGGCTATATGGCTATATTTAACTCATTTCTAACAACCGAAATAGTAAAAATTGAAAATATAATGAACAATGTCGAGATAATATGAGAAATATTGATTGATATAGTCACAATTCTAAAGCCCATAAATGATATAATTCATAAAGTATTACAAAAACGGAACTAAATACCATGAATCCTATTTTCATTTCTTTATCATCCTCAAAATACTAACCATGAGTTTTCCTTATATATGATTCTTGTCTCCATTTATTTTTAATTTCTTAAATTCCAAAATATTTCGTCAACTATATATTTTTCTTTCTCCTTTACTTTATTTACTTCATTCATTCATGTTCACATAATTTAAATTCTCTTTGAGTTTCTTCTTTGCATAATTTTGTTTATCGCTACATTTCTTACCTTTTCTATTGAGTATATATCTCAACACCAAACGAGTATCCTCCATCTCAACTAATTTACCCGCCACCTCTTTGTCCCGGCCGACAGGATGGGGAATTATTTTCTATTTATTTGTTTATTTGTTTATTTCTTTTCATTTATTTATCTCTTTCTCTCACTTAACCTCTCCCTCTCTTTGTTTCGTTTTATCTTTCCTTACTTTTTTACCTATTCTCTTCCTGCTATTCCCTCCGCCTATCCTGCATGCCTGTCTTTCTTTCTTTTTTTCTTTCTTTCTTTCTTTCTTTCTTTCTTTCTTTCTTTCTTTCTTTCTTTCGTTCTTTCTTTCTTTCTTTCTTTCTTTCTTTCTTTCTTTCTTTCTTTCTTTCTTTCTTTCTTTCTTTCTTTCATTTCCTGCCTTGCAAACACCGTTTCTTTGTCTTTCGACTGACAACAAATACAAAATCTGACCCAATAAGAGTGACACTTCCTGTCACACTGTGAAAACCGGAAGGGAAACATTCGCCAACTTTGTCTAATTTACATCAGAATCCGAACAAAACTAAATGATAAATATATTAATTACAACTGTTGAATTAATAACAAAGGTAGCAGGAACAAAAATAGTTTCATCAGTAAAAACAACAAAATTAACAAGAACATCAACAACAATAAATATAACAAGGATAAATGCAACAACGACAATAACAATAACAAGATTGGCGATGACGACTAAATTAGAATAAATGGCACCACCACCACCACCATCTAAAGTAGCAGCACTACCACCCAACTCAGTAACAATAGCATCATCACTATCAAAGCTGACACCACCCTGACAACCATCAACAC